>CP125844.1:53290610-54540610 GCA_030408175.1 Trifolium repens | reverse complement strand
TGATGCGACTTCACTTGGTTACTTTGTTAGTTTAAAATTCGACTTGTTTTGTACGTCAGTCAAACTCAACCACACGTTTGGGACAAATTCTCATTTTCACATGGTTACTGATCACTGATGAACAAAGATATATTTTGCTAATGAAGAGACACATCATCTCCGTTATTTATTGTTTTGTTTCCCCCCTTGAACATACATACCTTTGTAGTCATCAGCTCCTTTATTTGAATTGAGAGAATTTGTACTTAAGTTTACTGCCTTTTTTGTTCAGGTTGTTCTTTTAGAATCCCGGGATAGACTTGGTGGCAGGATTCACACTGATTACTCATTTGGTTTTCCTGTTGATCTAGGTGCATCGTGGTAATTTTACTCTCTTTTTTTCCTGATATTTTCATGTTCACAAGAATGCAACAAAAATTTTTTAGCTTTGATGTTGACCGACTATTATTCAGGTTGCATGGAGTTTGCAATGAAAATCCTCTAGCTCCATTGATTGGAAGGCTGGGACTACCTCTTTACCGTACTTGTGAGGATAACTCTGTCCTTTATGATCATGATTTAGAAAGGTAAATGCATCACTTTTTGTTATTATTTGGTAGTAGTTATCTATTTCTTCTGTGCTTTTGTAATTGATTGATGACTATATTGCATGCGTCAATTTTCCTCTAGTCATCTTGAATCTTGAATGCTATACATTATTGGGTATGAAATTTTTTAATTAAAATTCATCAACTTTTTACAGCTATGCGCTCTTTGATATGGATGGAAATCAAGTTCCACAAGAGTTGGTTACAGAAGTTGGTAAAATATTTGAAATGATTTTGCAAGAGGTATGTCATTTGTTATCTATAGTTATTCGGTTTACCTGATGTCATATATTTTAGAATTGAATTTAAAATTTTCATGAATGCAATATTTTCTAATTGAAATCACAAATGTTTGATTCAACTTATTGTTTACTTTGAGCATCTCAGCTTACAATCGTCACTTTGTTAATGCAGACAGATAATGTACGACAGGAATTCAGTGAAGACATGTCCATTCTACATGCACTCTCAATTGTTTTTGAAAGAAAGCCAGAACTGAGGTTATTATTGGCATAAAACTCATTCTTTGACCACCATTAATTTTATTGAAGCTCGTGTAGTGTATATATAATTTTATTTTCACTATTGGATGTAGATTGGAGGGACTTTCACACAAGGTGCTTCAGTGGTATTTATGTAGAATGGAAGGTTGGTTTGCGGCAGATGCTGATTCCATATCATTGAAATGTTGGGACCAGGTAATAGGAAAATACCAATTGTAAGATGTTTGGGTTTTATAATCTGCATCATCCATTTCAAGTTTCTGTCATTGAAATTTGAATGACATGACACAATTCATTTATAGGAGGTGGACCGAGCATTCTTGCATGTTTTTTCCATGTCAGCTCTTTGTCCTTGACTCCTTGTTGATCTTTTATACTAGACTAATTTTTTAAGGACACAATCATTAGGTGGAAAATTCATATTTACACACTATAGGTGTGAGTTTTTTGGTTAAATGTTGCCTTTTATTAAGGATATTAGAAAAGTAGGTGTAAGTGTGATATAAAAATGAGATTAATAAGTGACTCCATATGGTTATCCTACTCACAGTATGCTGCGTGTAACTTGTTAATTACTATGTGCATCAACATTTTATGTGTGTCTTACCCTTCTCTATATATCTGTTTACAGGAAGAATTGCTCCCTGGTGGTCATGGTCTTATGGTCAGGGGCTACCTGCCTGTTATACATACCCTAGCCAAGGGTCTTGACATTCGGCTGGGACACAGGTAGATATTAGTTTGAAGTTTTGTTTTGAAAATCTTTGTCCTGTTTTGTTGGTCAACTAAACTTACTGGCATTGGCAATACCTATTTCCAGGGTGACAAAGATAGTTAGGCGATATAATGGAGTAAAGGTGACTACTGAAAATGGGAAAACATTTGTTGCTGATGCAGCTATCATTGCCGTACCTCTTGGTGTGTTGAAAGCAAACGTCATAAAATTTGAGCCAAAGCTTCCAGAATGGAAAGAAGCTGCCATTGCTGATATTGGGGTCGGAGTTGAAAATAAAATAATTTTACACTTTAAAAATGTATTTTGGCCTAATGTGGAGTTCCTGGGAGTAGTTTCTGAGACGTCTTATGGATGCAGCTACTTTCTTAATCTTCACAAAGCTGCAGGTCATAATGTTCTTGTTTACATGCCTGCTGGGCGGCTGGCCAAAGACATTGAGAAAATGTCTGATGAAGCAGCTGCCGACTTTGCTTTCGCACAACTCAAGAAGATCCTTCCAGATGCTTCTTCACCGGTAACTATAATAGTTTTAATTTTTTATTTAACTCTTTTTTTACTATGGAATAGGTTCAAAGCGGATTTGGTTCTTCCAAAGTGAGGTGGACTGAAGGGATCATTTTAGATTTGATTAGAAAATTCATTTCTAGCATTTTACTTTCTAATGTGTACCCTTTAGTTTTTAGGAACGAAATCTCTTGAACCATGTTTTGTAGGCTACTGCAGATTCTAAAAATTTAATCCATTTAGGCTCCTTTGCATAAATTCTACGATGATAGCTATAATATGGCCTAATTGAGTGAGTTGTTTCCTTTATGCAGATTCAGTATCTCGTGTCTCGGTGGGGTACAGATATTAATTCACTAGGTTCCTATAGTTATGACGCAGTTGGGAAACCGCATGGTCTGTATGAGAGGTTGCGGGTTCCTGTAGATAACTTATTCTTTGCAGGGGAAGCAACAAGTGTATTATATACAGGGTCTGTTCATGGTGCATACTCTACTGGAACAATGGCTGCCGAGGACTGCAGGATGCGTGTCCTAGAAAGATACGGAGAGCTAGATATATTCCAGCCAGTGTTAGAAGAGGGTTCCGTGATACCACTTCTGATCTCTCGTATTTGATTTTTTTGATGCCTTATGCTGCCCCTTACGAGTGGCGTGACTTTCCTCAATGGTGTTTTGAACAGTAGACGGTTCAATCTTTGTACCTCTAAAGTATTTTGATTCCTAGAGGTTGAGTATTATCATAAATAGTCAGTAATGCATCATTAGGTGTTTGGAGAAGACATTCAGTTATATTTTATACTAAGTATTGATACTATGGTGTTTTCTCTGTTTAATCTCAATCATTTTTAGCCATGGAGCTTGAAATTTTGTTGTCTTGAGAGCAAGCCGAGTACTATACTATTTTTAATGCAATTTTTATATTATCTATTTATATTTAGATATATCGTTTTCTTTGAAGTTTGATCCAGTAGTTACTACTTATTAATGAAGTTAAACCTTAGATTCATGTAGCTATGGTTTTATTTAGTTCACCTATAACAGAGGCATACTTTTCTACCACCTAATGGGTTCTGCTTTCATCAAATGAGATTAGTAACTTGAGGTTTGGAATTCAATTTTCCATAATCTACTACTTGAAATTCTTAAGCTTGGTGTGAAAGTTTCTTTGTTTACTTGATTCACAAAATTATATAAACTGATATTGAAGAGGAAATAATATTATTTGATTGAACAAGGAACTATGACAGAAAAATAGCTCCTGTAATCCTTGAACAAATTCAAAAGGTTTCTCACTCTAATCCTCTATGGCCTCTATTCCCTCTCATAATCTAACTACCTTACCACATCATTCAATTCTTCTCTATTTTAAACAGAACAAACCCAACAGCACTATCCTTGTAGTTCAGAAACTATTAATCTGCTGCTAAAGTGTTTTTCTATTTCTGCAACAGAAAAGTTACAGTAAGAGAAATGCCTTCATATGTCAGCAACCAGTTGATCCAAGGTATCATCTTCAGAAGCCCTCTTGACTCGAACAATAGCTTTTTCAACCTACAGGCATTATAAATTGGTTCAAATCTTACCAAATGATAAACAATTCATGTAGAACATGAAATAGATGAAATCTTGTACTAGTCTAGGCCAAAAGTTTTGATTACCTCTTCTTCCCATTTTGTTCTGGCAGTCAGAATTATTAGTGTAACAGTCTGTATGAAAACTCCTAGGATCAATCCCCACCAGATACCCTATAAAAATCACAATTGCATTCATTGCATTATTCTAACTTTATACAAATTAACAACTATATATAATTAGTTAGAGAGAAATATTTTAAACTTACAGCTACTCCTAAAGAAGTTTTAAAGCCAAGAACACATCCAACAGGAAGTCCAATGAGATAGTAACAAACCAAGTTCACATAAGCCACCAAAGCTTGCCATCCACTTCCAACTGCAACACCTGAAATTTTCAAAACAACAGGAAACATAAGGAGTGATCAGATTCAGAAGTATGGAAAAACCAAAAGTGGTGTTTGTTTTTTATAATAACTTGATTACCTGATAGTATAGGTTGAATGCCATTTAGGAGGACAGAGATGGCAAGCAATGGAGTCAAGTCAGACACAGCTTCAAGTACTACAGCGTCAGAAGTGAAAAGCTTGCTCAAAGCAACACGGAATATCATGATAATCGCGGCGAGAACTACACTAATTATGATGCTATTTCCATTCACTACGAAGACTGACAATTTTGCTACTCTTGGATGGGCTGCTCCTAATTCATTGCTAACTCGCACGCTGCAATCATAGGACATACTTTTAACATGTTTGTGTGGAAGTTGTTTAAATGAAAAAGATTATTTTCGTCGATTGTTCTAACCTGGCTGCTGCACCAAGACCCAACACAATTTGCATATCCCAGTTCAAGTAATTCATGCTAAAAATGGGAAGTACATTAGGATTAAGTATCATGTTTAGATAACATGTTGACAAATAATAAGAAAGATTATTCTAAGAGAAATTGAAATAGAAATTGTTTACATACCAAATTGAAATAGAATCTAGGGCCACTGTGGGATTGGAGAGCAACCCTGATATGAGTACTAGTCCCTGATTGTACCATATCTCCAAGCTACAATAAGAAACATTTTATTATATTATCAAAGCACACTGGTCTGGATTTGAGTTAAAGATTTTGGAAATATTAATAACTTTAATTTTTTGAGTAAATACTCATGTTGGTCTCTAAATGTGTGAGGTGATGTTATTATAGTCACTAAATGTATCCAAACTTCAAAAACATCTTTCGGTGAGTTTTCTGGTACCAAACGGAAGACACAATTTAAGACCAAACAAAAGACACATTTGTGGATGTTTTTGTAATTTTTATTCATTCAGAGACTATAATGATAGCGCATGACATATTCATGGATCCAAATGTTTGTTCACTCTTAATATGTGTGTATGCATGCATATATGTTAGGGAGTGAAAATTAAGATGCAGAATCATACCATAACATCACAGCGGAAGCAGCTGTGAGCTTAAAGTAAGGCCAAATTCCGGCGAAGGCTTTGATAGAGAAGCCAGTCCAAGTTTCCTTGCATCTTGGGCTAAGAATGATGTACAATCCATTTAACAAGACAAGATTCCACCAAGAAAAGCTGAGAGTAAGGGCTGCACCAAGAAGTCCATAGTCTAAAACATAGATAACTAGCCAACTAACAAGCACATGAAGAATGAAAACTCCAACTGCCATATATGCAAGTGGATTAACAATGTTCTGTGCTTGGAGAAACCTTTGCATTGGACAACTCAAAGCAAATGCATAGAGTTGAGGAATAAGACCGCGAGCGAAAACTTGGCCTTGCTCGGCTATGCTATCTGTCTGTCCTATGACTCTTAGAAAATCACCAGAGAACCAATAGAGAAATGTGAGAATCACTGCTGCTCCTAAATGTAAGATTACTGCTCTTTGCAATGTGATGCACATTACTGCATATTTTTTGGCTCCATAAGCTTGTCCACACACAGTTTGCACTGCACTTGCCATTCCTAGCTATTTAAGGAAAATAACAAATATGAACATATCAAAAAATCATAGTTAGAACATTAATTTTAAAGATAAAGTTTAGGTACAATGCTATATAATGAAGATAAAATATATAAGAATCATACCATAATTCCATAAGCAAGACCTTGAATACCAACATTAGCTATAGATGCACCAGCAAGTTCAAGAGATCCCAAATGTCCACTAAACATTAAGGTAGCAAAGCTTAGCATGTAATTGAAAAGGTAGACAATAATAGATGCACCAGAAAGGATCCATAGGACCCTTGACTCCCAAGCAACAAGTTTAAGCCACCATCTCAACTGAATAGGCCTGTGTTCCAAGAATTCTTCAATAGAATCTGATGATAAATTTGCAATGTGCGAGTGTGAGTCAAGCCCCAATAGCAATGGTTGGTTTTCTATAGAGCTCATAATGTTATTCCTCACAACTAGTTTTTTCTTTTCTCCTCTCTTTGTTTTTACAGTTTCTTTCTTCAATCAAAATACTTATAGTCACAATCACAACTAGTTCACTCACTACATGGGAATGAGACATTAATATTACAAGTACAACATTTATTAAAGAGATTAAAAAAATTAAAAAAAATTGTACCTACCCTTCAACATTTTGTTGTTGGCAATGGTAAAAAGCTTTGATTTTATTGTTGTTAGTTATTACTACCATCTACCCCTTTTATTTTTATACATGTGCCTCTAAACTATAGGCAAGAAGATAAAACTACCCTCCTAGTTTTATACACTTTTTTAGCCCTCATACTTTTCAACGACACAAGTTTCATTTCAATTCAAAAGTACTGACCTTTAGTTGTGAATAAGACTCTTGTTTTGGTCAAAGGTGAATAAGACTTTTAGGTGGGTCATGGCCGTTCATGTGCCTTTATTTTGGAGGCTCAAGCATATAGCTCATTTACTCATGTTTTCTCATACCAACCTCTTGTCTATGGCTATACTACCATTGTTCTTGTGAGTGTGTCTAAGCACAAAGTGTCTATTACTACCATTTTCAATCTATGTGGGGAATTTAGAAATAGTGTATTTTTTACGGATTTGAATAATGTTACACCACTAAATAATGATTTAACGAACACAAATTTTATAAAAAATTTACTGTTATATTGAAAATTTATATTACGTAGATCATCTATGTTACATTTTTAAAAAAAATTAAAATTGTTTGATATGTTATAGCTCATAAATTAGTTTGCCTTTTGATATAAGCTCAAATTTTGGCACCAAAACACTGATATAAATAAATAGTTTGCCTTTTCAAAAGAAAATAATAACCATCCAAAAATTGCATGATGGAGTCTAAACACAGATATTTTTTTGACTAAAACTAAACACAGATATATAAGTACCTAAATTGGTTTTGGGCTATCCCATTTAAATTGAGAATATAAATATTCACAGATCAAACAAGTTGAACAATAGATATAACATTTCATCCTTAAAACCTAGCACAACCGACAATATCAATATTGTTAGACTGAACATCTTTCACTCGGATTCGAACCTGGGACCTCGCAAGTGTATGTTAGTTTCAAGTGGGACATGCCACTTCATCTACATACTCAAAAAAAATTAAATATAGCATTTCTTTTATACAAGTTTGCAACCCAAAAGAAGGAGAAAAGAAGTTATGTGCAAATGTAAGAAGCACAAAAGCAGCATGTAAGCCAGATTGAAGGCTCGCATGCCAAGCCGGTTGAACCAACTCCAACTAATTTCCAAGTAATCGGTTGATCTACAAAAATTTTCTAAGAGCAATTACAATGAATCATCGGCTCGGGAATCCTATTTTAAATGTGAAAGTACAGATAAATTTCTCTTGTTATATACATCAGTTTGTGTTAAAATACCAGATAGCAAAATTTGTTGATCTTTACCTAGCCCAAAGAACCACTTTCTCAAAGTTTCAACATTGTCTGAAACAGACATAGAATATGCTGAAAGACTGATGTTAGTATGAAAAAGGGTTTCAAAATCATGAGGGAGAAGGAGAAATAGAGTATTGGCAGTGGCAATTTGAAGAGAAAAGCCTGCTTTCGTGGAAGAGATGCGGCATAAATAAGCAAACAAATTACATCTCAGGTTCTCAACTCCTTGATCTTCATATCCACCCCTATCAACTCCAATCCTGAAATTTATAAAGTTTACCGCATTGTTATAACATAAACAAAAAGCACGTGAAAGCATCATTCTGTATTAAATCAAAAAATATTATATTGTGGACATGTATTCGTAGCTTATTCACACACACACACATATATATATATATATATATATATATATATATATATGTGATCATACAAAATAGAGGCGAAAAAGTTAACCTTAACTAGTAGAACAGATAAGACGTAAATTTGACTCAAGCTTAACTAGTAGAACTCGACAACGCGTGCCCCACAGAAAAAGGTTGGTCATGTTTCTAAAAGAAATGAAGGCTATCAGCATAATTCCAAAGAACAAACGAATAATCACAATATCATGCATATTTTTTACTCAAACCTCATCATTGAGGACATATATCATATGATAGAAATGCAGTTGTTATTATTAGATTATTGAATTTTTGTATAACTGATCTTTCAGATTTCAGACATCAAGTTATGTCACTTGACAAAATGGTCATCACAGCTGTAAATGACTCTCAATCTTCGGCGCAGATGTTCCAATGATCACATATCACCTATTTCATATATCCTCTATTCATAAATATGTATTTATGCATGCATGATTAGTTCCAAAACTAACAATATGAAAGCATACAATGATCCGTTTACCTCCCAAGTTGACCGAGAAGTACAATGATAGCAACGGATATTTTCTCTTCTACACAAGTGTCAAGCATATTGAGCATCTGTGGAACAAGTTTGATATCAGTCCAGTGCCAGCTCTGTATTAGGAAAGGAAACTAAGGAATTAGATTAAAGTATTATAACATCAACTACATGATTTTCAACCATTAAAAACTTAATATTGAAAGTCACTTATTCAAGCAAACAATAGTGAATACTAGCGATATTACAACTGCGAACTAGAATTATGGCCAATTTCATACTGTTGAATTTTATTAATTTCAATATAACATCAAGTCTTGAAAGAGCTAACGTCACTTGTCATAAGAGGGTCGGTTACCCTGCAAATTAGAGCTAGACATAAAGAACTTTAAAAACAGGGACAATATCAACATGAAATGATGAGAGTCATACCATTTTGTTTGCTACCAGTTCCACCAATGACACGATATCACTAAGGTGACAGAGGATGGCATTCTTAAGAGCATGTGGTCTATTAGTCCCACAACCAGAATCTGACAAATCAACTTGTTTCATCCCTTGAGGCAAACAGTTCTTTATCTCTTCTAAGAGCAAGCATGCAATTTCATTAATGGATTCAGTGCCTTCTAAGAACGGGCAACTAACACTTGTGCAAAATTCAGTATGTGGCTGATTTATTGAAGGAAGACAAGAAGCAGAAACATCAGATAGGCTCTCATCCTCAAGTAACATAACTAGAGACTTCAAAACAGTCACCACCAAACCAACATTATCCACGTCAAAAAACTTCTGTCCACCCAGATAAACAAAAATATGAAGAATGGTGAGCAGCAGCATTACAGAATCCAATTTGCAAAATCTAAGAATATCATATGAAGCCTCGCAAATAAATTCAATATGATCAGTTGCAGCCTATACTGATGCTCATATAATACTTCCTGCCTATGATGGACGGGCACGGACACCAATACATATTTTTATTGTAATTAAATAAACTATGAATATTATTTATAGTAGATCTAAATTGAGAAGTGTGGGGATGTTCTAAAACAAGATATGATAACTTTTTGCCTTCATTCATCCCTTTATTACCAAAAGAGATAAAAATGTTGACAAAGCCACATATCTATATTAACTGCCCAAATAATTGTTTATTGCTTTCAGAAAATCCTTAAGATTCCCATTTTCCAAAGGCAAAATAACCAATCAGTGTTGCTGCTAATATCATATGTTTATAAACCCAAAGGGTCCAGTAATTTACAAGACAACAAACTTCAAAATCACTCACTAATGCATCATAGATAGCTAATCTTATACCTTCATTATGCATATGAGAGTATGCCAGAATGAGACACCAGCTTCTAAAGATAAGATCATGATGCCGTATTTCACAAATAGAATACACAAACCAGCTCATGTGTGTTTGTGTATGTTCATGCTTTTGACAGGAATCGATAGAAAATAGCAAAAACAACTCAAACATTATATAAAAGTGATAACCAACCTTTGTTTGGTCATGTGTGCTTCCTGGAACAGGCAAAAAGGATGCATCTAGTACATCAAAGCGTTGCAGAAGCTGAACGAAACCAATCTTTAGACTACCTAATTTGTGTCCTAAAATACTGTAGCAACTTGCTTCAAACTTATATTTTTGCTTGGTATACTTTGCCTGTAACTTTTCAACCGTCAGATTGTTTTTCAAATGGTTCACTTTAGAACATTGACTACTTTGAGCTTTCACACTGATATCAGCATCCATTACGGTGTGTTTTCCCAGGGATGAGAGCTCATGCATCTTCCGCTTCAAATCCTCAATTGTCCTCTGATCCTCTTCTAGCTGCAGAGACATCTGATCAGCGCGGCATTTCGCTTCGAAGAACTTGTTCCAGTTATCTTCTGCAAGCGCTTTCTGCTCCTCTAATTTAGCCATCTCAGTGGCTCTGTACTTTTCAACCTCCGTCAACTTTTCATTAGCTTTTGCCATCCCTAACTCGGCTTTTCTTTTCTCTGCTGATATCATGCGCTTTTTAAATTCATACCTTCTGGTCGCCATTTTGAATGCAGACATCTCGGATTTCAATTTCTGTTTAGCTTCACTAACTTGTTTCTCCAATTGACCTATATGAACCCTATACCCCTCAGCCTTCTCTGCTTTAATTCTTTCAATCTGCGCCCCCTTATTCTTTTCTTGTACCAGTAACTTCCAAGTTTCGGCAGCTTTCTTCCTCTTAGAATCCACCCTTTTCTTTTCAATCTCCAAAAGCTCCTTCAGTCTACAGATTTCCTTGTCCTTCTCAGCTATACAAGCTTGACCATCTAATACCTTCTCATTCTCGTTCCCATCTCGAACATTCCCATCACATCCCCGATGAATAGACGTAATCCGAGGCCTGAAACTACAGAGTTCATTATTTTCCGCAGCATTAGGTTCTTCCAATTTTTCCTCGGTTTCAAGTTTGACAACACATACTGCAGATAACACATAACATTACATTACATCACATCACAATGCATTTCTTTACAGTGAGTATATAGCTAAATATATAAGTCAAATGTTCAGCTATGTAGAACCAACATTTCATATTGAAGGCATGTCTGAGTGTTCAACATGTATTGGTGGCCGACACAAGCACAACACTGACGCGCGTGGTTACATACAATCACTTCCATTTTATCAAATTGTTATCAGTGACTATGTGCCAGTGTCGTATTCATGTATGTACTTCATAGGTGTTCAATTTCCAAGATTTATAATCATCCAAGATAGCTTCTAACCGAGTTTGGACATTTGAGTTTCAAAGATCAACCTTGTTGCATTTACAAGCTTTGAACTTGACAAAAACCCAAAAGAATAATAATGACAACAAAACAGAAAAGGAATTGATGATAGTTAACCATTGTTGTTGTGGGCTTCAGTTTCATTGACTTTGTGTTCGAGAAACTTGACAGCTTGGCGAAGAGCATTACGCGACTCTTGAGCTTTCAAGTATTTGGTTTTCCACTGCGTATCAAAGAACAGAAACGGTTAAAAAAAAGTGAATTGAAAAATGAAAAGAAGTGAATGAAAGAAAAGGATGGGGATAACTAACTTGTTTCTCCAATTGATCAATATGAATCCTATACCCCTCAGCCTTCTCTGCTGTAATTCTTGCAATCTGCGCCCCCTTATTCTTTTCTTGTTCCAGCAACTTCCAAGTTTCGGCAGCTCTTTTTCTCTTAGAATCAACCCTTCTCTTTTCAGTCTCCAGAAGCTCCTTCAAACTACATATTTCCTTATCCTTCTCAGCTATACAAGCTTGAAAATCTAATACCTTCTCATTTTTGTCCCCATCCCGAGTATCACCATCACAGCCCTGATGAACAGACGTAACAATCCGAGATTTGAAGCTACAGAGTTCATTATTCTCCGCAGGCACCCCAACATTAAGTTCTTCCAATTTTTCCCCAGTTTCAATTTTTACAACACACACTGCAGATAACACATAACCTTAGATCACATCACAATGCATTTCATTACAGTGAGTATATAGCTAAATATAACTATAAGCAAGTGTTCAGCTATGTAGAACCGACATTTCAGAATGAAGGTGTGTCTAATTGTTTGACATGAATCAGTGTTCGACACTGGCACGACACTGACACATGTGGTTATAGATCACTTCCATTATTTCAAATTATTATCAGTGACTGTGTGTCAGTGCTTCATAGGTATTTAGTGAGGTTATAAGACACACTAGCCAAAGTCAAAGTTAATGCATTTCATTGAAATCAAATATGTGAGGTGATTAGCATACAACATAGACGCCCATGCTATAAATTAGCTCCTAATTCAGCATTTTACATGCTATAAATTTGACATAAAAATTAAAGCTTAATAATATGACAAAAAAAAAACATAAAAAACAAAATAGAAAGGGATTGATGATAGTTATTAACCATTGTTGTTGGAGTGAATTTCATTGATTTTGTGTTCGAGAAACTTGACAGCTTGACGAAGAGCATTACGCGATTCTTGAGCTTTCAAGTATTTGGTTTTCCACTGTGAATCAAAGAACAGAATTTGGTATTGAAATGAAATGAAAAAAATGAGAAGAAAATGAAAGGGGTTAACTACCTACCTGGTCACAGCAAGTGTTGTTAATGGAATCCATGTTCGACGATGATGCAAATGCAATGCAAACAATGCATTAATTAAACCTTAAAAACCACCACTCTCTTCCATTTTTATCATCGTCTTCATCGTATTCTTCTGGGAGTTTTTTTTTTCTTACAAAATATGACAGAGGGTCCCACAATTATTTTTAAAGGATAATTATTTTAGGACGAAGGGAGTAATTATAAAATGGATATTTTTAGACTTAGAAATATTGTTAAAAATGAGTTTACGAAGCTTACTACGATGAGTCTTCATTAATCATTGTAGGACAAAAATAAATTTATTTCTTCACTTCCACAAAAACAAGTGTTCATAAATAAGTTTGTCAGAATCGAATTTTTACTTTGACTCGTTTTGTGTAGGTAAAATCGAAATGTAAAATCGTCAATTTTATCTCTTATTAAAATAATACTCCTTTCGGTTTCATATATAAAGAACTTTTCACTTTTTAGATTCATTCAATTATTGATGAATCTAGTCAGTATTATAGACTAAATACAGCTGTTATTGAATGAATCTAAAAATTGAAAAGTTGTTTATATACGAGACTAGAGGAGTATTAAATTTCTATACAAGATACATATTTAATTATATAATATTATAAATGCATCAATAATTTAAAATTTCAACATAGTTTAAAAGCAAAAATATACTAAATCACCATAATAAAATGTAATATTCATAAATTTGGTTCAAACTATATAAATTACCCACCAAATCATCAAAGTGACATCCAAAAATAAAATGAGTTTTTTAAATTTTGCAAGAAAAAAAGGTAAAATCGTGTCAAAGAGTAACAACCAACGATTTTACACGATTCCAGCAATTTTAGAGCGATTTAGATCATTTAAAATCTTTCAAAGCTACGATTTTACCCAAAAAGGTTTTTACCAGCGATTTAACTCAAAATGTTGACCTAAAAACATAAAATCTATAGATTTTAAGTTTTAAATCGGGATTTTAACAACCTTGGTTATAAAAATTGTCTTCTAGCTCGCAATAACAGCTTCATTCATGAGCTTGTTGATGTTATTGAATATGCAGTTCCTGCAATGAAAGGTAAAAAATTGGCGATAACATTAAATGAAATCAAATGAAGTCTTACGTGAGCGACATAGATGTAGTCACATGAATTGTAGTTTCATCATCTTTCATCATCTCTCCCATATCTAGTGCATAGAGGGGATATACCTACTTCTCACTTGCTTTTACGAAAATTGGTAAGAATGCGCTCCTGACTGCCAACCATATCAAAGTTTAGATACAATGAGGTCCTTTTCAATCTCACAAGGACTTCCAATCTCCCTCATGAGTATTCTTTTTTAGTCCACGAAAATATAACATATTTTGGTTTGTAATTATAAAAAAATAAAAAATCTTCCACCAAGTCAAATATATTTATTTTTCATGTTCCCTCTAATGTCACTCGTATAACTGGATAAGCAAGTTTGGCCCATCCCATTTAATTTGTTCCACATAAATCCGTACATTAAATAGATCAGGCTAACCCATCCGGAAAGAAAAAAAAAGTCATGATACGTTGAATCGAGTTTGGTTCATATTGGTGTACGGATAGGGCTGACAATGACCCGAGCCAACTCGTGAATAGTTCGAAGCTCGATTTGATAATTGACTCGTGAACTTGGTTCATGAACTAGTTCGGTTATATGAGTTGAACATAAACTATATATAGTTCGACTCGTTTGGTTCATGAACTAGTTCGGTTATATATATATATATATATAAACTTTCCAAATCTTTTTAACTTGACACATCAATGAACTTTTAAGTTTCCCATGTATTGATATTAGTCACTCTGCCTTTAAAAAAAAAACTCCTTTAAACTCTCTTTCTTAAAAGACTTTTCATTTTCCATTTTCCATTACCTTTTCTCTTCATTATTTTAATTTAATATTTGCTTTTTTCTTTTAAAAAAATGGTTTAAAAGGTTAAAGATCAAATTTTGAAATTTTGACAACAAAAAAAGATCAAAATCATGTGATTTGACTTAACGAGTTGAACCTAACGAGCCGAACTGAATTGTTCGTGAACTTTAAACGAGTCGAACTCGAGCTGAAAAAATAGTTCGTATCACACTTGAGCCGAGTTTCGAGTTGAACCAATTTCTATCGAGTCGAGTCGAGCTCAGACGAGTTCGACTCAGCTCGACTCATTTCCAGCCCTATGTACGGATTAAATGAGTTGACTCATAGACCGGTTCAAAATAAATAGGAGTAAAAAACCAATTTCCTTTTCAAAAAAACACCAATTTCCTTTTCAAAAAAACACCAATTTCCTTTTCAAAAAAACAACTAAATAATTGGTATTATGATTTTTTTTGTCAAATTATCCAGTGACTAGAAATTCAAACCTGATTCAAACTTTTACCCGTACATATTCTAGATATATAATACTCTAGATATATAATACGATGTTTCTACCAACTGAGCTATGATAAAGCTAACAAAAACTATTATTGTCAATAAGTTTATCTATAACATATATGTTGTTGTAGGTAACAAATAAAATATAAATACAAATGATGATTTAATAAGAACACATTTGGTCATTGTTATAGTTTGTGACACTTTGAGGAACAGAAAATCCTCCATGAGTGCCAATATCACTTGCAGTAAATGTTTTACAAAGTAATTGGTTAGTTGGTTACAGAGTCGTCTGAGCATATACTTGATCAGTTTCAGCATCTGCCTGCAAGTTGCATGCTGATTAGGTTCATAATACAAGTCCATATAAATATTTTATGAAGTAAGATTAAATGCAAACAATTAACTTAGTGTAGCTTTTAGCTGAAAGAGAAGCTGTGGCCAGCATGTTAGGATGATTAGAAATATGTGCATCTACTTCTCTGTTGGTTCAAGCAGAAACTTGTAAAAACAACATTTAAATCTGTCAAAGACATGAGCAGCATATACATACACTCCCTCTGGTTCTATAAAATTATCAATACCAATAAATGCACTTTAAATTTTGCAACATATTCTTCTAGTTTGGACCAAAAAATTTCTTATATACAGGACAAGGAGTATATAAATGAATTATGAACAGTAATGAGTTATCTATGAACTTCAATAAACGGTTGATTATAGAAGACAATCATTATGTTTGAGCTAGGGGTGGCAAAACGGGTCTGTCCATTTAACTCACTATTTTTTGACGGACTGAGCCAAAGCTCTGAACTTAGAAATGTCTAGTGACCTTCCTATGGACTAGGGGTGTCAAAATGGATGGATTGGATGGATTTGGATTGGATTGTTAATGGATGGATCAAAGTAATCCATTTGTCCATTAACAATCCATTAAAATGGGATCAAAAAAATCCAATCCAATCCATCCATTTAGAGATAAAATCCATCCAATCCATCCATTATCATCATTTTAATGGATGGATATCCAATCCATCCAACAAAATTAATTCAATTATTAATTCAATAAAATAAAAATATCGAAATAATATTATTTTTCAATTTAAATATTATGTAGATAAAATATTATTTAAAAATCGACCGAAAACCCAACATAAACACTAAAAAATCCTAAAATCGACCGAAAACTAAAAAAATTGGCCGAAAAACCAAAAATCGGCCGAAAACCCAAAATACACCCGAAAATCCATAAATCGGCCGAAAACCTAAAATCGGCCGAAAACGCAAAAAATCGGTCGAAAAACTGAAAATTCGGCTGAAAAACCAAAAATCGGCCGAAAACACAAAAAATCAGCCGAAAACCCAAAAAACAGCCGAAAACACAAAAAATTGGCCGAAAAACCCAAAAACGACCGAAAACACAAAAAATTGGCCGAAAAACCAAAAAATCGGCCGAAAAACCAAAAAACGGCCGAATACCCAAAAATTGGCCGAAAAACCGAAAACACAAAAAATCGGCCGAAAAACCGATAATACAAAAAAATCAGCCGAAAACAAAAAAAAATCGGCCGAAAACCCAAAAAACAGCCGAAAACCGAAAACACAAAAAATCGGCCGAAAAACCCAAAAACAACCGAAAACACAAAAAATTGGCCGAAAAACCAAAAAATCGGCTGAAAACACAAAAATCGGCCGAAAAACCAAAAAACGGCCGAAAACACAAAAAATCGGCCGAAAAACTGATTTTAGGTTTTTCGTCCGATTTTCAGTTTTTCGGCCGATTTTTTGGTTTTCGGGTGTATTTTGGGTTTTCTGCCGAGTTTCGGTTTTTCGGGTGATTTTTTGAGTTTTCGGCCGATTTTTTAGTTTTCGGCCAATTTTCGGTTTTTCAGACGATTTTTTGTGTTTTCGGCCAATTTTTGGGTTTTCGGCCATTTTTTGTGTTTTCGGCCGATTTTTGGGTTTTCGGCCAATTTTTTGAGTTTCGGCCAATTTTCGGTTTTTCGGCCGATTTTTTGAGTTTTCGGCCGATTTTCGGTTTTTCGGCCGATTTTTGGGTTTTCGGCCAATTTTTTGAGTTTCGGCCGATTTTCGGGTGATTTTTGTGTTTTCGGTCGATTTTTTGATTTTCGGCCGATTTTTTGGTTTTCGGGTGTATTTTGGGTTTTCTGCCGAGTTTCGGTTTTTCGGGTATTTTTTGAGTTTTTCGGCCGATTTTTTAGTTTTCGGCCAATTTTCGGTTTTTCAGACGATTTTTTGTGTTTTCGGCCAATTTTTGGGTTTTCGGCCATTTTTTGTGTTTTCGGCCGATTTTTGGGTTTTCGGCCAATTTTTTGAGTTTCGGCCGATTTTCGGTTTTTCGGGTGATTTTTGTGTTTTCGGCCGATTTTTTGAGTTTTCGGCCGATTTTTGGGTTTTCGGCCAATTTTTTGAGTTTCGGCCGATTTTCGGTTTTTCGGGTGATTTTTGTGTTTTCGGTCGATTTTTTGATTTTCGGCAGATTTTCGGTTTTTCGGCCGATTTTTGGGTTTTCAGTCAATTTTCGGTTTTTCGGCCGATTTTTGGGTTTTTGACTGATTGTTTGTTTTTTATTTATTTTAGTGTCATTATTATTATTATTATTTATTTTTTGAAGAATTTTATTATTTTTTAAAAAGAGACAATCCATTGGATTTAAAATTAATAATGATCAATTATCCATTGGATTTTAAAATTAAAGTGGATGGATTGGATCCATCCATTTAATTAAATGGATGGATCAAATCCAATCCATTAACCAATTTTTTTCTTAATGGATGGATTGGATGGATAAATTTTTCAATGGATTGGATGGATAATGGACAAACGGATAATATTGACACCCCTACTATGGACCCTGACTTGTGAACCCATCGAAACAAAAAGAATTCCATCAACAAATGAAGCTAAACTAGTATTCCTAAATAGTAGATAACATCCGCATACAAACCTGAAGCACACTGACTGAGAAACAAATTAACTTGACCTTAAGATGTCATGTACATCCCAACACCAAGTAAAAAAGCATACCATGGAAATGTGTTCAACCAGTGTTTATCAATGATGGATGGTGGATAGCCAAAAATCTGCCAATGCATCCTATGGACAAAACGTGGCAGGTTATGGCGGCTAGCCAAAAGTCCTGATCTCCCATGAGAATAGTAAATAGACAACTCAAATCAAGGAGCAACATAAAGTGAGCTGGATAGAATATATTGGCTTCATAGAGAAGAAGCTCAACATTCCATGGAATCAGCTTTGGCAGGAGCTTTGAAACACCAAATTGCCCTTTCAAGCTCTACATTCTACCAAATAAACTTAGAACAAGTCTTATTCCCTTAGATACTTTTTTACAAAATAATTTATCAATATTGACCAAGTGATTTCATTAGGTACGAAACCATTATCCACACCTTTGTATAAAAGCAAACATGCATCATTAAACAAACCCTCATAGCAGTACCTACTGATCAGTGTGTTATACGTAACAGCATCAGGACGAATTCCTTCAGCTTGTAGCCCTTTAAAAAGGTTCAAAGCCTCATGAACACGACCAACCTTGCAAAGACCATTAATCAAGGAGTTATACGTGACTATATCTGGTGTCAGACCACGATGAATCATATCCCGAAGAAACTGAAGAGCGTCGTTTACTTTTCCAACCCTACAGAAGGAATTGATCAAAATATTACAAGAGTTAATACTAGGAAAAATCCCTTTCCCGAGCATATCTTCAAGCAATCCCAAACCTCTCTCTGTTGCCCCAGTTTTACAGAGAGCTTTAATAAGGCCATTATAAGTAATATTATCAAGGGGACACCCTCTAAATAGCATTTCATCAACAAGCTTATACGCTTGTTGAATCGAATCCCCCCTAAGAAATGCATGAATCAACGTATTGTATGTTACAGTGTTAGCAATAACACCCTCCAAGAACATGTCGTTATACAAACGCAATGCTTCTTCCATCTTATCATTCTTGCATAGTCCGTATATTAACGAATTGAATGTGTAAATGTCAGGTTTACATCCTTTGCTTGACATTTCATCATACATTTGCACGGCATCTTCAATCTTCCCATCTTTGCAAAGAGCATCAATCAAGCAATTGTAGCCCACGGTATTCAAACTCAGACCCTTGGCTGACATGCTATTCACAACTTCAGAAGCTTCCTCGAACCGGCGTTGCTTACAGAAACCATTTATCAATATAGTGTATGTGATCACATTGGGCTCAAAACCTTTCTCTACCATCTCATTTAAGAATTCAAGAGCAGAGACCAAATTCCCCTTCTTGCAAAGTCCATCAATCATTATGTTGAACGTGAAAGCATCAGGCTCAAAGCCGGCAATTACCATGTTATTGTACATAAGATCCTTAGCTTCTTCAAACCTTCCACTAGAAACATAACCATTAATCAACGTATTATAAAGCACGGCATTAGGGTTAGGAGTTTTGCTTAGCAATGCCTTTGATTCATCAACTTGCCCTATCCTACACAAACCATGCATCACATAACCATAAATTAGAGCATCAGCAACGAAACCTCGAGCGAGCATTCGATCAAGCAACTTCTTTGCCTCATGAATCCGACCAGCCTTGCAGAGTCCATGAATAACATCATTAAAGGTCTGAACATCAGGTTCACAGCCCATCAAAAACATTTCCTCAAGTAGCTTCATTGCTTCATTAACTCTATTACTTTCAGAAAGCACGTGAATCAAGGTTTGGTAAATAACCGAATTCGGAACACAACCATGTTTTGTCATGTCTCTTAAAAGCGAACAAGCCGAATCAACCTCATTAATCATACAAAACGCTTTCATAACCACACCAAACGTATGAACAGTCGGGGAAATACCTCTATTCAACATATCATAGAAAACATTAGGTGCTACTTTAGGACAATTTCCAGCAACAAGAATCTCCAAAACAACATTATATGATTTAAACGTTGGTTCAAAACAATAAACATTCCACATATCCAACAAAAGCCTAGTTGCTTGACCAGGTAAATCAGCTTTCCCATAATATCTCATAATCAAAATAAAAAGTGATTCTTTAAAAACACAACCTTCTTCTTTCATTTGTTTCAACAACTTATCTATAATTCTAAACTCACCAACATCACCAAGCTTATCAATTAAAAGATAATAAACATGAAAAGAGTGACAATACCCTCTTTGCGAACCGGCTTTTTCGAACAAATCAATTGAAGTGGGAACATCAAGAGGAAGTTCCAATAATTTACAAAGCTGTGATGGGGTAATTGGATTGAATGATCTTTGAAGCTGTTTGATATCAAAAGGTTTGAGCAATCTCTCCCATTCATTATCACTCTCAGTATCATCAATTTTATCAATTGCTGTTGTTGAACATAATGAAAAAGAAGGGATTTTTATGCAAAATAGAATAGTTCTACTTAATTTGATTGAGGGTTTCAATGTTTTCAACATCAAGATAAGAAATTTGAGTGATGAAACTAACCCTAATTGAGAAAAAACGAATTGGGTTGTGATAACTGATAATAATCGATAAAGTACAGAATGGTGCAATGCTATTACTGTCTCTTGTATCTGATTGACCTAAGTGCTGCTTGATAGAAATGCAGAACATCAACGGAACTTTCTCTGACGGCGGTGCTCTCTCCGGTGGCCGTGAATGGAAGATGAGGGTTTGAACAGGTGTTGAGTGGTGAACGATTATTTTGTTTTCGCGGGTAACAAATTTTTTTAGGAGTAAATCAATAAACTATTTACCTATGATAGGGTACCGGTATCCAATACGAGTATCGGTACTTATATAATATTTTTAGAAAAATTAGTATGGGTATGTTGGTATAATTTTTTTTAATATAATTATATAAATAAAATTAATACGACTTATCTGCTTAGGTTTCCGGTCTACCACTTATCATTATTTTTGGCTCACGGAGTTGTTTTGAGATTCTCATGGGCCATTTAATTTTGTTTTGAGAGCGGGAGTTAGAGTCTAGATGCATCTTTATGGGTCGGGTTGATGGTCTTTTGGTGATTTGGAAGCCGAGGGTTGACCTTCTAAGTATGGGATTAGAAGTAAACTTTTATGTAGGATCTGTTTTGGCTTTTCATTAGTGTTCCGCTTATATACGGCACCTCTGTTTTGTAGTTCCGCTTTTCCCGACCTCTGCTCTTCTTGTGCAGGGATCGGTTATTAATTATAATAATATATTTGCTGTTCAAAAAAAAAAAATTTATATTGTTAAAATAAATAATTAAACATAAAAAATATCATACAAGTATTTTAAATTATTCAAAAACATCAATTGGCTAAAAGGAGTCAAATTGTTTTGCTCTCCATCATCATTAAAAGAGCGGCGTCTAGTTCAGGTTTTTCGTGAGAAAAACTTGCAATTTCTAGAATATCAGCTACATCAAATAGATTTTAGTTATCAATGTCAATATCACACATTTATGTTGCTTCTTCATTATGAGTATTACTAGTTCTCTTTCTTGAGAGCAGACGAAGATTTGTATGAATAAAACTAAACCCTCAGCTCTTTTTAGATTGAATCAATTTCTTTTCAATGAATGAATGAATAAATTCAGCTACTACTTTGATACAGTATTATAAAAAAAATAAAAAACCTAAATCTTCCCATAAATAAAAAATGAATTAAAAAACGCCGTGCACCACGCGCGTACCACATGAGTACCACGCGTGTACCCGTTGCAAAAAAATAAAAATAAAAATAGGTACACTATCGGTGCGTACCCAAAGAATACTGTACGCATACCGGTACCAGTACTTTCCCTAAAATGAAGTACCCATGTCTTCATTCTTTCATATGCTAATATTAAGGCACATTTTATAATTGAAGAAAAAAATATTAAGGCAAATTTTTTAATTGAAGAAAAAAATCCTTCATATTTTTATATTGAAAAATTAAGGATTAGTTTGATAAATTTTATTAAATGATGTGCACTCACTTTAATAATTTACACCAAAATAGACATATATATAACCCAAATAAATACATGACGAAAAGTAAAAAAAAAAAATCTCACCAGTAAATTTCTCTAAATATGACTAAAGGTAAAAAAAATATTTGAAATTCAAGATCTTTGATGACTTTTAACTTCAAAAAAAATATTTGCATTTGTTCGCACAAAAAATTGATTATATGATATATCCTCTTAATATATTTAAGCCCATAAGCTTTAAGTTGAACCTGATCCAATATTTTTTTAAAAAATAAAAAGAACGAATGATCCTTGAATGAAAAGAGTTGTTCTTAGCAATAATTTATTCTGGTTATAATAAGACTTACTCTATTTGGAAAGATGAGTTGTTGGTGTAGTTTTACAAAATAATAAATATTGCTTTGCATTATAACATGTTGATTTTGGAGGAATGATTATTCAAAATCTTATTCGATAAAAGAAGCTTATTTATCTTTGACTAGAAGAGAAGAGGGTGACAATAATATATTTATCAACAAAGAATCGACAATTTTATCAAAAAGAAAATACATATTTATAGACAACACGCAATATCATAAGACAACTTTTATTTTTATTTTTTGACGTATAAGAATAAAATAAGATAAGATAATACTAGTTAAAGCTTAGCTTGAATACATATAAAACAAAATTAGTAGTTCGGCTTAAAATTATTCTGTCGTTTTCTATATTTCATCTATTAAACCCTAATGTCCATTTTTTATCCATTTATGTTTTGAGAACATTGAAGACCTCATTAGTAAGTAGTAACCTCATTCATGCCTTTGATTATTATGATATGAAGATCCACAGATAAGTAAATATAAAAATAATATATTCATAAATTATATTGTTCACAATATCATTACATAAGATGAACTCTTATTATGTTCCTTGAGAAAAACAACCGGGTTGGTGTTCATCATGCACCATAATAACCACTCCCTTTATTAAGATATTATTTTTCTCCATTGCTCATCATATATATAGTTTAGGAATGCTGCAAACATAAAAAGAAAAAGGATCAATACAATACAGTACAATACAATACACATTATAACAACTAAACTAAATAAAATGATAAAGGCTTTTTTTGATCAATAATAAAGATTTCTTTTTTGAATAAAATAAAATGATGAAGACTACACTTATATTGCATTCTATTTTTTGGATTTTTTTTGCATGATTCTTAACATAAAATTATGATTTT
The DNA here is from genome assembly GCA_030408175.1 of Trifolium repens. Taxonomy (NCBI): domain Eukaryota; kingdom Viridiplantae; phylum Streptophyta; class Magnoliopsida; order Fabales; family Fabaceae; genus Trifolium; species Trifolium repens. The sequence continues at coordinate 54,517,177 of CP125844.1, read as the reverse complement.
CTCAAATTCATGATTTTTTCAAAGTTTATTATATTCACAAAATATAAATTTTATGTTAAGAATTATACGAAAAACACCTAAAGAAATGCACTTAAGTTTTTCCAATTTTTTTTGGATACAAAAAGAGGGCATAGCCCATTGTCCATCTTATTATTATTACAGTTTAATTTTTATGTATCAATGGTGTAAAATGTTTTTACACATTCAATAAAATGATTACGAACATAAATATTTGAGGAGATATTGTAGCAACTAACCTATAAAAGCGACATTATAATGTGATTTGATTGGATGTATGTGTAAAAAAAAAATTACACTATTAGTACATTTGGGAGTCCGGAGAAACATCGAGTTGAATGTTTTAGAACCACAAGAGAGTGTGACGTCACATCTAAACTCAAAATCTTAAGGTATTAAGTTGATGAGTCATCTCTCTTATAAAACCACCATTTTTTCCATTCATAATCGATGTGAGACTTAAGCCACTAAGTTTGGTCTAGTTGTGAGGGGTTTGAGTAAATGTACTAAAGGTCCTAAGTTCGACCCCCAGCTCCATTATAAACCAAAAGTCGATGTGAGATTTAACCACTCACACTTAAAAACTAATACATATTAATCTCTAATTCTTTTTAAACTATACCTCGAAAAGAATAACATACAATAAATATTTATATATCATTAAGTTTTTTAATTTCTTTAAGAAATATACTTAAAAGAAAAAGGTTGAGAGCTTACTTATCACATTTCATGGTCTTGGTTATAGTAAAACTGATGTCAACATGACATTTTTTAGGAAGTTTATTACTTAAGTCTTCCCTTATGCTAGGGAAGTGAACTGAGGCTTTTTTAAGACATTCACATGCTTTATGTCGATCTTCTTTTGTGGGCACTGAAGATTTCAAATCTTTGACACTATTGCAACAATCAGTTGAAGGATTATCATCACTACCAATGAGATATCCAATACATGGAAGTATTGATGCTTTTGCTTCTTCACATTCAAAGGCATGCCCAAGCATCATTGTGTGGAACAATATAGCTAGCAAGGTTAAGAGTACAATGTAGTTTTTCATATCTTATAGTTGTATAATAGTTTGTATTTTGATATGTATGAAAGGGTGAATGAATGAGCATAGCTATATAGATGGAAGTATGAGATATTGTCAAAATAACGAGTTTGAGACGTGTCAACAATGGTTATGAAACTTTGGTTGTTTGACTAAAAGTTTAGGTTGAATTTGTTCATATTCACACTATAAGTTGGCATAAAATTTTGTTTATGAAACTTCATAATTCTTTGACAATATCTCCTTAAACTTGTTTTAGATGTTTTATCTTATGACTTAAGAGTTTGTTTTTCATTTAGCTTAAATGTGATTGAAATTGTTGAAAATTGTTCCTTCATGTTCTCATTTATAAGTTTTTTTTTTTATTTAAATGTAAAATACTATTTTTCATTTCTTACATTTCAATCTCGTTCTCTCCCCTTTTATTTCTTTGTGATTTGTATTTTAGTCTCCTATATCTCTAATCGCTGTGTAATTTCTTAAAGACGAACTAAAACCCTTCATAATCTATTTGTTCCTTTTGGTGTTCATGACACTAAATTTTCATTCAATTCTCCCAAACTTATAATCCTCGATGACGATAAATAAGTTTCCATATCAGCAATGGTTACAAAATTTTGACTTTTTACTAATTTGTCTGCGTCAAGCATAAAGAAAAGGTCTTGCTAATTAAAGAGTCCCCCAAAATGTACATAATATATATAATTGTGGGGATTATATAAATCTTATGGTAAATAATACTTCTATGAGATATTGTCAAAGAAAAGAGTTTGAGTATGTCATCAATTGTTATGATGTTTGGCTTTTTGCTAGAATAGTAATATTGTTCACAAAGTTATTCATGTAGATAGATTTGGTAACAGGGTGACCCATATCATGACCCATAAGGCATAATGCATATTCTCATTCATATAGGATATTTACAGATTCTTTTTCTTAACTCTCTCTTTTCTAAGAAAATAATTTTGGTAATCTCAAAATTTGGTGGGAAGTAAAATTTGATGTAGAATTGTTTTTTTTCAAAAATTTAATTTGGATTCTCTCAAATCTTAATGATTGTTTTTTAGTAGAATATTCATGGCTAAACTATATATTTGGTCCCTTACGTTTATTTTAGGTTTCAATTTGGTCCCTTACGTTTAAAAAGTTTCAATTTGGTCCCTTACGTTATCAACGTTTGTATTAGTTGGTCCCTTCCGTCAGATTTCACTATTCCACTGTTTCAATTGGACACGTGTCAACGTGTCCATGTGTCCACGTGTCAATCCACGTGTGCAAACCGTCTGCCACGTAAGCAAACCGTCTGCCACATATGTAAAAACTGACGGAAGGGACCAAATTAAAACCTAAAATAAACGTAAGGGATCAAATTGAAATTTTTTAAACGTAAGGGACCAAATTGAAACCTAAAATAAACGTAAGGGACCAAATGTGTAGTTTAGCCAATATTCATTAACTACTAGTCCACTATCAATACCATGTGGCACAAGAGGTAAATAATTGAGTCTAGAATTTAATTTTTGGTTGGTGCCATGAAAAAATATTTATTGAAAGAATTAGTCATTTGAGTTCAATCAATTGCTTATCTCTTCTCTAATATAATTTTAGGATATGGTTTTTTCTTCATAATATAAAATGTTCTGTTTTCAAATAAATAAATAAATTTAAGTTGAGATGGTCTATAGACTTTGTATATTTTAGGTATTTTTTCGGCTTTGTGTTCGTCATAATACAATTATTTTTTTAGGCAAAATTTATACTTATTCACCTTGTTGTTGTTGCTGTTGTTAAATTTACTTGTGATTTTGATGTATGAAAAGAAGAATTGAATGAGGTCACTGTGTTGGTTGAAACACAAGAAATTGCCAAAACAAGGAGTTTAGTAGTCGTGTCAACAATGTTTATGAAACTTTGGTTTTCATATGAAAATAGTAATGTAGGTCAAATTTATTTGTACTCTCAAGTCTCAATATATATGTTGTATTGATTTTTCACTGTAAAAGCTTTAAACATATACTAAAACCAAATGAAATAATAAAAAAAAACAATTGAAATGTTATATTAGTGAATCATATGATATATTTGCATCTCCATAATCAAAGACATGGCATATGGTTGCTCTAACTCGTGAAATGATATACTTTCTCCGTCCCAAAAATATAAATAAAAGTTGGTCAACAAAATTGAATATATTTGATCCAAATTTTTAACCAAATACTTCAAGTTTATTTAACTCATTTTTACTTATATTTTGGGACGGAGGAAGTAACAATTTGGACTTATTAATTCTTCATCTTTTGGTAAGTAAATTTAATTTTGTTTTGATGTACCAAAGCTAGGACTCAATGATGTCATTATATAGATGGACATATGTGATATGAGTTTAATTGTTATGCAATGTTAATGTAAAGTTATTTTATACATACAATTGATAAGAGTGATTTAAACTTCCAAGTTATATAAAGTTAGTGTGGTGAAGTGGCGGAATACATGATTATTATTGGTTAACAGTGTAAAATTATTTTACACTGTCAGTGTACAAATTAATCCTATGTGATATTGCTAAAAGAAGAAGGTTGACCCGTGTTAGTAGTAATTATCGTATTTAAGAATTGAGAAATATTATTTTGACATTCACTAAGTTGTCCAACAACTATGTTTACACTACCTAATTAACAACAAGTTTTTTTATTTTTTATTTTATTAATTCACTTTTATGTGAGATGGTTGTCTAATTGACAACCATTTTGAGTTGTACAAATATCACAACTCTTAAAAATTAAGATAATGCAGTTGAATTTTTGTTTGGTTATAGCAGTTCGAATTTGTTCGTACTCTTAGTACACTTTATAAAATTTCAAAAAAAAATAAAATGTATTAATTCAAAATTTTATTTTATACTCCCTCGGTCCTCTGCTCCTTTTTGTTTGTTGTTTTAGAAAACAAAATTTGTTTTTAATTGTTTGTTGTTTTGATAATTTAAGGTTATATTTTATTTATTACTAGCCGCCAAACGAGTATGTTTCATGTCCGTTTGTGTGATCGATATTCTCTCTTTTTTTATTTGTTGAGATCGAAATTCTCTATTGTACAAATATAAATAATTACTTAATCTCCTTTTTTATTGGACTTAGTTAATTGATAACTACTTAACCTCCTTTTTTGTTGTGGCTAGTTATTAAGAAGAAAAAATATATATATTTTTTTTATACTATAAAAAAACTGAAAACATACTTTTATGTTTAAGTTGTGATTAGTTATTAAGATAAAAAAAATTATTTACTAAAAAAAAAACTGAAAATCTATTTTTATATGGAAGTTATTTTTCAACATATACAAATATTTAGTTTTTTTTAAGGGTAAAATAGGTATAATGAAAAAGTCATCCCAAAAATTTGTATCCTTTTTATATATAGTAATAGATACCATCTTCCTAATTTTTTTTATTGACTAAATTTTATAGAATCTTTTTATTGTATTTTTTTTTTTAACTAAACTTCTTCATATAATCCTAATTTTTTTTTTCAAAAGGAGGAAAAAAAATGCTTTGTTACAATCTGCTTTTAATTTTTTTAGTGGTTTTAATTTTTTGGAAAGATAAAGTGAGTGCAAAAAAATAGAATTAGGTATTTTTTTCTCAAATAACAAACAAAAAGGAACGGAGGGAGTAGTAAAAAAATAATGAATTTTTATTTTATGGATTATGAAAATGAAATATTTTAGATTTTTTTGATTCATATGTTAAGTAAATATTGTTTCCAAAATACTTATTTAAATTTTCATATTATTATTGTTAGAAAATAAATTCTTATATAATATTTATCAAAAAATATTTGCTTAATACTAATTAGATTAATTTTTAAAAAAATTGATAAATAAAGGGTCTTTGATAAGAAAAGATTAATTTAAAAATTTTATTTAGTCAAATGTACATAGAAAAAGTTAAGAAAAATGTACATGGAAAATAAATGCCAAAAAAAAAACTCAAATTAATTCTTGATATTTTATATAGGGAGCTAATTCATTTCTATATTATAACTGATCAGAACCTAATCTGTCTCTAATAAGAGAATGTGACTAATTTAAATTTTATTTTTTTTAGTGACTGAATTGATCGCTAGAAAATTCTGAGGCTTACCTGTTTGAATTGACTTATTTTTAAGTTTATATAAATAAATAAACTTTTATGTTAGTAATTCATAAATTCCCACTTCAAAAAATATATCTTCATATATTATTTTTTTCATAAACTACTTTTACAAATTTATAATAAAACAATAAAACTTACTTATTTAATTAGTTTGTGTATAAGCTTAAAAATAAGTCGAAGTGGATTGATCAATTTTTGCTTACAGAGTAGTACAACAACTTAAATGCCTTTACCAACCTCTGGATATTTTTGTTTTGTCACAATTATTAAGTGTAGATAAGTACAACTATAACCAAGTTTCATCACTCTCATTTGAATCTAAATTGAACAAAAAAAATGCTTCTCGGATTCACAAAACCAACGTTATTCTTCATCTACTTAACAATCTCATGTTGTTGGATTCATGTTCAGAGTGAGGACAATGAAGTGATAACATGTTCCAACATAGTACAACTCAAACATCGTAAGGACAATATATCCTTAACGGATTTTGGTGGTGTCGGTGATGGAAAAACTCTTAACACAAAAGCATTCAAAGAAGCTATTTACAGAATTAGCCACTTGGCTCAAAGAGAAGGAGGCACTACTCTTTATATTCCTTCAGGGGTATATTTGACAGAACCCTTTAATCTTACTAGTCATATGACTCTTCATCTTGCTGCTGGTGCTGTTATCAAAGCCACACAGGTAAGAATAAGATCACCCCTCAACTTTTTCCTCTTTTAGTTGATTATTATTGTACAATGTGTTTGTATTGTAAGAAACAATTAGGTTTAATTTAGGTAGTACTTGACAAAATATGAGTGATTTATTTGAGTAATTTCAAATTGTCTTTATGTACTTTAAATATGATTTTAGTCCCTGTAAATATAGTGTTTTAGGTTTTAGTCCTTGTAAGTTTTTTTGTTTGGGTTATGTCCTTGCAAATTCAAAAATTATTGTTTGGCTTAAACATCATTTTTATCCCTGTAAGTTCATAAATTTTTGGTTTTAGTCCCTGTATCTTTTTTTATTGCAAATTAGTCCCTGCATGTGCAAATCTTTTTTATTTTAGTCCCTAAAGCTAAAATCCGCAAGAAAATCTGCAAGAAAATTTGCTGGTTTCCTGCGGATTTTCCAGATTTTAGTTTTAAGGGTCTAAAACCAAAAGATTTGAACATACAGGGACTAATTTGCAACAAAAAAAGATACAGGGACTAAAAGCAAAAAATTGCGAACTTACAGGGACGAAAATGATATTTAAGCCTTATTGTTTTTAGTCTATGACGTCATATGTGCCCCGATAAGGTGGTGTTAGGGACTCGTCCTTAAAGTTATGACACTGTTATAGATTTTTGGGATAATTTCAAATGTCTGAGTGTCCAAACTCTTCCTTTGATTCCAAATCAATGTTTTAAAAATTGGACTCGAGATCAAACTAGTGAGACTGTTGGGTCAACTATTCAACCGGTTCAACCAATTGTGTTTGAATTGGATGACAAATAAGTAAGTATTTAAAAAGTAAAAACGGAACTGCGGTTCAACACAGTCTATCTTGGTCAATCGGACTATGATATAATTAAGATCAAACCAACCGATGAACTGACTAGTTTTGGTTGGTTCATCGGTTGGTTTATCTTGATCGTATCATAGTCTGATTGGAAACTTTTGTTATGAAGTTATCTCACCATTTACTTTATCCCATTGGGAAACAAAATGTTTAAAAACAATAAAACAAGAACACAATCAAACAGGCCCTATTTATCTCTTGTTTCAATTTATGAATCTGATTTGAGGAATCATGTGTTCCAAAAGCATTAGGTTGTGGAATAATGATACTACAATCCTTAAACATTAACAGCTTGCAATAGAAATTTTGGCTGTTACCACCACATTTGATTTCCTTCCTTTGTTTGAATTCCCTTTCTCTCTTGACTCCTCAGGATTCGTCGAATTGGCCTTTAATCGCACCATTGCCATCTTATGGAAGAGGAAGGGAGCGTCCTGGAGGAAGGTATATGAGCTTTATCCACGGAGATGGACTTCAGGATGTAGTAATCACAGGTGTGTATAAAGCAGTACCGATACCACATCGTATCTAGAATATAACATGTTGAGTATGACTCATAGTTTATGGATAAGTGCCCCGGTCACTCGAGCGGAGCGAGAATAATGTTGTAAACTGGACCGTAGTATTCATTGTAAAACTACAGAATTTCATGTTAAAACTAAATTCCTTCTCTTTCCTTTATATTAATGTATTGATAGGTGAGAATGGGACAATTGATGGGCAAGGAGATGCATGGTGGAATATGTGGAGGAATAGAACTCTTCAATTTACAAGACCAAATCTTGTTGAATTTGTGAATTCTAAAGATATTGTTATTTCAAATGTGATCTTCAAGGATTCTCCTTTCTGGAACATACACCCTGTTTACTGCAGGTATATGTCAAATAAAAGTCATTTATCCAAAGATTATTTTACTTTAATAAGTCAGTAGAAATTTAAGCAACGTTTAGTCTCAACGATATCAACGTTTAGCTCTATTATCTAAACGATACCATCTTACTTCTTTGCAGCAATGTCGTTGTTCGATTTGCCACAATTTTGGCTCCGCGCGACTCTCCCAATACTGATGGCATTGATCCAGGTAAGTAGTATTAAGTACTGGTTTATCATGTCATATATCTTGTGCATAGTGAAATCGATAAAGTAATGTCTAAGAAACTTGTTCTCCCTTTGAAAATTTTAAGAATTCATTACAAATTTACCGTGTTTTATGTTTTTCTTTATGCAAATATATGCATTATAAAAATTTCTTTATGTTTTATGTTTTCAAGAATAGTCATAAGATTTATCAGATACGTGTCGTACTTGGATCGCAAATGTGTATATTAATTCATCTAAACAATTCATTTATGCAGATTCAAGTTCAAATGTATGCATAGAGGACTCATACATATCCACCGGAGACGATCTTGTCGCAGTGAAAAGCGGATGGGACGAATACGGAATTGCATACGGCCGTCCTAGCTCAAACATAACCATCCGACGTGTAACTGGATCGTCTCCATTCGCCGGGATAGCCATCGGCAGTGAAGCATCAGGTGGAGTAGAAAACATACTAGCTGAACACATAAACCTTAACAACATGGGAATTGGTATACACATTAAGACAAACATTGGAAGAGGAGGGTATATAAAGAATATAAGTATATCTCATGTTTATATGGAAAATGCAAGAAAAGGTATAAAAATTTCAGGTGATGTTGGTGATCATGCTGATGATAAATATGACCATAATGCCCTTCCAATAGTAAAAGGTATTACAATTGTTAATGTATGGGGTGTGAAGGTTTTACAAGCTGGTCTTATAAAAGGAATAAAAAATTCTCCATTTTCTGATATTTGTTTATCTGATATCAATCTTCATGGAGTTAATGGAACAAGAAGTAGAACTCCATCTTGGATGTGTTCTGATGTTGTTGGTGTTGCTCATGAGGTTAGTCCATGGCCATGTTCTGAGTTGATCAGTCAGCAATTAGGATCATGTGCTAATTACTAGTCCTAGAGATTGATGGAAATTATTAAGAAGTTTTTTATTTATTTATTCATGGGAAAAATTTCAATAACCTTTCATGAACTATTGTTAGATATTTTAATTGATTCCATTAATCAAATATTTTCATTTATTATATGAAGTTGGTTAATGAAGTTAAGGGCGAATTGTTGGAAAGAATTCGAATTTGAATCCTGCCTAGAACAATTGTTTGTCAGATTTTAGTTACATTTTGATCAAATTAATAAGGTGTTTTTTCTATGAGAATGGAGGGTTAAGAAAAGAAAAAAAAAGACATATATTTATCAAAACTAATTAAAATTATTTTGAAATTATTATACATTAAAATTATTTTTAAAAATTATTATACATTTGTTTGAAGCTTATTTTGAAATTGTAAAATGACTTTTTTATTGATTTAAATATCAAGTAGTCTAGTGACTAGAAATTTCACTCTTAAGGTGAATAAGTGGGATGATTGAGATTCGAACCATAGTCCCCTGCATATATCATGCAATGTTCTATACCAATTGAGTTAAGTTTACGAGACCAAATATTATAATTTTAAACAACAAAGTAAAATATACTAATTTTTAAAATGGAGATTATGGGGTTCGAACCCTTATCATGGGCGACACTAATAATTTTAACATTTCTGTCAATTGAGGTATAATTTATGGACTGTTAGAATTTTATTCCTTGCCACTTATTTTCTTTCTTCATTATATATGATAACTGATCGTTCCTTATCGGCATTTTAAGGAAAAAATCATTCTGGCCTACTCTTTGTGAATTGGATGGATATTGGATAGAATACTTAGAATATTCTTCATATATTCCATTAAGAAAAGTACAATAGTAATCATCCAATCCAATAAGCGTCACTGATTTTGGCAAGTCACGTTTGAGTTTGTTGGTGGGACCTTCAATGTTGTTGCATCCCTACAAAATAAGTACTACTCAATACTCATTTGGAGATGGACCAAAAATTGACTCAATATGTGATAACAAAAATTAGTACATATGGTATAAAAAACATATTCGAATAATGTCATGAAAATACAATGTAACTACTCCTTGTCCTTATACATATTCATCAACCATGTAACTCTAGAAATATGGTTCTATGGAAGAAAGTTTGTGCTCGTCATAATCATGGATAGTCATTAACATTTCCATTAAGAAGCCTCACTAATTTTTGATGTATTGTGCCTCATTGGCTTAGTTTTGGTCACAACATAAACCCTAGACATGGATTGCAGCTCAAGTTCGAAACCCCGCATCCATACCTTATAGGTTAAAAACTAACACATCTATTGGTACTACGTCGCGTTTTCTTCACTCAATGCAACATTTTTTTATTGACTAATTGACCCCAAATATATCATATGCAATGCGTGTTTGTATATACAACAATCAAATATGTAATCAATTTTTGAATTATAAGGATTGTTTGGTGGCTGTGAACGATGAGATAAGAAAAAGTTGAAAATTATGAGGGATGATATTCAAATTTTAATCTCTACTAACATCTAATAATTGATCCAACAATTAAAAAGAAGAAAACATGCCCAACAACCATCCTTCTCTAACTTTAGTAAAAATAAATAAATAATAATCCTTCTCTAACTTAACACAAGTAAACACTAAGAATAAAAGATCATGCACAAGCAGTCACATGGGGCACGCCGCACGCCAAATGCGCTTAGGGTCAACTCTGCCGTATTAATTAATCTCAATTTTTAGTATCATGATTATCTTCCCCAAATTTATTTAATTTTACATCCTCTCTTTCTTTTTTGCTTGGGTAAAAAAAAAAGGAAAATACATTGACAAAAAACAAAAGAAAAAAAATTAAGATATTGAGTTTAAGTGGTTAATGAGCTTCATCAAATAACAAATTGTTTGAAAAAATTGACTTTGGTGAAACAATTTTTTGACCAGACATTACTTATCTTGCGGCCAAACTATAAATTACTAGGTCTCTTTCCTCTAAAAATCGAAGAACCTGTATTTGGAGTTTCGTTGGAGTTGGTAAGGCGAAATGGGGCCACCCTAGCCCGTTTAGTGTTCTACCTCGGGTCATCGACATCATAATACGCTCTACTGAAATAGATTTCGCGGAAAACCGCTATATCCGATCTTGATATCAACATTAAAAAAAGGAAATATAGAAGAAAAAAATTGCACAGTTTTTTTGTCCATAAATAAAGTGATAAATAGCATCTCAAACTCACACACATCTCTGAAATACTTAATTCAAACTTCAATAAACTTATTTTTGAGCTTATGCAAATAAATAATTTTATATATATTATTATAAGTCTGTCAAAATAGTTTACGATAAATAAAAATATAATTTTTATTAATAAAAATATATAAATTAACAAAAAATCTTATTTATTTACCTAAACTAAAAAATAAACTAATAATTAATTTATTTAATTTTAATGAAAATGAAAACAAGCGTGTAAGACGGAGACAAAGACAAACGCAAGCAAGGTTAGTTCAGTTCATTTATTGAGAATCAGTGTCAGAAACTCAAACACATGTATGTACTTCTGTTTTACTCACAAATAAGCTTAAAAAAGCGCTTTCACTTTTTCACTTCTAATAATTTCTCAAACACACAAAAACCATCTTTGCATAATGCCTATTATACCTGCTGCTGCTTCTTCTTCACTACTTCCCTCTGGTTCGTAATCTTTCATTCTTATTTTCTTTTCCTATTATACTTTCATTCATCATACATTCATTCTTCATCAATTTTTTCACAAACAACAATTAATTTCATCTTTCTTTACTTCATAACAAATCATCATTCATATTTCATGCATATGTTGTGCCGTTTTGTTTTGTTGTGATGTGATGTATGGAATTTAGGTTATTTTTGGTTTCATAGCTTAATTAATTAACTAATTATTCAAAAAATAGTTATTGGAATTATAATCTCAAAATAAACTTATGAATATTTATGATTAAAAAATATTAATTTATGTAATGCATCATACATTGATTGATCAAAGTGTTTACATCATTAGATAAGTTCTAATTAAGCTTATATAGTACAAGAATAGTGGAGCCAAATAAAAACAAAAAGCTTATAATTATATTATGTTTTAAGGTTAAATGCAGATTTTAGGGAATCAATCTTGAGAATGGGCACACAATTTTTAGGTGATTCCGTGATTGCTCCTCCCCCCGCATTGCTAGCACGGGAAAATACTCTACCGGAAGATATCTTCTAGTAAGATTTACACTACCGGAAGATATTTTCCGGTGGATGGGGGGGGGGATTCTGAGAAAATTGGGGGTGTGGAGAAGAGCAATACCCCATTTTTTATGGAAAGTGGAAACTGGTTTTTTATTGATAAAATAAAACTCAAGTGTATAAGAATTGGATAGTTTTATTTTGTTTTGCAGATTTTGGCATTTTCTTTTGTGCATGATCTTTTGTTGCTTGTAATAATTTTAGATATGTATTTGCACATGTTATTGTTAACATTTGTGACTAAAGAACTGTATATTTCGAACTCTTTCTGTTGGATGGTTTTTTTTTCGTATTTGTTCAACAATCTGTGTCTCGCAGAAGGGACATGTTGCTCATATGGGATAACTTGCAATTCAATCAAATCCCCTATTGATGGTCGAAGAGTGCATGATCTTACCAGCACAAGGTGCTTCAATGAGTAATATTTATTTATCATTATTCTTATTCAGAAAATAGTTTCATACGTTTGAAAGATACAAGTGCTATAATATTTAAATTAGAAGTATAGATTATCTATTAACTATGTCGAATGACCCGAATCCTTATACTTCTAGTGATTCTGCAATCAAACTTTCCAAGTAATATGTTGGTCGAAAGTTCATGAGTCGGCATTTATTTATGCCGGTTTATTGTTTTCTAAGTCAAATCTTATAGGGTAAATACTTGTATGATAAACCTAATATGCTTTATTGGAAATCAAGGTGAAGGGAAATGAGAGGAAGCATGAGCGTGAGAGGCCGAGAACAAAGATTTCTCATAAGTAATCATATTAACGAAGATGCGGAAAGGGAGATGAAAAACATACACACTTGCTCATATTTATGAAGCTTGTTGATTACTAACCATCAATGGTTAACCTACTCCTATCTAACTATTTGATCTTTAACAGACTGAATTAACTCCCAAACAGATTGAACCAGCATTCTTGACATGGTTCGTTTGCTGATAATTGTTATGTTTATTTTTAGATGCAAAAGTCCGTTTTTTGGATCACCGCGCTTCCGTTGGCTATCCACGGGGAATGATTTACTTTCAAAGATTTGCGTTGCTGCAGACTATTCAGATTCTAAATCTGATTCATCCAGTTACATGAATAAACATGGTTATCATCCTCTTGAAGAAGTGAAAGTTTCCAATGATGTTCCACCAGCTAGACTCTCTTCGGCTGAAATAGCAAAAACTACTATTGAGGTTTGTGCCTATATGCTTTTGCACATTTGAAACCAGTTAATTTGCAATATCTATGATTGCAGTATATAGTACACACGATATGATGTTTATATTCATAGGTAGTAATTATATGTATACTTTCTATCATCGTGCCTTACTTTGTTGTTATTAGGCCAATACAAACGCTTTGGTTGTATTTCCTGGATCAGTACACTCTGAACCACATGATCAGATTTCATGGGCTGAGTTTCAATACCGTATTGATGATTATGGAGGTTTGTTGTCTTGTTGATAAATCTATATTTTGTTTATGAGATATGAATCATCTTTTATCTTATCGTATTCATTATTCGGTATTAACATTGAGAATTTTATTCTATTACTTTTGTTTTGTTTTTTCTGTAGATATATATTTTGAAATATCTGATGATGCAAACATTTTGGATGATCGTGGGGCACATAGTCCTGTGGTAAGAATTTTGTAGCCGTTTCAGCAAGGGTTTATTTGTTCAACATGCAAAGAGATTGGCCAGCTTTGCTTAAGAGACTTTTTGTTCCCTTTTCTCCGAGGATTATTGCATGTCCTTTTACTTCTTTGTGTTCCTCATCTTTATAAATTGTTAACTGGTGTAAGTTGCTAATGTAAACATTTAAGCACCTCCAAATGCTGTGTATAGGAACCAGGGATGTGTTTTTCTGTCGACCTTTGTGTATAAATTATCTGATTTTCAATCAATTCTAGTCCACGTTATCCTGTGCCTATGTTTTCTCTTGATGCTTCTTAGAATTTGAGTAGGGGCCTAACCCAACTCCAAAAGAAGGCTCAAGGATGAGGGTTTCCCTTCAGTTAAAACCATTGCTCCTGTCATATCACTATCCATTGTAGAACTCTCGACACCCCCCTTACACCCTAGGAGTGGAAATATAGTGTCAGGTTTGTAAAACTAGAATCTACGTGCGGGCCAACAGATTTAGGTCAAACTTTCATATCATCTTAGAATTTGGTTTAGGTGTAACTCAACCCCAAAAGCTAACTCATGTGGTGAGGCTTCCCCCTCACTTGCAACCACTGTTCGGGCCATATCAGTATCCATTGTGAGACTGAGACTCTCACCAATTATTTTACTTTAGACTGATGTAATATGTATTCTATCACTTAAATTTAATTCCTTCACTCAAAACAATGAGCCATAGTCTTAGGAGAGATACTGCATATCAAATTATTTATATTAATTATTAATATTTAATACAGGTCGAGAGACTTTGTAGTGTGTTTGTTCAATTGCTGGCTAAGAGAGCTAAAAAAATTGTTAAGAGTTGAATTTAAGTGCTCATCTCATGTTACTTTTGTGTTCTATCCTAATGTTTTTCATTTATGAAATTTATATTCAAGGTTTGTGTTTCTTCAGAGTGCTTTGATTGGAATGGACATCCCAATGTATGATAATAGAATGCCTATTAGTGAATATGACATTTTCTATGGTGGCATCACTGATGAGTTCCCATTTGATGATGATTATATTGAGGTTTGCAGTTTCAAATGCTTAATTCATGGAATTTAGTGTTTTGTTTCCTTTTATACATTGAAGAAATTCAAACTCACTAACATAGTCATCTGCAAACAGGTTCCGGAAATTGAAGAGTTTAATAATGCGAGTAGCTCAATTCATCCAATTTACTTTTCGAAGTGCTTGGGAAAGGTCTACCTACCTCTCATGACAATAACTTATAACTAATAGTTTCAAGTGTTTTAACATTAGAATGATTTAACAAATCAATAAGCTCTGAAAGAAATAATATTGATTCTATATGGATTTTCTTCTAGGCTGTCAACGTGGATTATGATAAGAGAATGAGTCATCCTTCAAATGGTGTTTCTATTCTAGGGTATCTTAGACCTGCTTACGCCGATGAAGAGTCTTACATAAGAATGATAGATCACACCGAAGATTGTGGTGGATATAGCTCAGATTGGAAAGGTATATGATTTCTTCAAGATTGACATCTAAGAATCATAGATGCATTGGTAAACTTCCTTTTAACATTTTTCTTTTAATCTTTGGCTGGTATAGATTTTTACTCAAATACTACTAATGATCAAAAAGACACTAATGTGGTACTCTATCGGTTGGAGATCGAGAAAATCAAGCTACACTCTGTGTATGGATCTCAGGCATGTATCTCAAAACTCGTTTTATGCGTTGAATGATGGTTTTTCTATGCACCGAAGCATTATTTAGAAATCATTGAAGTTATGCTTATGTATTCTAAGTTCCAAATTATGCAGTCTGAAATTAGTATGCAAGAGTTTCAAGATGCTGAACCTGATACTCTTGTATCCTCTACTTCGGCAATTCTGGAACATTTCAACCTAAACTGTTATGATGCTCTTCAAGCTTTTTGCAAAAAGAAAGGTCTTGATGCTAAGGTAATCCAAAATTTCAATATTTCACCATCTAATTCACCCCTTATTTTCCTTTCCCTCCAAGATACAGACTCACCCTTAAAAATGAGGGACCAATACCTAAAATTGCTATAGTTGAGGCAAACAAACATAGCAGAAAAAACTCATCGCCAAAGTTATTACATATGTATATACACTATACGCATATCTTGGGGTGTTTGTGTGTTTACCGTTTATAGGAGATTCAAGCCGATTTTTAATGTACAATATTATGAATGGCTTCTAGGAAGCACACTTGGTTGGGGTTGACCGCCTAGGCATGGATGTTAGAGTTTTATCAGGGACAGAAGTAAAAACTCATCGCTTTGCATTCAAAGCCCAGGTAAGCATCTTGGTTTAATGGATTGTACCTTATTTTATATTGACGCTGTCATGGTTCCTCACCAGAACATCCTGTTAAACGTGTGTATTATTCAGTTGTCGAATAATCTAATTCATGTCGATTTCTTATGAAAAATATGAGAATTGATTGTATAAAAAGCCGACGAAATCTATGCTATAATGTGTTTGATGTGAAACATAACATGACAGTATATTGAAAAATATCAATCGGAGCAAAATAAATTATTTTGTATAATAGCCCTAAGAAGCAGATTTTGCAGGTTCAAAAACTCAATGGATTTTTCTTTGCATTTGTAGGCCAACTCAGGACATATGGCTGAAAAGCAGATTGTGCGACTTTTGTATCCCCGGTCTCGGCGAAAAAAGAATATGCAACAGTATACAACATTTTTTTATACATAAAAGTTTTGGCAAAGTGGAGGTAAGGGCATTGCTACTCTATCAAAGAGGATAAGTGGTCGAGAGAGTTGAACTTGAGCTTCACTACGGAAGTGTTTCGATTTTAACCGGAATTATAGATCCTCTATTGACCCCTTGCATAAATTTTACTCGGGTCGAAAGAGGGTCATGGTGGTTACCCTTTTTTCCAACTCATAGATCTGACATGTTGAATAAAGTGTTAACTTTTTTTCTTTGCTGATGATAATAAAGGTGCCGATGTTAATAGAATGAACACCAATTCTACCTTTGCATATTATTTTTTAGTCTGCAATTCTTTTAGTATTAACTAGTACTATATTTTAATGAACTTGATTATTTAAACAAAAATTGGTATGGAGCTTCTTGGAAGACAACTTTCATAATTACTTGATGGCATATTTGGACTTGGAGAAACAAACAATTTGTTAGAAAGATTTCTAATGCTCGGCTAATTCTGGCTTCTTTTTCTTTTTTGAGAAGAAAATTCTGGCTTTGTTATATATCAAAGTTATTGAAGATTGTTCTCTTTTAAATAGGAGTATACAGAATAATCATCCGAAGGAAACAAAAGTTGCATTTGTATATGGTGGGATTCGAATCTCCTCCGGTTAGTATTTGAATCGAAAATTGATCGGCTATGTTATCGAACAAGTGAAAATGAATTTTATATATAATATCAATCAATCCTGATCAGCACAACAAGTGCCGATCAGAATTACAAAAAACTACAAAAGTTATAACCGTTTAATTAATACTCAAACAAACAAAAGAGCTCGACCACCACATATGGAGCTTACATCGATATTCACGTTGTAAATTTTCATCCACCAAAATGAATAAGATTTAACTTTATATTATCTAGCTGTCAATGGACTATTGATTAAGTCAAAATATAAAATTAAAAAAATAAATAAACTGATAGTGTTGTAAAAAAGATAAATCACGGCCAACAAAAATATTGAAAATAAAAAAGTAAGAAAGATAAATACTTTCTTTTTTTAAAAAATTAATGTAGTTTATATACACACAGATAATATAAAATAATTTTACCTATACATTTAATTAAATCTAAAACATCTATTACTATGTTTAAAAATGATACAAATTTTTGGGATGACTTTTTCATTATTCCTATTTTACGCTTAAAAAAAACTACCAACAAAAAAAGTAACAAACTATATATTTAAAAGATACAAATTTTTGGGATAACTGTTTCATTATTCTTATTTTACCCTTACAAAAAAAACTATCAACAAAAAAAGTTACTCTTTTTTTAACAAATGCTTATATAACAAAACCAATTACAAAAAAGATATTTTTATGATTTATATACCTCAGTATAGTAGAAAACACAAATCACACAGACGGGCACGGCGTTTGGCCGCTAGTTTCTATAAAAAAATAATCTAGACCATGTGTAACAAAAATTTACACCACATAGCAAAATCTCAAATAACTTTATAAAAAATAAATCTAAAATAATAATTTTATCAAAAATAGCAAAAAAAACAAACTTTATCAAAATAGTAAAAAAACAAATATAGGAAAAGTGTAATTCGTTATTATATTCTCTTTCTGGAATCTGGATTTGCTTATGCAGCAAAAGACACATCTATCTATCTATCTACTCTTTCTCTTCTGCTTTTGTGTCAAACAACAACAACAACGACAATAACAACACTGGTTGTTGCAGTGGGACACACCCCATTATTAAAAATCGAAAATTTTATAGTTTTTTCTTCTCTTTGATCTCATTCTTCACATCCTTGTCATTCTTTTTTTTTTGCCGTCGGCAAAATTGAATTTTTCAAATAAACAGTGAGTGGTTTGATGATGCAAGTGGTTTTTGATTCAGAGATGAAGAAGAGGTACATGAATGGTGAAACCTGGGAATTTGAGAATGACATTGACAACAACAACAATAACAATAACATGTCTGTCTCTGTCTCAGATGGTGTTTTATTGGGTTTAGATGGTGGAACAACCTCAACTGTCTGCATTTGTATGCCTATGATTATTCCTTTTTCTCATTCTCAGCTTCAATCTCTTCCTATTCTTTCAAGGGCTGTTGCTGGTTGCTCTAATCATAATAGTATTGGAGGTTGTTATTGATTCTCTTCTCTCTTACAGATTTTGTGTTTGACTTTAATTTTTTGGATCAATTTCAAATTTTTATTTTCTAGGTTTGTTGGAGTGTTTTTGTTTGCTTGTTAGTATTGTGTAGTAATGCGTATGAAGCATGTACACAAACACTGGACATGACATGAATACTGACACGCCTGGCAATTATTTGAAAAAATTACATAATTCAATATAATTATATGTGTGTGTCAGTACTTGGACACCAAGACACGCCTAAATGCCTAATCTGAGCAGTGTCCGTATTTGATAGAGCAATACTTGTTGGGGGTACTTAGCATTTTGAATGATTTAGTTGTTTACATTAATAATACCTATAATACCTTTTGTTTGGTTTAGTGTTGACATTCTTTAATTCCCTCCCCCCCGCCCCTTCCTTTTTGTGGATTGGAGATAGTGGTTGGGGAGAATTCAATGTTGTCAAATAGCGGCTACTATGGATAGTGTAGTGGAATTTGAACGAATCGTTATTGTTTAGCAATATGCTAGTTAGTACATAGGTTTGTCAAATAGAGGCAATAGCTTGTGTTATACTTATAGCATTGTTGCATAGCAGAATTTAAACAAACTGTTATTTTCCACGGTCTGTGATTGGTTGCAATACTAGAAGAATTTTGAGGATGTTGGAATTGGCTGAGTCAGTTTGTTGGAGACAAAAACATTCTTTTACTGTACAAAATGGTTCTAAAAGTTTATTGATGTAAGCTGTTAATCATCATTTAGGAAAAACTGCAAAGTTAGTACCATTGTTTAGTCCATGTATGATTAAAATAAAGATCATATTGCAAGGATAGTCATATTGTTAGTTGATACCAATGATCACTTTTTCTACAGAAATTGCTGCAAGGGAAACATTAGAGCAAGTTATGGCAGAAGCGCTTTCGAAATGTGGTTCAAAACGATCTTTGGTCCGAGCTGTTTGTTTAGCTGTATCTGGTGTTAACCATCCAACAGATCAACAAAGAATCCTCAGTTGGCTTAGGTTGCTCTATATTACTATATCTTACTTCTTTTTGGATTAGAAAAGTATATATTTTTTCCTGCTAATATTACTCTAAAGAATTGAAACTTTGTTAAATAGTGAATTTTTGTGTGCGTTTTTGTGGTTCAATCTTTAAAGATGTTTTGTTCTTTGAGCTCAATTATAGTTTCTCTGCTACTTTAACAGGGATATATTTCCAAGTGATGTGAGGTTATATGTTCAGAATGATGCTGTTGCTGCTCTTGCAAGTGGAACAATGGGTAAACTTCATGGATGCGTATTAATTGCTGGCACAGGAAGCATTGCATATGGATTTACCGAAGATGGAAAAGAAGCAAGGGCTGCAGGTGCAGGACCTGTCTTAGGTGACTGGGGCAGGTTATCCCTTGCAACTATTTCTTTGTCTGGCCTAATCTTCCAACCCCGTCCCCTTTCTCTCTCCCTCTCGATCCCTTTTATCCCCCTCTACACTTTGGCCCTATTTGGATAAATAACTTAATTAAGCGCTTGTAGCATGAGCTCTTATTATATAAGTGCTTATGTTTAAGTTATTTCTATAACAAAAGATTTAATAAAGTCAAACTGTTCATATAAGCTATAAATTGTTTTCATAATTAATTATGGAGAGCTTATAGATTTAAGCTGAAAACAGTTTACGGAGATGTCATAAGTCGTTTCTATAAGCTCTTCTCACATGTGTTTATACCAATTTAGAATTTCTTACTCACACTTGAAACCCCAACAGGACGGAATGTCTTTCATGTAATGTCCAACTTGATCCTATCCATTTTTTTGTTGTTGAGATTTTTGCTTTTATATTTGCAGTGGATATGGAATATCTGCGCAGGCATTAACTGCAGTAATAAGAGCGCATGATGGTCGCGGTCCAAGTACAATGCTGACGAGTAGTATTTTACAAACACTTGGTCTTTCTTCAGCAGAAGAATTGATTGGGTATACATTTTAGTTCTATAATTGTTCACGCCATAAAATTCTGAAATCCTACAATTTAATGCCGTTTTGAGCAGGATATAGGGTCTCAATCATTTGTTTCTCTCATTGAAAATCAGGTGGACCTACGCAGATCCATCTTGGGCCCGCATTGCAGCTCTCGTTCCAGTTGTAGTATCCTGTGCAGAGGCTGGGGATGAGGTTGCAAACAAGATCTTGCTAGAATCGGCGCAAGAACTGGCTTCAAGTGTTAAAGCTGTTGTAGGCAGACTTGGATTGTGCGGTCAAGGTTATACGTTTTTTTAATCGAACATATTTTAACACATACATCACCAAGTCTTCGCAAAGTTTGTCAAACTTCCGATATAGAAAGAAGCATTTTCTCTAGAACTTTAAGCCTGTATGATCAAACTTGAACTGATTGACTTGGCCTCTAGAGCATTCTTTTAAAATATAAAACGAAATGATGATTTTTTCTGTCTTTTATGAATATTTGCACAACCTAAAAGATGGCGATTCATGTATCTAAGACTGATATTCTGTAATTTTGGCAGATGGAAAGGATGCTTTTCCGCTTGTCCTGGTTGGTGGCGTTCTTGAAGCAAATACAAGGTGGGATGTAGGGAAAGAAGTAGTAAAATGCATTTCCAAATATTTTCCTGGGATGCTTCCGATTAGACCGAAGGTCAGCATATATTTTCATCTATTTTATCTGTCAGCCTTTTATATTCATTGCAGACTTTTTTAGGATCCTGCTAACGAGTGGTCTAATCAGTAATATAATAATGCTTTCTGCAAAGCATGAGCAATATTTTCAAAGAAACGCTTTATGGCTTTAAATATCAAGAGTAAACATTCAAAATAATCTACGACTTTGCAAGACACGATAAATTAGTCCCTATGAGTCCATGACTATCCGACAAATTCGTCCATTTTGAAAATAATCTTATGGATAAATTTGTCACAAAGTTATAAAAGTAAAGACTCAATATGAAGTCATGATGGTTTTAGAAATATTGCACCATTTTAGTAATTTACTCTATCAAGAATCTTATCATAGAATCAAATTTTTACTTTGGTTTATTGCAAACAGGTTGAGCCTGCTGTTGGGGCAGCATGGTTAGCTTGGAATTTTTTCATGAAAGAATATAACAAGGAATTATGCAGCAGCTGACAATTGATGGATTGGTGTAAGAGAGAAGAAAATTGAAAAAAAAGAAAGAAAAATGAAGTGACATCTCAAATTCTTGGTTGTAAAGTAAAATTGATATGCCATATAGTTTATGTACATCTAAAAGCTTATAATTTATTAGCAAATGGCACATTGGTAGGATTTAGTTCCTCCCTGTCCTTGCTAAGTGAGGCACAGTTTCTCCAATTATTTTTCTTGTGAACTTTTGATCATACCTATAAAACCTTTGCTTGTGTAAATAATTACAATTTACAAGAGTTATAATCATACGAATTTATATTTATATTTTATATATATTTTATGATTCAATTAGGGTCAAGTGTGGCTTTATCTGAATTTTTTGTTATCTTATATATATTTTACAAGAGCTATATTCACTTATCAATCGTTAGTTAGTTCAGTGAAGATTGACGATGAACTTGGTAGGGATGATCACGGTTTGACCCCCTGCAATTGTGATCGGGAGGGACTGAAATTACTTGATACCAAAACTGACCTCGAACCAAATTAAACTGGTGGTGAAAAAAAAAAAAAAAAAACTATATTCACTTGGATTATACTATCAATGTATAGTTTTTTAGACTAATAAAAAAATTTCTATACTTTTGGACAAAAACAAACTTATCTCATTTCTAAATTATTATGATCTAAATTAATATTTGTAATTCAAGTTGGACTGAAATCAATTAATCATGATTACATATAAATCACATATAGTTTATTGCAAATTGTTAACTGTGTAAAACATTTTCTCTAGTAATATAAAAAAAAAAAAAAACATTTACATATTTACAAAAAAAAACATTTTCAAAAAAACATTTTCTCTAGTAATATCATTCATAATCTTATTTTCTCATGATCTGCTTCTACCGTAATATTCACATATTTACATCACTGATCTTATTTTCTTTTAAAAATGCTTCATGGTCACCAAATTTTCCTACACCTGTTAATCGCATGCAAATTTGTGATTATTATAGTCAAAGCATTGGAAATTGAAATGTTCAACTTTTTGAATAAATTATTTCCTTAAATAAAATTCTTAAAGAGTGTCCCGAGGGCACCGTTTAGCAAAACCCTTAATTATAAGGGAGTGGTTACGGATAATGAAAATTGCTTAATGCACCCCTATATTGCTTAGTACACCCCCTCAGATTGCTGAGCGCACCCCCCAGATTGCTAGCGCACCCGCCCCCAGATTTTTAGGAGGTACACTAGAAATTAGAGGGGTGCGCTAGAAATCTGGGGGGTGCGCTCAGCAATCTGAGGGGGTGTACTAAGCAATATAGGGGTGCATTAAACAATTTTCATTATCCGTAACCACTCCCTTATAATTAAGGGTCTTGCTAAACGGTGCCCTCGGGACACTCTTTAAGAATTTTATTTAAGGAAATAATTTATTCAAAAAGTTGAACATTTCAATTTCCAATGCTTTGACTTCACACATTTTCGTAATTTCTTTTATAAAAACTTACTATTTAGAGGCTTAAAGAGTGTCCCAGAGGCACTATTTAGCATTTGCCTATAATTAATTATGTTTTATAGTTGAGAAACAATATCTCCCTCAAGAATCAAGATGTTCACAAATTTTCTTTATTGATTCGATGCAAACTTAGAAAAATATTAAAAATAAAATACAATTGCATGGATGACAGACAGAGTTTAATAAGCTTGATTCAGTAATTGTTTAGCATGACCCTTTATTTTACCAGACCCAAGAAATAACCCAGGGTGAGTGGGCAAAAAACAAATTAATAATAGGTAAATATTATTACATAATATATGAGAATTTTCTTCAACAAAACTTTGATATAAAATAGAATAGTAGAACACCCTACAGCTTTCTAAGAAATTTTATATGCCCATTTCTTGAATAACCACTTTCATAAAGCTTTTCCTCTACAGCACCTCCTTTCTTTTCTTTTTGATAGATGTGGAAGCATAATACCATATATTGCTGAAGCTGAACCAAAATATGGCTCATATAACTTGTTTCTTATGTTATAACCTTCTCCAATCCAGTGACATGAAAGAACTAAAAACTTTACAAAAACTAAAACCATCAAGAAATGAGGATGGTGATATTATGATATTTCATTAAGTTAAAATGGTTTTCTATCATTCTAATCCCTGCCACGGCGATCGCCAAAACCACCAAATCCGCTGGTTTTACCTGACACAAAATCCCCAAAACTACCTGCACGATCGGAACCACCTTGTCCGCTAAACTTAAATCCACTGGGTGATCCTCCGGATCTATTTCCTGAAGTACCTGAACCAAAGGAACCGAAACGACCGGAGCTTGATCCGCCATATCTATTTTCACCAGACGAGTTGCCAAACCTTTCACCAGAATTACCGTAGCCCCCAGAACGGTTAGATGCAGGACCACGGTTAAAGCCTGAATCACCAAACCCACCCCTTGAACCTCCATAAGATCCAGGACCACGGCTAAAGCCTGAATCACCAAATCCACCCCTTGAACCACCAAATCGCCCACCACCCATGCTACCAAATGCACCCACTGATGCACTATCAACGGCAATCTTTGGTAACTTCAACCAATAGGAATGAATGTGTTAGAAAGGGTGTTGCCAGCAACTTCAAACTTTAAAAACAGAATATAATGTCAAAACAAATGGCAATTTTATATCTAAAGAGACTCGAATAGTGCCACAGACAAAATTAAGAATTCGGTAACTTAAGCTTTGTCGGTACTAGGTGTTTCGCGGGTTCATATCCCACTGAGAGAGACAGGCAGGCTGGGAACTAAAGCAGGAGATATGCTACCCTTTTAATGTAGCCTAATTTCTACAACCAGAAAACTAGCAATAAACAAGGTACAACTTCAAGTAATAAAGATTGACAGATGGAAATGGATAGGAAGCAAGGAGAGTACCTCGGTAAATCTGCAGCCTACATCACGCTCAATAGTCTTAAGAGTCCTGGATTGGCCATCTGTATAAATTAGAATAGCGGTTCCTTTCTTACCAGCACGACCTGTTCGTCCAGATCGATGAACAAATATCTCTGAATTATTGGGAAGCTCATAATGAATTACCTGTATGAAAAAAAGAAGCTCAAACTTCAAATATGTATAGAAAATAACATAATAACACTAAATATTAACTATTTGCATATGCATCCTATTACTCTAAGTTAGACATAAAACAATAACAAAGACAAGATGCATACAAAAAGAAAAACACAAGATAAAACAGAAGTTAGTAATGTTCCAAAACGTAAAGAACGATGAACAGGAACCCATAAAGAAAGATACAAGAAAGATCAATCTTGGTGTATGTCAGTTTTTGATCCTATGATTTCCTTTACATCCAACATTCTAATTTCTTTTCAACTTCAGAAAACAAAACATTTATTCCACTATTTCCCTTGCAGATGTAAGAACAGGGCATCTGTTGCAAAATTTTCCCATTTGAAGCTAAGATAGCACAGAAGAATGAAGAAATGGATGTTTAAATAATTTGTACCATCAATATAGTTAAGGAATACTTAATAATATTATCAAAGCACAGAAGTAGTGTAATGCCAATTTTGAAGATATATTATATGTTCTGAAAAGAACACTTCAAAACATTATGAGAAAATACAACATGATAAATATCAGAAGCTATTTACTGATTTCTGCCACTTGCCCTGAACTTCCAAATAAAAATTAATGCACGTGGGAAATTTAAAATCAGCTGCATGTATTAAATGCCCCCATAACATTCTATCATCAATCATGTCTAGTGACAGACCATTTAAATCCAAATATTTCTCTCAATGGGTTGGACTTTGATTTTCCTTGGTCTCCCCCTTACCTATAACTATAACTTAAGACCGTCCTCTATTCAGTCTATCATCCTTATCAATGCTTCTATAAGTCATATCTACACATGTATGTATCACCTGACCCAAGACGGGATTAATTTTTTTTCTACAATAGGGTTACATCAACTTCCTCTATAAATATATGGAATAAAATGTATTAGATTACTTAACAATTTCAATGGAGGGAAAAAATGTAGAATGCGACTTACAAGATCAACATTAGGTATATCGAGCCCACGTGAAGCAACATCAGTTGCCACTAAAACATTAAAATGGCCTTCCCTGAATCCAGCAAGAGTTCTTTCCCTCTGAGCTTGTGATATATCTCCATGCAAGGCCTCACATGGAATACTTCTTGACATTCCGTGTGATATTCGATCAGCATCACGTTTTGTTTGAGTGAAAACAATACATTTTCCACCATTTGCATGTTCCTACAAGAGGATATATTTTCCAAACAAGAAAACAAAATTAAGTATGAGATAAGGTTCTTTAACTAGTTAATTGCACTAAAAATATTATATGTTTTAGCAAAATTTTGATGATTAAACTAGCACACGTCAAGAAATTATAGTATCAGAAGCATACTTTTATCAGAGGAACAAGAATTCCTGCTTTAACATACGCATCAGATGCAACTGAATACAGTGAAATTCCATCTGCTAGCTTCTGATCGGAATCTCCAACCTATGTACCAATAAAAGTTCACAATTAAATAATAAACAAAAACTGAAAAGACTGACAGTGTTAGCTCAAACGGTATAACCTTCAATGCTTCTAAATGACCACAGCCATGTTTAATAGCTACCTAAATCCATATTTATACTTACAACTTCTTAAGAAGGATAAAATCAGCTTTATTGAAATCCAATATTTTCAAGTATGACTGACACAGACACAATCACTGCTCATAAAGTTACAATACCGAATGTGGTTTTTATGTGCCTTAATACAACAAGTAATAGGTTTACTTGCAATATTTTAATCATGGATAAAGGCTATTCAAGTACTTTAAACATTAGACCAAACTTCAATATTGCATATCTTCAATACCTAAAGGCATTATCCCAGTGACAAAAATAGAACCACAAAACTTACAAGATCAATAGTTAGGGGATCTTTTAGGTAATTTCGTGTTAACTGCTTTATCCAAGTTGGCATTGTTGCTGAGAACATAAGAGTTTGTCTCTTGGCAGGCAACCTCTCCAAGATCTTCTCCACATCCTCCTGAAACCCTACTTGAAGCATCTGATCAGCTTCATCGAGAATAACAAATTGAACATCCTTCAAATTCAGAGCACCTCTATTTAGAAGATCAATAATTCGTCCGGGCGTTCCAACAGCAATATCAACACCATAATCAAGCTGCCTCATCTGTTGAGAAATGGGTGTACCCCCATAAACACAGATAGTATCCAAATTAGGCGCCGCCTCATAGAATTCTTTCTCAACCTGCTTTGCAAGTTCTCTAGTCGGAGCCAAAACCAAGGCCAGAGGATCCTTTCCTCGCCTGCCATATCAACCAAAAAAAAAACCAAACTTTTACAGTTAAAAACACTAAATACACTATAACTACCTTCAATGCAAACACCAAAAACACAAATTCAACCAAAAATAAATAAATAACAAACCCATGTTTAGCATTAAACTGAATGATTTTATCCATGATGGGTATCCCAAAAGCAAGAGTTTTTCCGGTTCCTGTTCTAGCACGACCGATCATATCGCGACCTTGCATAGCAGGTTCCAGCACAGCCCTCTATAAAATTCAACAAAAGTTAAAAAAAAAATCTTAAATAAATTAACTAAATTTATTAATTATTTATCACATATCATAAAAAAATCATGACTTTCATGAATGATTTAGTTCAAGAACCCTAAAAATCAAACCTGAATGGGAAAAAGCTTTGTGATTCCTTTCGTTTCCAAAGCAGCAACGATATCCTGAGAAATTCCAAGCTTTTTTATCTCAAGTCCATCATCACTATTCGCTTTCGAAGGTTCTTCGTATGGAAAAGCTTCAGCAGCATAACCAGCACGAGAAGACAAAGAGGCACGAAATAGCAAAGGTTGTGATTTTGAGTGGAAAGATCTTGCTGTGAGGACGGAGAGTTGTCGGAGTTCACCGGTGGCGGCGGTGGTGGAAATGAGAGCTTCGGCGGCGGGGATGGCGCGCTTTGTGAGAGTTGAAGAAGCTCTTCGGAGAATTGCGGTAATCATGGTGACGATGGAAAATTGAAATTGGAAATTGGAATTTGGAAAAACCCTAAACAGTAATGAGATTTTGTGGGTTTAGGGTTTTGTGAGAAAATGAAAATGGTTCGTTAAAGAAGATATTTTGGGAGTTGTGATCCTGTGTGTGCGAGCGTTCTGTTGGATATCGTGTGCCCCTAAATGTAGTTTTGTCTTTGGCAACAAGTAATCGAGTTAGGATCCTCTCCATTTATCATTCTTTTCATTTCCTCCATTATTATATAGTTTTGAAAATATAAATGCAAAAGTGTGACATTAAGTGGGTCCAAATATCTTTTATACACCCTAAAACATTTAAAAACTTTGGTAATGGAAGAAATGGAAAACATTGGAAATGGAGAGGATCCCAACTCCAAGTAATCATAGGAATTTCAATTTGGGGTTTAAATGCAGGTAATAAAAAAAACTTAAAAAATTATAGTACATTTTTATCTTTTTATTTCCACTCACTGATAAAATTGTTCCCTGTTTTAAAATCATTTGGCTTTAATTCCACTTTCAAATATTTTGGATAAATATTCAATTTTTTGTCAAATTTTTCTTGTTTGGATATTAATTTGAATTTTTTTTCAAAATGATAAAAATTTATGAAGTATTTTTTTTTATAAGCAAAAAGAACTCATTGCATTTCATTCAATATAATAGAAGAAATAATCAGGTGGATAAAAATGATGCATTTCCCTTCGTTTTAACATTAGAAATAAGAAGGGAACTACAAGTTGAGAGCAGGGTAACAAGCTCATTTGCATACAAGCAATCATTACGCAAAGCATTCACAACTTGTTGGCAATCACTTTTGAAGATAACTCTCTCAAAGTCATTGGACAAAGCGAGCTTAAGAGCATGCATCATTGCAGTAGCTTCACATTCAGCAGGAGTAACTACAAATGGAAATATCATAGTATGTGCTTGGACAAAAACTCATGCTATCCCGAAAAGCATATACCAATTCTAAATTTCCCTTCTGTCATGAAAATAGCTCCATCAACATTACACTTCAGTCAATTTGCGGAAGGTTTCTCCCAAGTAAGCACAAGAGTAGGTGTAGGATTTATATTAAGCATATTGCGCCACCAATTAAAGTCTCGGATCATGTATAAAGCAAGCCTACAAGAGGTCACTGGGTTTGCTTGTTTATTCTCCCAAATACATTCATTACGCGCACTGTAACACCCCAAAATTTAGAAATAGTTATTTATTTAGAATATAGTTTATTCAAGTGTTTATGTGCTAAGTAAATATTTGATAAGTTAGAATTTATTTAATTTAGTGAGAACGAGAGAATTATTTGAAAAATAGAATTAATTAAGATATAATTTTGAGATATATTTTAGGAATGTATCATGAAAATAAAAGATTAGATTTTTATGAAAAATAAGATGAGAGATTTTAGAAATAGATATTGTGGAAACAAATTCGATAAGAATATATTTTCTTCTAGGAAAAGAAACCTAGTTAGTTGCTTATAAATAGACTAAAGAGAACAATCATTAGGAGAGCAAAATCAAATAGAAACATGGGCAGACCTTGGGAGCTAGGGCATAGCACGAGGGATCACCAACGTTAAAGTATTAAAGAATTTCTGCATAATCAAGGTAAGGGGGGAGATTGTTCATGCATAGGGGTAGTGTTAACCATAAGAGTAGTCAAGGGGACCTTGCCCTCCTTCCCATTCCCTTTTCTTTTCCTTTTCTTTTGATGTTTTGATCTTCGTATGAAACCTTTTCAATTAAATTCTTGTTTTAGTATATGACACCCTTTTATAAGTTTATCTAGCGAGTAAAATCAGTCTACGGTTGAAGGAACCTTAATTAAGTTAAAAATATAGTTTATGGAATTAGCAATCAAACTATAACAGTATAGCTAATCCGGTTTGAGTTTCTTTTTCTTTAGCAATAATTGAACATGATAGTTATAGAGTATACAATCATGTTGCTGGGTTGATTAGATAATTATAACTTTGAACAATATTTTTAGTTTAATATAGGGAACTGTTTTCGGATTAAAAATTGAAAGGATGCCTTACTTTAATTGTTTTTGTTTGTCGAGTTAGTTAGTTTTGCGTGATGAGTCTAACCGGTATTTTAGTGTTGGATTTCTTTAAGAAACCAAATGTTGTTGTCGTGTAGTGGTGATTAAATAATTGAATGAAAAAGAAAATTAGAAATTAAATTATCTTTTTATAAACAAGTTAAAGAAATTTTCTAATAAATTTGAGAAATAGATTCAATTAAATTATTTTGTGTTGGAGGGGAAGTCTTAGTTGCTAGTTAGAGAAGTTAAAAGTCAATTAAAAAGAATCAAGTGATAGTTATGAGTATAGTTGAAGTCGAACTTAGTTGATACGAAGTTAATTTGGTGTTGAGTTTAATCGGTGTCGAATTCAATTGGTGTTGAGTTTACTACGGTGTTGTTATTAATTGATGTTGATGGTGTTGATACAAAGGTGTAGTTGATGATGTTGCTTTCGAGTTTTCAATTCTAATTGTTATTCATTTTGGTGTTGTTTGATTCATTGTTTGAGCATTTAATTTGTGTCGGAATATATGTTCATGCATCCATTCATGTGTCAGTCCTCGATGTTGATAAATCGCTGTTGATAATTCGGTGTTGATAAATCGGTGTTGATTCGGTGTTGAGGAGTGTTTTCAGGAATATAATTCTGACCTCCGACCTTGGTACCACATGCATTTAGAGAGTCTAGATCGCATTGCATCCATTGTCCAATTGAGTTGAATTTAAATTGATTGAGTTGCTATGTTTATGAGTTGTGTTTGTTTATGTGTTTGATCGTCCCAGAGGATGATATTTGTGTTTTATGTTTTCCATATTCTTATGTGTTAATACACCGATGCCTTGTGTGAATATAATCTCACCCCTTTCTTTTTGTCTTGTCTGGCTTGGCCCTGCGATTGTGAAATCGCAGTATCTACAGGTTGTCGAGTTTTGAGATCGAGTCAAGTGGAGCCTGCTCTGATTGTGACACTTGGGAAGATGTCTTAGAGTCTAAAATGTTTTACTGCTTTATTTTTAAAAACTAATGTATTTTATTTGAAAAGAAGTTACTATGTTTCACCGTTATAATAATTTTTAAATAATTTTGATATTGGGTCCAATTTCCTAGTTCTTTTATCCGCTGCGTGATGTTTCTTAAAAGGAATTTTTGAAAAATCATATTGAAAATTAAATTATTATTAGTCTTGGGTTCGGGGCGTTACACGCACGCCAAATACTCTAAAGTACAACAGCAAAGAGATATTGTTTAGTCTCTTCCATACTCGAAATAATGGACAAAATAATAGAGGAGAAGCTACCGCTTTGATAAAATTGGTGTTCGAGACTTTGCCAAAGATTTACCTCATTCCAACACGAGATACCGTAGACACAATCCGTAAAGAAGTGCAATTCATCTTCAACTGCGCCATTGCAGAGAGTGCAAACAGTTTGACAATGAACATCGCGGCTATGAAGATTAAATTTAGTGGGAAGACAACCCCGGAGCAATCTCCAACAAAAGTGTTTTAATTTTGAAGTTGCATATCCCATATTTTGCACCATTCACCATTCACACGGAGGGAACTATCATGCAACACAAGATTTGAACAGAGACGGTAAGCAGTTTTGACAGAATAATTATCGTTCGGAGAGACCTTCCAAATGATTGAGTCTTGCGGAGCCCTATTATGAAGGGGAATTTTACAAATATCCGCAACATCTTGTGTGTTGAAGATTGTGTTGAGCAATGCAGAATTCCATGTCTTATAGACTGAATCAAAGATATGAGAGACACGCAAATCAGCATAGTTCCCATGAGGGGCGGTTGAAGGGCGCATATTAGTCAGAGAACGAATCCAAGGATCGGTCCAAACATTAATATTACTTATGTCTCCAATCTTCCATCTATAGCCAAGTGAAAGTAAAGGATAATGCTCTGAATACTCCTCCATGTATAACTTGGATTGTGCCCAATATTGGCCTCCAAAAAACCGCTTCTGGGGAAATATTTAGCTTTGAGAACTCTAGTGAGAAGAGAGGAAGGGTTTGTAATGAGCTTATGAAGTATTTTGTCCAAGTTAAATTTACGAAATTTAAAATGACACAAAAAAATTAGGAATTTGAAATTCTTTCCTCGCATATATTTTAAAATTTTCAAATTGACCCTATAATATTTTTTAAAATTGCAAATTGACCCTAATTTTTTTCAAAATTACAAATTAATCCCTAAAATGTTTCAAAATTGTCTTTTAAATTTTTGAAAATTGCAAATTGGTCCCTACTTTGCGTATTTTAAATTTGACCCAAATATTTTAAAATTTATAAAAGTGATCCAAAATGTTCACAATAAAATTTCCAATTACTCTATCCAAACGCACAATTAAAAATAAAGGTAATTCAAATAAAATTGCTTGAATTGTTTAAAATTTCAAATCCAATTTTTAGTTACTCCATTCAAACACACAATAAAAGGCTTTCTAAAAAATTTATATGCCCATTTCTTGAATAACCACTTCATAAAGCTCGCCTCTAGAGTCCTCCTTTTTTTCTGTTTCCTTTTTGATAGATGGAAGCATAATACCATATCTTGCTAAAGCTGGACCAAAATATGGCCTATAGAACTTGTGTTTCTTATGTTATAATCTTCACAGGGACCAAAATGCAGGCATCAACCCACTACATGCCAGGAAACTTAAGAGGAATTGAAAGAACTTGTTGGTAATTTGGAGAGAAACTTGGTATAGAAATAAACACAAGTTTTAGTCTGCAATTCGACTCGATAATTTCTTCAGTTTTCCAAAATTATTTTTTCTTAAATCCGAAAACAAAAGAACTAAGGGGCTCAATTAAGTCTTTCGGTCATAGTAAAGAGGAATTATTAATTTGTCTGAAAATATTAGAGATAATTTGATATTGTTTTTTGTTTGAAATTAAATTGGACCACAAAAAATTGCGAGCAAAATGGGTCTTTCTCTTTTATTTTATTTTTTAATTTAGTCTTTCAATGTATTTTTTTACTAGTTGTCCCCTCAATGGTAAAAACTTCAATTTTAACAACTACACGGGAGTGTGAATGGAAATAATGCCCAAGTCTCCGAGCTCAAATGACTCCTAAGTTTATATGCTATCTTTTCTAGTTTCGAATATTGCACTGAGTCGTTGTAATACTTTACTCTTGGTTCAACACCAACTCAAACAGCATATGGAATGGGATTAGCCTAGTAAAGACCGGATGTGATGACAAAGACCTCTTTAGCTCATTGAAAGCTTACTCACATATAGAGGAGTCTATTGGAACTATTTTGATTTCTTCATAAAAGGATCTTGCACCTCAGTTCTTGACAGCCATATCGTACATGTAAATCTCGATGTTGTCACTAATTTGTTTCGCAAAGTCTTTGTCCATCAACATTTGATAAGTAGCTAGTAGTAGTAGAAGTTGGGGCCATCTGTCAAGAAGGTTGTCTTTGGTGCATTTGTGGGGCTCATCAAGTTTCAACTGTTTTTGTTAAACTTTTTGAAGCTAATTTCTTGTAATTCTTTTGTACCTTCTATTAAGATTCATTGATAGTGAATAAGAGAGCTAAAGTTGAAATTTCTGGCGTGTCTACAAGGATGTGCTATATAATGGTTCAACACTTGAGACGTTGAGAACAATGTTGAAGCATTACGCTGACAGTTAATATAAATATAATGATATGAAAATGACAGAAAGTAATAAAGAACACAAGAGGTTTGTTAACCCAGTTCGGTATGTAACACAACCTACATCTGAGGGATACCAATTCAGGAAGGAAATCCATTATGATAGTTCTAGTTCAAAGCTAAACACCACGGTTTAAAACTTATCGCCTACACACTATTGTTTGACTTCACCCTAAGAACCTCTTAGAGCAGAGATCTCATCTCACTTCCACTCAAAACACAGACCTTGTGTTGATGCTTTCTAATAGCGGTTTGAAAACAGTTTCAAAAAGACAAAACAACTTCGTGCTTCAAAGCTTTGGAGAAGTTAACAATTACAACTCAATAAAACACAAAGTCCTAACCTTGCTTCAAAGTGACACAAGAAAGGCTCACAATTAACAAAACTCAAACCCTAATAATACTCTATGAATATGACGGCTTCAGTAACGAAATTAGGTTTTGCCTTCTTGTTTAAATAAGGTGAGCTTGTATGGGCTTGCATACCATGCATGGGCTTCGTTCCACCAACAAATCCACTTACATAATTCAGAATCGTATATCAGTTTTCCTTTAGCAAACGAACATGATAAGGTAAGAAATTAATTCGAGATTCTGAATAAAAATATATTCCTTAGACTTCAAGTAGAATAGCGTGGATTCCATAAATAGAACAGGCGCCAAGTAAGCGCGAAAACACATCACCTGGACAGGTATCCAGATGTTGGAACATGTCATAGCACATCTTGCACAACTTGCACATCTTACTTGTATATTTGTCTTTTACAAAAATGATGCCAACACCATATATCCAACAAAAGTCAATTTAGGCTAAGATTTTGGTGTGTTTATTAATTTTTGCTCTTTATCATTGTCTTTAAATTGATTGTGTAAATTTGCTATATACATAAACCAACATCATGTTAATTGGTTCACACGTTGATCCCTTAAGCTTTTCTTTAGTTGATCTTTGTAGGTTTTCATCATATTCGTGTGCATTGTATATTTTCGAACGAATTGTTTAAAAGAGTTATAAATTTTACTTATTTTATGATCGAACTCTTAACAACAAAAAAAGCTAAATATGAAATTTACTAATTATATTTTTTTAATAAATTTTAATTTGAATATTATATACTAATTCAAATTCGACTTTAATGATTCTATTCAAGGGTCAACTCATGAAACATGACCAAAATCATGACATTGCCATATATACCAATAATGTACTGATGTTACATAAAATTGCATCAACTCTATTATCTCTATCTCTATAAATATAAAGAAAGGGTCACAAACCAGGAATCTTGGATAAGACATGACATTGGAAATATACTATGATATCTCTCTGCATCTATATTTATATATCCCTGCCTGCTATAAATTTAGTTTCAGCTGCAAACGTGCTTGTGCCACAACTTCTTGTTCAGTGGGATGATGCATCAGATAAACATGAGTGTGTGTAAAGTATATCTTTCTCTACTATATAATGTTCTTTTGTTATTGTACATGGTTGGTACTGTCTTTAATTTAGTACTTATAATTGTGTATTAATCGTATCATATCTAACTAATCTAGCACATTGTACCGGCCACGTTGGCAAATATATATATATATATATATATATATATATATATATATATATATATATATATATATATATATAATTTTTGTGTTAATCTTTTGATTCTTAATGATAATTTAAAATTCGACTTAAAGATAAGTAATATATGACAAAAATTTGTTATTTTAAAAAATTGTATTCGAGATTCTTTTAAATAAATTGTCTTTAGATATTCTATTATGAAAATTATATATCTATTACTATATATAAAAAGGATACAAATTTTTGGGATGACTTTTTAATTATTCCTATTTTACCCTTAAAAAATAACTTCCACATAAAAATATATTTTCAATTTTTTTTAGTAAATAATATTTTTTTTCTTCTTAATAACTAAACACAATTTCCACATAAAAGTAGGTTTTCAGTTTTTTTATAGTTAAAAAAAATATTTTTTTTTTTCTTCTTAATAACTAGCCACAACAAAAAAGGATGTTACGTAGTTATCAATTAACTAAGTCCAATAAAATGGAGATTAAGTAATTATTTATATTTGCACAATAAAGAATATCGATCACAAAAAAAAATAATATCAATCACACAAACGGGCACGTGGCGGCTAGTATTTATAGATTGGACAAGTGCTAATATGGGCTACATGAATAGATGGTTCACCTTAGATCAGTGTCAAAAAATTATTAGAAGTTTTGTTTGCGATATTTTTATGAAATATAAGTCACGACCCATTTTTCTTATGGTTTAAACAATGATTTAATTGACGACGGTTCAATATCAAATGCATATTTATTTTATGTTATTTTAATCAAATTGATATCAATTAAATTAATTTTTTAATTATGAAAATTATAAAGACAATTAATCTTTAAGATCCAAAAAAATATATTTATCAAGCGTTGAAGTTTTGAATATTTTTTTATCGACAATGTCAACATATTAAATTTTACCATATTTATTTATCATGTATATCATGATTTTGGACATGAATATTTCAATTCATCACATGTGTAGCAGAAAGGGCACCTTATTATTATAAAGGATAAATTGGACAATTGATTCTTTAACTTATTTATTAATTTCATATTAGTCTCTTTAACTAATTAACATTATAAATTGGTTAATTAACTTTAATTTTGTTTACTATATTGGTCATTTTTATTAGTTTTTATAAAAAACATTAACTTTATTTTTTATTATTCGTTATATGAATTTGTAAATGATTTATTTATAAGTAATTTTTGTTAGTTAATCTGTGATTAAAAGTATGAAGGATATATGATATAAAATAAATGAAGCAAAGTCAAACACGCTTGTAATGTATTAGCAAGTACACCGGGTGCACTATTTAGCAAGACTCTTAGTAGTATTAAAGATTTTATATTTTTGTAACATTTAACATAGATTACCTATATGATATAAATTTGTAATACAACGGTGAATTTTGTTAAATTAATTATATTTGTTAAAGCGTTACAAGAATACATGTTTGTTAAAGCATTATTAAACGATATATATATATATATATATATATATATATATATATATATATATATATATATATATATATATAAAGAGAAGGGAAAAAGAAATAGAATATTTTCCATTTTATGATTTTTCTTTTTTTTAAATGTTTGATTTTATTAACCATATAGTGACAATAAATCAAGAGCCACAACTACGAAAATACAAGAAGGAGTTTCTTCAATTCAAACAAAATTGAAATAAGAAGAAATAGCAAATTTAGTTAGGTAATAGGTAATTTGATTTACTACTCTGCAAACATGAATATATAAAATTTAATTATTGAAACTAGCTAGGAACAAATTTCTTATTGCCTCTAAATAAGATTGTTGAGATTGAGGCTCATTGATAGTATTGATAACATTCAAGGAATCTTATTCAACAATTAACGTTGCCTCCTCCGCCACCGCTGTTGCCTTGTCCTCCGCCACCGCCATTGTCTTGCCTCCGCCTCCGTTGCCTCCGCCGCCGCCTCCGTTGCCTTCTCCGCCGCCTCCCACAACATTATCAATTGAAACAATTTCCTGTGGAAAACATGAGACTATTAACAAATTGGAATAAACAGTTATGACTGAGTTTGACAAAAAAAAAATATATATAAAAGGAAACAGATAAATACCAAGCGACTTCCGTTGCCTCCTCCTATTACCGTAACATTCTCGGTAGGTGAATCCATAATAAATCTATATGAGAAACGCATTGTAACAAAAATTCATCTAACGAGAAAAGTCACAAAACAAAAGCTAGACGAAGAGAATGCTCAAATCGTAATGACGATTAATAGCTTTAGCAAAAAGCAACATCGATTCATGAAACACATGCACCAGAAAAGAGAAGTTCACGGGAAGAATTCACAAACGATTAATCATGTATAGTTGAAATTATAAAGACAATTAATCTTTAAAATCCAAAAAAAGATATTTATCAAGCGTTGAAGTTTTGAATATTTTTTTATCGACAATGTCCACATATTAAATTTTACCATATTTATTTATCATGTATATCATGATTTTGTACATGAATATTTCAATTCATCACATGTGTAGCAGAAAGGGCACCTTATTATTATAAAGGATAAATTGAACAATTGATTCTTTAACTTATTTATTCATTTCATATTAGGCTTTGTTTGCGAGTTTGGAGGGGAGGGGAGGGAATGGTTTTGAAATAAAGGAAGAAACAAGTGGAAGAAATAGAGAAGTTTGGGAGGGAAGGAACTTGGAGGGTTATTTTTTCTTCATACCACAAAAACCCCCCAATTTGGGGGAACTCAAAAATTGTATTGGATGAGGGTTTAGAGGGGGTTTGGAGGGTTTATATGAATTCTTCAAATTTAATTAATGTTGTTATAATATTCTTAAATTCATAATATATTAATCATAAATATTTATTTTTCATTCTCTATAAAAAATACTTTCTCAAAAAATGTAAAAGATTTTTCTAATTTTCTCTCTATTTCCCTCCCTCCAAAGCCCTCCACTCCCTTCCCCTCCAAACTCACAAACAAAGCCTTAGTCTCTTTAACTAATTAACATTATAAATTGGTTAATTAACTTTAATTTTGTTTACTATATTGGTCATTTTCATTAGTTTTTATAAAAAACATTAATTTTATTTTTTATTATTCGTTATATGAATTTGTAAATGATTTATTTATAAGTAATTTTTGTCAGTTGATCTGTGATTAAAAGTATGAAGGATATATGATATAAAATGAAGGATATAAAATGAAGCAAAGTCAAACACGCTTGTAATCTATTAGCAAGTGCCCGGGTGCACTATTTAGCACGACCCTTAGTAATATTAAAGATTTTATATCTTTGTAACACATTTAACATAGGTTACCTATATGATATAAATTTGTAATACAACGGTGAATTTTGTTAAATTAATTGTATTTGTTAAAGCGTTACAAGAATACATGTTTGTTAAAGCATTATTAAACGATATATATATATATATATATATATATATATATATATATATATATCTATACTAATATATAAAGAGGATACAAATTTTTGGGATGACTTTTTTGTTATTACAATTTTACCCTTAAAAAATAACTTCCACATAAAAATATATTTTCAGTTTTTTTTAGTAAAAAAAATATTTTTTTCTTCTTAATAACTAACCACAACAAAAAAAGGAGGTTAGTAGTTATCAATTAACAAAGTCCAATAAAAAGGAGATTAAGTAGTTATTTATATTTGCACAATACAAAATATCGATCACACACGAAAAAAAAAGAATATCGATTACACAAACGGGCACGGAAGGCGGCTAGTATATATATAAAGAGAAGGAAAAAAGAAATAGAATATTTTCCATTCATGAGTTTTCTTTTTTTAAAATGTTTGATTTTATTAACCATATAGTGACAATAAATCAAGAGCCACAACTACGAAAATACAAGAAGGAGTTTCTTCAATTCAAACAAAATTGAAACAAGAAGAAATAGCAAATTTAGTTAGGTAATAGGTAATTTGATTTACTACTCTACAAACATGAATAAAATTTAATTATTGAAACTAGCTAGGAACAAATTTCTTATTGCCTATAAATAAGATTGTTGAGATTGAGGCTCATTGATAGTATTGATAACATTCAAGGAATCTTATTCAACAATTAACTTTCGAATCAACATATATCATTTACCCCGCCGCCATTGCTGCCTCCTCCGCCACCGCCGTTGCCTCGTCTTCTGCCGCCTCCGTTGTCCTCTCCGCTGCCTCCCACAACATTATCAATTGAAACGATTTCCTGTGGAAAACAGGAGACTATTAACAAATTAGAATAAACAGAGTTTGACAACAAAAAAGGAAACTCATAAAGTACCCCGCCGCCATTGTTGCCTCCTCCGCCACCGCTGTTGCCTTGTCCTCCGCCATTGCCTTGTCCTCCGCCGCCTCCCACAACATTATCAATTGAAACGATTTCCTGTGGAAAACAGGAGACTATTAACAAATTGGAATAAACAACTATGACTGAGTTTGACAACAACAAAAAAATATATATAAAAGGAAACATATAAATACCAAACGACTGTTGTTGCCTCATCCCATTCCCGTAACATTCTCGGTAGGTGAATCCATAACAAATCTATATGAGAAACGCATTGTAACAAAAATTCATCTAACGAGAAAAGTCACAAAACAAAAGCTAGACGAAGAGAATGCTCAAATCGTAACGATGATTAATAGCTTTAGCAAAAACAACATCGATTCATGAAACACATGCATCGGAAAAGAGAAGTTCACGGGAAGAATTCACAAACGATTAATCATGCATAGTTGAAATTATAAAGACAATTAATCTTTAAGATCCAAAAAAAAGATATTTATCAAGCGTTGAAGTTTTGAATATTTTTTTATCGACAATGTCCACATATTAAATTTTACCATATTTATTTATCATGTATATCATGATTTTGGACATGAATATTTCAATTCATCACATGTGTAGTAGAAAGGGCACCTTATTATTATAAAGGATAAATTGGACAATTGATTCTTTAACTTATTTATTGATTTCATATTAGTCTTTTTAACTAATTAACATTATAAATTGGTTAATTAACTTTAATTTTGTTTACTATATTGGTCATTTTCATTAGTTTTTATAAAAAAATATTAACTTTATCTTTTATTATTCGTTATATGAATTTGTAAATGATTTTTTTTTATAAGTAATTAGGCGTGCTAGTAAATATGATTATGAGTTCATATATCTTTTTTAAACGGGAGATGAATACACTATCAATCTGTTAAAAATAATCAGTATAACAATTAATATATCCCCCAATACGTTAAAATTATTGGATCAATTTGTAATGTTAATTAGTTATGAAACTAATTTGTAACTTTAGTAAATTAATATATCCCCCAATAAATTAAGGACCAATTGTCCAAGTTAACCTATTATAAACTACTTGTTTTGAGTGGGTTAATGTACCACTAGAAATGGTCCTAACACCACCACTCAAAAACAAAATAAGGAATTTCCAGAATGGGACCAGCATGTTTTCCAATCGCTACTCTTTCAGACCTCAATCATACTTTGAATTGAAGCCAAATACAGACCAATGTCAATATTTGACCAAATTCAATTGGTTAATACTAAAATACAACAATATTCAGTGTATATTTGTCCTCACTTTTGCAATTGATTATTAAAGTGTAGAATTGATTTTGATATTTTTTTATATAATTAATGTTACTTTCATAATTAATAATTTTAAATTGAAGACAAAAAGTTGTAGGTTTTAACTGCAGACTGTAAAAAAATGCTACAAACATGAATTTTTTTTTGACACATACAGACATGATTTTTATTATATTGAAGTAAATCAATCAATTTTTATTAAAGCCAAAGAAAAATATGATTTTTTTTCAAGTAGTTTAGTAATTAGAAATTCATCTCTTAAGATAAATAACTAGAAAAATTCATATCGAAATTTTAATTTTTACATATATAATACAATATGATATCTCTATTAACTCTTACAAATAACATGCTTGGTAAAAAGAAAGAAGCAATGAAATATTCAAACTGGTCCACATTTTGGAGAAAGAGATTAATACATGAATATGATGGATCCCAACATGTTCTTAAAAGAAGAAGAATCAATCGACTTTAGATTTGCTTTTTCTTTTTCACATTAAACGGTGTAGTAAAGTGAGAGAGTTATAAAACATAAAAGACACTATAGCTCCTCTGAAATAACATTGTGTTTTTAATTTCAATTTTTAGGTATCAATATCATAGAGTATATTAATTAATATTAATGTAGTACTTTATTGTGAAATGAAATGAAACTTAGTCACTAACTAGAAAGAAAGCTTAAAGATTCAGGGGACCAAGGGTATCCACCTAAAAAGAAATTAAATTGTTGGAGTTTATGAGCTGACCTAGGTTTTGATCATTTCATCCTTAATTATTTCCTTATTATTCAACCATAAAGCTTGTCTTTTTCATTAACATTACATCTATTAGTATGAGTTGGCTACCTTTCTTAATTCATATTCATAGTATACATATAAGCATAATTGCTTTTCCTTTTTTATTTTGTATTCTTCCAAGGATAATGGGTAATTAATCAAAGATAAAAGAAGGATCTTACTCATAAACTCTTCTAAACTTTGTTAATGTTAGTGGAGTATATAATAGTAGTAGTATAATTTATGTACTTAGATCTCATTTCTTATTTATTGGTACTCACTCCTTATTTAGACTTTCATTAACTTTACCTAATAATAAGATTTTAATAAATAAATTATGCACCAGCAGAAAATAATAATAATTATGAAATAAGTAATATTTTTATACAAAATGTAACTTCAACATGAAACTATCGTGCAACATTATTATATTCTATTTTCAATTGTACTTTTAATTAGTCCTTTAAATATGCGGTTGGTCGACGATTTTAGTCTCCATTTTTTTAAGCGATAGTACATGCTTTGATTATATTTTTATCTTCAATGATTTGATATCATCACCTAATTTTTTCTACATTTACACTCACGCGACATCATTTATTAACATGACATTCAACTCTCATAGTGAAGATAACTTTTCTTTAAAAATTTAAACATAAAAAAAGTTCAAATTTTTTAAAACTCTAATTAAATATTTCATTCACTTTCAATTGTAATTCTTAATTTACTTTTAATGAAAATCGCTTTTGAAATTGTTAAAGATCTAATTATTGGCCTATAAAGACAAGAGATGAAACATTCAAAAAATACTTCTCATATATGTGTCATACTAAATAGACATAAGAATCTTTCTTAGTTTCTTTGTGTGTGCTTAAAGCTGATTGATATGAGTTTAATTATATGATATGCTGTAAACTTTTGAACATATTGTTATCAAATCAGAGTTTATCATGCTATATTATTGTAGTGTATATATTTCATAAAATATTGAGGTTTGATTG
Organism: Trifolium repens; assembly: GCA_030408175.1. Classification (NCBI taxonomy): domain Eukaryota; kingdom Viridiplantae; phylum Streptophyta; class Magnoliopsida; order Fabales; family Fabaceae; genus Trifolium; species Trifolium repens. The sequence goes on along the minus strand of CP125844.1, from coordinate 54,474,680 downwards.
AATGATTGTGCAATATTTTTTACTATTAGTGTATAATGTAAACTCTGTACATGTTAATCTTACATATGCAATACTTTGCTAGACTAGATATCATTATCCTTTAATTGGATAAGTATAAATAAAAATACTAATGCTCAATTATTTAAGCTTTTTGAAATGACAATTTATGACATAGTATAAATCTTTTATAATTGGACAATTGGACCAATAACTATGTGATATATAGAATAATATCCTTGTTATATTCATGTATGTATTCTTGTGAATAAATAAGATAGCAACACATTGGGTAATGACACCACCACATCCTCCTCTTATTAAGAAGCAAAGAAATAAAAAAATAAATGTACACTCAGCATGCATATTGTTGTCAATTTATTCCTACCCCATGATTGGTATTTGTGATATGGTCTAAAGATTATACTATGCTACTAGTATAGTATATCTTCTGCTTCAAATGAAGATTCCAAATCTGATTTAGCAGCTTTCCTTTGTGGACTTGTTTCTCAAATCAAATCAAGAAGCTTAAGGCTGAAAAAATAACAAATATGAAAAAATTAAAAGGTTTAAATATAATTTTAGCCTCTGCAAATATTTATTCTTTTATTTTTGGTCTCTTTAAAATTATCGTGTTTGTTTATAGTCTCTGCAAGTATTTGTACTTGAGACAAAAAATGTCTTGTGGTTTAATGATGGACAGAAATTTCAGTTTTTGTCCGATCATAAGACATAAAAATTTAGAATCAAACACAATACAACAAGAGTTGTCTTGTCTGGTCTCTTATTTTTCTGCAAATCACACGCATGCTACAGGTTAAAAAAAAATTAACCAAATTAAAAAAATACAATTACCTGGCTTATAAAACAGACCTTGCTGCTCATGCATTTTTATCCAAACATTGCTTTTGCTTTTGCTTTCTAAAAGCTAAAGATGACATCAAAGTAATGTGTAAGTGAATGTGAAAAAAAAAGTGATTATAGTGCCACCTCTTCCTAGAACACTTCTTCTCACTCTCTCTGCATCTACTTGTGCATATTCAGTACTATAAACTCTTATCATATTCTAAAACTATACACTTTCATAGTTTCATTCCACTCTCCTATACTATACTTCTCTTCTAAGCTAGAATCATTTTTCCACAAAAAATGGATTCTCCTACTTCCACTTTTGTTCTCTATACCCTCTTCCTTTTGTGTCTCAAAACTACTCTTTCTTCTTCTTCATCATCATCACTTCCTATGTCTTTGAAAACACAAGCTTCTATCTTAGTTTCTCTCAAACAAGATTTTGAACCAAACACTTCCTTAAAAACATGGAATATCTCTAACTACATGTCCCTTTGTTCTTGGTATGGTATTCAATGTGACACAAACAATACTTCTATTGTGTCACTAGACATATCAAACTTGAACATTTCAGGTACTTTTTCACCTTCCATTACAAAACTATCCAACTTAAGATTCCTCAACATATCAAACAACTTATTCAATGGAAATCTAAGTTGGAATTTCTCTCATTTCAAAGATCTTGAAGTTTTTGATGCTTACAACAATGAGTTCAATTGTTCACTACCTATTGATATCACTAAGTTACCTAAGCTCAAATACTTGAATCTTGGAGGAAATTTTTTCAATGGTGAAATTCCTTCAAGTTATGGAAACATGATTCAGCTTAACTATTTATCTCTTGCAGGTAATGATTTGAGAGGTTTCATACCTTATGAACTTGGAAATCTTACTAATCTCACACACCTTTTGTTAGGATATTACAATGTGTTTGATGGTGGAATTCCATCTCATTTTGGTAATCTTGTTAATTTAGTTCATCTTGATCTTGCAAATTGTGGTTTGAAAGGTTCAATTCCTAATGAGTTAGGAAAACTTTACAAACTAGACACACTTTTCTTGCAAACCAATCAACTTAGTGGTTCAATTCCTTCACAATTAGGTAACTTGAGTAGTTTGAAATCTCTTGATATGTCAAACAATGAGTTAATTGGAAACATACCTAATGAGTTTTCAAATCTTCATGAACTCACACTCTTGAACTTGTTCATCAATAAGTTATATGGTGAAATTCCATCTTTTGTTTCTGAGTTACCAAATTTAGAAGTGTTGAAGCTTTGGCATAATAACTTTACAGGTTCTATTCCTTCAAAGTTAGGACAAAATGGTAAATTGAGTGAGCTTGATTTATCAACAAATAAACTCACTGGTTTAGTACCTAAATCTTTATGCATTGGAAAAAAGCTTAAGATTTTAATCTTGCTTAACAATTTTCTGTTTGGTTCTTTGCCTAATGAACTTGGTGAATGTTACACACTTCAAAGAGTTCGTTTAGGACAAAACTATTTAACCGGTTCGATACCAAAAGGTTTTCTTTATTTGCCTCAACTTTCACTTCTTGAACTTCAAAACAATTATCTTAGTGGTTTTCTTCCACCACAAGAAATCACAAACACAAACAGTTCTAAACTCGGAGAGATGAATCTTTCGAACAATCGTTTATCTGGTTCTCTACCTAGTTCTATTGGAAACTTTCCAAATTTGCAGATTCTGCTTCTTCATGGAAATAGATTCTCAGGTGAAATTCCTCAAGATATAGGAAAGTTGAAGAACATTCTTAGACTAGATATGAGTTTCAACAACTTTTCAGGAGAAATTCCTATTGAGATAGGTGAATGTTCTTTGCTTACCTATTTAGATTTGAGTCAAAATCAATTATCAGGTCCTATTCCAATTCAGCTTTCTCAAATTCACATACTTAACTATCTTAATGTCTCATGGAACAACCTAAACCAAACACTTCCTAAGGAACTTGGTGCTATAAAAGGCTTAACTTCAGCTGATTTCTCTCATAATGACTTATCTGGCTCAATTCCTGAAATAGGCCAATTCTCAATGTTCAATTCTACTTCCTATATCGGTAATCCGAAGTTATGTGGATATGATTTGAATCCATGCAACCGTTCTTCGTCAACAATGTTCGAATCTCAGGGTAAAAACAACGGTCGTGCAAAACCTGGAGTTCTGGTAAAGTACAAGCTTTTATTTGCATTAGCACTTTTGTTTTGTTCATTGGTTTTCGCAACCATAGCCATAATCAAAAGTCGAAAAGGAATTAGGAGAGACTCGAATTCATGGAAGTTAACAGCATTTCAGAAGATTGACTATGGAAGTGAAGATATCTTAGGTTGTATCAAGGAAAGTAACATCATAGGAAGAGGAGGTGCTGGTGTTGTATATGGGGGTACAATGCCAAATGGAGAAAAAATAGCTGTGAAAAAGTTATTAGGAATTAACAAAGGTTGTTCTTATGATAATGGTTTATCAGCTGAAATAAAAACACTTGGTAGAATAAGGCATAGATACATTGTGAAGTTATTAGCATTTTGTTCAAATAGAGATACAAATTTGCTTGTTTATGAGTATATGACAAAGGGTAGTTTAGGTGAAGTGTTGCATGGTAAAAGAGGGGGGTATCTTGAGTGGGATGTAAGGGTGAAAATAGCAATTGAAGCTGCTAAAGGACTATGTTATTTGCATCATGATTGTTGTCCTATGATTGTTCATAGAGATGTTAAGTCAAATAATATTTTGTTGGATTCTGAGTTTGAAGCTCATGTTGCTGATTTTGGACTTGCTAAGTTCTTGTTGCAAGAGAATAATGGTGGGACTTCTGAATACATGTCTTCTATTGTTGGTTCTTATGGCTACATTGCTCCAGGTACTTTTTAATTTTGATATTCACAAAATGAATATGTTAGATTGTAGAATGATAACTATTTCAAGTAGATAAATAGTACATGTTTGACATCACAATATCAGGTGAATTTGCTGAAATAATAGTTTTTATCATAATTTTGTCAAACTCGCTATGAATTCAGACATGCAATTATGTTTGACTTTATTTTAAAAAGAGACAAAATTGAGTTTAAAATCGACCCACTATCTAAATATCAATTGTTTTACATTTAATTTATTTTTAGTGTGAATTAATTTTACAAATTTATAATCAAAGTTTATTACCATATCACTAAAGAAACGCTACAATGATTAGAAGTTTAGGACACATTATTGCCTAGCTACAAAAAATATTGTTTAAATTAGTGTATTGACTTGACCAGGAGAAATGATCAATAGTTCAAACCTACATCAGTTATGGAATGATTATTTCATGTCCATTAAATAATTAAATAAATTAATATGCATAGACATAGTCAAAAAGCCAATATGAAGGGGATGAGTAAACTTTATTTAAAAAAAATATTTTTAATTAACCCAAAACATTCTCTTTTTATAGTAGTACCACCACTATAGCATTTTCTTGCCACTTCGTGGGACAGTGGGCCCACAAAATGTCCTGCAACACATACAAAGGAAAATTCTTTCAATCTTTTGCTTTTCATATCCCAAGCTTGGTTTGTTCTTTTGCATGCCTTGAAACCATAAAGCCATATTCAAGCCCAAAGAAATCACAACTATCTTTTTCTGACCAAAACTCACTAACACTATCATATCTCTAGTGGTTAACAATTGCACAATAATCAAAAGCATATGTTTTTCTTCCATATCTAGGCTCCAAGTTAAGGATCTAAGATTCACTTTCTCAAAACCCCAAAAATATAAACTAAAATTATTTTTTACTTCAAAATTTGAATTAAGTTTTTCTCTTCTATTCTTGGAGCAACTTTATGCACCACAAATTTTCTTCTTTAAACATTATACAATTTCAAAAATATATCTTTTGACCGAACAAAGTTGTATTTTTGTTTAGAAATACATATTCAGACCGCATAAATATTATGTTTTTCGAATGAATACATTTTCGAGGTAAATTCGCAGGTGTAAAAAATTTCTTCCCTTTTTGTGTATAGTGGCCCAAACCCTTATTCTTTAGGTTGACGATAAAACAACTTAAGTAATTTTATTTATAAATTAGTGGTTATGTTCGTTTTGAGAGTTCTTTGATGTCCCTTACTTCACCAACAAGCTATCTATGTGAGAAATTTTACTATTAGTATTTATAAAACTTTCATCATTAAAGTTTAAATTGTGAAAGGAAGCAATTATGGCATACTAATTTTGATCTATGTTACAGAATATGCATACACATTGAAGGTGGATGAGAAAAGTGATGTATATAGTTTTGGAGTGGTGCTACTAGAACTACTAACAGGTAGAAGGCCAGTGGGAGATTTTGGTGAAGAAGGAATGGATATTGTTCAATGGACAAAGTTGCAAACTGATTTGAACAAAGAAAAAGTTGTGAAGATTCTTGATAAGAGATTACATCACAATATTCCTTTAGATGAAGCAATGCAGTTATTCTTTGTGGCTATGTTATGTGTTCAAGAACAAAGTGTGGAAAGACCAACTATGAGAGAAGTTGTTGAAATGCTAGTACAAGCAAAGCAACCAAATATATTTCAAATGTAGTATGTTATTAAGGAAATAATTTAAAAATAAGGAAGGGGAGAAATAAAGAATAATTTAGATGTGCCTTGCATGGATTGTATGGGTCAATTTTCCTGACTAGTTTTACATTTGAGTTTTTAAGATTTTGTTTTCTTGTCTATTACTTCTTTAGTTGTGGCTTTTTGTAGAAAAAATTTATTCATATTTACTAATTGTTTTTAAAAGTTTAATAATGTTAATTATTTTGTTTTGTCAATAATATTTTTAATTATTTATTGTAAAGATAAAATAAATAGAATTAGATAGTGAATAATTAAAAGTATTATACCAAAATGATAAATAATTTCACTAAAAGTAACATTTACTAATCGCCTTGATATAGTATGTGTGAATAACCCTAAAATCACTGTTCGGGTACTAATGCTTTGGAATTGGGAGCAAGAGAGACTTGCATATGTATTGAGTAACAAGAAGAGTCTAGAGGATTATTACATTGGAATTGAACTTAAAGCAACTATCCATTATTAAACTTGTTTCTGTTTTAGGATGATTGCAATTCTGCCACGGCATACATTTCGGTTTTGTGTAACTTTGAACTATTGTTTTTCTGGTTTGCACAATTCTACACTGTTTTTAGTGTGCATTTTTCTGGTTAGCGGAATCTGATTTACGCAATTCTACTATGTGTGCATGCGGGATTATTTTGTACTTTACATTAAACCATAAAACAGTCCTAATAAATATTCCATGTGGATTTGCTAAAAACTTTTTTTTACTAAATTGCGTTGCAATATAATAAACATATAAAAAAAAAATTAAAGAAAAGAAGTATCAAATATGTGTTTTGAATATCATAGCGGATTTGTTCAACAAGAAAATTTTAATAATAATATACACATATTCATTGATACAAATAACAACAATTCATTACTATTTCATTTCTTTGTCAAAACAAATAATTAATATATTTCATTCTGATGTCTATAATACATGTTCCATGGTTCAGGTAGAAGTTCACATTCTCAGAACGTTCTCACAACAGTCTCATGTGAGCTGTGTTTGACAGTTATGCAGTTAGGCTGTTTCTGTTATTAGCTTTTGATAGTTAGTTAAGTTTTGTTTGTACTAGGTAGCTAAGGTAGTTATTTAGTGGATAAGTTTGTTAGATACTGTTACTTGCATTGAAAGTAACTTTCACTTATATAAATAGTTTTTTTGCCCCTTGTGGACGAATATAGTCTTCCTTTTTTGCAATCTTCTATTTTCCCTATTCTCTTTCTTTCAATTCATTCATTCTCTCAATTACTCCAACACATTCCTCTCACCGTTCTATAAAAAATTATATACGAAAAACAATATTAAATTTGCATACTCTTATTCTTCTTGGGTCCATTTCCCGAAATGAGGCTCTTCATTCAATATTGTGGTTCTTGATCTGGTTCTACCAGGGTCGGTTCTTCGGGTAGGTTTAGGAAGTGATTCAGTTCGGCAAACTTATCTTCTCCCCATCCACCATCATCGTCTGCATGTCATCCATCGAGAACTCCATTGGCATATCCTCTTCATGCATTGTTGCAAGCATCATCTTACTATCCATTGTTATTATTATAAATATTATGGTGTGGTCGATTGGTTTCTTCAACATATATATTGTTAGGAGAAGGTTCTTGAACGAGGTCTTTAGGCAAGCCACTTGAACATCTGCCAATGATTGTGAAGAACTGAGTTGTAATTAGTTAAACAAGTTATTGTAGTTAGTTGAGTTTACTGCGGTTACTTGATATACCGATAATTGTTGTCATTATTTTAATAAATGTTTTATCTCTAACCGGTCTTTCTTCTTCTTTTCGTATTATAATTGTTCATTTTAAGAATTTCACATGCTCTTAATAACAAATTAAAATGAATACATATTTCAAAAAAGAAAAACAGAAACTATTTTTACAAAGTAAGCAAGAATTAATGTTAATCTTTTTTCTATGGGTCAAAGAATATACAGTCATGTTTGGCTGACTTTTTTAGGTCTTAAAAGTTATCTGAAAGTTAAAAGTAAAATTAAAAGCTTTTAGAAAAAATGATTTGTCTCAAAATATAAGAATTAGTTTAACTACTGCACGTATGCCAATGTACAATTTTGATCACTAATATCTTTAATTCTCTATTATTAAAAATTATAAAAACTTAATATTTTGAAAATACTCATGAAACACAAATCAAACAAGATATATATATATATTACTAAAAAAGTATGGTCAAAGCAAGATAATTAAATAGTGTCATTTATTTAAAATAGCTCTTATAAAATGGGGCGGAAGTAATATTTTTTAGCTTCAAAAGTCTATTATTTATCTATTTTACTCATAAAAATTTACAACCTTTTTTCTATCAATAGCTTCTTAAAAATATGTTTGGCCTAACTTCTACTTATGTTGAGTAAAATATTCTAAAATAACATAAACCAAACGGTACCTACATATAGTACGTGCATTTAATATTCAGACCAGCTCCATTTTCTTATACTTCAGTTTTCCCAGTTTATTTCATAATCTATGCCACGTGTCCGCTAATATTTCTAATGGCTCAGATTTGAAGACTAAAAATCACTATTTTAAAAATAAAATAAAATAAAAAACAAGGAAAACACACTGATTGATACTTAAACACAGCTCTCCTTCTCAGATCTGAAACTCAGCACCGCCAATGTCCCTCCGTGGAAAACAAATTGTCGTGTCACTCCGTCGAGACAGAAGTCACTCTGTCTGTCGTTGTCTCACCGAATCACCGTCGCCTCTTATTTGACGTCTTGCTTGCTTGCCCCTTTATGGTGAAATAAAAGTGAAGATGGTTTGGTTGAGCTTACGAGGGAGATTCGAAATTGAAGATTGTTGAAGATTTTTTATTAAAATTGGAGATTGTTTTGTGGTGTTGTAATCAATTTATAATATTAGATTTGCAACTTAAAGGGATTGTTGTTGCTGGAATTAGAAGAAAGAGGCAACAACAACCAAAATATTGTGCTGTTGAATTGTAGAATAAATAAGGAAGAGTGGGAAAAAATTGTAGAAACTCAAGAACAAAGATTTGAAAAAAATTGCAGAGAGAAGCTAATTGTGTTTGGCAGAGAAGAAAGAGAGAGCGTGTTTCTCTATATCCTTTTTTTTTTTTCAACAATTTCTGCTTTTCATTATAAGTAAATCTTAGCCATTAAAAATAATAGTGGCCACGTGGCGTTGATCTTTGAAATAAACTGGAAAAAATGGAGTATAAAGAAATGAAGCTGATTTGGACTCATATGTTTTTATGTTGTCATGCATATTTTTTTTTTTTTTTTTTGTAAGAATTACTCGTTCTTGTTGTTGTTGCTACCAAATATTTAATTCCTTCAAAAATTTATTTTTGCAAATACATTAATTTGAGAAAAGTCTCCTTCCAATTGTTGATTTTTAATTACAATACATCATATTCATATTTATATAATGTTCTGTAAATTCATTGTTTCTATCTTCTATTGACAATATATTAAAAATCATTTAAAAAAAATATATTAAAAGGAATTATTACTAAAAAATCTAATTTATCCTTATAAAATTTAATTATATTGCAAATCATTTACCCTTAAATGTAATTTTACTTCCAAGGATAAATATAAAAAAAAAATACAAAACATAAAAATAGGAAGAAAAAAAATACAAAATATATCTTATAAAAAAAATACAAAATATAAAAATAAGAACAAAAAAAATTACGCATAAAAATAGGAACATAAACCATGATAAAATATAGGCATAAAAAATACTAACTCAATCTAACATATAAAAACTTATAAAAATAAAGTTATAATATATAACAACTTAAAAAAATAGAAGAACCTAATAAAAGAAGATACATGGAGGGGAAAAAAAGAAATAATTAGGCCAACTTATATGAAAAAAGAATGACAAACATTAGGTGCATTTCTTTAAATGTTTTTTGTATGGTTCTTAACATACGATTCATATTTTACGGATATAGCAAACTTTTTAGAAAATCATAGCTTTTATGTTAAGAATCATACGAAAAATATCTAAATAATTGTACCTAAGTTTTGTCCAAAAAAGAAGATCATGACTACAATAAAAGATTAAGAACAAAAAAATAGAGACAAAAATACAATATATTAAAAAAAATTACTACTAAAAAACCTAAATTATGTCCTCATTAATTTTTTTATAATATTTCAAATTTTCTACCCTTAAAATAAACCTAAATTGCACCTAAAGTATCCTTAATTGTCCTTTTTTTTATAATATTCTCTTATCCTTTTCAAATCTTTCCTTAAACTAAACCTTCAAATTTCACCTTGTTTTGATTGGTTCTTATTCTTCAAACACAAAACCAGATCAAAAACCCATATTTAAAGAAACACAACAGCATTAATGATAACAATTCCTTTGAAGTCTACAATTTTTTATCTTAATGAAATGACATGGTACAATATTTCATTCAGTTTAATCAGGTATAGTGGTTTAATCGAATGAGAAATTCTACGCATGAATTACAAGTTTAAGCTTATGAAAATTTAGTAACAAATACTTGATTCAAAATACATTATAGGAATTGTGTATTATTCTGGGTTTAAAGCATTTGGCGATGGAGGTGAGGAAGAGAAAACAATTTTTCAATATGAGATGTATTTGCAGATGACTTCTCTATATATTTTAGTTTTTCACTTAATTTATTAATTTTCTGATTGGCGAATTACAATCATACAATGTGTTAAAAGATTGCCACATCAGAACATTTTGGTCAAATTTGACTGAGGGGCTAGTAAATCAGAAATGTAGTAAATACGGGGAGTCAAAATCGCATGTTTGAACTTAGACGAGGTCAAAATTGCATAATTGATAAATTAAAAGGGTCAAAAGTAAGCCTTATACTAAGTGGCATAGATTCAAAGGTGTAAGTTGAATTTAGAGTTTTGAATATTGTATTATTATATCCCAAGAGGTTATGATTATAGTTGTGAGTTTTTGACTTAAACTACGAGGATTATTACTTGATGTAAGGTTAAAGTTAGAGGTGTGAGTTTTAATCAGTGGTGATTAGTGTGGCAATGCGATGTTATTAGTTTTTAAAATTGGGTTAGGGTTGTTAGTTGACTTAAGCGTTGATGATTAATTTGTGGTTGTATTATTTGTTGACTTAAGATTAGGGTTTTGAGATCAATCCAAAGAAATATTACTAGTTGGTCATATAGTTAGAGCTAGAGCTCTAAGCTGACTTAAGCGTTGGAATCAATCTGATGATGTATTATTAGTTAATGCACGATTGTGATTAGGACTTTGAGTTAATTTAAGCACTACAGATCAATTTGACAAGATATTTTTACTCACCACAAAAGAGTGTTGCCTCTCTGCCACTGTTAGGGATGTAAGTGGTTCACATTATAATGCCACTTTTATAGGTTTGTTCATAAATTATAACCTCAAATATTTACATATTATAATTTGATTGAATGCATATTATAAATAATTTTACGGTAACAATGCGTATAAATTAAATTCATATTGTATTATATATTACATATCCTTAACAACATTGAAATTATGTCATATTTACCAAAAATACTCTCCAGTATATACTTATATATTTCATGAGCTTAGCTCAATTGGTGGACATTTGCATTATTATGCAAAGGATCGGAGTTCGAATCCGGTCATCCACTTATTCACCTTAAGGTGAAATTTCAAGTCATTAGACTATTTGACAAAAAAAAAATTTGTAGAGTTCACAACATTACATATTATATATAAGAATCAAAGTTCGAATACTGATACTCAATTTTTTTTTTAAATTAAAAAGTGAAATTCTAACTATTGAATATTTGTAAAGGCAAATTTATTTAACAAAATTTTCCTACACAGAACTATCAAATTTTGTTTCAAAAAGAAAATTATCAATTTTTTTCTTCTTACACACTTCTTATTATTACTCCATCCTAATTTTGCCCCAAAAAGAAAAGGTAAACGAAAAAAAACAAAAAAAATATTCCTCTCATTACTAATATTTTATTTTCCCGTGCGCCTTTCCTAAAGACTTTCATTTCTCTCTCTTACCCTTTCATCTTCACACCGTCGTCGGTTAATCCAAAACACCGCGTCGTCTTTCACTTTACCAATCAAACGCGCCGCCGCAACCGGCGAATCCCTCCACCGTAACCGTTTCATCATTTCCAATCTCGTTTTCCACTTCACCTTCAAAAAACAACGACCGATTTTTGTTTCCAATTTTTCAATTCATATTCGCCGCCGGCGATTCAGTTTCTGACGATTCCTCATCGGAGGATGAGGTGCGCATGATTATTTTATCAACCTGCGCACCTTCGGTCGTTGCCTTTTCATTCGATTTGAATCAAAATTAACGGAACGGAACTTCGTTTTGCTTTGTGTAGTTTTTGTTAAGGTGAGAGCCGCTAGTTTTTGAATCATCGCCGCATGGATTTGATTGTTGAATAGTGATTTCATTTCTGAATTGTGTTTTTGATTTCGGATTTAGATTGGATTTTAGGTTTTGCAGTAAACGTTTTACAAGCCTTAGGGGTTTTACTTTTAGTGACGAGCTTCGTTGAGTTTGCTTATTGATCCGTTCGGATTCAAATTTTGGCTCTTCTTTTGAAAATTAACGTGTTTTTGATTAGGTCTTGGTGGTTTTGTGCATTTCACGTTGTTGCAATTCAAGTTTTGCATAACATGGGTTTTAATTCAATTCAATTTTGACCGTTGAACCAGACACTCTTTTGAACCGGTTCCTTCAATTCTTCATCAATGTAGCTTGTTCCTTAACTCGCTTTGATGCAGATAGGACTGTGTTTATCTTAATGTTAAAATTGAATTCACAAAATTAAGTTCTAGGTCTACTCTTTTTCATATAAGCTCCACCTTCCGGTTGCTTGGTTTCCGAGCGTGGAAGTAAGTTAGCGTGGAATTTTAAAACAATCATTAATTATCGACTGATTTATAGTGGAATTTCAACTTAATGTTGTCACTGATTGTTGAACTTGGGTAATTTGATCATTTAACAAATTAAGCATGCTTTGAAGTGTTGTTAGTATATATAATTTTTTTTAAAAATTTGAGAGCTGTAAATTAGTTCATCTGCTTTTCTTCTATGTCCTTTTTAACTTATGGAGTTGTATTGTAATGTGAACTTTTCATTTTGTTATATTTAACTTGCAGCGTGCGGTATATTGAGGATAAGTTTGGATTGTACTGACCGATTATCACTCTTTGCTGATCAGGTTTTTGTGGAGACTCACTGTAGATAACTGAAGCAGCAAGTGATATATTTCAATTTTTTTTATTGTTGTTATGATCAATCACGCTTTCAGAGAGGAGATTGAAGTAAGTGTAGTTGTAAGTTAGTCATACGTTACAATATGGCTTTCTTTAGGAACTTCGTAAATGATACAGTCTCGCATGGTGTCATGGAAGATAAAGGCCTAGGACAGGATGCTAATAATACCAATAGATCAATAGGTAATGAATGTACTGATGCAACTTCTAGCGAGAAAGAATTCGATATGAACTTGGAGGCACAATATGAGAGTGATGGTGGACCAGATGCTGCCTGTAGACTGCAAAATGAGGGAACGGCCGATGATGGAGATGCTATGAGAGAATCCAACTTACAGGCCGCTGGTAGTAAAGCATCTACGGTTGGAAGGTGGGGCTCAACATTTTGGAAGGACTGCCAACCAATGTGTCCTCAAAATGGTTCCGAATCTGGGAAGGAATCAAAAAGTGGATCAGACTATAGAAATCCAGGGGGATCCGAAGATAATTCATTGGATGGAGAAACAGGAAGGCTAGACTCAGAAGATGATGATGGACAAAAGGAGGCAGGTAAAGGCCGAAGAAGCCACTCTGATGTTCCTGCCGAAGAGATGTTGTCTGATGAATATTATGAGCAGGATGGGGAAGATCAAAGTGACTCATTGCATTATAATGGGATTCACAAGCCTACTGGACGGAATTCATGGCCTCAACAGATGTCTAAATCTACGAAAAGAACCGTGCGTAGGAAATCTAGGATTTCAGATGACGATGGTGATGGTGATGGTGATTATGAAGAAGAAGATGAAGTAGATGGTATGTTAAGCATTGAATTTGCACAAAGATTGTTTCTCATGCATGAAGTGCTATTTTTAAAATTGGTTAATAATTTCTAGGCTTTGTTACCTAGTCACTAGATATTAATGAACTCCAGTGATGCCTCTTTTTTCCTATACCTTGCAGAAGATGATCCCGATGATGCAGATTTTGAGCCTGCCGCAAGTAGCCATACCTTAACCAAGGTTGTTTACTTGTTCTGGTTATTTTTATTATCAAATCCTATGTCATTTGCAATAATGGTCCTTTATCCATTAAGAGGTTGTATATTTTTGTTAGAGGTCAAATGTTGCTTCATTGTTAGTTTAAAAAATTCAAAGTATAAGGTATTTGGTTTTTTTTGGAGGATGTTTCCTAATATTAGATTATTTGATTGTTGTTCCAGGATAAAGATTGGGAAGGTGTAGGATCGGATGAAAATGATGACAGTGATGAAAGTCTAGATGTCTCTGATGATGACGAATCTTTCTATACTAAAAAACCCAAGGGAAGGCAACAAGGTAAGGTTAGAAAAAGTATAAAATCTACCAGAGATCGCAAAACAGGTGTTGCATCTAGCAGACAAAGAAGATTCAAACCATCTTTTGAAGATAATGAGTCAACAACAGATGATTCTGCCAGTGATAGTGATGACGATTTCAAAAGAAGAAGAAAGAGAAGTTTCAATGTCCGCAAGAATAACAGCCGGTTTTCTGCAACCAACAGTTTTTCTACCCACAGCAGTGAGGTCCGCACTTCTACCAGGGCGGTTAGGAAGATATCATACGTTGAAAGTGATGAAAGTGAAGAGGCTGATGAAGGGAAGAAGAAAAAGTCTCAAAAGGTAAATCCTTCATTATACAAGTTTGAACATAGTTTATACTTTGTTTCCTTGGGTGTCTGTATTTAGTGTGAATATTTTGGGGTTTGCGTGTCTCCTAAAACCCATCAAATCTTATTTGTCAATTCTCACCTATGTAAGGCCGAAAGGCTGTTTTAGATTTCAAATTAACTAACTACTGCGTAGACATGCCTTTTTTGGGTGAAAGTAGTGGTAGTATATTATGAGTGAGGAGGTTAGTGGTGTTATTTGATGGGGTATTACTAGAAAGAACAGAGGGGGCATACATACCAACACTGAAGCAGTCATTAGTAGATCTAATTCAAGAGGCTAATAATGCTATCCTATGTGAAAGGAACTTGAGTGGTAGAGAGACACCCTGATAATTCGAAGTGTTTGAGTCCAATGAGATATGGATAAATGGGCAGCATATGCTGTTCCAAATTATGAGGACGCACCAAGGACTACAAACCAGTTGCCCAATTTATTTTTTGTAACTAGTAGTAGTTTGCCTTCCTGATATGTGTTTGTGGGTTCAGGTTAATGCATTTGTAGGTATTGGGTGGTCTGCTTGAATGCACCTGAAATCTTAAAACATGTATTTTTTATTCAATTGTTTCGATTTCAATGTGCTGCGAGCTTTTTGAAATTGTAACCATTTCTATCAATCTCGGTTAGTGGATCAACTGACCCCAAAGAGCTATAACCGGATAATAGATAGTGGGATGACTGCTATTCTGAATTTTTTTATATAGTTCATGTAATGTATATTTACATATAAATTCTTAAAACTAATTAAAGTTGCACAAAATTCATGACATTCATAATTAACAACAAAAAGGTCTAAAACAGGACTGAAACTGACTAGTGAGGAGGGAAAAAAATTAACGGAGGCAGCAGATCGTGGCCAGGAATCTCTAGCGGTCTAGAGGTAGACAGAAACTAAAATATCTAGAACTGCAAAAAAATAATCATCTATGTAGAGTGGGACAGAGAGAATTGTGGATAGCATGAGATAGACACAAGAAAAACACGAGAGCCACAAAGAAGCAAGCTCTAAATTCTTCAGAGATGTTATGGCATTTGAAGTCTGGCTTCCCTTCAACACCCCAGAAAAAGCCTAATTAAATGATTAACCTTCCGAGGGATTTTTTTGACATTTCAGTAGGCTCTCATGAGGGAAGTGTGTGTGATAACACCTCTATTCCCAATATGTCTAATTCGTACGCCGCCACATCGCGAGCTACACTAAACGCTATGGTGGAGGGTGCTGTAGTGGGCTAGCGGCCAACGGCCGCTCCACTGCTATAACACTGCTATTTTACGCATTGCAATTGTTATTATTAACACTGAATGGAACTATATTGTAATAAACTAATGATTACTCATTTACCTACCATTTTGATATTTACTTCTGTGTTCTTTATTGTTGAAGTTAGATAGGGAAAAAGAGAAGAGAATGATGGCGTTGAATTGTGATTAATTATTATGATTTTAATACAAAAAACCAAACGCTAACCCCTGTTTATACTATTACTAGATATCTAATCCTAACTAAACAAGGAAATTAATCATGGTAATATTGGACTCCAAATCCTATTCAAGTATAGCAACAAATCATGAAATATAGAAACCAATCCTAAGAGATAATATACTGTTTTCTAAATTACTCAAACAAAACCCAAATATTATGAGAATTTTTTTTGTATTCTAACACACCCTTTCAAGCTAAATGGAACCTTGACAAGGAAAATACAACACGGGCTACGAAAACCATGGTCAGAAAGGCAACTTAGGGAAATTGGAGATTTTAGATAGGTGACCAATACTAAAAAAGACTCCACACAATTGTGTGAATAACCATTAACTTGAAGAGGTGGTCGATTTGTCAACTAGGTAGACATGGCTCTCTGGAATGATCATCAATGGAAATTTTGTGGTAATCAATTATAATTGCAAGAACCAAAATTTCTTCCAATTCACCAAGAAAAACATTTTGAAGGTTTAGACCACAAGAAAATTTAGGATACAAAATAAATAAATATTGAAATTAAGAACAGTGTGTATAACATTGGATAATTCATCATAGCACGACTCATAGAACAGGAGAAAGTACCATTGGTATTGTTTGTGATTGGAGTCTAGTATGAACCATAGCTAATTCATCGCTAATCTGGAATAGTCAAGGCCAACTGCATTTGGGATTGCCAGGGTTAGATTTTGTTAGGGATAGCCCAGTCAAGCATCACCTGCAGTGATGAAGTCAAACTTCATTCAGGTTACCTGGGGCCAAACTACATTTGGGATATCTGGTGTCAACTTTATATGATAGTGGCGGAGGTTACCGAAAGGAAATGATGCTTGGTCAAACTGTTAAGGCATTTAAGATAAATTGCAGACGTGGCGAGCAGAAAAATCCACTGAGAGAACTTGAGATATAAATGGTGGCCCAAATTTGAGCATGACTGGCAAGAAGAAAATCTTCATGGAGACAATGGTATTTTACTCGATTTCTAGATTTTATGGGACCTGGCAGTGTAATAGCGATGAGACAGGTCAATGTGGATGAGACTGCCGTGATGCCATGTTGAAGTTACAGGGCTTTAGAAAAGGGAGGAGGGAATAGAAAGGATAGACTTTGAATTGTGATCACGGTTTTTCGTGATGCAAAAGAGTAAGCAGTAGCAACAACCCTTATTTATACTAATGTACAAGACTTCGAATGCGAGATAATTAAGGAAACTAACCGTGGTAGACTCTTAATTCTATTTAAATTTTAATTAGGGGAAATTCATGAAATATAAAGAAATATAGGGTGAATATTTGTCATCATTTTTAGGTGCCTTCTTTATTTATAGTGTTTTATATTGATTAAAGGAATCTTATCTGGCAATGGTGATTGTTGTGTGGAGTAAAATGTCTTGGATCCCGAGCTACGTTATCGTATTATTTGTTTATACAAGAATGGCTTGCTAGTGGAAGGAATTTAACTTAAATTACTATGATACTACCTTTTACTTAATGTACACTTTCAATTTATCTCTAATTATTTGATTCTTTTAAATGTTCTCCAGGAGGAAATTGAAGAGGACGATGGTGACTCTATTGAAAAGGTGCTTTGGCATCAGCTGAAGGGCACAGCTGAAGATGCCCAAAGGAATAATAGATCAACAGAGCCTGCTTTAACGAGTCACTTGTTTGATTCTGAATTTGATTGGAATGAGATTGAATTTTTAATAAAATGGAAGGGGCAATCTCATTTGCACTGTCAATGGAAGTCTTTTCCCGAGCTACAAAATGTATGATACATTCTTATTCTGTATTAAGCATTAATCAATGTTATGCTGTTTCTATTGTCTGTTTCCCTCGCTTCTTTCGTTATAATAATTTTTTCTTATTGTTTTGGTTATTTTAATCATCCATGTTTTTTTGGATGTTTTTCTTCATTTCTTTCTGGATGAAGTGTAATAATACATCTTGTTTACACATGAGATTGCAGCTCAGTGGCTTCAAGAAGGTTTTGAATTATACAAAGAAAATAATGGAGGACATCAGGTACCGGAAGACAATCTCAAGGGAGGAGGTAAATATTTGAGTTCAGCTAGTAGAAGACTTTGTTTTAGATGCTATATTCATTTTTTTAGATCTTGATTTTATAAGAAATACAACAGAAGCTTTTGCTTAAATTTATTTGAAGGATATTGTTTATCAGTTCATTTGTTGTTGGAAGTTTGCATACAGAAGTGAATTGCTTAACCTGACTTTGTTTGGATAAAGGTATATCTAATTGGGCCATATATTGTGCAGGATGGCCTGTTGGCTTGTCATCCTCACTTTCCGAGGCATATTCTACCTCTTATTGTTCTTGTTTTGATTTCTTATTTTATTTTCTTTAGCATTTTACTCAATCTAGCTGCATCATGAAAGAAAATGTAAATTTATTAGTTCTGCTTGGTTATGTACATATTAACCCTTGCTTGTAAGTTTTCAATACATTTCAGTCCGATAATGTTGTAGATCACTCTTCTACCATGATAATTTGTGTTCAGTTTTTGAACATTATTTATTCCTGTATGCAGATTGAGGTCCATGATGTGAGTAAGGAGATGGATTTAGAAATTATCAGGCAGAATAGTCAGGTGGAAAGAATAATTGCAGATAGGATCAGTAAAGATGATTCTGGTGATGTTATCCCAGAATACCTGGTCAAGTGGCAAGGACTATCTTATGCTGAAGTGACATGGTACATCACATTAAATTTAGTAGATTTATTTTTTGTACATTTTCTGTGCATCCATTGTCTTCATATTAGAAAGGACGATGGATAGAACATTTATGCACTGTCTTTTCACTATAGTTTTAAGTCCTTATTCAGGATTTACCTCTGCAGTAATTAGATGTCTACGATGTATTACTAATACTATGCGATTCTCACATTTTTTGTTTATTTATTGTATCAGGGAAAAGGACATTGATATCGCCTTTGCTCAACATTCAATTGACGAATATAAGGTAACTCTATTTCATTTTATTTACTAATTTATTCTCATTATATATATCTGGTTGTGGGGCGTTTGTTCATTATTTGACTGGATTCAATACCATAGTTAGTATCAAACTATTTGGCATGTATTTAGCATGTGGAAATGATGATGACTTGGCTACAATGAGGTAGGAATTTGTAATGAACTTAGGAATGTGAAATATGATTCTGAGTCTAATAGGTAAATCGGGTATGAGAAAACACGGATATTAGGACAAGATGATTTTCAAGATTGTAGGATACTAAATGGTAGGGATACAACTAACTGAGCAATAAGATGCTCTTGGAGTCATCTTCTCCTAATAAAGAAGTTTGAATTTCTGATAGTTTTTCCGAACCTGGATTTCATATTTGACTGTTTGTGGTTTTGTTCTTTGTGGCTTAATCTGTGTTGAGCTATATCTTCATTATGAGTGCCACTGTATCTTCGTCGAGTGTTAAGCATGCTTGGGTGAAATTAGTATTTGGAATGGTTACCTGATGAGTAGTCTCGAGGTTTCTCATATACGTCCATCAACACTAGGCTTTGTGGTAGCTGTTGTATTTATGTTTTTCTGTTGTGCATAATGAAGATTCATATATGATAGTTGTGATATTATTTAAATGAAGTTTTTATTTTTTGTATTTGAACAGGCTCGAGAGGCTGCAATGTCAGTTCAAGGAAAGGTGGTGGATTCCCAGCGTAAGAAGAGCAAAGGTAGGTATATTTTCTGTTTTATTAGGTTTTGTGGGGGTAATTGTTAAGCATAAATAGGATGTGTACTTCTTTGTTGTATTTACTGTAATTAGGGCCTTACTGTATTCATTTTTATTTAAATTTTATTCTCTTATTAATTTGATAGATTTAATATAGCCTATAAAAAGTGTATCAACACTGTAATTTTTCAATAAAGTGAAATGCAATTCGCTGTTAACCAATATACTCTCTCTGTCCCATATTGTAAGCAAAAAAAAAAAGATTTCACACTTATTAAGAAAAGTAAAATGTGATAATTTGAAGTATGATTTTTTGTGTTTTTCTAGAAATAAGTTTCATGGGAAGATGTAAGAAGAGTTTTTATTGGTTATTGATTATGGGGAAAAGAAGAGAGAGAGTAAATTAAATGCAATTTGTATTAAATTTTATGAGAGTAAGTAAAAGTAAACCTTGAAATTGATGAAAGTGAGTTACTTTTCCTTATAATTTAGGACAATAAAAAGTGATTTTTTTTGCTTATAATATGGGACGGAGGGAGTAATATTTAGTATAAGCCTAAAAAAAGTGTATTAACTCTGATACAATTTGTTAGTCTGTCACCTTGCAGAGAACCTGTCTTCCTTCATTGTGGAACCTTTATTCCACTGCCTTTGTGCAACTAATAAGAGTGCCCTTAACAGTACATATTGTCATGTGTCACACCGCTGCCTTGGAGACCCCACCAAATAAAGTACCTTTGAGATCACTTAACCCCTGGAGACCTAGTCCCATCAGAGCTAGAGCTCAAAATGAAGTTTTGCCTGTGAGCCAACCTGGCTCATCGGTGGGTCGGGTTGCAAAAAAGTGGCTCGCCTTAACCTGTTATGTGGACCCATCCCTCCTATTGTTGTCAAATAGCAGCCATGGAAGATTGCAGTTGTGGATTTTTTTAACAATCATCATGGCCAATTTGTGAATGATGGACGCACCATGCCGTTTTATGGTGGAATTGGCGGATTTTTGGCCATCCGCCATCCACCTTTACCAATTGGTAATACTGATCCCACCTAACATGTGAGCTGAGATTTTGTGCCCGGTTGAGGTTGGCCAATGCTTTCTCTTTTTTGGTGATGACCAGGCTTCTCAGCACCACCATCTCTCGCTGCCAATTTGCAATGCAACCTGTTCTCAGTCATATGCTGCCAGGCACCAGCCCTCTAATCACTATCCCCAACCATCTTTTTTTGCATCTCTTTTTCTTTTCTAAAATAAGAGGAAGGTAAATCGTAAACTTTTTGTACTCAATTATTTTCATTCGGTGTATCCCTTGTTTGACCTAACCCACAAATCGGAGTAGGTTAGGTCGGGTTGGACTCCCTCTAAGATCTCAATATATACCGTGGATCTGTAAGAATTCATTCAATAATATAGTAATAGAGATCACACGCCAATACAGTTCTCTCCCATCCCCAATGCTGTCTCAAACTCTCACCTCTACACACCCAATACACCGAACTTTCCTCCCTCTCCATTTTGGGGGAATGGGATTAGCACAAAACAAGTCTTTTTCCTATTTTATCATTATAATATATACTCTGGCTCATGCTCACATTAAAGTAGTTGAGTTTTTTTTCCCTTCTGGGGGCGCGTGTTTTAAATACTCCCTCCGGTCTCGAATATAAGCAACTAAACAAAAAAATTGTAAGTCTCAAATATAAGCAAAAGTTACAACATTTATTATAAACATATAATGATGACACTGTTTTGTGCGGTTTCCAACATAACTTTACTCTATTCCACCAATCCATGCAACTACTAATGTCATAAACAAACCCAAATAATACACTTTATCCATTTTCTTAAAGGGTGTGTTTTTTTGTTTTTTTTTTGCTTACATACAAGACTAGAGGGAGTATTATATAATGTTATACATGTTATTTGTGTTCTTAATCCGTGGTTGTGATGTTTAGCAAGTTTGCGGAAGCTTGAGGAACAACCTGAATGGTTGAAGGGTGGAAAGCTCCGTGATTATCAACTTGAGGGTTTGAATTTTCTTGTTAACAGGTATGTGTATATGCTTATTTAGTTTTTTATTTTTTCATTTTTTGGTCTTCTAAAACTATGTTTATTGCATTTGAAGCTGGAGAAATGATACAAATGTCATTTTAGCCGATGAAATGGGTCTTGGGAAAACTGTTCAGTCAGTATCAATGCTTGGTTTTCTACAGGTATAGTATCAATTATCTGTTTGGTTAAAAATGCCCTTATAATGTAATACAAACATGTATTTCTGTTCCTTATACAGAATGCCCAGCAAATCCATGGTCCTTTTCTTGTAGTTGTGCCGTTGTCTACTTTATCAAACTGGGCCAAAGAATTCAGGAAGTGGCTTCCTGATATGAATATTATTGTATACGTTGGTACTCGAGCAAGTCGAGAGGTGAGACATCTGTTTATGAGTTTTCAGTTCATATGCAAGTAAAACTGTGAAATTTATCAGATCTGTAATATATTCGGCAACTTGTATTTTTATTAGACTGCAGACATGTATGCTGAATGAGATAACCTCAAAAGGGTGCACATTGCGATCCCTTACAACTAAATTTTTGAAGTAATAACACAGCTCCTATGTCCAACATATCTAGTCTTTATGTGCTGGTGGAAGCACGGCCCTTCATTATGGTTTAAGAACATGGTGTAAGAACATATACAATAAAAAATGGTTGAATAAACAGACTTAAAAACAAGGAAAGGCTAGTTTAGTGTGGGATTTTGTATCAGAGAAAGTTCTCACTGAATCCTATTTGTTCTACACTGTTTACATTCTGTACTTTATTCAGGAAAGTATATTTCTATCTTTTGTTTTGCACAATTGTATGCTTTGTCCTGCTTAATTAAAATATGAGCCCGCTTCTCTGAACCAACATGGGGAAATAGGAAGTTTTACATGTTAGTTGCTATCCATGAATGTTGATTTTCCTGATATTTTGAAACTTTTACATCTTTGTACTTTGTAAGACAGTCTGCATCATTCAAAGTCCTAAGTTAATTCATTTTATAGACTGGTTTAGCTTTGGAGGCGAAGGTGTAGCTTTAGATATGAATTTGTTCAAATTCTTTTTTTTTACCAACTGTTTAAGCACACACTGGTGGTACATTGCCATAGGTGTTGAATTTTTTATACGTGGTTGTTTTTTGCTACAAGGAAAGAAATTCAAGTTTTTTAAATCTGAGAGAACACAAAATGAGGTGATATCAAGTTAGTTATCATTTGGCTTTGGAAAAGATAAATCAACTATTTTTGTATTTTTCTCAGCTCTTTTAAGTAGTTGTAGTAGTTCTGATTGATCTGTTTGTTCCACTTTTTAATAGCTGAAAAGTTAACAAGCATAGAATCATTAATCATACCATTGTTTATAGTGATCTACATGCAGATGGTGTAATTTGTAATCAAAGCCAGTAATTGCCAGTCTTTGTTGTTAATTCTTTTCATGTTTTTTTATTTTTGATTCTTTATGGCAGGTTTGTCAACAGTATGAATTTTATAATGACAAAAAGCCTGGTAAACCAATAAAATTCAATGCACTGTTGACTACATATGAAGTAATTTTGAAAGATAAGGCAGTTCTCTCCAAGATCAAATGGAATTATCTGATGGTAGATGAAGCTCATAGACTAAAAAATAGTGAGGCGCAGTTGTATACATCACTTTTAGTATGTAACTTTTCTCAATTTAATGTTGAGTTATTGTTTATGCTGTTGAGGTAAACCTTTATTTTTAATGTTGGCTTGTTTTTGTGCTGCTCTTTTAGGAATTTAGCACCAAGAATAAGTTGCTCATCACTGGGACTCCTTTACAAAATAGTGTTGAAGAGCTATGGTAATAGAAATATTTTCCTTTTAGAAGACATGTCAAAAGGAATTTTTGGTCTTTCGTGGAATTTTTAGCTTTCTTAATATTTTTTATACGGATAAATCTTGAGTACCTTCTAGCTGTGTGGTTTTATTTTCTTTTAATGGAAGCTGAACGTGCATATAATTACTTGATACACGGCTGAGTAATTTATTTGTATATCCTTTGTTTTGATCCATTTAAAGTAGCCTACATGGTTAATTGGAGGAGTTAACATTCACATTTTTCAAGGGTGCTATTGTATGCATGTTCGTATCAATGTGTTCACCGCTGTGTATATTATGCTGCATCTTTGTGCATGCTCACTGTTAGAGTTTGCTTACTATAGAGAAACTGAGAGAAATAGAAGGAACATTTACAAGAGAAGATAGAGAAATAGCTGCAATTGAAACTTCAACAGTATTTTTGATATGTGAATCCATTAGAGACTAAATGTATATGCTTATACTTAACTGATCCTGGCTAACACTATGCTGACCAACCGCCGTCAGTTCAGAAAGCTAGGAATTCATGCTCAACTTTGAGCCTAGCGTAAAACTAGTCAGCTTACTCTAACATTCACGCTTCTGACACAAAGTAGGTTAATGAAGTAGAAAAAAACTAAAATTCTGATTTGTCTTGAAGGTTCAAACCTACAGATATTGAATTATCTTTTTTTTGTTGTAGGAGACAGATTTGATTTGTGGTTCATGATTATATGTGCACTGTATTGATTGATAAATAAGTTTTATTTATGCTACCTGTTATTTTATTTTCTCGTTTTTTCATATTTGTATAACATTCCCCTCCCACTCTTCCTGTTTTGTAGGGCTTTGCTCCACTTTCTTGATCCTAACAAGTTCAACAGCAAGGATGATTTTGTTCAAAACTATAAAAATCTGAGTTCTTTCCATGAGAATGAGGTATAAATTGTTATATCATAATTACTATTTATTCTTTCTCTGCTACTTATTTTCATTGGTCATAATTTTCGTTTTGCTGTTATTAATGTGCATATATTATTTTATGATAGCTTGCAAATCTTCATATGGAATTGAGGCCACACATACTTCGAAGAGTTATCAAAGATGTGGAGAAATCTTTACCCCCAAAAATTGAGCGTATCCTTAGGGTTGAAATGTCTCCTCTTCAGAAACAGTAAGTGATTTTTTTTAATTTTTTTTATTGATAAATAAAAAAAGCTACTCCTGTTAGTCCACATTCTCTATACCTGCGGCTGATTTCTTTCCTTTAGGTATTATAAGTGGATTTTGGAACGCAACTTTCAAAATTTAAACAAAGGAGTTCGCGGCAATCAGGTTACATCTCTATCTTGTGGTTCTAGCGATCTCTACATGGATACTCTGCTTTAATAAATGCCAATACTGGTCCTAAACTGCCGAGTTTATGTTTTTACAGATGCTGCTTATAAAAATTTTAATTGTTTACTCTAATGCCAATACTCGGCTTATGCTTGGTTTATTGTTATTGTTATTGTTATTGTTAACATTGATTCTCAATAGAAAGATGCTAGAGTTAGTGTCGTTTATTGTTATTGTTGAAAATTTTCATTATTTGAAAGAGAAAAAAAAAGTTGGATCTACTCATCTACATGCAAGAAGCTATGTACGGTTTTTTTTTTTTTTTTTTTTTATTTATCTCTTTACTATTTTTATTGGGAAACCCAAGTCCCACATTGAAAAGAGATAGGCCTAAAAATAGCTTCTAAAGAGTGTCACCTCTCACCTTACAAGTCGGTATAATAAGGATAAGTTAGGCCCATCATAAAAATCTAATATGGTATTAGAGCCTATTCCATTTGGGTCACCAACCAAATTATCCACACACTAACGCCTATAGTGCTAGGCACGAGGGGGCGTATTGGGAAAAATCCAAGTCCGACATTGAAAATGACAAGGCCTAAAAAAAGTTTATAAAGAGTGGCACCCCTAATCTTACAACTGGTTTTGTTAGGATGAGTTTTATACCCAATATAAAACTTAATAATTTTAAATTGCAGTAATATATGTTATCATTTGGACTAATAAAACTTTAATGAATTTGATTGAATATTATATGTATATTTCTAAATCCTTTCCTCACTAAATTACTAAATTCAAGTGTACTTTGTGCTAAATTTCAGGTTTCTCTTCTAAATATTGTGGTGGAATTGAAAAAATGTTGCAACCATCCCTTCCTATTTGAAAGTGCTGATCATGGTTATGGTGGGGACTCTGGAGGCAGTGACAACAGTAAACTTGAGAGAATTGTCTTTAGCAGTGGCAAGCTTGTGATACTTGATAAGCTTCTTGTTAGATTGCATGAGACCAAGCATCGTGTTCTGATTTTCTCTCAGGTTTGTTGTTAAAAGTTGAAACTAATGTATGTACTGGATGGTCTTGATTGTTTCTTGTGTACTCATCCAATTTTTGTTTTCATTATATTCTGGTGTTTGTGGCTCTCTGGAGAGTTAGTGAGATCACACTTTTGAGGGTCATTAATTCAATTACATTTAAGAGGATTGGATGAATTACGAACATATATTAGATATGTTATGGTTGGATCTTTTATCTTTTAGGTCCAATCCAAAATTCTAAGAAAGAATTTAATACATATTGTCAACTGTTACTACTACCATCCAGTTTTTTTATTTATTTCTTAAGGTAGTCCATTCCTAGACATATCATGCAGCACAAAGGCTCTAGTTAATCCACTTTGGTGTTTAAGGTGACATTTATTACGGGAACATGTTAGGTTTGATTATGAGTATTAATACTTTCTTTTAAAAGAATACCGAGTTTAGTGTGATTATGACTAAAGATTGAGAAATTGGATCTCTCCTCTTTTCTCTCTATCCCTCTCCGAACTTCTATCTCCCGCTCTCTTAATTATTTTATTACATTTTAATGAAGAGAGAAATAGAGCGTTAGGAGAGGGATTGAGAGAAAAGAGGAGAGGAACCAAAGATTGAAGTTGGCAGGAAAAGGCTGCCAAAACAAGGAAAAAGGGAAAATCTTCTGTCAACATTCTTCAAAACCTCTTTGCTTGGAAATATAAAAAAAATTGCAAAAGGATTCCCTGGTTGAAAGTGGTGCACATTGCTTGCTTATTATTTTTCCCTCTCCTGAGAAGTTACACGGAAAAAATATTACTTGAGCAGGAGAAACCTAGTGGTGACAAAAATGCTGATTTTAAGACTTTATTATTATACAAGGTTCATGGAGAGGTGGCTGTGAAGATCATATATTGCTTCTGACTTTTGATTAAGCTCTTCTAAACAATCTATTCTGCTTTAATGCAATACACTTTGAGCATTAGTTTATGATGATGCTACTAAGTTATAGGAGGTGTGTTGCAGATGGTCAGGATGTTGGATATATTGGCACAGTATTTGTCACTTCGAGGGTTTCAATTTCAAAGACTTGATGGCAGTACAAAATCTGAGCTGCGACAGCAGGCAATGGAGCATTTCAATGCACCTGGTAGTGATGATTTTTGCTTCCTTCTTTCAACACGAGCAGGAGGTCTAGGTATCAACCTTGCCACAGCAGACACAGTCATTATATTTGATTCTGACTGGAATCCTCAAAATGACCTCCAGGTGTATTTCAGTTGTTTTGATCTCACTCTTATCCATCTAACTGTCTAGATATTTACCGTAATTTCGCTGTTTCTTTTAGGCAATGAGTAGAGCTCATAGAATTGGGCAACAAGAAGTTGTTAACATATATAGATTTGTGACAAGCAAAAGTGTCGAAGAAGATATTCTGGAGCGTGCCAAGAAGAAGATGGTATGTTCATAATCATTGAGTATTCAATTGCTGTTTTGGTTTTACTCTATTTTGTCCAACTTTGGTATTCTCTCTTTTTTCGTACAAGATAGATTCGGTTGTGTGTGAATATGCCTGAGGTCAATAGTTTTACATAATTTTTCATGGGAATGTGTTCTACAGGTTCTGGACCACTTGGTGATTCAAAAACTGAATGCAGAAGGTAGGCTGGAGAAGAAAGAAGCCAAAAAAGGAGGAAGTCTTTTTGATAAAGTAAGAACATTTGTGAAATTGTATATTTTTAGCGTATGTGCACCATACTAGATAATATGATGTCTTTGTAGATAACAAAACCCATACTACTAAGGTGACATCATCTTCTGTTTGAATTCTATAGATTGCATTGAATCATTTCATATGAAGTCTTGGTGTTTTCCTTTTTAACTTATGTCATATTTATTGTTTAAAGCGTTTTCTTCTTAAATGACAGAATGAACTGTCTGCAATCTTACGATTTGGAGCTGAAGAGCTTTTCAAGGAAGAAAGAAATGATGAAGAAAGCAAGAAAAGACTCTTAAGTATGAATATAGATGAGATTCTTGAAAGAGCTGAGAAAGTTGAAGAGAAGATAGATGAAGAAGAACAAGGCAATGAGTTATTAAGTGCATTTAAGGTAAGATATGTGAACAGTAACATGAATTCGTTGTTTTAATTGTTCTAATTATAAGTGTTTCTTTTTTGCAATGACTTTTTCATTTTAAGAGGGGGAAGGATAAATTTCGACAGGATGAGGAATTAATAAGCTGTTTCTACCTTTCTATGTGTAGGTTGCCAATTTTTGCAATGATGAAGATGATGCAAGTTTCTGGAGTCGTTGGATAAAGCCTAATGCTGCATTCCAAGCAGAGGTTTGATCTTGTTCTTTTATTGACAAATTA
Source organism: Trifolium repens (assembly GCA_030408175.1). NCBI lineage: Eukaryota > Viridiplantae > Streptophyta > Magnoliopsida > Fabales > Fabaceae > Trifolium > Trifolium repens. The sequence goes on along the minus strand of CP125844.1, from coordinate 54,446,476 downwards.
TTACAAAAAAATTTGTAACAATGCTGAGTTTTTAAGGTTTATGTATATGTAATATTTGTTTTAGTTATTGCTCAGCATGCTATTCTTTTACTTGACTTATCTTCAATGTTTCTTTCAGGAAGCTCTTGCTCCACGTTCTGCAAGAAATATTAAAAGCTATGCAGAGGCTGATCCATCTGAAAGGATTAATAAAAGAAAAAAGAAGGAACCTGAACAACCTGAACGAGTTCAGAAACGCCGCAAAGCAGAGCATTCGGCTCCTGCAGTACCATTGGTTGATGGAGCCTCTGTCCAAGTGAGAAGTTGGTCATATGGGAATTTATCTAAAAGAGATGCACTCCGTTTTTCTCGTGCAGTAAGATTCCATTACTTCCCTCTATTTTCAGTCTTATACTTCTAAAAATTCTATTGCTTTTGGCTGCCTTAATGTTCTAGATCTTCTAAGCATTTCCTTTATATATTGTTGACAATCTTCCTCCCAATTTCATTTAAATTTTCTCTCTGCCATCTGAGGATTAAATAGTTAGTTAGGTTCTGTGGGATCAGCATTTAAACATCAAAAGTGTGTTATAAAGAGTAGGGATGTGAGTGAGCAGAAGAGAACTGAATTATTGAATGTCCATAGTCTACATGGCGTACCAATTGTGAGACTCGGTTTTTGCCGTAAGATCAATGAAGCTTCTTTGATATGAGTCTGAGCTTCGAGGTGGCACTAAGTTTCTAACCAATGTCTGAGTTTGTTGGTTACTAATATAGAATACAACCTGAACATAGTGTTTGGTGTTCCTTTTAAAAATCTGTATGGTACACATGATAGTCTCAGGCTTAGCATGCCAATAAATTTAAGAAAGCTTGAAATGGAGTCCATGTTTCCTGGAAAGTGACTTATTTATCAGAGATCTCATGGACTTTTTGGTCATATGCACACAGTCTTTAATTTATATTGTAGTAGTGTGCTCTAAATCTTTTCAGCATCTAAGATGGCTCCCTGATGGGCTTCGGTCCCATTTTTTCCCTTAAAAAAAGATGTCTTTCCGCTCCTTTTATTTTTAGATAGACTTTTGTGCTTCCCTGTGGGTCAGCCAATGGTTTGTTGATGTTGCATTCACAGCTCCTTTGAGTTAATGATACCCTTGTCTTGTTCTCTTGGCTCTTTTAGAATGATATTTTTGCTTATCAGCGTGTGCTTGCTGTTTGTGTATGTCTTGCTTCAATCTTGTTATTATCCATTGTAGTAAATATTTTACTGGTGTATGATCATCCCTAATTAAATGGCCAGGTTATGAAATTCGGCAATGAAAACCAAATCGACTTAATTGCTGCTGACGTTGGTGGTGCAGTTGTGGCAGCTCCACCTGAAGCGCAGATTGAACTTTTCAATGCTCTAATTGATGGTTGTTCAGAAGCTGCGGAAATAGAAAATTTGGATATAAAGGTTTGTATAACATTGATCTCTCTTAAAGCTGGTGTGGAAATTGTTATTTGATTCTATATGATTTGCATGAGATCAGCCCTTAGTCCAGTCTATTTATAACAATAGGATTACAATCAAAATATCCCTTAATTATAGGGATAATAATAAGTGCTTATATCTATCTATCTAATCATTAATTAATTACAATCAGAAATATATGCTGAAGATAAAGGAAATTAAATCAGAAATATTTCAACAATATGTATTCTATTATTTCCTTTTCCTTAGATGCTTTTAACATGTAATATTGCATACAGGGGCCTGTGCTAGACTTTTTTGGTGTCCCAGTGAAAGCAAATGATCTACTTACCCGTGTACAAGAACTTCAGCTCCTAGCAAAGCGCATTAGCCGGTATCAAGATCCCATTGCACAATTCCGTGTTTTATCATATCTGAAACCTTCAAATTGGTCGAAAGGTTGTGGGTGGAATCAAAGTAAGTGTACCATCTAAGTAGTTTTTGTTCTGCATTCCTTCAAGTGACTGTATTGCTTTGTTTGCTAAAAATGTTTTACTTTTTACAGTTGATGATGCCAGATTGCTTCTTGGAATACATTACCATGGATTTGGTAATTGGGAAATGATTAGATTAGACGAAAGACTTGGCCTCATGAAAAAAATAGCACCTGTAGAACTCCAAAACCATGAAACTTTCTTGCCACGAGCTCCAAATTTGAGAGACCGTGCTAATGCCCTTCTGGAGCAAGTATGGCCATTACATGAATTCTAATTTTAGCCATGTTCTTTTTCGCCTGTATTTATGATTTACAAATCTGCTAATTCATGCCTTTACATGCTTCTCATTCTTCTGCTAGATTTCATAGTTACTTGTGTGATGTTTGGTACGTGATAATTCACATGGATTAGAACTCAATTTGAGGCGATAATATGAATCTAGGATAAAGTAAACATTATCAGCTTGTGGTAGATTATAGTTGGGTTCAGCGGTACAACTACGTAGATGTTTCTAGAATCTTCTGTAATGAACATGTTAGTCATTGTTAGGACAGTTATATCTAACAGATGTGATGGTTGAAGAAATGAAAACTTTGAAACGTCTACTAATTCATGATCTGCTTCCTACTAAACTTTGAATCTTTTGTTTATGCAAGTGATTCAAAGATACATACGGGTAAATCAGGATAATGATTTGAAGTTTTAACCGACCCTACTTCCCGCCTACTAATTCATGATCTGCTTCCTACTAAGCATTTTAGTTCTTTCAACTAGTAACATTGAATTGGTGCTACATGGTTTTTGAGATTATCTCTCAGTGAGTCAGTGCTTTGTATTTGTAATGATAAAACTGTATAAAGAGGATCCCTTGATTGTAGGGATTAAATGTCCTATATCAATCTAATTACAGATATATATATTCATCTAAAATAGAATATTTGCAGAGGGAAATAAGGCATAAAATATCTCAATCATATATTCTATCATTTGATTCTATTAATTACCATATCACAAGTCTTTGGCCTTTCAATTATGAATGGATACTATGTTAATTGCTGAATAATATTTATTGCTTGTCATTGTCATAATGTCCTCATTTTTCTTAATGTCTAGGAACTCGTTGTTCTTGGGGTAAAAAATGTGAATAGCAGAGTTGCACGGAAGCCCTCCAAGAAAGAGAAAGATCATATGAATATCTCACTATTGCGTGGACAGGAGAAGAAGAAAAAACCGGGTTCTGTTAATGTCCAAATGAGGAAGGATAGGTTTCAGAAACCCCAAAAGGTTGAACCTATTGTAAAAGAGGAAGGGGAAATGTCCGACAATGAAGAAGTATATGAGCAGTTTAAGGAAGTAAAATGGATGGAATGGTGTCAAGATGTGATGGTTGAAGAAATGAAAACTTTGAAACGTCTTCACAGATTGCAGACAACTAGTGCTAATCTTCCTAAGGAAAAGGTACCACCGTAGGCTTCTTTCCTTTTATTATGTTTGTTTGAGATATGTATACCCTATTTAATTCCCTGTCCACTTTAGGTTCTTTCAAAGATACGCAACTATTTACAACTTCTTGGGCGAAGGATTGATCAAATTGTGTTTGAAAATGAAGCGGAACCCTATAAGCAAGATAGTAAGTGCTTTCTCCATTCTGATAACCCAGTTTTACCTCACAGAAAAGGTTTATGCTTAAGCTGCTTTGTTCACGTGTCATGAGTTCTCTCAACTTTATTGTTGGTCTCCTATTTCCTCAGAGGACAGGAGTTGGCCTGTGTTTTTAGGGTTCTCTATTGTTTATTACATGACTGAATTTATTTCCTTGTTTATTTACAGGAATGACTGTACGGCTGTGGAAATATGTATCCACCTTTTCCCATCTTTCAGGGGAGAGGCTTCATCAAATATATTCCAAACTTAAACAGGAACAAAATGATGAGGCCGGGGTTGGTCCCTCTGCTTCATTTAACAGAAATGGAAACCCATTCCATCGCCATATGGAGAGGCAAAGAGGATTAAAAAATATGGCTAACTATCAAATGTCAGAACCTGATAATAATAACACAGGAAAATCTGAGGCATGGAAACGGAGAAGAAGATCTGAAAGTGATGATCATTTCCTGGGTCAACCACCACCACCTCAAAGAATCACCAGTAATGGAGTCCGGATTACTGACCCTAACTCACTTGGGATCCTTGGTGCTGGACCATCTGACAAACGGTTTGTTAGTGAGAAACCTTTTAGGACGCAACCCGGTGGTGTTCCTTAAAGTAGCCAGTTTTGTGGGATCTTACCGGCAGATTACTAGAGTGTTGGTGTCCGGCTTTCACTCTGCATTTACACAGCTTCAGCTACTGTATATTTTCTGGAATTCTTTTTCCACCCACTGGAATAAGATCTGTAGATCCCTTTTTGGCATTTTCCTGAAGTCGATCTGAACAATATCTCAACTCTGGAATCTGCGACCTTGAACAAGATGGTTGAAGCAAATGAAGATTTGCTGCAAGATGAAACTGAATCTTGCCAATTGTTTCTTTTTGCCATTTTAATTTCTACCCTTGATTATGAGCCTAGCAAAATGTTTACATACAAAAAATCTTTAAAAGAAAGGTTTCCCACTTGCTTTAGACATACTTAGGAAAGTATACATTGTCAGTTCTGCAATTTTATTGGACTGAACTGCTCAATCCATAAAGTATGTTAGTTGATGCAACCAGAATTGTATCTGATTTTGTGATATTTATAGCTATAATGTCCAAAATTTTGCAATTCTTTCAAGTGGGTTTCACTAGTGAATAGTAAATGAAAAATGAATTATCATATTCTTCCCTATGCCTTTCCTCCATTTTACAGTATTTCATGGAATGCCATGTCCCAGGGTACTCTGATGCGGTTCTTGCATATATAGATTTTCTTTTATCAATTATATTTTAAGTTCAAATGATAGTTTCTTTGGCAATATCGAATAGAAGTATCGTTGATTCCCGAATCTTGTTTTAATTATTATCTTGTATAAGTTAATTGTAACCTTGAAGTTATTTAAGATGTTAAGTTGGGTCTCCTCCGGGTGTTGTTTAAATTGTTGAACGTTTTCAACACCATTCTCTAAAGTACTCGTTGCATTTTGACTAACAACCTTTTACTTTGTTATATTTGGACAATCTTAAGCTTTTTGAACCTAGTTAAAAACAATCATTTTTTTCGCGACGAGGCATGACCGCATGATGAAGGCAAAATTATAGTCGTACTACACACTACTAACCAAATTACAAGTTGTCTTCACTCTTTGACTGTAAATATTCATTCAATTGTGCCACCATGATAATTTTCATTAAAACTGGTGTTGTACCACCAAGATGAGAATCATTCATCACAGATTTTCTGTGGCGTTTTAAACTGGAATATCGAGACATCTTCCCCGTACCCGATGAAGAAGAGGAGCGTGAAATGTAATCAAATTTGTTGCGTTCACTCGATGTTCAACAAATCATATGATCCATACATTAGTTCGCATGTTTCATACAGTGTTCTCTCAATGTACTTCAAGTTATGAAACCCTGGTGGACACTTATCCATCACCTTGAGCACAAGGTGAATGTCAAAGGGGGGGAGTAATGTTAGAGTATTATTATTATTATTATTAAATAACTATTATATTTTATAATAGCAGTTATGACCATTATCTGCAATTTTTATTATGTGAAGACAGTTGTGTGTAGTTTCTATTATGTGTGTTTTATGAATTGTAATAAATAAATAGGGAAGTTGTAGGAAAGGGAGGGCATTGGGTTATTTGGGTAAATAATTGGTAGGGAGAAATCAAGCTCTCTAATTCTTGGAGGGAGAGACTCAACACTCTCGAATTTCTTGAAAATTTCTTGTTTAATTCTATTAAAAAAAAGAATGAATTTAAAAAATTAAAATTTATTGATATATAAAACTCGAAGAAATATTGTTACCTTGAAAATAGAAGTAATTCAAAAATGTGATGATAATACATTGAGAGGGTCGGCTCTGAGTAAAGGCAACACAACCCTTCACCTATAGGAGTATGCCAAATCGATTTGTTGGATATTTCTAAAATATTTGTTAGGTATATTTTAAGTATTAGTAATTCGTTAAAAGTAACATAGTTTAAGTTTATGACCTAGTTGTTTTTGTTTAACTCGGACCTATAACAGTAACACACACAACAACTGGTGGTGCATTCAGTGCAAAATGAACACAATTCCACTAATTCAAGACACATTCATGTGAGCAATAATGCTATGATGTCCCTATTCCAGCCAATAAGAGGTGGAAATTGATGATGTTTTACAGAAAAATAATAGAAACGTGACAAACAAAGATCCATCAACAATGGTCTCATCAAGGAAACTTTTGTGATATTATTAGGTCCTCTTCAGGGCCTGCCACGACTCTTGTATATATTTATGTTGGAAATGTCAGATTGGATAACATGTGTGAACCCTTTCTATGCTCAAATATCTTGTTTGGTCTTAAAAGTACTACATCATCCACAGATCATTTTGTAGGATTCATGAAGTCTTGGAAAATTGTTTTATATGGAAAAAAATAGCTATAGTTAATAAGTTAGTTTATAGCGGATAAATTATTTGATTTAATTGATATTGTTTGATAAAATTAATAGTTGGATTAACTTATAAATATGAAATTACAAAAAAATATGAAATGAAAGGGTTAAAATTGAAGGAAAACAATTATAAACTATAAGTTAGTTCAAATAAGTTATATGTTCATAAGTAAAAAGTGAAATCAAAACATATATTTTTTTGTCACATGAACTTATAAATTATAAGTCATTGGTACAAAATTTCATATTGTTATAAAGAGAGCCTTACTCTCAATTCAATTATGAGGGAGAGTATTTCTTCAAAGTTAAATTTTACTCTTACACTCGACACTAGATTTGAAAGGAGAAAGCCCTATGCATTTTACTTGTCATTCTAAAAATATCTTTAAATAATAAGAAAAATTAAGTTAAATATAGGGTCATTATTTTAAAAGAAAATGTTAAGAGTGTTTTTAGTGCATTAGTTAAAAAGGTAAATATAGAAATGTTGGGTTGACAAGTGGTAAATTATACTTTTTAGCACATTTGGCACACAAAGATAATATTTAAGAAACCTCTATATAATTCTCATTGAAAATCTCTTATTCTTATAAGTAAAATGCCGTATCATTTTTTGTGTATAGAAAAATAGATTTAAATGTAATTTTGATTTTTCTACGTTTTACAGTTATTTGATTTTGGCCCACTAAATTTTAAATGGTTTCTCGATTGCTCGATTTTGGCTCTCCAAAATTTATTTCATTTTGCAATTGTTAGTCATCCGTTGATTTTTTTATTAGAATTGCTTATGTGACATTTTAAACTAAAATAATATTTATAAAATACAATAAATCGTGTCTTGCAAAACATTTGTTTTTAAAAAACTATTTTTATTTTTTCACAAACATTTTCTTAATAACTTCAAAACAATTTTTTAAAACAATTTTTATTTAGTTTCAAAACTTTTTTCTTTTAATGTATTTTGAAACAACCAAATTAATATTATTTTCCCCTATTTTAAAACCTTATGTGGTTCGAGTTTTGGCCAAACCCAACTCAATCCGGCTCACGTACACCCCTAGTTTGAACCCTATAATTCTCATTTATTTAACCCTTTAGCTCAAACAAGTTGAGCTACCCAACCCATCTTTTTTTTTTCTTTAAATTTTCATAGTCAACCATATTAAGTTCAAATCAGTTGAGCTACCCAATTCACGTAAATAATTTTTAGTTAAAATGTCAACGAGATTTGCAAATGCAAAAAGGGTAAATTAGGAGGGAGTGAGGGGCAAATTCAACCAATTAAAATTTTAAAGGGCTAAAATCGAGCAATTATGAAATTTAAGGATAAAAATTGAACAATTAAAAGTTGGCGAGGAAAAATAAGCAATTGTAAAATTTGTAGAGCCAAAATTGTATTTAAGCCAATCAAATGAGTTGAAAAGATCATTCAGTATAATTAATAATATGAAATATCATTAAATATAATTAAGTTTTCTGTACTCATAATAAACTTTTTTTTATCATGATGAAGGCCTAAATCCTTTCATGAATTTTTTTTTGAAACAACTATTATGATAATTAATTTTTTTTCAAAGGAATGATAATTAATGTTATTAATGTTTGCTATTTTTTATTATAGCACTCTCTGTACTAAAATATATGTTATTTTGACCGTACTACACAAATTAAAAAATGTAATTAATATTGTATGAAAAAGAAAAATTATAAGTTAGTTCACAAAATTGTCCTTCATTAGTTGTATAGGAAAGATAAATTGAATAATTGAAAGAAGAAAGAGAAATAAATAGTTAAAAGTATAATAGAAAAAAGAGTAATAAATGTTTCATCGATAATGTAAAACAACTTATAATTTGGTATGATTTTTTCCTCTCAAAACAACTTATATTTTGGAATGGAGACAATAATATTTTATTTTGAATCGTGCTAAATAGCACAAGTTAAGTATTAAAAAGATAAACATTTTACATTAAAAAGATTACATTTTACACTTGTAAAAAATTGGCTGCAGAATTTTACTATATTAAATTATTAATGATAAAAGGCTGTTGATATATATAACTGAAATTAACTATTTGTTTGGATTTGGAGTATCAATTACTTAATTAGTTGATTAATTAATAGAGAGACAGATATAGATAGACATAAAAACTAATTGCAATTCAAAAATAGACATATTTGACCGTTTTTATAACACATATCTACTTCCACGTGTATATGATGAATTCATGTAGATCCTAATCATTTTAGCGCTTCATTAGGAATAATTTTATTTTTTTGGTAGAGTCATTAGGAATAAATTTGAAAACAATAAATTGAGTTTATTGCTATGATACGTTATATCTCAATCCATATTATTATAAATAGGTCTCCTCATCTATACTTTTTCCCACACATCACATCCTTACCCTTCAATCTTAGGTATGTCCCTTTCTTTTCTTTCCCTAACATTAATATACAAAACTCATTCTCATTGAAGCTTCTAATGACCATTGTTTCACTTATATCATATATGACATATTTTTTCATATGTATTTTAATAATCCATAATCCATGATTTGGTTCTTTTTATTGTCCTTTTCTTTTATTCATGTCCCTTTCATTTTCTTATTCATTTTATTCTCTTTCCAATGAAAAATGGTTTTTTAATTCGAAAATTCAAGTTTTGAGGGCCGCTTTTAAATCGTCTTCAATTTGGTTCTCGCATACAAGAATTTTTTATATGAACGGCATGGTGCAGCAGTTGTGGAGACCGTTAGACCTAATGACGGTCATCGTAGTACGAAATACGAAACTGCTGCACCGTCCAAGAGAGTTTAAAATCTAAATTGAATTGTATCATTAAAGGTACAATTAGTACAAAATTGATATAACACATGAAATTGTGATATGTCATAGTAACTATCCTAGGTTTTTCTAGCCACAACTTTTTTTATGTAAAAAATTAAGCTAAGGTTTCAACGAGACAATGATAATAATCATTATTGTAATTAATATGATAAATACATGAATGCAATTTGAATGGATTTTATATAGGTTGGATTGAAAGAGTTTGAAGATTAGTATTTGAAGAAGAACAAAGAAAGTAAGATGGATTTTGCTTATGGACCTGGAAAAAACCATCTCTTTGTACCTGGACCAACCAACATCCCCGAACATGTTATTCGCGCAATGAACAGAAACAATGAGAATCATCGTACTCCAGCGATAACAGCGTTGACAAAATCTTTACTTGATGATATCAAGAAAATTTTCAAGACTACTTCTGGAACCCCATTTCTCATTCCTACAACCGGTACTTTATAATAATTTTTAAATTATTGAATTTCAAAATTAATATTTTTTTTATATAGTCCGTAAAAATTGGACCTTTGAAGCTAACGAAATTTCAAATTACTATAGATTGAATAATCGGACCAAATGAAATATGATTTTTATGATGCTGCATTTGTTTTAGGTACTGGTGCATGGGAGAGTGCACTAACAAATACATTGTCTCCCAGAGATCGAATTGTAACTTTTCTGATCGGTCAATTCAGCTTACTTTGGATCGAACAACAAAAGCAACTCAACTTTAATGTTGATGTTGTAGAAAGTGATTGGGGCGAGAGTGCAAATCTTGATATTCTTGAATCAAAACTTGCTTCGGATAAAACACACGCCATAAAGGCGATTTGCATTGTTCATAACGAGACAACAACCGGCGTCACAAATGACTTGACTAAAGTGAGGAAACTCCTTGGTGAGTATCATATCTTTGCAATGATTTTGTTGAAAATTGTCTTAACAATATTGCATCGATGACATTGTTCAATTTTTCAAATTTTTCATGTATTTTTGATACCTTGTTGATTATGTGCAAATGAAATCTAACATAAATGTGTTTTCTAATGACATTTTTGTGTAAAATTATGTATAATTCATTTTCAGTTATTAATTTTTCAAGCATTTAGTTTTTAATATTTTTGTATATTCTATAATTTTTCATATTCTTAAACAAAGTGATTGGCCTCACATTATGTTTTTGACTCAGATGAGTACCGGCATCCGGCACTCATTATTGTTGATGCGGTGTCTTCGATCGGTGCTATTGATTTCCGCATGGACGAATGGGGAATTGATGTGGTGGTGACTAGCTCTCAGAAAGCTCTTTCTCTTCCTACTGGGATGGGAATTGTAGTTGCTAGTCCTAAAGCCATTGAGGCTTCCAAATTTGCTAAGTCACTTAGATCTTTCTTTGATTGGAATGGTTACTTGAAATTCTACAAAACTGGAGCTTACTGGCCATACACTCCTTCCATTCAGATGCTCTATGGTCTAAGAGCAGGTCTTGATCTGATTTTTGAAGAAGGATTTGAAAATGTGCTATTAAGGCATAAGCGTTTAGCCAAAGCAACCAGGTAATTCATAATTCGGTTCTTTAGATTTTAGAGTTCTATCTGTCAAAATATCTTTTATTCCACTTTTTTTCGTCCATACTTCATAGTTAATATATTCATTTATGAAATGTATATTTGAAGTATATGGACGAATATGGTGGAAAGATTTATTCAAAGTAATTTTTATGCGGCACGAAGGTCTTATTTCTTGTACAAGCTTTTGAAATTGAGTTAAACTATATCCAAATTCTATTATTGAATTTATTAAGTGTACCCCCTTCCCACACATAAACATCATTAACTAAAAACAATAATTGTATCTTTCAGAACCACTCAAGTTCGATTTCTAAGAGGAATAATTTTGTTGGCAGTCTTTATTTACCTTGCGACCAACTCTAGATTATCAGGGCTCCCTTCTCCCGAGAACAGGAGGGTTAACACAAAATAATTTTTTTTTGTAGTTCTTACTTTTAAGCAATGATTTCTAAAGATCGTCAATTTTTTTTTAAGTAATTGACATATATATATTCTAAAGACAAGATCTTATAATTATGAATATGTTATATGCTAAATGCAGGCTTGCAGTAGAGGCATGGGGTTTGAAGAATTGCTGCCAAAAGGAGGAGTATTATAGTGCCAGTGTGACTGCTATTGTTGTTCCTCCTAACATTGATAGTGGTGAAATAGTTACTAGGGCATGGAAGAAATACAATTTAAGCTTAGGAGTTGGATTAAACAAAGTTGCTGGAAAGGTTTTCAGAATTGGACATGTTGGTCATTTGAATGAGGTAAAATATTTATTTCTAAAACACCCTTCATCACATATTGCAAGGATATTATTAGTACAAGAAAAACAATTTTTTTCCTTATATTTATGGACATTTCATTGGGTTTACTATTAGTGTTAAGAAGTCCTACGATGGATGTGTGATGGCCAAATTCACAATTCTATAATAGTATCAGAGTCTTCTCCACAATACGCTGGGCAGCCTCCTATCAAGTTTTTGTTCGGGCTGCCTGCTATCAAGTTTTTGATGGGTCATCCATCATTTATATCTGCGCACTATGCTCAATAATGCTAAGCGCGAGGTGTGTTAAGAAATCTTATATCAGATGTGAGATGGCCTAATTCACAATTGGACATATCATAGATTAATTAATTATTATGCTAATGTGTGTTATTTTTATATTATAACATGAATAACATGAATTTAACAAATCATGGCACAAGTTTTTTTTTTTAAAAAAACCTATCCTTAGACAATGTAAAAAGAAAATTGTCATATAGTATTTATTAAATTACTAGAGTTGCTACTTGCTAGTAGATGCCCTTAAGTAATTATTTCATTTATGATATTTGCAGTTGCAACTTTTGGGTTGTCTTGCTGGTGTGGAAATGACACTCAGAGATGTAGGGTATCCTGTAAAGCTTGGAAGTGGAGTTGGTGCTGCAAGTGCTTATTTACAGAACAACATTCCTCTGATTCCTTCTAGGATTTGATTCATGAAAGTCATTCTTATGATTACTTTTTATTTCATTACTTTTTTTGGCAAATGTAATATTTTGGTGGTCTAAAATATAAACCAGTATTTTAATAATGATATCATTTATCACAACAAAGGTCCGTGTGAACTTAATTCAGTTGGTATTCCATTATTATATTATATGTAAGGGATGAAGTTCAAATTCCGTAGGCCTCATTTATTCATGTTAAAGCTAGATTTTCTAGCCACTATGTTACCTGACAAAATAAATATGATATTATTTATCACGAATATCTAAATGCATGATCTCGTGAGCACAGGGATCTAAATTTCTAATTAGAAGATTCAGACAGTTCGATTAAGATCAAACAATCTTTAGACCGTATTCTCGATATTCTAAATGTATAAATATAAAAAGAATTTGACAAATAAAATATGACAAATAACCCTTTGATCTTAGAAAAGGAGTCTGACAAATAAAATATGGCTAAAAATATTGATAATTTTATTTATAATGAAATCAATTAATTTTTTCTTGTAAAGAAAAAAAGAAGAAGAAAAACTTAAAGGGCAATGTTACATATATAGCTCCCACAGACCTTTTATGGGCCTATACAAATAATTATTCAAGATTTCAGGTACTAGTCTATCATTTGATAGACATTTCATGTGCCACATAGCACCCACAAACATTTCATGTGCCTATACAAATAATTATTCTAGTACTATTATTTGCTTTGATAAATAAATTAATTAAAATAGTCACTTTATTTACTTATGTTATAAACTTATATCACTATGCCAAAAAAACTATTACTTATGGATTTTTGAAGGGCAATTTTTGTGAATGACTATTTCTTACAGATTTTTTTTACATACTCATAAAGTATTTCATTTAAAAAAATAAATTATAAGAGTGATGAAAAGGTTATATTTTAACTTATAAACGGTATGTCATTCAAAATATTTTTATGGTTGTGAGAAGAAGAATGAGATGAATAAACAAATTATGTTTTTTTTTTAAATTTTAAATTTTTACACAATCAGTATTTAACCTCCGAGAGAGTAAAATTGGAAAAGCTGTGGATGAGAAGAAGAGATGCAAACAAAATTCTCCATTTATTTCATCACTTTTCTCATAACTTTTTCTTCCAACAACATCGTACTCTCACTGCGGTGGCGTTTAGCATGCACAAGTATAAAACTTGTGCATGATGGACAAATTAAGATGGATGGTTGGATATTGCAGTACTACTAAAGCTTATCATACTCTTCCTACAGGCTACACAGTTACAAACTTTTCTTTGTCAGAATTTTTTATTAAAGTATTTGTTTTGGGCTTAATTTTGTAGCTACTTAATGAATCTGCGGTACTTTTAATTAACATTTTTTTAATCAATTAACTTCTTCTATTAAAAACATGAAATTACTCAAATAATTTGAACGGCAAACATTCATCTCTTTCTTTTTCATATTTAATCCGTTGAAAGAACACAAAAATTACTACTAAAAATTTCATTGTTCATGCCAATTAAATTCACATGTCTACCGCGCACGTTGCAGTTATAGGCGCCGGTGCCGGAGGTTTAGTTACGGCGCACGAGCTCCAACGGCAGAGACACCAGGTGGTGATTTTCGAGCGCAGAGACTGTGTGGGTGGGTCATGGGTGTACACAACGGAGGTAAAGGAGCACGGCAAGAAGAATAATAGCAAGGGAATATAGTGTGACCTGAGTAAACGGAGAGCTTGAACCAATTGCCAGAGAAATATAATAGCAAGGGAATATAGTGTGACCTGAGTTTCGCAAATGGGAATTAAAATCAAAGAAATTAAACATCAAGATGATACACATTGAAATCCAGAATTTCAGAAATGGATGAAGGGAAGAAAATAAAGTTATACATTTAAGTGGGTGGGAAGGAAATGGATGAAGGGAAGAAAATAAAGTTATACATTTAAGTGGTTAGCTAAGCAATTTTGTGCATAATTGTGTGTTGTAATTTTTGTGTTCATAAATGAGTTAAAGATGAAGAGTAAAGAAGATGATGATGGTTAATATTATTAATTTTTTTATAAAAATATTAGGCTTAATTAGTCTGTAAGTCTCTTAAAAAAAATTTTGGTTTCACTTTGGTCCCTTAAAGAAAATAAGTTTCACTTTGGTTCCTTATTGATATCTTTTTCAGTCAATATGGTCCTTTTCGTCAATTTTTTTTCAGAAACCGTCAACTTCTGTATAGGTGGCAAAATAGGTTGTTACGTGGCACCTGGACAGAATTTAACGGTTTCTGAAAAAAATGGACAAAAATGATCGTATTGACCAATAGAAATATCAATAAGGACTGAAACTTATTTTCTTTAAGGGACCAAAGTGAAACCAAAAAAGTCTTTAAGTGACCTGCAGACTAATTATTAAAAAATAAGGGTAATACTTTACCAGAGACAAAGAGAAATAGTGAAAAAGAAAGGATATGTGATAAGGTGTAGGAAGAGTATGATTAAATTTAGTAGGATATCAATATCCAACCATCCATCTTAATTTGTCCATCATGCACAAATTTTATACTTGTGCATGCTAAATGCCACCCTCTCACTGCACACATGATCTTCTTCTAAATTTTCTCTGGCCACAAAAAGTGTGCTTTTGAAAGAAGACAAAAAAGGGACAATTCTATATATTATTAGAGTAGAGCATAGAATGAAAATAAACTATTTGTGTAATAACGATAAAAAATCATTTAATTCATATACATTGTTGGACAAAGAGTTCTTAGAGCAACAATAGCGCTGGTGAACTAACACCAAAATTGCTTATTATCAACGTAAATAATAAGGAACCTGCAATGGAGATGTATGACATGGCATAGCAAGTGAACTGATTTTTCTGCATATGCTCTAATTAGCCAACGGCAACAAAGGGCAAATAACTATTATTTTTTATTTTTTTTGGTGCAACAAATAACTATTATTTTATTCAAAGCAAAGTTGCACATGACCACATATCTATTCAAATGATTATTTTAATACTTTATTACTATCACCTTATTATTTTAAATATTGTAGTAGTAGAAAATGAGCATATGACATGAAAAGCAACGGCCATATTCTCTGAATAAAAGCACCGGCCATAAACATTTTTATCCTTTTTTTTTAGCAAAAACATTTTTACCTTCCTATAAATATCATGGTAAACCCACAATCATGCTTGAAGCTGTGGCATCTCAAGACTTGTGGATTTGGCTGCATATTTTGGCACTGCAGGTTCTAACAACGACATCAATGTGTTGAACACGTTTGATGTGTTTAATGATGTTTTAAGTGGAAAAGCTCCAGCAGTGCAATACACGGTGAATCGAACCACATATCATATGAGGTACTACCTAGCAGATGGTATTTATCCTGAGTGGGCAACATTTGTCAAGACTATCCCTATGCCGCAAGGAGAAAAAAGAAAGCTATTTGCCCAACGACAAGAATCAACACGGAAGGACGTTGAACGAGCATTTGGAGTACTCCAAGCCCGATTTGCTATTGTACGTGGTCCGACGCGTGCTTGGCATGTGAATACAATGAAACACATAATGTTAGCGTGTATCATATTGCATAACATGATTGTTGAAGATGAGCGAGACACATATGCTGGTAATTTTGATTACGACCACATTAGTAATTTCTCCACAACTGAAGTATCTGCTGGTCCTGATCCCAATTTGACAACATTGTTTGAAAGGATAGCACCTGTTCATGAAAGGCAAAACCATCGCCAACTTCAAGCAGATTTGGTAGAGCATATTTGGGAGAGATTTGGTCATGAGAATATTAAATTAAATCATAATCGTATTATTAAATTAAAAACGTTTAATTTTTATATCATAATTACTTTTAAATGCGCATATATAATTAGTTGATAGTGTAAATTTTTTGAAACCGACCATAATGTAAAAATTATACTCATACAAGAAATCGTATGATTTTAAGACTTCAAATATTATGACTACTTTTATCATTTCCAAAGATCTTGGTGAAGAATATACAAATGGCTGTTGTGTCAGGAATATCGAGGCCTAACTCATGTAGGAAGCCCAACGATAAATCCAATAGGCTCTGATACCATGTTAGGAATATCAAGACTTAAGTCATTCTTACAAAATTGGCTTGTAAGGTGAGGAGTGTCTCCTCTTTATAAACTCTTATCAAGAATCCTTTCTATCTGATGTGGGACTAAATCTCACCGAGTGTTGGCCGCTAACATGCTAAATATAGAATAGAACCAATTGCAGAGATCATAAATAAATAGATCAAATTGTTACATTGTTTCATCCAGTACTTGTATTTAAATTACATATACATGGGTGAATATTATGTTCAACGTAGCAATGTTATTAGGAGTATTTTCGATCAAAGAGACTAATCTGAATCACATAATATTGTGCATTAGTACAAGCCAAAAACAAAGAACTAGGCTATTTAGCAAGTAACTAAACATAACTTCTTTGTGACCCTAATTATAAGGTAAACTAGAGAACATGAGAGGGACTATTAGAGCTAGTGTACTAATGTTTCTTGTTTTAATTTCTACTTCAGCTAATAAAAACATAATATAATGTAGAATTTGTTCCGGATTGTACTAATTAAGGCCCAATGCATGCAGCTCAAATACTCTAAGATCCAGCCCAGATTCACTCCTCTATGGCTTCGCGTACAGGAAAATTTTCTTTCCACCCCCACATTTAACTCTTTACCCCTACAAACAATTTAATATCCCCATCTTACCCTTTTTATTATTCCACTTCACCCTCACATCTACAGAAAACTTATAAAATGAACTCCCAAAAAAAAAAATTGCAAACCGGAATAGTCTAATAAAGTGTTCCGGTAACAAAATTAGTCCTATCACAAGTCCCAACCACACCCAAAATCCGATTTGCAATTTATTTCTGGTTTGCAATTTATCAACTATAATCTTTGGCCAAGATGCGATTCCAATTTCAAGCACAAACAACACCGATTTTGTTTAAACGGTGGATGGTGAGAAATAAGTGATAAGGAAGATTTTAGTGTAAAGATGAAGGAAGAATCTGGTGGTTGGTGAAAATGAATTGAAGAGGTAATTGAAAGAGAAAGTGTAAGAGATGAACTAAAAGATGTGGTTATAAGAAGAATTAAAAACCAGAAGAAAAAAAAAACGAAAAATACCAAACAATAAGCTTGAACTTTGGCCATGGAGGATTGTTCAAAAGAAGAAGCTACAATAGGAGGAACTTTTGTTTTTGGAAGTGTACCGTTGAACAATGGAGATGATGAAGGTGAGATTTGTTACCGGAACACTGTATTTAACTATTCTGGTTTGTAATGCTTTTACCGGAACACTTTATGCAAGTGGTCCAATTCTTTGTAAGTGTTCCAGATTGTAAAGTGAAACAATGAAAAGGGTAAAATGGGATTATTAGATTGTTTGTTGGGGTGAGGGGTTAAATGTACGGGTAGGAAAAAAATTTCCCTCGCGTACAAGCTAGGGGGAACGAACATTGTAATTTTTATACACCTCTTATAATTGATACAATCTTTGCAATGCTCCTGGGATCATTAGATTCATCTCAACAACTTTCATTATTCTATGTCAGTTTGCTATCACAAACATTTGGTTTCAATTTTGGAGCAATCATAATTGATTATGAACGTGTAGAATTGATTCTAACTTGTTTGGTTTTTTAAAAGTAGAATTGATTCTGTCTTCATAATTGATTTTAATTAAAGCTAGAAATCGTAGCTTCTGATTCTATAATTGATTTTTACACTCAAATTTTTTTGTTCAACTCACTTTTGCATGAATATATCAAAACATAAACCACTTTAATTTAAAATCAATTTTGGCCAGAATCAATTTTATAAAATCAATTCTGTCAAAATCAATTCTCGTCATCGCAGAACCAATCATACACAAAAAAAAATAGTTAATTTTTCTGAAAAGAAAATTCAATGCTAACATTTTGTCATTGTTAGTTGATTAGTTGATGTTGATATAACCTGCCTCAACAAGAATACTGACCCCACGTTACATTACATTTGTCTTCCATCCAACGATTCCCATACGCTTCTTCTTACTTTTCTATTGGCCAGCACTGTAATACGACACGTGTACACACTGTTCAATCTTGTGCATCACTCCACATGGTAAGCTTGGCCTGTGGCAGTGGGCCTCCAAAAAGGTCTCAAAAATATTAATAAAATAAATAGGGTAAAATGTAATATATTGTTACAAAATCAAAATATAAAGGTCCAGTTGTCGGACCCAGTCTTTTTAAACAAAAATAAAAATAAAGGAAATAAACAAAAATGCTAAAAGAATGATTTCTTGGAGAAGATACACTTTGAAGAATTAATTGATGAATTTGCACTTTTGTCATCCCTATGTTAATAATCTTCATCAATTATTTCATATTTTCATATTTTTTAAAAAACTAAAATGTTACAAATAAAAAATAAAGAACCAAAATATTACAAATATATATATATATATATATATATATATATATGATAAATTATCAAAGCGTTACATATAAAAGATCAAAGTGTTACAAAAAATACAATAAATGACCAATAATGTAATGTTGTCAAAAAAATTGATTTTAGTCCAAAGAAAATAAATAAAATATAATAAAATAGTTGTTTAAAAAATCAAGTGGGACCCAAAAACGTGCTCACGGATAATTAAGTTGAGGTCGTTCACACCCAATCATTTCCAGCAAATTCCATTGTGACAACGTACGAGCAATGATGACGATGACGATGATGATCTGAGGAACCTTGTCTGTCTCAGAGTTCATCCATGAAGAAGAAGAGATCCAAATTCATAAGAAAGTAACAATTTTTCGAAATGGGTCTATCTAAGGAGAATGTAACAGGTCTTATTCTAGCATTGATGTCAAGTTTGTTCATTGGGTCAAGTTTCATCATTAAGAAACAAGGTCTTAGAAGAGCAGCTTCATTTTATGGTGTAAGGGCTGGTTAGTAATTTTTCTTGTTTCAATTTCATCTTTTCAAAAATGACCTTGTTTTTGTGTTGATTTTGATTCATGCATGATTTTGTATTTGTAGGTGTTGGTGGGTATTATTATCTATTGGAACCACTATGGTGGGTTGGGATGATCACAAGTAAGCTTTTTTTGTTCTTCCTATGTTGTCTTGTTAAATAATTTTTTTATTTTGCTGTGCTTCAATGAATTTTGTTTTCAATGTTGATTTTGATTTCATCAAATGAATGTAGGAAATTAATTGGATGTTATTTTATTGATAGATAGTATAAGGTTTTGTATGATGTTAGTTAGGTTTGAAAATGTTGTTTTGGTTTGATTGCTGGAATATTGGTATCTGGATTTAATGCTTCAAAGTTCAAATATGCTTTAGTGCTGTATGGTGGGAACAATTGTTGACCAGATTTTACTTATCTCGTGGCCGAACTTTGGATTATCGAGCCCCCCTTCCCATTGAGGGTTAATACCAAAAGTACTATTATAATAATAATAATAATAATTATTATTATATTATTATTGATTGATTGATTGATTGTTAATAAGAATCGGCAAATTTTTAGTTCAGGCGAAATTACACTAGTCTTTTAGTCTGGAAGTTAATTTAAAGTTTCAAACAGGACCATGTATCTTTTTTCATGTCAAGTTAGTCCTTTTTTCATGTCAAATTAATCATTTATGTTTAAAAACGCCAACAATGTTGATCAAACTTCATTTTTATGTATGTTACGGAAAGTCTTGATCATTCAAAAAGGTATATTACAACATCTTAAGTTCATAATATCTAAATTACATCATAATGAATGTTAGTATGTTAACATTATCTTTTTTAGTTTTTATCTAAGATTGTGACCTCTTGTCGTCAACGGAGGTTTAACTATGATGCTAAGTGATGAAACATTCTTTATATTATATCATTCAATGATCATGTACACAAGTTTATAACGTAAGTGGACTAAGAATGAAAATCGTTTCAAAGGTGTAAGCATTTCTAAAGATAAAGGACTAACTTGACATGAAAAGAAGATAAAGAACTTGTTTAAAACTTTAAATACAGTTAAAGGACTTCTAATGTAGTTCTGCCTTTAGTTTATTATCAAAGTTTTTTCTCCCCTTTTGTCTATCTGATTACTTGCAGAATCTGTTTTTGTATGGTATCTTGTTCAGTGATTGTAGGAGAGATTGCAAACTTTGTTGCATATGCTTTTGCTCCTGCTGTTCTAGTTACCCCACTTGGTGCATTAAGTATTATTGTGAGGTATTCTTCGTTATAGTTTTCTTTCTCAATTAAATTACGATAGTATTGACTTCTAACTTTAATAACACGGATGCTTTTTTGATGATGTTTGCATGGTATCATCCAGTGCTGTTTTAGCTGACATTATTCTGAAAGAGAAGCTACATAAGCTTGGGATATTAGGCTGTATAATGTGCATTGCTGGTTCTATCATTATTGTTATTCATGCTCCTAAAGAAGAACCTATCACATCTGTTCTGCAGATATGGAATATGGCTACTCAACCAGGTTAGGATTCATCGCCGTTTTTTTTGCCTTTTCAATTGCCATATATTATGGTTCTACGATAACAGGTATTCTCTGCATGCAGCATTTCTAGCATATGTCGGGTCTGTAGTAGTACTCGTCTTCATTCTGGTTTTCCAGTTTGCACCAAGATGTGGACATACCAATGTGCTAGTTTATACCGGCATTTGTTCGTTGATGGGCTCCCTCTCTGTAAGTAAATTAAGTACCGTCTTTTATGCTCACTCTTCTATTTAATAATTGATCTAAACTTCAGTAATTTCTTTACTCAGAGTTATTTAGTTTAAAATATACTCCCTTTGTTCCTTTTTAGTCGTCGTTTTAAGATCACATGTCAAGAAAATAAAAGAAATTGTTACTTTTGATGAAACTATGTCTTTTTCCTATAACACCATTAACTATTTGTTATCTCATTCCTCTTATTTCTTTTTTCTACATAGCGTCTTATGTATGTCAATTTACTGTTTTTTTTTTGGCAGGTGATGAGTGTCAAAGCACTTGGAACTTCTTTGAAATTAACTTTTGAAGGGAATAATCAGTTAGTTTATCCACAGACATGGTTTTTTATGTTAGTTGTAGCCATATGTGTCGTCATGCAAATGAATTATCTTAATAAGGTTTGTTACTTGACGACTCTTAAAATTAGCATACTGGCTCCATCCTTCCAATTGTTATTTGTTAGTATATGAGTAGAAAATCATTTCATCATTTCTATCGCGATCGATTCATTCTATAAGATCTCCAATGTTTTGGGGTAAAAGAATGGCTTATTAAAGAACGATGAGAAAAAACTAGGAAGGAGGGTACCAATGAGCATAAGAGGCTAAAAAATGAAAATATAACAAAGCTGGATAATGAATCTATATATCTCGGAGAATCCCTATAGCGTAGCGGAATTTTTACAGACCACTACTGTTTTGTGATACGCAATTTACTACTAAGTGTTGTCAAATAACAACTATAGCGCCATAGCATAGCGAAACTTGAACAAACGGCTATTTCCTGTGATCTACAATTGATAATATTGAAGGAAGGTCATAGATGCAATCCCATCCCATAGCATGTATAAGGA
Organism: Trifolium repens; assembly: GCA_030408175.1. NCBI lineage: Eukaryota > Viridiplantae > Streptophyta > Magnoliopsida > Fabales > Fabaceae > Trifolium > Trifolium repens. The sequence goes on along the minus strand of CP125844.1, from coordinate 54,424,447 downwards.
AGTTAGGGCAGAGAAACCCTTTGAGAAATACACATTGGTTTTATTTTTTGTGATTCTTTTTTATTCTTGAAGGTACGGTTGTGTTTAACAAGATTGAAGATAGTTTAGGATTAATGTGTAATTTGTTGACCTTTCTGTTTGAAAACTTTCTATTGTTATGGATGCATGCTAGATATTTATTAAGTGTTTTCTCGTATTAGCTTAAAGATATAATTTATTTTTGTCCTGGTCCTAGTTTCTGATATACTGTTAGGTACCTGGTTATAAGAGATATATAAGAAAGGGGTTATTATTGTAATAAGGAGAATAGTGAGGATATATGAGTAATTAGTGAATGGGATAGGGTGATTAGTTGGCAAGTTTGTTATGCCTCTTAGTAGTATAAATGGTGGGTGAGTGAGTTGTAATGGGTATGGAAGATTATTGTTAAAACCATTATGGTTAGGGAAGGAAAGAGTCTTCTCTTTCTTTGAAGGAGCTTTGCTCTTGGGCATTAGGATTTCATCCTTTTGCATTTTATCTTTCATTTTCAGAAATAATACTCTATTTTCCTTTATTTGTGCATTTTTATCGATTCCTTCTATATTCTCTAAGTTGCGGATTTTCCCGTTCGCAACATATACCACCCTTCAATATGTACGAATGGATTATTTAGTGCATTTCTAGAATTTGTGGACATCAATGCATCATTCATTCATGTCATAAAGTACTTGATGGAGTTTCACACTATCTCTATAGACTGCATATCACGACTCTCTACTTTTATTCATGCTTGAGACCAGATATGCAAAGTTTGAGGAAAATGCACAGCAAAGGGAAAGTTGTGGAGAGAACCTATAGAATCTAGGAGTACTTAACAATTGAGACAGAGGATATGAATCATATGTTCATTAAGATGCGAGTCATCACTATTTCTAGGTGAAAATTAGGGATCTCCCTATTCTCACATCATACGGAAGGTTTCAGAACTTGGATATCTTGATTTAATCTGGCATATTGGTAGAGATTGGTTATATGTAACACAAGGCTCAAATTGGGTGGATGAAATAGAGAAATGCTTGAGCCGTGATTTGTAGTTGCTGATTGCCTATCAATACAAAGTAAAATTTCAACAGGCAGCGATTAGGCCAGTGATATTCTTTAGTGGTGAATGTTAGGCCATGAAATGCAAACTATAGTAGGGAAAAAGTGTAGTGGAGATGGGGGAGCTAAGGTGGATACGTATATATGCAGTATGCAAGAAAAAACAAAAAGACTATTAAGGAGTAATAACAAGTGAGTTTTACTTTGGGGAAAGTTGAATTGTTGGAACGGTAACTTTAAAGGAGAATATGACGGAAACTTGTCTAAGTTGGTTTATACTTGTGGTTCCTGCTCTGGTGCGACTCATATGCAAGGATTGGTGTTTTTTAGTCATTGTTTTGTAGTAGTTGGTACGCTGAGGAAAATAGAGACACCAGGATGAGAAACATCAACCACTAGGGTTGGCCCAAACATAAGGCCAGACAATCTCTCACTTTAAGCCCCCGGCTCACCCCCACTGAATACATAGCCCACTAATTTTATGGCCTCAACTCCATCTGATACCTTGCAAAAATATTACAAATGAGGCCTCTCTTGGTTTGTTCACTCGTGGGCCTACCCTAACTTTAGGCCTCACTGTGCCTTGGCCATCAAATATTCATCACATTAACACCAATAACCGATGTCTGTGCCTGGTAACATGAATAGACGGCTTGGCAAAATATAGACCTAATGGTGGATGTCTTGTGAACATGTAAGACAAGATGCTACTACTTCATTTATGAGATAAACTATGGTCTTCCTTACGATGTTGATGAAAATACTAGTATCAATGTTGCTAGATTATTGGCACTAGAATCGTTCCCCCTTTACTGAGTGATCTATTGCATTATGTGATGCGTGTGTGTGTGTTTCTCTTTTTCGAATTGACACCTCAATTATATTCAATAGAAAAATAAAACAAGGCTCTAATTCAGATTTGTTTTGTGCATTATAAAGTTTGTTTGAAAAGCCATATCAATTATGCTTCGCTAACGATGATTATAATTTTTCAGGCTCTTGATACCTTCAACACAGCAATTGTGTCTCCTATATACTATGTCATGTTTACAACACTTACAATACTCGCCAGTGTAATAATGTTCAAGGTACCGTCAACAAGTTTTTCATTTTACATCAATGCATAAGATGTTACCGGTGTCTATGAATTTTACAAGAGTCTAATTACATTTCAAAATAATGCTTGCAGGATTGGGATGGCCAAAGTTTTTCAACTATTGTATCAGATATATGTGGCTTTATTGTCGTGCTCTCTGGCACAATAATGTTACATCTGACCAAGGACTTCGAGAGAAGCCATTCTTTTAGAGGTATAGTAAAACTATTGTATGGAAACATAATAGATGTTGTCTTTCATATTGCATATATGTTTAAAAAACCAGTATTGAGAATCCATGCAACACACAAGTAGAAATCTGTCGAAAGAATCTATGTTAGTTACAATTTACAGTTTGTTGCCTTCAGTTATTGAGCAGCAAGTTTTGTTGCAGGTGGCACACCTTCATCGCCCGGCACATTATCTGTCCGGCTTTATACCGGAAATGGGGACTTGTTACTTAAGGATGATGAAGAAAATGAACCTCCTGAGAGTAATTGCTAAAAAAAGGCAAGATTTTGTTAGATGGTTTTATATGACACAGTAAAGGTCTTAAATTAGGGGAATTTGAACCTTTCTCTAGAAAAATGAATGAGAATCCCATCAAATGAACATAGAATGATGGGAGGTTTCTGAAGCTATTCTTTCATGGATTTAATTGATACACACCAAAAGTGTAAAAAAAATTTACTATCAATCAATCATAACCGTTAGATAAATAATTTTTTAAAACTTTAATCGTATCTACCTTAAAAGTCATATAAATGATAGTTTATGATTGGTTGATAGTGTAAAAGTTTTACACTGACAGTGTATCAAAATTAATCTATTCTTTCATTTTGCGCATATCAGGAATTATATCGACCTAAATTTTTTAGTTTGGAGTTTGCAAGGTGCATATTGTACAGTGTCCTCAGTTGCTTGTGTTAGATAAGGTCATTGGATTGAGATTAGTTCTCTATGTGAGGCTCTTTTTACATGAATGAAGCAAGTGAGGATAGAGATTAATGTGTGAGAACCATCTAAATGGTGATTTTGTTTTGTTTTGTTTTGTTTTGGCTTTTATAATATTTAGAGAGATGTACATGGAACTAACTTAGATTTATTTTTAAAAATTTAGTTTCCTATGAATATAAGAAATATGTCCTCATTTGTAAACATGTTATTGTTACATTTTGTACAAGTAGTAGATGTATGTTACGAACCATATAAGGGATATTCAAAACTTATATAACTTTTTTGAAGAATCCAAGATCCTCAAAAGGGTGATCAAGATAGTTAAAGGATCATGCAATTTCCATTCTCCTTCCCTAGTTGTCTCTTTTGTTTGTATCAATTTGTCCTAATGATAATATTGTCTTGAGAGAAGACAAATATAACATTGGTTTGTTGTGGATGTTATATGTTTTGTAGACTATCATAAAAAGAATAAATGTTCCCTCATCAACCATAAAAAAAGATTAAAAGAAATGTTTCGTAGATTTATTTTTACAAAATATGTGGATTGAATCGGAATGAATTAGATTCTCACGAACTAATGTATGAAATAAACAAGATTAAAGTGTACTTTTGATCTCTTTATTTTTTAAGAAATGAAGTTTTGATACTCTATTTTAAAAGTCGATTTTTTGGTCTCCCATTTCTTTTTTCCTTAAGAATTTTGATCCTCATTTCATTCTTAGGTCATTTTTTAATGATGTGATTTATTCATTTATAACATGTCATTGTTTAGTACACATATTTTTACTAACATGAAAATGTACACATAAACTTTTCCTATAGTAAGTCTATTAACTAAAAATTCACCTTTTAAAATGAATATGCAAAAAATCATTTTTGTATGATTTTTAGTCATCAAGTTCATGATTTTTTTTTTTTAAAAATGCACTTTTCTTTTATTTATTGAAGAGATATTTAGTAAAAAAAAATTTTAAAAAATGAACTGTCAAAAAAAAAAATTTTAAAAAATGAAGAGATTACTATTATTAAAAATAAAAAATTATCCGTATTAATTTAATTTATATACACTGTCAGTGTAAAATTATTTTACACATACATCCAATAATATACCAACACATAATGTATTGTGTTTAAAAACACATGATGTGTCACAATCATTAAATGATGTGGCAACACATTATTGGATGTATATGTAAACAAACTTTACACCGACAGTCTACAATAATTAAACTCGTAGCATTAACTTAACTCGTAAGATAGAGAGCGCGTAGGTTCGGTGACTGCGTGTGAGAGAGTCTAAGTCGGCGTGACAAGAAAACTTAAACGAAAGATATTTCTTCTGAACTCAAAATTCAATCAAAAAAAATTTGTGAATGGCGAAACTTGAAGCGAAGTTAGGAATGATCGTTGACAAGGTTGGTCAATTCTTCTCCAGCAACGACCTTCTTCCCACCTGCGATTCCGATATCATCGCTGTATGTATTATTCACTCTTCTCAATCTTAGGGTTTTTCCTCTCAATCTGTTGTTAATTAATTCCTCATTTCAATTCAATTTCTAACCGTTTTTGCATCATTCATACCTTATTTCTTTTATATTTTGTTCCTTATGTGCATAGCTCAATTTTGATCATAAAATCACCTATTTCTAATCATCTTCAATAGTTGCATTACATCGACTTGCATAAAATTGAGAATTTAGGTTCAATTTGGTTTAATTTCTTGCTCATGGAAGATTCTTAATTCAAATTAGTTTATAATAATTTTTTTGTTTATAGACAAGTTAAAATGAAGAGAAGATAAAGGTGGCAACTTATTATGATAATATTGAGATGCATAAGCATAAGTTTGATTTTAATTTATACAAGAGGCTATTATTTGAAAAACTTTTGTTATTACAATTTCATGTATGTTTCTTGACAAGTTTGTTTTGATTGAGAGTCTATTTGGATTGACTTATTTGAGTTTAGATACTGGCATAAACACTTGTGAGGCTGGTTGAGAGAGAGAGAGCTTATAAATAAATCTCTTCAGGATGGCTTATGAAAACAACTTATAACTTATAATATGAAAACAGTTTGCCTATTCCGCTTGGATTCACTTATTTTTGAGCTTATGCAAATAAATAAGTTTTTATGTATTATTATAAGCTTGTCAAAGTAGTTTATGAAAAAAGAGCTTATACAATTTTCATTAGTGAGAACTTATGAATTAACATACAAGCTTCTTTTTTTTTTTTCAACAGCACATACAAGTTTATTTATATGCATAAGTTCAAAAATAAGTCAATCCAAACGGGTCCTTTTGTCTTTTGTTATAGAAATAGCTTAATACATAAGTACTTAATTAAGATGTTTATCCAAACAGGGGTGTGTGATTCTATCCATTACCTTTTGTTTTGCTGCTTTTTAATTTGATGTGTGCGTATCTGTAGGGATGTGAAAGAGAGGTTGCTGAGGCCGAAAAAAAACCCTCCAATGATGAGATTATGCAAGAATCTCTCTTGCGTTTATCCTGGGCTCTTGTCCACTCAAAGCGTTCAGAAGATGTGCAGCGTGGAATAGCAATGCTTCAATGTAAATCACAACCTCGCTATCTCTTTCTTTTACTTAACATGCAAGTGTATATTTATTCAGCAGAGTAATACTGTTGTTATCTATGTGCAATTATATTGATAATAAAATACATGTGTATGGCAGCATCAATAACTAATACAGCTGATCCGCTGCGGCAAAGGGAGAAGCTTTATCTTCTGGCTGTTGGATATTATAGAAGTGGTGACTATTCAAGGAGTAGGGATCTTGTTGAGACTTGCCTAGAGGTATGGTTTTCTCTTTTTGGTCTTACTGTTACTTGGTTATCTAGAGAAATATCAGAACTGAGATTTCCACCCCCTCTAATTTTTTAACATCCTACACTTCATCCCCTTTTTAACTATAGTAGTATAATGATTTCATCAATTCGTTTTTGTAGAAAATATCTCATCTGTGTGTTTTCTTCCATTGTTTTACTTTATGTTCTCTATCCTGCACTGTATCTTCAAAAACATCATATTTTGAAAAGGAATTTGACTTCTGTAAATCCATTTTCTGTACATATTACTTTAACAGTTCGTAGGAATAAGATATGATTTTGTAAATTTTGTTGTTTGTTGAGAGTTAGGACTCTTTTCACTCGGTATCTCTACTAATCAAAATTTAGTGAATAACCTTGAACATTTCCATTGGTGTTTGACACTGGTTCGAACTCTCTGAAATAGGGTAGCTTACCACAAGAATCATGTGTGCATCACTTTTATCCTCTTTTCTTTTTCATATATTAGAGTCTTTGTTTCACTGTTTATTTGAAATTTATAGAGGAAAAAATGACAAATTCACTATCCATAAATTTTGGATGTTTTTTAATACTCTTTCGAAATCCAACAATTAATTCCAAATGATGATGAAGTACATGATCAAAATTTTCATTCCAATCCCAACCTATTCATTAACACCAGCACAACACAGTATCATTTAATATGATATCGTTACATTTTTCTTCTGCAGATTGCACCCGACTGGAGGCAGGCATTGACACTTAAGGAGGCGATTGAGGAGCGAATAACAAAAGGTTCTCATCAAATATTGATGTTTTCCTATGCATTTTCTGCCCCTCTTATCATGTTGAGACCAATGGGAAGGGACTTGATCTGGGCTCTAAATAACACTAACATTGTTTCTATTCCTCCATTGTAGATGGTGTTATTGGGATGGGCATTGCTGCAACTGCTGCTGCAGCTGCTGTTGGACTGATTGCAACTGGGATTGCGGCAGCCGTTTCTCGTAAAAGGTGATAGATTCCTTTCTAGTAAGCATATGATCGCAGATGGCGTATAAGAGCAAACAGATATGATACTGTGAATTTGCTGCACCTTACTGCTTTTAAAGGAGGGAACAAACAATGATGTGTACAAAGTGGTGGAGATAATATCCCAGTACTAGCTAGATAAGAGATATGTTGTGTGTTTTGTTTTAAAAAATTCTGTATTTGTCTTCTTTGTTGTTGCTCCATTAATTTTTCTCCATCTTTCTTATGATGCAATCCTGTTGACCAAATGCGAATACTTGCATTGAATTTCTGATATATGTTTGCATACTGCACAGCCATTAAATTCCTTGAATACCCATATCAGATTAGTTCATAGGTGAAAGATTTCAGTCACAGTTAAGACATTGATGCAAGGTTTATATCAACATGAAATATCATACCTTTAGGAAATCAGGGAAATATTATAATAATTCGGCATTGCAGATTATGTGCCAATGCTAGTGTGAAATCAAGAAGTGTACTATACTTCTACCCCATTTTCTAACTCTCTTTATATATTGGGAAAATTACAATGACCTAACCCTCTAGCCCCTCTAGTTTCAAATATACATTAACCTCTGCTCAATTTAACATTGTTAACCATATGTTAAGCATAGTGCTTGTGACTCTTTGAGTTTTCCTCTTTGACTTGTTTTTGATTTAACTGTGTCATGAGGGAAATATTATAGGGGACGTTAGAGAGGGTGTATGTGACATTTAACCAAACCTTAAGGGTCAGTTTGGTTTGAAGTTTTTGGAGGGGAGGGGAGGTGAGGGAATATTTTAAATTTTGGAGAAGTAATTTACTTTTTACTCTTAACCTTATAAACTCAAAATAAGGATTAAATTATAATGGATATATTACGTCAAAAAAATTTTAATGGATATATAACAAAAAAAAAATCTAATGAGTAGAAAACCTAAATTTTTTTTGTTGTAAAAAAAAAATAAAACCTAGAATTTTAATATTCCAACAAAGATAATTTTAAATTTTAATAAAAAAATAAGGGTAATTTTGTCAACATAATAAATCCCTCCCCTCCTTCTCAATTGAACCAAACAGACCCTAAGGGAGGTGAATACAATTTTTCCTTTTATATTTCAACTAATGATTATTGTTCAATTAGTAGAGAAATAAATTTCTAAATTTTCAAAACCATAGTTTTGAAGGAAACTTCTCACCTGGAGAAGAATTATGATACCAAGATTTAGGCACTTGCTTAGGAATTTCCTTGAAGCTTCCTTGTAGGCCTACAAGAATCGATAAAAATGGAATAAATTGGATAATTAAACGAAGGGAGCTTCCTAGCATCTCAGAGTACATTAGCCATTATAAACCATGTAGGAAATTGTTGTAGAACTACATCAACCTAATCCCTTGGATTAATACTATTTTAAAATGATCTTTCAAATTGTAAAATGTTTAACGAAATGTATATCTGTTGGTATTTATATGTACTATACTGACATTACATTGATAATGTCAAAATACAATTATAAGTAAATGAATGGTCTCAGAGATACATTTGATAAGAAATTCATAAAGAGTGGTGAATTTGATGAATGTTTTATGATTGAGAAGTGCTATATAGCACGACTCATTTATCCATGATAATCAACCACATGTAAATCAACGATCCCCTATAGATACATAGGGGAGAGAGAATCAAAGTGATGCTATATGTGTTTTATCGGATGGCTATAAGCAATTTGTCCATCTTCGTGCTTGTTGGTCGTCGTACCAACAAGTGTTTTCCTTTATGATTTTAGGGATTATTTTGAAATGGAAAATGTTGAATGTTAGGAAACAAAAACAGCACACGAAATGTACGACAGTTCATTGCACATTATCACATGCCTAACTTGATTTCTATAAATGATGAAAGTGTTAAATTAAAAATTATCAACCTATTCTTGTGTTTCTTGCCTATGTTCCATCATAACAAAATGCACCACTCTTTTTTATTTTTTTGACACTTGCACCACTCTTTTGAAATATTGATGATGTGGAGTAAGTTGATACAATTCAACAATTTAAGGAATAAAATTGAGTATTTATTTATCATTCATCGTTTAGTTTGTATTGTGTATAATTTTCTATTTCTATTATCTATTTATACTATTATAAAATGTGGATGATTTTTTAAAGAAAAAATCCACGTGTCATGCATATATCACTCACTTATTTTTAAGAGAAAAAAAAAATATGCATGAACAGTATAAAATAATGTTATACTATCAATTAATCACAACCATAATTTATATTGGCCGTGTATATTCTTTAAACTCTACTTTTAAATCCATACTACAATAAAGCATGGTTTGACTATAAATATTAAATGCATTATATAACCCGTTTTTACCCAATTAATATTTAAATAAATGCATACAAAAAGACAACAAAATAATTGACTCAATACAAATAAGGCATATTATAGGTTGGTTCCCAAAAAAAAAAGGCACATTTAAGGTAATTTTTAATATCAAATACTGCAAATGGAATACGTTGCCTTATTTGAATTTTTTTTTGAAAAATAAAAAAGAAAAAAAGGCTTATTTGAGATTTGTTAAAAAAAAGGCTTATTTAAGGTAAGTTTTAATATCTCTTTTTTTTTTTGTTTAAGGTAAGTTTTAATATCAATTATTCAGAAATGGAATATTTAAATATTTTAATAATTTAAAATACAAAATAGGACATTACAATTAAAACAACAACGGGGTCCTTTTACCAATTAGTATTAATGAAAATTCTAATTTTAGAAATTGACATTTAAAAATTAAAAATATTACAATGATTACCAATTAGTCTAATTAACTTTTGGAATGTAAATGCCAAATTTGGAAACATCTATGATTTCAAGGAATTGTAATAATTCTGCAAAAGTGAATACCATAAACAACAAACTTATGCTACTATAAATACAGGCAGTCTTACAACTAAAATTTTCACACCCAATTCACATCAAAAAAAAATCTTCACAAATTCACATAAATTTATATTGTTACACATTCTATACTTATTTAGCAATTACAAATATTTTACAAATTCACATAAATTTATATTGTTACACATTTTATACTTATTTAGCAATTACAAATGGCTGACTTTTACGACTCTTTTAAGCAAAGTGATTAATCTGAAAGGTTATTGAACCGTGATGATATGTGTGATAAGGTAATGATCTGTTAAGCACATTGTGTCTGATGACTGATTTTTACCTGTGGAGATGATTTTAATGGATTATATTATAAGGTCAGTTTATTTTATTTTTCATATTGATTTTATGATGCAATATTATTATTGATTTATTATTTTCGTTTACGACGTTAAAGTTGGTGCTTCAATATATTGTTCTTTTTGGACGATTTTTCATGGAAAAATTAAAGAAGATCAAATATACATGGTTTACAATGTATATGCTTCTTTCAATAACGGCTTTATGAAAAGCACAACATATAAATATAATTTTAACTTCAACAAGAATACAAAAGTTAACTATGCTTATTTCAGTCATGACTGGTTTAGTGAATCTAAATTTGAGGAATAAGAAAATATTCTCTAGATATAAATTGTAAACAATTTGAGACAGAAAAATATTCTCTAGTTCTTCAAATTTATATTCACAGAACCAATCATGGCTGAAAAAACATCATTAACTTTTGTATTCTCGCTAAAGTTAAAATCATAGGGTAAACATATACATTGAAATTAATGTATATTTTATCTTCTTTAATTTTTTTGTGGAAAATCGTCCACAAAGAAAGAACGATGTATAGAAAAACCTATTTTAACACTTAGTACCATTAATAATAATTCAGTACTAATATTGCATCATAAAATCAATAGAAAAAAGAAATGAGTTGTCTGTGTTTATGAATTTTACATCACCCGACTGGAGGCAGGTATTGTCACTTAAGGCGGCGATTGATGATCGGATAACAAAAGGTTTTCATTATCAATTATTGATGTTTCCCTGTGCATTGTCTTCCCTTCTTATAATCATGTTGAGACCAATGTGAAGGGACTTGATTTGTGCTCTAAATAACTCTTACATTGTTTGTTTCTATTCCTCCATTATAGGCAGTCTCACTGGCTTGCAAGTTACTGCTGCATTTGTTACTGCACTGATTGCAGGTTGGGTTGCAGTAGTTATGTCTCGTAAAATATATGATCGCAGATGACATGTAAAAGGCAAACTTTTATGAATGATACTGTGAATTTGTTGCACCTTACTGATTTTAATGGAGACGGAACAAACATTGATGTGTTTTTTTGTTGTCTCCATCCATTTTTTATTATGATTCAACTGTATTTGATCAAAATACAAATTCTATTGCAATACTTGCATTCAATATCTGAGATATGTTAGCATGCTTCACCGCAGCTGAACTCTTTGAATAAAGATTAAGGAAAATCATATCAGTAATTGCAATTTTCAACTTTGTAGAGTTTATAGTGATGTCAAATATTTGTGCAAGATATTTACATATATTCAGTAAAGAAAGAAATGCCTACGTTTTTAAAACATGTATTTATATTTAGTGACATTCAAAATACACCCGATTGACCCTTGTTATTCTCATTATTACTGCTCCGAAAAAATTTAAACTGCAATTTTCCAACAGTACATTTGATAGGCATTCCAGTCAATTGATTGCTAGAGATGATGGAACTCAGATTTCTAAAAACTGGCCATATTGGACAGGTTGCAAATGGAATTGTCGCCAGATTTTGTTATTATAGACACATCACTGCGGGGGTGCAAAAACTTATCATATACCATTGGTAATCCACTAGATATGTACACATAAATCGTTCATGCAGCAGTAGTATTAGAAAATAGGTGTTATGCATCAATTTCTTCTTTCAGAACAAATTCCACGTCTTCATATTGCCATGCTAAGGGTGACGGTGGAGAATCGCGTGATAATGGAGAAGAAGGACGAGAGTTCCACTGCTTTGGATTGTCCAGCCAGACAGAAAAATTGGACATTGGCAGTTCCACTGGTTCTGGGTAGCATCGAGGGGAACCAGGAGCCTAAAACCATAAGAAAGAAAAATAAGGAGAAGATAGAAGAACAAATGTTGGACAACAGAAACAAACATCAAAAGCATCTGATCAAATAATTGTGTTACTTCATCTTGAATCTGGTGGATGATTAAAAATTTCTACCGAAATTTAACCAACTAATAAAAGCATTATTTTTATTATGGAAAAATTAAATAGCATACAATAAGAGAATAACAGACATGCCTGGTAGTGTAACAAGTTTTACACTAACTACCAATGAAAATCCAGCATTTTACGATTATTTTTAAATAGCGGTTACAAAATGGATTTACATGGCAAAATCACGAGTTTTCATTCGATGTTAATGTAAACAATTGACTAACGATGAAAATCCAGCATTTTGCTGTTATTTTAAATAACAGCTGCAAAATGGATTTACATGGCAAAATCATGAATTCTAACTCAATGACTTGTTTGTAGAAGAAAAAAATAGCATCATAGGGCACAATACCTTTATCTGCTCTAGAATAGGTATGCCATCTGCACGGATAAAATGTGGTTAGGAGATTTATCAACATAAACTAGTAACAATAAGAAGCAAAATGAAAAAACAGGGACAAGTATATATAATTCCTCAAAAGAAAGAAAAAAACTACATGGATATATTTCAACTTTCAAATCAACTAATTTCACAGGAATTTTTTTAAAACTAAAAGCTAAGAGATTGATTCAATTGATGTAAAGTTAGAATGCAGCTGTAACTAAACTTCTGAAAAACACATCACAACATATATCATCAATGCACCAAATATTGAAGAAAAAGCTAGGTAGTTAGTTTTACCATCTGGAGGAAGAACAGCATCAAGATTGAAACTACACATTGCAGCTTTCTGGGCCTCAATGCACTTAGTGTGATTGTGTGAGAACATTTCCTCCTTTATATTAATATCTTCCTTAGGTAAATTCTTTTTCCTAGATGAGGCTTCAGGTTGAATTGATTTTTTGTTTGTTATATCGTTTAGTGCCTTTCGACCTCCCATCCCTGAACCAACTTTCTTTCCATTTGTCTTAGAAATCTTTGACTTGACATTCGATACAGCATCTAAATCCCAAGCAAAGAAAAAGGAGAATAGAACATAACAAAACCAGATTAATAAGATGAGTACAGTAAATAGAGTCGGTTTTGCATAAATTTATAAAGTACTTGAACAATGAGTTTTTTAAACAATAGGTTAAAAAAATTATTTTAATTAAGAAATTTCACAATTTATCTTACAATTCGGGTTTGGCCAATTCAGCACTACAAACCCAACTAGCTTGTAAGGTTAGTGGTGTGACTCTTTTTATCAACTCATTTTTAGATTATAATTCATCAAATGTGGGACTCTTAACACACCTTCACACCCAGGGGACTAGATATCTAGAGCATGACTTGAGTGGTCCAATAGCGATGGATCTTAGATAGGCTTTGATACCTTTTTAAAAAAATGCAAAATGTATTAACAAACCACTATCAAGCACAAGGAGTGCAGGCAGCAGCAATAAACCAGATTACAAAAACAGTTCAAAACATTGACACCCAACAAGACCAGAAGAAACTAAAACAAAAGGTACAGCATAAAAACATATGACACCAAAAACTAAGGCTACTAAAATTTCCAAGTAAGAGAATTTTAATCAAAAGATATTAGCCAAAACCACAAACTCCAAAAAACCAGCTAGCACACTATTTTTCAAACAGTCCCTACCTCACCAAAAACTGCAGCATTCCACAACCCTCTGCAGCGCCAACTAGCAAAACTTCTAGCTAATCAAAAAACAACATATACTATACTCATCTAATCCTTTTAATGGAGAATTTTACATTATGTGGAGTACTTCCAGGTGAATTCCAAGATGAAACTATCATAAAATCAATGACAAAGTAGCCTAAGTATTACACAACCCCACTATTTTAAACATGGGTTTGTCTAACATGTGCAACATTGCACATGTTAAAGTAACTATAAGTAGTAACATTTTATTAAAAACAATAATTATTTATTAAAAATTTGTACATTCCATATAAAATGCACTAGTTTCAAGACAAACTTACTATTTTAAACTTCTTAACATGTGCAACTTTGCACATGATAGAAAAATCCTTTAAACATATCGTAAGTTTATCCCCTAAAGCCTAAACATGCAGGAGGGTTTGAGAACCAATGAGAAATGGATAAATTTAATCCAGTAGCTCTGTTGAGTGCAATCAATTCCAAGAAAAAAAATTTAAATGTTCTAGTATGCCTTCAATCAAAACAGTTTTATCTTGAAAAATCCCTTGATTTATAATCTTCCAAATTGCCCAGATGCAAGCAAACCAAAGTGAACCACATTTTCCAACAATCTTCCACCTTGCACTGACCTTATAAAATTACATAAGTGGCTACTAGCCTCATTCGATATACAACCTCCACTCCAAACCATTTTGCTACTTTCGACCCATGAGAAAGCTGAGCACTCGAAAACAATATAGACTCCCGATTCAATTGAGTCGAAACCTGCACAGCATAATTGTGAATCCTCACCGATGATCCTCCTATTAACTAGATTGTCTTTTGTTGGCATCCAATTTTGAACAAATTTCCAAACAAACACAAAACAAAACAAAACACAAACACACAATCCCCTTCAGTTTTTTTTTCTGAACCAAACACACAAATTTCCAAACCCAATAATAGTTTGTTTTTTTTTTCCTTTCTGAACCAGTTGATTCTTTGACAATGTTGCAAAATCTCTTTTACATTTCTAGTCAAATGATTACAATAACGATATTATTGATAAGCAACATAGTAATGAAAAGAAAAAAAACTTACTTTTAGGGTTTTGAAGGTCCAAGTTATCATCTTTAATCATCAAGCGACCAGGAGCAACAAATTTAGCCATTATAGAGCAAAGATTGATTGGATACTGAAAAAACTCAACACAAATTACAAAATTACATAAAATTAATAAACGAATAATGATATAGCAAAGAAGAAAACATTCAATTTGAATGTTCTAGGGTTTGTTTATGTACCTGTGAGAATTGAGAAATGAAGATTCCGAAGAAGAAGAAAAGAAAACAGCTTTTGATTTGAATTTTGGTTTCCAACGCGCTCGTTATTTATGAGACTGATAGACCAAACAACCCTCTATCAAATACTGGACTTCCCATTTTGCCCCTATATATATTATTTTTTTATCTCAACAACCGTTTTTTTTTTTACTCAAATATATTTCGATTAGAATTTAATTTATATACACTGTATTTTACACATACTTCCACAATAATATACCAACACGTTATGTTTAAAAATACGTCACATTCATAAAATGATGTGCCAATATATCATTGGATGCATATGTAAAAAAGTTTTACACTGAGAGTGCACAATAATTAAACTCTTTTGATTAATTTATTTGAGTTTGTTTACTAACATAAGTTTTATGCGACTATTTGAAAAATATTATGAAAATAGCTAATCACATCTTTCATGTTTTGTGCAAGGTTTTATTTTTCTTCTTGATGCAATATTTGTTTGTTTGTTTGTTTTGTCTTATTTTAGTGTGTTCGTTTGATTCAGAATGATATATCGACTTTCATCAATTAGTTACTCAATTGATGACTAGATGCCAATAATTGACTTTATTATTTTATTCTTTTCTATAACATATTAACCATGGAATAATTCAAATAAATAAATAATAGATACAATTTTATTCTTTTCTACATCATACTTATAGTTAATAAAAACTTGTAAGATTTAACTACACTGATAAATATCGATATTAATAGGCTAAACATATTCACTCATGTTTGAACTCAAAACCTTATGATTGTTATTTTATCTGCTCATAATGTGGTTAGCCCAAAACTAGCACATAAAAATTGTTCCAAATTCAAATAATGATAGATGCCAGTGTAATTACTTTTTTATAAAGTTATTTCTTCAATTACTTTTTCATAAGCATAGAGATCATACTTCTGATGATTTATTTAAGAAATTAAGATCTCTTATTAGTTCTTTCTTTTGACTCAAAACAAACGATATTCATTCATTCAAATTGTTGGAGTATATCGATGCAATACAAATTCAAAATTACTAAAAACAAAAGAGATAAATTTGTGAACAAACTCACAGTATCCGTGTTAATAGCATAAAACAACAAATTATTAGTTAGATCAATCTATTGTTGGTATTGACACTTATGAGATCATCGTGAGTTCATTAAGCATGTGCAAAGAAATTTATAAAAAGTACATTAAAAATGAATATTTTGTTCATTTTAATTTTATGGTTTTGAGATCATTTAGGTATACCTACATTTGAATTCCCTCTGATTAATGCCTTTGAAACTCGTGACTTATTATTAGAGATGGGTATGCGGGTTGGCTCGCCCCCATTTAACCCGCTCTGCATAAGCCCGCGTATTAAATAGGGCGAGCAAGCCCGTCAGTAAATGTAAATGAGTTAAGATATATAAGTCTGAGTTTGGTCCGCGTTAGCCCGCGAGTTAAAGGGTTAACCCGCGGACTATTACAAAAAAATTTAAAAAATTATTTTTTTCAAAAAATAACTAAAATATATTGAAATAATAAAAGCTAAGAAAATCATATTGTTAATAATTCTTTGTTATAACATATAA
Source organism: Trifolium repens (assembly GCA_030408175.1). Lineage (NCBI taxonomy): Eukaryota > Viridiplantae > Streptophyta > Magnoliopsida > Fabales > Fabaceae > Trifolium > Trifolium repens. The sequence continues at coordinate 54,407,784 of CP125844.1, read as the reverse complement.
ATTTAAATTGTAAGTAAACAAAGAAAAATAATAAAGTTTGTGACATTTTTTATTTTATCTATCTTATCTATGTAAGTTATTTATATTTATAATTTGGTTTAGATTAGATTTTTTGTTTAGAGAAAAGTTGGATTTGCACATGAACCAAGTTATAATTTATAAGAGATAAAATTTATAAATTATATAAAAATAATAAACGGGTTACGGGTCAAACTCACAAACCCGCGGATTTAATCCGCATAACTCACGGTTTTAACGGTCCAACCCACATAGGTAAAATTATAAACGGACCAAAAAAAGTTAGTCTTAAGCCCGTGTGGGCTACGGGTTAAACGGGTCGGCTCGCGGATCTTGATCCGTATACCCAGCTCTACTTATTATTAGTGGTTGGTTTGAGAGATGGAGCAGCTCATGTTTCAATTCTCGCCTTCAACACGTCACAATGAGAATTACCACTCTTGGTCTAATTTGTGGTATAATCGGACTAAATAAAAAACAATTTTTTTTATTGCAATTTGTGTTTTATTTTATGGGTGGAATTTTAGATGACCGTTAGTTTTCTTCTAGTCTCTCTAGATATTTTCTAATAGTAGTTTGGAGAGCTAGAATTGACTGTTGACGTGTAAAATTGATTTTGATTTGTTTGATTTTTTAAAAGTATAATTGATTCTGCCTTCAGAATTGATTCTATTTGAAACTAGAAATCGTAGCTTCTGATTCTATAATTGATTTTTACACTCAAATTTATTGTTCAACCCACTTTTGCATGAATATATCCAAACATAAACCACTTTAACTTAAAAAATCAATTTTGCCAAGAGTTAATTTTACGGAATCAATTCTGTCAAACTCAATTCTCGTCACTGCAAAACCAAACATACACTAAGTCATTATAGTTGTCAATGAGATTTTTTAATAATGTTTAGTGTTTATTTTCTAATGCATAGGATAAATGTATGTCAATGCTATAAATAGGATTTTATACGTATATAATTGTGATTTTTTTTCACCACCAGTTTAATATGGTTTGAGGGTCAGTTTTGATATCAAGTGATTTCAGCCTCCTTCCGATCGCAGTTGCGGGGGATCGATCTACAGTCCTCCCTATCAAGTTCGGCGCCAATCACCACTGAATCAACTAACGATCGGTATATAATTGTGAATTTTGATATAACAGGATTAATTTTATGACAAGTAAAACATTTGATTTAAGTGGTTAATAAGCTCCATCAAACGATAAATTCTTTAGTAAAAAGTTGATAGTATTATGAAAGGGTACTTCGGTAATTTCACACGGAGTTCAGCGTGGATCATATAGAAGCAGAAAAAAATGCAGAAGCACATAACAGAGAAACAATGTTGAGAAACTTGTTATCTGCAACCCTCGAATCTTCTTCCAAATGGCGTTTTCAACCCTCTCCATCTCTCTACTCCACCGTCACCTCCGATCCTGGACCGAAGCTTCTCGTGGTTCAACCCCGTCTCCGTTCCGAAAAGCTCTTACAAGCTAAACTCAACGAAGCACTATGTCTCGCCAATTCTCTTGAAGATCAACGTGATGGTTATTTTCACACTGATTTCTTTGATAAACCTTTACCTCCTCATCTTCTTGTTCAGAATCCTTCCCTTAAAGGCCATAAACCTCGTGCAGGTTCGGTTTCTAACTCAATTTCAAAGTCTCTATTTTTCTGCAACCCCATTTTGGAAATTTGATTTTTTGTTTTTTTTTAGATACTTATTTTGGACCTGGAACGGTTGATACTATTAAGTGTCATCTAAATGCTGAAGAATCAAAGGTAATTAGTATAGTTAGTTTTTGTTAATTTTGCTGAGGGTGAGAATCTTTTTCATGTGATTAGTTATTTGGGGTATTAAGTTATTTATTTGAGTTTATTTACGAGCATATGTAATTGTGAGACTCTTTGGAAGTGGTTATGAAAATGACTTATGAAAACAGCTTATGGCTTATATGAAAATGACTTATCAATACTGTATATGATAAGGATTATGTTTTTTGATAGAAGCACTTAACTACTTATAGAAATAACTTATACATAACTTATAGATTATGTAGATGATAAGTTGTTATAAGCACTTGATTAAGATGTTTATTGAAACATGATCTAATTTAGATTTTGATTTTTGTGTGTGTGAGACAGGGTGAAGTGGATGCTGTTTTTGTTAATGCCATACTGTCTGGTATTCAGCTGCGAAATATGGAGGTATGTTTTGTTTGTGTAATTTCTATTGAGGAAACGCCCATTTTGGTCATCAAATGTGTAAGGGTTGTCACAATAGTCCTTAAATCTATCAAAATTACAAAGATATACCTACAAGCGACTTTCATTGATCAATTTGGTATTCAAATTCATCTTTTGTTAGTTAGCTTGGTCTTCGAATCCAGTTTTCGTTAGTTAGTTTGATCTTTAAAGTTACTTATGAAAGACACACTTCGGGAAATTTTTGTAATTTCGACACATTCTGACTATAGTGACATTATGTCACACATTTTACAAACCAAAATGAGTGTGTACTCAATCTTTTATTTAGGAATGAAAAAGTTGTGTAATTTTGACAATGATGTGTTGTTATTGTCAGAGGGCTTGGAAGAAACCAGTGGTTGACCGTATCGGTCTTATAATTGAGATTTTCAATGCTCATGCATTCACCAAGGAAGCTAAGCTGCAGGTATGTTATGTGGTGTTTCATTCAGCTATTTGATTGATGCTTGATAGTATTCTATCTTGAATTGAATCTTGTGTTGCCTTGTAACTGAGAGTGAGCTTTGATATATGATTGTTTAGGCCGAACTTGCAGCTCTATCGTACAAGAAGTCAAGACTTGTTCGTGTTTTAGGCCCTGATGGTCGCTATACATTTGGTGCTTCTGGAGAAGCTGAAGTTGTCAGTGCCCGAGGGTTGGATTTTTTTCTCTTTCCACTATTTTCTACTGTTTGATTCTAATTTTTGAATTGGAAGAATATATATTATATATTAATGTTAATTGATGAATGGGTTAAATTGCAACTATGAAATCTGTACTCTGATGGGAATCTATTGTTTGGATCACCAAATATTACTTCACATTCAAACCTGTATAGTTTATGGTTTACATTGTTATTATGAAGTACAAATGTGGTTGAAATTTGAATATAATTTCTATCACTTTTCTTCACCCGCATGTGTAATTTGTCAATCTATGCATGCTCTAGCCTATTCTATAATATCGGTAATTAGTAAATTGTTGATTAGATTTAGAATAACTGTCTTACCTTAATACTTGTCAATATCAGGAGAGGAAGTGGGGGCCAAGGTTTTATGAGTGGTGCTGGAGAAACTGAACTTCAGCTTCAACGACGAAGGTATAACTGTTATACTAAATTTTCAAGATATATACATTTACCCTCAAAGCAATCTATTCCTGTTTTTCTTGGCATATCTTATGGTTTCCTCAAGCAATCTATTCCTTTTTTTTTCTTGTGTTATTTTCAAACCCTGGTTTTTTACTTTCTCACTGCATCAAGTTATTGCAAATATTCACTGTAATCGTTTTTGTGGCAATCATAGTATTTGGAAGGTGGGAATGCATATTTTGGGCTATGAAACCTAAATTTACTCTGAATTAAAGTTTGATCCTATCAAACATTGATCCTCACTGATTTTCATTTGATGCAATGAACAGAAGCACGTATTGTTCCGAGTTTTGTGGTGTTTCAAACTTCCATGCATGCCAAACCTTATTTGAGATTAACTTTTGTTTTTTTTTTTTTACGCAAATTTGAGATTACCTTGTAATTGGCATTTATAATGCCGTTTTGCTGAATATTATGTGCTGTCTATGATGTATGAACCGCTTGTTAAAGTGCAATTCAAGTATTTGTTATGATCACCTTGTATTACGTATCTTGGTCACTGAATTGTGAAAATCTCTTAGAGTCTTAGAAAGGAGAAGTTATCTACTGACACAAATTGACGAGGTTCGCCGTACTCGTGCCGTGCAACGTGCTGGTCGGAAGAGGCATGGGGGTTCATCTGGACAACGCTTAGCCACCGTTGCTGTTGTTGGGTATACAAATGCTGTAAGTCGTCTAAGTATATTTGTGTTTGCTATTTGTTGTAATTAGACAGCGTCACTGATATATGCCTTTTGTTTTTATTTAGGGAAAATCTACACTAGTTAGTAATCTAACGGACAGTGATCTGTATAGCGATTGTCGGTAATGCATTTACATCCTAAAAAATTCTAATATATTTACTTTATAATGTCACATTTTTATGGTGTTAGATGTATTACAGGCTATTTGCTACAGTCGATCCTAGATTAAGAAGTGCCGTTCTTCCTTCGGGGTAATGTGACTAGTAACTCAATATTCTAATATCTTTTTCAGTACTCTTTTTATGGTACTCTGATTGATAACATTCAGTATGTGTATATATAATTCTAATTTTTTAATTTATAGGAGGAAAGTGCTTTTTAGCGACACAGTAGGATTTATATCCGACTTGCCTGTACAGGTAATGACAAAGTCATGAGCAAATTGCCATGTCAGCATCTTTGTTTGATTACTCTGTCAATACTATTCTTCTACAATGACACAATTGTCCTTTTTCTCTTTTATTTTTTGAAGTTGGTGGAAGCATTTCATGCAACTTTAGAAGAAGTGGTCGAAGCAGACCTGCTTGTGGTATGATTTTGCATCTCCTCTCGTTCTAAATCTTACACCAGTTTAATAATTCATAATCCCTATCTCTTTTTTCAGCACGTGGTTGATTCTACTGCTCCCAATCTTGAAGAGCATCGCACAAAAGTGTTACAAGTTCTTCAACAAATAGGCGTGCCAGAAGAGAAGCTTCAGAATATGATTGAAGTTTGGAATAAGGTAATGCAATTCATCATTTCCCCTTGCCAAAATAAAAATTAAAAAATTGACTGTTTATATCAACTCAATCTCTGAAAATGTTCAGATTGATTATGAAGAAGAGTGCACGGATGTTGATGAATATCTCGATGAAGATGAAGAAGCTGACGAGGAGGATGTAAATACCGATACATTAACGGAAACTGAAAATGCCTCGGAGCAGTCACTGTGCGACTCTGAGGTCATGGAAGAAAAAGAAGACTATTCTGATGATTGGTTGTACGAGGAAGATACTAAGGTTACCGAAGGTGATTTTTGTTCACCTTCATCTGTGGCTGACCAACAGAACGAGTCCTCCAATAAAGACAATGGTGTGGAAAATGTCAGCGCGATGCTACCATCTGGTCCACATGTGAAAACATCTGCCATCACAGGAGTTGGTTTGCAAGAGTTGATGGAACTAATAGATCAGAAACTAAGTATTCAGGATAAGAAATTGAAGGGTGCACAAGTGGTTGAAAGAAATTTATTTGATAGAAAATGGAGGCCCTCACATTCACAAGATTCTAGCATTGCAGTAGAAAATTAGCTTGTTTTGTTTTGTGTGCTTTGCTAGTTACTTTTCTGCCACATCTTTATCTTCTTAATCTTAACAGTTTTGTTATCATAAAATAATTAGTGGAGACATTTATGGTACACCTTTTTTTTTTAACAGTGTATTAGTGGCAATGCACTAAATGTTACAATTATTAGATTAGCATATATTTTTACTATTTAATGTTGATGGGTCCATACATTGTTTAGACATTTTTTTGCATGTGCATAATGTCTGATCTGAAAATTTAAAAATAAAAAAAAGTAATTGCAAAAAATTTCCATTGCCGGGAATCGAACCCGGGTCTTCTGGGTGAAAGCCAGATATCCTAACCGCTGGACGACAATGGATTCTTGTGTTATTCTAACCGTACTACAAGTATTACAATCTATGATTTTGGCTTACATTTTTAATTACAAGTTGCTAAACTCCAAACAATCTTAGTGTTCTCAACCAAGGTTCATGATAGTTATTTATTTTCTCATCAGAATGTAGCAAAACCATCTTGTCATCTTTAGAGCATAGAGAAGTTCCCATGTTTTCATCGTCACACCACCAATCATCGCTGCGTTTCTGAAATAATCCTTTTCAAGTAGTAGAAAATCTTCTTGAGGATCAAGCTTTTTGCAATGAATGATCAAATACCAAACATGTGATAAAGAGTGCTTGAAGCGAAGATATGTTAGTTTTCATTGTTTTGGTTTCTGTGTTTGCTTTTGATTTCAGTTATGCGATTTTTCAATTTTTGCCTTTTGTACAAAATTTTCTGTTGTCACCTAAGTTTAAATTTCTGAAATTTACTAGCTTTCTAGTGTGCTTGTTGAGTATTGTAACTCTATTCTCAAAGCATCCAGAAAACATAACAATGATACAGTTAAGAAATTAAACTAGAGGTTTACTTATAGAGCTGACTTTACTCCTTTTTTTCTTTTATAAAGTTTTTTTTTTGTTCTATTGTTTCTTTTTTTTTTTTAAGTAGAAGATATTGAGCATATAAAATACTAATGAAATACATATTTCTTGTTAAACTAGTTGATTTGTAAAAGATCGTCTTTTACTTGATTAGTGAGAAACTTTTTTCCCATGTATGTATGGTTTATAAACTAAACTATAATTATAGTATAATATTTTGTTCAAATTTTAATTTAAAAGATATTGAGATATAACACAATACTAATAAAATAAAATAAAAATTGGTACATAGACGAAATAATAAAGTCATCATAAACTCATACATAACTGAGAGCTCCAGTACTCAAACTCCGATCATAAGTTAACATCATGACAATTTTATGCCACTTGAGCTAGGATTTGTGGACTATTTATTTTTTAACCAATTGATTAGTGAAATATTATCTTCTAACTGATCGACCAATTTCGGTGGGCTAATAAAAAAAACTCTGGCTTTAAACGAGGCCCTCGCAAATGGACGGTAAGATTGGTCCCCTCAAATTAGTCGGTCCTTGGGTCGGATACCGAGTTTTAAAAAAAAAACTGATTGACCAATGAAAATTATTTTTTCCCGCCATATGTGATTTATACATTTGTCCTAATAAAATAAATATTTAGTTTTTAACTAATTGATTAGTGAAATGTTATCTTCTAACTAATCTCTGATGAAAAACATTTGTTCTATGTATAATTTATAATTAGTGTAAAATAATTCACTTCAAATTTTTATTTAAATGTTGTTAAAAATTTAGGGTACTAATAAAACATATATTTCTCTTTTATTCATTGATTAATGAAATACCGTCTTCTAACTAATTTACAAATGAAACAATTTATGTAAAAGATATTAAAAATATACAACACTAATAATTTTATTTTATTCTAATACATATTTATCTGTTAACTAGCTGATTAATGAATGACTATTTTCTAATTAATTAATTACAGTGACTAGTAAAAACCATTTGTATAAAGTTCAAATTTGATGAAGATATTAAAAAGAGCATTGCTATTTAGCATGAAATTTTTACACAAGAAATGCAAGAATTAACACATGGCAAAATCTTAAAGGATGATGTCATTTAATCTTCTTTTTTAGTGGAAAACATGGGTAGTTATGGATGTAATCAAGGGTGAGGATTTATTTTTCTCTTTCTTGCATCAAAAAATTCTTGCTAAATAGCATTTTCCTATTAAAAATGTACATTACTAATAAAATAAGGTTGCGTCTAAGGTGAGGGAGTGAATAGGTACCTCATCGGTGAGGGACCTTGAGAATAACTATTAGATCACATAAATGGTTCAGATTTATTGTTAGTTAAAAAAAAAATATGTGTATTTTTCACATACAATTATATTTCTCAACATGATACCCACTTTTTCGACAACCACCACTTTTCCGACGGCGACCACCACTTTTCCGAGGACGGCAACGAAACCCTTTCTTTTCGTTACCACCCAATAAATTCGTGTTCAGATTTTCGAAATCTGAATTTATTAAGGATTTTATTTGTTTATTATTTGTTGTAAACGGATTTCGCATATATTGTTGATGATTTCTGTATTGAATTTGATTCTGTGCCTGCAACCTTTTTGATTAATAGTGTATTCCTTGCTGTGATCAATTTGCCTGTCTGCGAAATTAATCAGAAGAGGGATGAGACAATGAATTCTTTTTCTACTTTGAATTTGATTTCCTTCATTTTTATTGTATATGATATCATATGATTATTAGTAGACTTGGACTCTTCTCACTGTCAATTTCATAAATGAATTTTTAGGGTTTATTGGAAATTTATGAATTTTGAGTTTAGAAAGAGATTTTGGAGAATATAAAGCAAAAATTTGCTACTTGAAGGTGTATTTGTGTAAAAAATAATATTGATTTAAGGAGAAGAAGATGATGATAAAGATGAAGATAGTGATGAACATCACACATCTTCCAGCGGAATCATGTACAGATTTGGAACTTATCGGAAATAGAAATTGAAATGGAACTAATGAGGTAGTAGAATCATGTATAGACAATTGTACATATTTTTTTTTAATCTCAACCGTCGATTTGATCTGAATGGTTAAAAATGAGTTTACTTCCTCCCTCACCGGTGAGGGACCTATTAGCTCCCTCGTTCTAGAATTCACCATAAAATAAATGTTTCTCTATTAATAAAATGTAAGAGAAAACTGCTTGAAAAAGAAAACTTTTACTTTGCAATAATGAGTGGATCATCATTGACCCACATTTTTTTCTACAAAAATTGCCGCAGATATATCAGTAAATAAATATAGAAAAAATTGGTAAAAAAATTCCATTGCCGGGAATCGAACCCGGGTCTCCTGGGTGAAAGCCAGATATCCTAACCGCTGGACGACAATGGATGCTTGTTAAACATTTTCATTCGTTAATATATAACTAAAACTATATATCATATTTCACCAATTACTATCATTTTATTGTTTAAAATTTGGCTAAGAATGCTTCAAACAATCTTTGATACGTGATTGCAACAATCTTTATTCTAATTTTAGTGGTACTCTTCCATGTGGACAAATTAATTTCCCTGTATCTCATTATATGGTTTGGTTAGAATGAAATATTTCTAAGGTAATGTTCAAGATAATTGACTTTTTGTTGGGTGTAGTTGTGTATGATACATTAATCTTCATCAATGTATATCTTCAAGACGTCAACCTCTCCTTCAAGAGGTCTCGTTTTAATGAATATTTGGCAAATATGGGAAAGTCTGCTCCTTTTTGATTGATTTTAATTAGTAGATGTTATTCCTCTTCCTAAGCAATATTTTAGTTGATGATGTTAAGGAGATTACTTTAGCTCTTTGATTTCGTAATTTAATTTCTTGGTTATAAAAAATATGAAGGGTTTAAGGACACTAATGATGTCCTTAATTGCTTAAAAAAAATCTCATGTCCTTATACAATGATAAACATAATTATATTTATATATCGCTATCTTTTTTATCATGTAAAATTCATGTAAATTCTCACTACTTTATATTTCATTTTTAAAGTAAGACACACATAAATTTCACAAGAGATTAAAAGTAGGAAAGAAAATAAGCTATATCATTTTTTTTTATCAAAGAAAACTATATTAATGTTCAATAATAAATACACAAATTGTTATTGTTAATAATTTATTTATAAAAAAAAATATACAAAATATTATGGGTTGCTAATTTAGACCCACTTAAAAACATGTAGGTCTAAATTAGCAATGTGCACCGTAACATACCGGGACACTTTTTAGTGTCGCCTAATTAAGTGTTAATAAGAATTAACTAAAAAACTACTAGTTGTGTCCAAAATAAAAACTAAAAACTAAAAACCTAGTTGTAATTAGTAAATTAAAAAAGAGGCAAAAAGTAAAAGCATTGAACTGAAAAGAGAGGGGTCCGCGCGTACGCAGACACCCTCACTGCCACAAATTACGACGTAGGTACTACCAACAAGGGTAGACCTTAGACCAATTCCCTTCCTTTATGTGCAATGGAAGTCATTGATCTAAGTCATGGGCCTTCTTGATCACCCAAAGACTCCGTCCAGGTATGTACCTATTCCATTCACACACACTTCTTATTTATAACCACTCATTCTCACTCCTTCGCTCATTCTTTCCAATGTGGGACATAATTATTTTATTATTTTATATATATACTATACTCTCTAGTCTCTAGTAGTAGTATACTTCACTACTCGTTCCTCTTTTATGAATTGTTCTTTTTTCATGTGTAGGAATCTATGTGCTCTTCCTGTAATGTTGGTTCAAAAACTTGACATGGTATTGAAGAGTACAGTAACCCCACTTCTTTGTTCAAGTGTCAACTCCATGACCTCAACTCCACCTAGAGAGGAAACCATGCTTATAAAATCACATGCTGTGCTTGTTAGTTGTTAACAAGAAAGAATGCCTGAAATGGAAAACTGTAAAAAGTAGGACTAGTCAGACATGACCTTGTTGGCCTAATTTTGTCATTCTATATTTTGACCTCACAATTCACCTAAATAGGTATCAATAAAATTTTAAAATGAAGATTAAAAATTGTTGTTGTCCCTATTTATACACGCTAATAAAAGTTCGTTGTAAGGATGTTTTATACGGATGTCTGAGTTCGATCCCATATTTTAAGCGCTCCTCCTCCCTGTGTGTGTGACATAGAGTGGCCACTCATCTACATTAAAAAAATAAAATTTGTTAGTTTTAATTTTTAAGTAACACAATCGATGTGTCCGTTTAGCAAATGACAACATAGAAGTTTAAATGCTTAAGCCAAAGAGAGGCCATGGTGAATAGCTTGGAGTTCAGCATAAAAGATGTCGGTGTGATCCACAATATGACTATAGAACCCCATGATCCAAGCACCGGCAGAGTTGCGAAGGAGACCACAAAGATCAGCTCTAGTTGGTGAATTGAAACAGTTATCGTCGACATCAATAATGGTGCAATCATGGCTAGATTGAAGGGTTGAGGCTATTTTCAAGTTGCCATGATCAAAGGGGCAGCGTGTCATTGGAGAAACACATGGTGTAGACCCATTAGTTTGAAACAATGTGTTTTCTATAGATTGAAAATGATTACTATTTTTGAATAATCTTTTAAATTCCCTCAACTCACGTGTATAATATTATTAAGATACACCTTTCATTAGATATCATACCTACTAGATATTGCAATTTGCAAAACAAGAAAGTTTGAAACAACAATTTTGCCAGTACTATTCTATATCAACTAATACTCAGTGCCATGGCTAGAGAATTATGATCCCTGTAGTTGAACACAAATTTGTAAATGCATTCGTTTATGAAATTTACACTGCAGCTCTTTTCAACTAGAGCCTGCAACCTACTAAGAATTTACATTTCTCACCCTCAACCCCCAACAACGTACATCCCCACACAACGTACATATAGGGAAAAAAAATGGAAAATGAAATCAAAATGAAAAAGAAAAAGAGGAATTACAATATCACAAACAATCCCTATTCTCTCCTACTATGCCAATCCACTACTTCCTTCAAGGCATTATATTAGATGGAAGTTGAATGTAATGATCAGTACGATCTTGCTCTAATTCCAACCGCAATGTGGAAAAACATCTCATCTATGGTTGTCATGTCAATGACCCAGGTCCTCACTCCCAACACCAATACTGGACTTGTCAATCATGCGTACATTGTATTGTTCGTATACTCTTGTGCGATTCTCGGCCCACCAATTTTCTGCTTGTTTCTCACTGAACCGCTTCCGACTGCATTCACCAAAGTTAAAACGCGGGTTACATAATTGCTAATCATGAAATACTGTATAGTCATTTGATTTGTCCCACCGGATACCAAATTGCAGAATAATGCATCAACATTTTCAAGATATATTAAGTATGCATTTGACCAAGACATAAAAAACAAAAAACATTATTGTTAACAGATAAATCATGTCTGCTCCAAAATATGGCAACATGAATAATTTTTGTTGAGGCCTTAACACCATGAATATCATATTCTACCTATTTTCCTTTTCGTTAAAAGTATACAGTACCAAATTTTACAGATGAAGTTCAACAAGTTGACAAAAAAAAAAAAAAATCTGTAGAGCATTCCATACCTGAAGCGAACTCTCTTAAGATCTATTACACCTCCCGGTAGAGAGGTTAGCGTAATATATACACCAGGTTCATCTTGTTCAACCCATTCAGTCTCACTACGGGATTCACTATCCTTTGTTCTGCTTCCATTTGTATTAGCTGTATCTGACTGGCTCTTTTTATTCTGACCTGTACTGCGGTTACTGGCAGTGCTTGATCCATTTGAAAGTAACAAGTTATTTGATCCAGTTAAATCGGCTTCTGGGCTTGTTGCTTGAATATTTAATCGATCAACAGAAGCATAGCTAAGTTCATTGGAACCAACAGAAGCAAGAGACGGTGATTTGACACTCTTAGCTGCTCCAACAGGTAGCCTCTCGGCCATGTCCTTCAACTATTCAGCACCAGAGCGAAAAATGTTGGATCAGTAAACCACAAACACAGCCATCACAAAACTAGAAAACACTAAAAGACATAAGCTTGCAAATTAAAAGTTTCAACATTTTGGCTTAAAACTGATATTGGACATCGTCTCATATTAGTGCTTTTAAAAAGATAAGTTTTTCTTGAGATTACAGCTGATTTATAAAATAAAAAAAGACAAGGTTCCCCATTCCCACCCATTATACATCAATTTTTTTGCTCTCTTTTCTTTGTTTACTTCATACGCGTGTAAGAGATTTCGGCTGCAATAGTTGTCTAATTGTTAGAGTGGTTTAAGGGATTAAAGTTTCTACCTGGGCAGTAAGTGACTTGATCACTTCTTTTGCTGCTTTACATTTGGCAGTTTCCTCCCCAGCAATTGCTATTGCATCTTTTAGCTGTTTAGAAGTTCTTTCCAACTCGATTTCTTGAAGTTGGGTTTTCCGAGTCAGGCTTTCCACCTAAAAAGGGGGAATCAATTATCAGGCTCACTAAAAATAGACAACCAAGTGAGTTTAACATCCTTGTTGCTGGTTCAGAAAAATAACGAGGAAATAACTTATTTCCGGTCTATGAAAGTAAATTATAGATATTAGTCATCCTCTATATTAAACATTCAGCCATTTATGGTAAAAATAAAAATGAATTATTGACAGGTGATGGGAAGAAACTTTCTTAAGTTGATTAATTGAACCATCTAAAAATATGAAAGCAAAGAAAAAAGTGCACGGTGAAAATCAAAATCAACCCACTGTTTTTAGTTGCCTGAAATTTAAATTGTAATTTGGGTCTTTAGTATTACCAGACAATCAGACAAGCTACAAGTGAATTATTAGTTGCTTGGAATTAACACACATGTTGCTACCAACATCCACACATAATAGTATGAATTAACTTATAATTCCCTTCTTGTCATGGTTTCTACATGTTGTCTTGGTCATTTTTATCCGACACACAGTTTACATAAGTTGATGTGGTATAAAATTGACTGGCAGAAATATTAAATAGGGAGTCATTATAAGTCCATTTTTGTAAAGTTCAATTTTAACATTAATAACAAGGGGATACTGTCACTGAATGCATAAAACAAGATACCTGTGATCTTAATTTAATAACCTCTTGACTGAGGCTATCATTAGTCTTCTTAGCATCATCCACGACTATCTTTGGGGTTGTAAGACCTCCCAGTGTTGGGGTAGGAGTAGTTGAACGAGGTGGGCTAGGCCGTCTAGATATTGGGGATGTTGCCCGGGAAACAATTCTAGATCCAGGAACAGAAGCTGAGAAAAATTTCTTTGACGATCCAAAAACAGGATTAAAAGATTTCGAAATATTCGCTCCCCATTGTGAACCCCCATTTGGAGCAGGAGAGACACGGCTACTGTTGAACTCCAATTTCTTGTTTTTCTTTGAAGATTTGCTTTCCACTTGTTTAAAGGATTCCATTGAAGAAAACCTGGCCAGTTGATTACGAGATCTGGTATCCAATTTTTCATCCTTGTCAATCAACTCAAGAGACCCCTGATTAATACTTCCTCTTCTGCTAATGGAAGAATGAGATGAAGAATCAGTTTCTAAAGCTTTCCGAAGTTTATTAAAACACCCATCACATACACGATAAGGTTTGTTGGGGTTTGGAGCCATTGAGGCCTTAAGAGACTTCTTACTGCTACATGAATGGCAAAAAACAAGTCCACAATTATAACAATTGTGACGTTTCCTTTTGAAATTAAATGGCAGACGACAGCCTGAACACATAGACTGGTCAACACCAGATACCCACTTATGCAGACAGATAGCTGCAGTGAAATTAGTTCCACAAGCAATACTTTTTACATGTTTGTCTTTCAGAGCATCTACTAGTGTTGGACTATTTCTATCATCTGTATCCCCATGGCCTAAACGTCCATTTGCACCTTTCCCCCAGGTGTAAACTTCATTCCTTAAAGTTAGAACTGCAACATGATATGCACCACAAGCTATCTCCTCCACAAAACTCTTTGACAGTTTCCCTTCCACACGGGTTGGTAGCTTCCCATCAGCTTGGGGATTTCCTAACTGGCCATAGACAGGACTTCCCATCGCATAGACATGACCTGAGGTGGTCAGTGCAACAGTGAGACTGTGTCCACAAGCAACTTGACAAAAGTTATGTTCAACAAGGGCAACACAGGTTGGAACAAGTTTTGCTTCCTTATCACCGTGCCCAAGTCGACCTTTGTCTCCATCACCCCAAGTAAACAGCTTCCCTGAAGAGCAGTTGCTGGAACTTGAATTTCCAACCATGACTTCCACAACTGCAGCAGTATGCCAAACACCACAAGAAGCCCGCATAGTACGAAGACCTTTGAGGGACTCAACTTCCCTTGGTAATGAAACACTTTTTCGGTCTCCATGACCCAAAGCACCAAATGTGCCGTCACCGAAAGTGAATAATTGCCCAGCAGATGTTACAACGGCAGTATGCCATGGTCCACATGAAATATATGAAACATGTATGCCTTCCAAGGGGCCATTTACTCTTTTTGGTACCCAGTGGCTCACTTGATTTCCATGCCCCAAAAGACCATAATTGTATGCACCATTACCCCATGTATAAAGATCCCCTGAAAGTGTCACAGCACATGTATGATACTCCCCACAAGCTACTAGTTCAATATTTGTATTACTTAGAGCATCTATAAGCTTTGGATGGAGAACATCAGACTCTACACCATGCCCGAGCCTGCCTCCTGATTCCTCTCCCCAGGAGAAAATTTCACCTTGTTTGGTCACTAATGCGGCATGTCGTCCACCACAAGCAATATTTTGCACATCGAGAACTACCGCAGATTCTAATGCTTTGGGAAATAGAGAATCAATTTTTACACCCAAACCACTCCCAACTCTATGATTACCACCACCAATAACACCATCACCTGTGCCTTCCCCCCAAATGAAAACATCCCCTAAAGCATCACCATCATCGTGACCAGATCCTTGGCTGGATGAGCTGACAGCACTTGATAGACTAACTCTAAAAGCATCCATACCCATTGTCTTCATGTGACCATGCATACTATCTGATCCTCCGGATGATATAGAGTGGACAGAAGCACTGGCAGAATCCAGAGGGAAGAAACTTTTTTGAGGAACGGCATACAAGACCACATCTAATGCTTTATCCAAACCATTTTTAGGGGGGCTCTCATATGGACTATGAAGGCGAAGGTGATCCCCACTATCCTGAATAGTACAAACAAAAATCCTCTTAACAAACGTATTTAATAGTAATGGAGATATACAGGAAGAAATTATAAGGGACACATAATATGTTAATACCTTTTGCAAGCTCTCATTACTACCAAATGGAGAATGCAAGGGGGAACTTCTTCTTGTGTATGTTCGAGGACTATTAACTTCAGATGGAATACCATCACTTCTTGACTCTGTTCTCCACTTCCGGTGATGGCTACGTGAAATTAATGCTTTCAAACCGCTGAACCAAACCTCAGCTTCATCTTTATCCTTACATATCTAGTAAAGAAGAACCAGATCACAGTATTGTGTTAAGCTTTTATAGACAAAATACATTGAAACTGTTCAACGGTATCAATTACACATGTACGAGCAAAGCAGTAGGCCAACTGCAGCCAAAAACCAAAGGGAGGAGACACAAAGAAATTTGTACCAAGTCCAGTGATCTATCATTGTAGATAAGAGAAAACGACTGGTATTCCTTCTCAGGTCGCGGATATCTTTGAAAGATAGGCTGAAAAAAGCAAGAGGCTTGTATTATCAATCAAGACAGAGAATAAGGAACTATGAAAATATTTATATTTATTAAACACACCCATGCACATCAATAGTGTCTTTTTACATTAAATTTTCAGAACAGGACACTGGATTAATACAAAGCACCAGCAAATTCCTAAAGCAAAAGACAAGCAATAGCTTCCATAAACAAGTATAATGGAAAATATTCACAAACTAGTACACTAATATCTTATATCAGAAAAGATATCACATTAATATCAAGTAGAACACTACTATCTTATATCAACTAATTGTCTCAGCAAGACATGGCACTGTTGGCTAAATCTGGAGAAGCGAACAGTCATGATTTCTCACAATGTAAAAACCTACCGTGCGTTGTCCAGATATAATTCTAGACACATGACTCAGTTTGAGGTGCTTCTCTTCTTTCCCCGAGAACCATACCAAAACAGATTCATCCTGAAAAGAAATAGTAAAATCAAATACCTAAATTTTTAGCAACCGGAAAATATCAAAAACCAAATTTCAGTCTAGTAAAAACAAATAATTAATGAACGGCTTACAAAATAAACCGCGAGCACCTTTATGGCAATAACAATAACAAAAATACAAATACAAATATTTTTCTCCTGTATAATGAACGGCTTACAAATATTGAATACCACCTTTATGGCTTACAAATACAGGGTGAATTTTGTAAACCATAAAGGTGGTATTCAAAATTTGTAAGCCATACATAAAATAGACATAGACACATTATATGCATTACTTGCTTTTCCTAATATATATGTGTAAAAAGCAAAAAGAGCTTATAAAAGGGACAGAGGTGGTATTTTTCTCTCTTAAATCCGTTGGATCAATACTTTGTTGCATTTTCACTCCTCTATACCACAAATTATTCACACTGTTTGCCTTTCGGCTTTGACGACCCCTGCTATCTCTCTCCCTGCTGCTTTTTGAAGAAATATTTTCACCATTATTTATAGAATAAATAAAATGCAAATAAAAAGTAGAAAGACCAAGACTCTAAGCTTGGTTTTCAAAATATATATATAGGGACCAAGTTACTATTGTCATATACAATTCTTGAAGAAAAACAAAATGTCACACTTAACAAGGATTAATTTTAATCTACCAAAAAACAGTGTGAAACTCACATTGGAAAGCCGAAAGGGGCAAAACTTGGGCTTTCCCCTTCTTCCATATTTGAGCAAGCAAGCCCCTTTTTTCAAAGCAGTAATGGCCTGTTATTAAGATCAACAAAGAACTTCAGTAAACATAAGAACTCTTATAACAGAGAGGAAACAATGAATAAGCAGGGCACACATATGCCATTTGACTGATATGCGCCAAGAATATCTAACACTCTTATCTACTACTAGTAATTAGTAAATATTATAGTTACAGTACACTACATTTACCCTATATTTCTGTAACAGAACATGGTATTCAAAACTTGAATAAACCATAAATTAAAAATATATAAAAAAGATAACAAAATACCCACTTTGCCTCACTTTAATTGCTACTCTTGGAATATTACCTTGTCTTGGATTATTTGTCACTTTAGAATATCAAATAAGTAACTTTTTTTTACAATAATATGCTTATTTAATGGCATCTCATTCCACCCTGTATGTATTAGACCTTCTACCTAACTCCTACTTCAATAAAAAAGAATTTTAGTTAAAAATATAATTTTACTGTGGAAAGGAGTGTAATTAACTATTTTCTTCAGATGTGTAGAGCAACCAAAAAAAAGGACATAGAGCATAAAATAATCCACATATGATCATATTAGTGAAACATAAAATATAAAAGGGCGGCCCAAAGCACAGGTACCCACCATGTGGGATTTTGGGAGGGTGGATTACCCCTGCAAGCAAGACACTATTTCCAGGATTTGAACTCATGACCTCTTGGTCACTAGACAGCAAATTCACCATTGCAACTTGCAACAAGACTTGCCCTCTAGTGAAACATAAATAGGAAGGGGGTCGGGGGTAATATCCACATACTAAAATAGCAACCAAATCTTTGAAAAGCACAAGAACTCCTAACACATACCTAATGTTTATACCAAAACACCCGTTGAGTAAATTATAATTAAAAAAAATCCTAGTTAGTGCTAATAATCAGAAATTTGCACTGCCATTAATAACTCCAGGAGTTCTGTCTAAATTGGCTTGAGCTGATGCTGCAATCAAATTTTGAAAAGCACTAGAACTCCTAATACATACCGAAAATTTATATCAAAACACTCCTTAAGTAAATTAGAATTAAGAGAAAAATTCCTCGTGACGGCTCATAGTCAGAGATATTCTACTGCCATTCATAAAACCATGAAATCTGTCTAAACTGGCTTGAGCTGAATTAATGATGCACATGTGTATTGTAGCTACCAGCCAAAGCAAATTAATGAATCAAACTTATTGCAACTAGACTTCAACTGACATTCCAGAAACTTTGCATTCCAAGCAAAACTAAGCCAATCACTCATTCCCTTCCCCCTCATCCCAAACTTGTATCAGAAACTGAATTACTCCAACCGTTATCACAATAACAGAAAATAATAAAAATAAATCACTAACAATGTATACAATATACAAAATCTACGAGCTACTCTATCAAAAAACCAAAAAATTGAAAAAATGCACGAGAAAGATATATATACCTGTTCAATGTCTCTTTCTACAGCACCGGTTCTGCTAAGATCCGAATTCATTCTATTCAACCAAAACAGAAACAAAAGCACTAATCAGAAACAATTAATTTCAAAATTAAACACTAATCTAATTCATTATTCACTACATTTTAATACCCGAACCCTTCCATTCATCAATTGGCGCGCTCAAACAGCTCAAAGCTTTCACCGGAGCTCAAATCCAACATGATTAGAGCTCAACCGTGAACTCACCGGAACCATAACACTGCTCCGGAACTTCACGCAGCACTACAGCAACAAGTGTAGCTTGAAACACTCGCCGTTGCTCTTCCGGCACCGATTAGCGGCGGCGGGAGGTGGTAGGTTGCGGAGGAATGAAGCGATCGAGAAATGGAATGGAGAGTGTACGGATTAAGGTGATTGAGAGGTCGGGAAAATCAGGAAAGTGCGGCGGGGAAGAAAATTAAGGTGAGAAAGTGCGGGAAAAACGGGAGAATCAAAGGAAACTATGATCTGAAAAATCAGTTGCAGAAGAGAGAGAAAGTGAGTTTTTAGAGAGAGAAAGTGAAGTAGAATTATTAATATATAAAAAAAATAACAGAAATGAAAATGAAAATTAAAGGAAAAGTAAAATCTGTTGATAAATTAACCTTAAGTGTGAATATATTTCCATTTTTGCCACTGAATCTCAACTAAATTAGTTAAGTTATTGTAATTAAAAGTTTTATATAGATAATTATCTTATATTTTTGCCACTGAATCTCAACTAAATTAGTTATGTTTTTGTAATTAAAAGTTTTATATAGATAATTATCTTATTTTAAAATAACATACTCCCTCTAGTATTGTATATAAGCAAAATAAAAAAAGTACACTCTTTAAGAAGATTGATAAAGTGCATTAAGTAATAAAAAATATTATTTCATTTTCAATTTTACGCTTGCTTTTAGATTTGTTTATGACATTAGAAATTGTATGGATTGGTGGAGTGGAGTAAAATATAAAATACTCCCTCATCACTAATTATAAGACTTTCTTCAATTTCTTTACAAAATCATCATCTATGTTTAATTTAATATATTTTTTTTAAGTGACAAGTAATATATATTAATAAATATAGATAATTACATGTGGATTAAAGGCAATTGGACAACAAACTGCGCCGCTAACCTTTTTGGATGGCAAAACCATTTCGCGTAAAAATAACATTTTTAGCTCTAGGGGACACAACATTGCTATTATAATTGGAAAATGTAAATTAAAATTTATTTTATGAATAATTATTAATTGTAAGGGATAACTATGTACTTGCCATGAACTTAGGCTTGGATTGCAATGGCTTAGGACCCAAGGTTTTAGGGATTCAATTTTTTTTAACTCACCTACTTTTTATAATAGTGTTATAAAATAACAATTTTGTCAATTAAAAAAACATGTTAGAGAAAATTGATGTTAATAAGATTATAAATAATCTTGCATTTCAAAATACTCAAAGAAATCATTTCTTATAAACTTCATATCAAAGAGAATTTTTTTTGATATTTTGTAAAACTATATATTAGATGAAGTAAGTTATTTTTTTTACGTTTTGTATAAGATCCATACATGTCAAGTACAAAGTTGTCACCTGAGTTGATCTTCTCAGGCCAAAAAAATTTCATTTGGATTCGAATTCAAAACTTCATAGTTATGTATGTGAATTTCAATTGTACTTTACATTTTGTCTAACACACACAAAAAAAATGTCAACTAAGGTGATGTTATTAGGCAAACATCTTAATCTAGATTCGAATTCAGAACCTCATATAATTATATATGTAAGTTTCAATTATATTTGTTATTTCGTCTAAAAAAAATAACTATGTAAAAATACTACAACTTTCTTACAAATTTGTTATTATAACTATTTAAAAAAAAAATCGTGAAAGGAATATTTATTTTCTGAAAAGGGTGGTTTTGGAAGGGTATTTTTGCTTTGGAGGATAATGGCATTGCAGAAAATGTCGGAATCGCTTTTTCCTAGTTGGCTGGTGGTGACAAAAGAAAGAATAAGGCCATGCTTCTATTTCCACTTTTTATTTGCTCGTGCTCATAATTTTTAGATAATAAATTTAAATAAAAAAGTAAAATGTTGCTACTTATTTTAGAATAAATAAGAGCTTCAATTGACTCTTGGGTTTGCTTGTTCAACTAGGTAATAAAATGTGCACATTCTAGGTAGAATTCTTTTGTAGTGTCGATGGTATGATAGTCAGAGACTAATACTATGCTTGTTTTGGTAGTAGAATAGAATCTGATTCAATACATGTTGAACATGAAGTAGAGTACTCTTTCTAATATATTTATCTTTCTACTCTTTCTAATATATTTATCAACTTCTATTTACTTAACTTTCTCTTGAATATAAGACTAGAGAAAGTAATAAGTAATTTTTATTTTTGTTATTTTCGGTACAAATGTTTTGGTGTGTGTTTTACAATGAGTTTTCGCACCATCAACTTATGGTGAAATAATACTCTAATAAGAAATTTAAAAGCTATAAAGTATAACATTTGTAAGGCTCCCTAGGTTCACTTTTGTGTGTCTGGTTGCGGCGACATCGAATCAGCTCAACACTTATTCCTCTTTTGCAGCACGTTTGGCTCCTTGTGGGCTTTGGTCCGCTTTTGGATTGGCTTTTCATCGGTCGATGCTCATACTCTCTCTGATCACTTTGTCCAGTTCACTTACTCAGCTGGAGGTCTTCGTGCTCGTCGGTCTTTTTTGCAGATCATTTGGCTAGCTTGTGTTTGGGTCGTGTGGACTGAACGTAACTCGCGCCTGTTCCGAGACACAGCAAGCCCCGTGGATCATCTGTTAGACAAAGTCAAGATGTTCTCCTTTAGATGGCTGAAACCTACGAGTGTTACACTAGTTACAAATTATCATTGTTGGTGGTCGAACTCATTGTTTTGTTTGGGCATCGACTAATATTTGTATTTTGATGATTTTTGTATTGATACCTTTGTAAAACTGTTGTAGTTTTCCTTGGCACACCTTGTGCTAAGGCGACTATCTATTTCTTTTTAATATATCATATTTTAGCTTCTTCAAAAAAAAAACATTTGTAAGGCTTCCATTGTTAAAACAAACATATATATTTATAATGTGAGAAATAAAAATCAAATGCAAAACTATATATACAGAGTGTGTCTCACAAATTTTCCGATAGAAAAATAATGAAAATATTGTAGATGATCTTGCGTATATATGTTAGAGTCTTTTGTTGTTTTGGTAAATATAATGTCTTTGAGTCTTATTAATCTATATAAGACATTTTAAAAATAAAATTCCCAACACAAATATTGCTTTTAAAATAATTAAATTTTATATTTTCTTATATGATACTGTATTAATACATTGAATGATTTTTTTTTACGCAATACATAGAATGGCTAGGACCCACACATCATACATAAAAGCATAAGAAGAATTTTAATTAACACTAAGCCTTTTTTTATTAAAAAATTTTAGGGTGAGGGGATGGTGCCCCAATTCAAGGCAGTGAAGACATTACCTTCCTCCAAAGACATTAATGGAACTCCAACCCGAAACTTCTTGATTCAAGAGTCAAGACCTGTCTTTTTACCACTAAAACGGAGCCTTTTGAAAGTCCATAATAGTATTTATGTTAAATTATTAATATTAGCTCAAATGTTATTTTTCACTACAAAAATTCTAAATGATTTATTAAATTAATATAATAGAGTTCATTTATTTCAATTGATAGTGAAGCCAATTGATTTAATATTTGTTGAGTTTCAAAAGTGGTTAAGTCTCACATCGACTATGAAGAGAAAAAATATTGGATTTATATAAAAGATGATTCATTAACATAATGTCTTAATATTTTAGGTAGAGAATTGGTATCTTCCTCTATTATGGTCCTGAAACATTTGACTCGATATTTCTCCCGAGTTTCCCTTAACTCTCAAACAAGTGGTAGTAGAGTTGTGGTTCAGTTTGGTGGGGGAGCAAGAGTGAATCCTGGTATTGAATAAACTATAGAATGTGACTAGCCCACCAAAATTGACACAAAGAGGAATCAAACTTGAGATTTTGAGAGGAGCACACTCCAGGGTCTAAATTCAACACTACTAGGTCAACCCAAGTAGATTTGAGAGAGGTGATCCATTAATCCAATATATTAAGATTTTGGATGGAGATATGGTGTCTCCCTATCTTGTGATCTTGAAGCATTTGACTGATGTTTCTCCCAAACTCCTTCGGACTTCCGCAACAAATTTTAATTTTAAAATTAGTAGAACATGAAATTAATTATTATTTATTAAACAAAAAGTTTATTTCTAGAGGACTTGCCTTGGTGGCCTTACCTAGGGGGAAAATTCTTTGATAGGCACAAACATAAATGTGAGGTGTTAGGCACACTCACAAAAACAAAATAAAATTAAATAGAAATGAAATAAAATGATGTTGATTGATGTGACTATATTACTTTTGTTTTAAATTTTTAGATTTGTGAGTGTGTGCCCAAATAAATTTGATTTAGGGTTGTGCCTATACAAGTGTTTCTCTACCTAGGGATGACCTTTTAAATGACCAAATTTCACATTCATAACGAGACATGTACAATACATATTAGTTTTTTACTTCTTTTTATTTTTACTACTTGTGTTAAATATTTAAAAATACATATGAAAAGAAATAAATAAACATAAATTAGTAAATGAGGTGGAGGGGGAAGTGGGGGTGCTTACTCAATTAATCAATTTACTATGGATTGCTTTCACACTTGTTGGATAAGATATATATATCTCCAAGTATAAAATTCCAAATAAGCTAGTACTATACAAACAAGTGTAACAAAATTAAAATGATGTAGCAAATAATGGGGACATGCAAAATCAACTATTGCTAAGTAAACTTATCAAATTAATCTATGAATATGCATGTGCACTATAGTTGAAATTCACAAACAACCATGATGCCATTACCAATTATACAGCGTCTTTCCAACCCTTTGTTAGTGATTGAGACCAACACCAATGTGATACACTTTTTACAAAAGTTGAACTTAGCCACAATTCATAGAATTTATGGTCCCCATTTTCCTCTAGTGGTCCTAATTTTCACAGACTTTCTAACTTCTCCAGTCCCACATTTTATACTGTAATTGGGGTGATGTACCTATCAAAAAGGCTCAAATCCAAAACTCACTTACCACATGATGAAAAGGCTTTGCTCTAATTAAAACCACCCTTCACAATTCATAACAGTGATGTTGCTTTCATATCATGTGGTATGTGTGTGTGTTGGAATTAAATTAATCTTTGGTTTAAGTATTTTTTTATTCTTACAAATATATCATATATTTTTATCCTTACTAATTGTATATTTGTTTTTTGAATAAGGGAAAAGAAGCTTTTAGTACCTTATCTTTTTTTACTCTTGTCTTGAACAAGTCAAACTATTTTATGATCTGTTTTTATCATTTGTATGGAGGTTCTATATTTCTCAAGTAATATAATCTCTTATTTTGTTTGTTAAGCCTTTTGAATTAGAAGAAAATATAAAGATTAAATTAATCTTTGGAGTATATAGAAGGTATTAGCTTGTCTTTTGAACGAATATTTTGTTTAGCCATTTATTTGTTGGCCAAATACATTAAGGGTACAGTTAGGTTTTTTAAATTTTTTTAGATAATTAACTTTTTTATGTAATAAATAGATCTTTTAAGTTTCTAACGTGTTGTACTGTTATTTTTTTAGTTATCGCCCTTTACAAAATATTGTTTCACTATTACCCTTTCACTCACCTCCATAGTAGATATTTTGATGAAAAAAACACATTTGTTAGAGGAGATTAATCGGAAAGGTAAATGCTCAACAAGTTTGAAAATTAAAGGAGTTATTTATTACCTAAAAAGCTTAAATGAACTAACTCTTTCAGACGTGAAACTCAAAGAATATTTAAATGCATTTAGCATTTTTTTTTAAGTATATAACTTAATGACCAAAATTTCACTTAAGATAATAAGTAGGTTTGTCAATAAAAGAAAAGATTATAAATAATAAAAAATTGAGTTCAAATTCAAACCTAAATTTTTACATATTTCAATATTTCTACCAATTAAGTTATGGTCACGAGAATTAGAATATATTTTTT
Organism: Trifolium repens; assembly: GCA_030408175.1. NCBI lineage: Eukaryota > Viridiplantae > Streptophyta > Magnoliopsida > Fabales > Fabaceae > Trifolium > Trifolium repens. The sequence goes on along the minus strand of CP125844.1, from coordinate 54,382,772 downwards.
ATAATTTATGATTAAATATAAAGAAAATGTAAGTAAAGTACTAATGAACCACGTAATAAGGCTGGACATTATTATGCAACTTTTTGCTTAAATATTTAAAAAATAAAATGATATAACTAACAAATATTTTGAGAAGTAAAGACCAAAACCTTTATAAAGTTCATTTGTCAATTTTAACCAATATGGGAGAGAGAAGCTGTCATTCACCCAATATTTGCCAGAGTGCTCATCTTTAAGCCTGACTCGTGTGTGTGAGGAATTATTCTTTCACTCCATTATGCATGCGTGGCTAGTTGTGGTCCTTACAATTATTAAAAAGATCTATATCTTTTTGGTGTAAAATTTCATATTTCATACTCAACTCATGATTCACATATATAATATGTTAATAAAAAAATGTGTTTCATAAAATAATGTTAAGTAGCTAATGTATTTTAGATAATAAGTTAATAACAAAATATTCATAAACTATAAATAAATAAATAAAGTGGAGTGATGTAGAGTGAAATGGAGGAAAGCATAACTGATATTGATTAACAATATATATAAAATCGGTTCATATTCATTTTTCTCTTAATTCAATTAGTTTGATGAAAAGAACATGTTCTTACTACATAAAAAAGCACCGATCCATTATTCAAATAATTCATAGCCAACTGCCCAATATTGTGCTAAGATTTAGTTGTTGATGGAAAGAAAATCTAAAAGGTTAAGAACCAACTCATGCAATGATATATTACACATCACAAGGTTTGAATTTTTTACACAGCAATTAGGTATGTTGGTTCTATGTAGCTTACTAGACATGTGGTACGACTAAGACACAAATAATGTTCGCATTTATTTGCTAATTGTTTAAAAAATTGAAAGAGATAGTCTTTATATAAAAATGATATATTTACTACTTCGACAAATATTTGAATTGTATTTCTAAGACAAACTTTTACTTTAATATTCTTTAAACAATATGCTTAGGGTGTGTTTGATCTGCTAAAAAATATGTGACTGGATTGGATAACTTTTGTTGTACTCTGTTTAATTTAGAAACTGATTATGGGACTTGACAAAATAGGTAGCAAGAGACATGACAAAAACAAGATTTTTTTTGTCTCTCAATGAATCACAAGACAACTTTTGTCCATAGTACAACTATTTAAAATACGAAAATACCTATTTTATTTTCGAATATAAAAAATATTATCGGCATATCTCTTTCCGAAACAATTTTATCTTGTCATGTGCTATCTGGTTCTATACTGTTATGTCTTGTACTGTTCTGTACAGTACTTGCTGTTTTACAAATCAAAGCACCCTTTAAGTACTTGATAGTTAGTATGACTAATCCTTATATATTATAAACTAAGGAGATTATAAGTCTACCTCCCTCCATTTTGGATGATGATTATAATTCGAACTTCGATCCCTACATATATAATACAATGTTCCAACCAATTGAGTTAAACTCACACAATAGTCTCCCTTCATTCTATCGAAGACATTTGTTAACTACAAATATCACTCAGTAGTTTAATAACTATATGCACATACAACCTAGATAAATTTTACAATGATGTTCAATTTTGTCATAATAGAAACCTAAAAAATTGATTTAAACGAAGTTACAATTATCATCGGAAATTCACACACATAGTAAAAACATAATATTATGATAAGATAATAAAAATATAATTAGATGCATGTGTATAATATGTTTACACTGTTCATGTATATATAACTATTAAACTCATCAATCAATTACATGAAAAAAATTATCTAGATTACATTAATATTCCTTGCAAGATGCACCAACCACATCACTATTTCATGTCTGGAACCACACAACATTCTTGGTTTGGGATAGACCATATGTTTTTCTGATGGATCAACCCAACTAAAATATGCAAGGGCCTACTTGATATTCAATAGCTGTTTCTTCTTCTTTCTTTTTTTTTTTCACGAATGATATCGATGATAGAGATTGCTACTTATATCCGCTCAATTGCTTTCCACAATCCATTCTTTTATTTTAGAAGTATGTTTGGATGAAGAGTTTTGAAATAAATGAATCCCAAAATGTAAAGTTAACCCTTTAAAATCCAAAACTTCTAAATATACTTCAAAATATTCCCCACTTATCTCTCCCCCACTCTAAGAGATAAAGCGAGTGTAAGGGGGAAAGTGAGGCGGAAACAATGAAAGATAGAGCGATAGTTCAAACTTTAAAGGAAATAAAATTGAAGAAAGGTGTAAAATGAAAAAGTAGTCAAGAGCTGTAGATAGAATGTCATTTCAATGAGAGGAGATCCTTTCCGGTGTAAATTTTCTCCAATTGCAACGCATTTTGTATTCTATTGTTCAAAATATTCAAAAAAGTTGGATGGTCTTGATCAAAACTGTGTGCCTGCAAGGAAAATTTCACGGCAGAAGATCCTTTCTCCATTTAAATATTTAGATTTCCTAACTTTTGGATTATTAATAAAAGTGCAACATGGACTTCCTAAAAGAGTATTCCTCCTAGTATTATTCTCGTCCAAACACGCTTAACTAGAACAATATTTCCTGATTTTATTTCCAATATTTAATTACAAAGGTATCCCATTATATTTACCCTATTTCCTATTTTCAAACATTTGTATAGAACATTCTGTCAAAAAAAAAAAACATTTGTATAGAACATAGTAAAAACAATATACAAATCTTTGAAAATAAAAAGAAAATTTGCAATCAAAATGAACTAGAACAAAAAACAAGTCATATTTTCAAACCAAACAAACCTTTAATGTTTCAGTCACAAGAATTTCATCAAGTTAAAGTCCCATTATCAAGTCATTCTAGTCGTATATAAGACCTAACTCAGCCGACAGTGCTGATATTGCCATGTTGAACACCTTCACCGATGTGAACTCGGGACTTCAAAGTTATGGGTGCGAATTTTAGGTTGTGGTTACCACTTTGTCTAAAACCAAAAACAACAACTAATTATTCTGAATTAAGCCGTAAAGTAGAATCAGCTAACTCTTCCAAACATGGATAAAATTGGATCAAATTAGAATGTCAAACAATTCTTTTAATTAAACTACAAGACAAACAATGTGTATATATGAATACCTACCACAAACAGCTCCAGAAAATGGCCACAATATAAAAATTTAAAAGACCTACGGGGTAGGAGTTCTACACCATTTTTTATCCAAAGGCAATAGGTGAGCACAACAAACAACAAATGGAGTCATGTAACTAATTTTGCTGCTAAAAACAAGTGCTTCCAATGTTACTGCCTTACTAGTAAATTGCATGTGTCTTTTTTAGACTGTACACACTTCTCAACATCTCTATCAACAAAACAATCAATCCAATGAGGAACTGGTATCGGCAGTTTCATCCTCGCTAAAGCTAGACGGCATCTCTGCAGCAGATCTACATTATCGCCATGTATAATGTTGTTAGAAAGAAGGGTAACATACCATAAAAACTTCGATAAAAACTAAATAAAAAGATATAACTGTGAAGTTGGTGAGCATTTGAGGATGTGTTTGTCAAGCACGGTTTTGAATGAAATTACAGTAATTTGTGTTTTGATGTTTTCACATTAAAAGCAAGTTTGATGTGAACTTAATGCAAATGTTACTTTTATCACTTGTAGTGAAAACCGAGGTTTTTAAAGAAAAAATTGGGACGAATCCCTGATAGGGGCATACATTTATACAAAGGTGCGCTTCTAGTGGGACTCGGATGCCTGTGTTGCAAGTGAAGCTCGTCGTCCACATGGAGCTCAATTTACCAAGCAGCACGTTGGGCTTGAAAATCATCTTTTCTTCATTAAAGAGGAAAAAATGCGGGTTTCAATTCAAGAATGGATTAGCTTATTTTGCACTCAAAGAAAGCATTTTAATTATATGCTTTTCTGAAAGCATAATAAGCATCTAAGCACAGACAGCAATTATATTACTAGAGATAAACACTATATGGTTAATCTTCAGCAATATATTTTGAAGAGGAAAAAAAATGATCCTCCAACAAGATTTTCTGTCTACTGGTCTCATTATTATTACAGTTAGCAGATGTGCAACGGATGAACCCTTATCAAATTTTCACAAGGCAATTAACTTTCATCCAAAATCTAAATCAAGAAAATAAATGCTAACTAGTCTATAGGAAAATTATTGATCAAATTGACACTGTAAAAAGCAAGAAAAACAAGAATAGACATGCAAAAAATTCTAAGAGGGCCTAGGTGAACATGTTACAAACAGATATAAATGCTCACCTCTGATTTTTCTTTGGTTCTATATCAGCAACAGGCAATTGTTTCATAATATATGGTTGAAACGAATTGGATTTAAGTCGTTTTGCAACCTATATACATAGCAAAGCAAAACGTCATGTACGCATGCATGGAAAGAGGGAAGTGAGGCCAATAGAAAATAAAAAAAAGTAATCACATTCTAGAGAGACAGATAAGTGCGCATGTTGAAAACTCACCATAGTTTCATTTGAAAGCATCCCTGCTCCACTTGTGTCGCGATATTGCTTCTTTGCCTTCTTGTCCCCCTTAAACATCTCTTCCTGCACATATACAACAAAATATCTTGATATAAAAAAATATGCAACAAAATATTACCATATTTGAAACCATCTTAGGCAGAATAAACTGAGAATTATAAATAGAACACACAGAGAAACAGAAAATATATTAATGAACCTTAGCCATCCTAGAAGATAGCCCTCTTTCTTCAGTATCCACAGAACCTCGAGAATTACGGATTGAATTTGAAGGCTTAGACTTTACAGGTTCACTCCTTTGCGCATTCTTTGGCTTGATTTTATCATAGTCATGTTGCAGAAAGTCTGCAGGAACACTCCTTTGCACATTCTTTGGATTGATGTTATCATAGTCAAAGTCTGCATGTTTAACTGCAAGGTTTTCTTCATAGTGATCACTATGGTTAGAAGCAGAATCAGATCTCATCCCCTCAACACCGCGCTTGATGTCCTTCCTATGATTCTTAGCGATATTATAAGCAGCTTCCCCAGTAGAGTCTTCATACAAATCCAAGGGAGAGTTCCTTCCAGGAAAACGAGTGGCATTGCTCTGAAAAGTTTGTCTGTGTTTTGCACCATGGAAAGTTTTCTTATCTTGTTTATCATGAATGTCAGAATCTTGCAAGGAACCAAAGTCATCTCCTTCTGTATGAGTATCTTGGGAACCATGTTTAGTATAATACGAATCATATCTCTGTATATATACAAGTAAAAGAGAGTAAGAAAGCAGGGATATTGGTGTTACAGTGGCACAGTTGCTACATTTATAAACAGGGTAGCGCAACATACAAATCTCAACAATTGATATAATTTATGTAGCCATGTTCAACTACTAGACTCGTCAAAATACAAGAATGCATTATAAAGGACCACTTACAGAGCTAAGACCGGGCCGCCTTTTTACTGTGGAGATTTCTGGAGAATTCAGAAGAGCAGGATCAGCAATACTGTATGGTTCTGACATAGCATTCATAAGATTACAAAGGTGAGAATCTCAAAGTAGTTTTAAAACATACTGAATGCAGTTGAAAATGAGATATTGAAAGCAAAAATAAATTGAATCCTTGCACCTTAAATAAGAAAGATGAAATAATTCTAGAAAAGCATGGAAAGAGCAAAATTATCTTGGCCTAAACAAGCAAAACAGCGCACTGCACAAAGATTATCATGTCAATACCCAGTGCCTTAAACCTTATGTTAAGATCCTATGAAAAGTGGGCATATGGACAAAGTACTTGAGCAAACATTGCCCCTTAAGCTAGCTTTTTGAGTTGAGTTGAGCCCAAATTCTAATATAGTTGTTGAGAGACTCTCACATTGACTAGAGTTATGGCCTATATAGTGCTTATAAAGCTTGGGAAATACTTACCTTATAAGTCAATTTTGTAAGGGTCCAGTTAGATCCAACCCAAATTTTAAGAATAGTATCATAGTCTATCCTTGTTAAGAGTCCTACATCGGTTGCAAGATGGCCTGGACATGACTTGAGTTAGGTCCAATATAAAAATCTAATAATCCTATATATGATATTGGGCCACTTGTAGATGTCCAGCCTTGAACCTATATTCTAATTCTAATTGTAACACATTATAAACACGGCATCTATCTTTAGGAATAAGCTATCCAATTTTTAGGAAACTAACTAAAGCCACAAACCTTCAAAATATGGACTAGATATAACAAAATCAGCATGCAATTATAAGAGGAATAATATCGGTCGCACAACATAAATGAATGGTCAAGGTCAGATTTAAGTAAAAACAATCTTGACTATCTGTGTATGGTGGTATGGTCAAGATCAAGTCCTCTCATTTTCTCATTATATATGATATATCCTACGTACATCTGTCTATCTATATGTCTTGTGTGTCTGTAAGCATTTCCAAATCAAGCACATACTAATTCATTAGCCAAATACAAATATAATTGAGCAACATGAAGGAACCAACTACTCCTTATAGTTTTGAAGAATTAAATTCTTGAAATAACTTGGCCCTGACACTAAAACTAAAACTTCATATCCAAAGCTACAAATCATAAAATATCCCACAAGTATTATTTATGATTGAGATCTAACATCATAAAATTAATTGTCATTGACCTTGTTAGTATTAATACTAAGAAAGCATTGATCCAAATTCCCTTAAAGCACCTCTATCATCCCAATGCATAGCACATAAACATGATGCAGGTTAGTTGGAAAGCATTTATTTGCCATTCTAGAAATAACATACTCCACCGCACACCAAACAGAAAATAATGTCAAATCTAACTATTTACAACGTGATCAATACAAAATATTCCTTTATCCTAACAAGTCAGCTATATTGTTCGAAGTTTCAACCCCGAACAACATTTTAGTTTCACAGAACTAATAGAATGAGACTTGGAAAAAAATGAGAAAATAGATTACATAACAGCTTACCGTGAACTGGATCTTCAGTTTGGCATTCAAATGCCCCTGGAGGAAGGGGATCAAATTCTACACCAAGTAGTGGACCATCTTCCCGATAGTTCCTTCCTAATTGCTTCTTAACAGCGGTTATAGCAGCATGCTCTATCTCACCCTTCACTTTCAAATATCCCGATGGTTTATATCCCATGTTAACTGTACCCTTGGGATTTAAGGGTGGAAGAGCTTTACTATGTGCTAGATATCTAGATGGCTCGGTCTCATATGGATCTTGGCCTTGAGGATACAACCGATCTTGCAAAAAAGAGCTACTCTCAGATGATGTATCGTCCATTCCACTAACATTTTCAGAAAAATGGTTCTTACGTCCATAGGTCATATCTGCAACTGACAAATCCCGATTGTAGAGACCATGGCTCTCAACCTCTTTAGGATCCAGATACTTATAATCACCATGTTTACTGCTTCCACATGAATCTTGCCCGAGTCCACTGCCACGATCCTGGATGACACCGCTTGAACGATCTTGTCGTCCATTAGCAGCAGCATTTGCTTCTTCCTTCAACAATCTTTTATCTTTTAATCTTCGGTGGCAAAACCATCCAGATACTTGCTTTTCTGTCAACTCTAACTCCTCCGCAATCGCTAATTTCAATTCCTCTGTCGGATATTTGTGCTCTGTAAACAAAGACAAAACAATAATTCCACGAAAATCATCACTTTGGATAACATGTATTAACACAAATATGACAAAAACGTATCCATACCAGTATAAAATTGCTCCAAGCCCTTAAGCTGTGCAGGTGTTTTGAGCTTTCTTTTCGGATTTTTCTCTGCAGAGGCTTTATTTTCTTCTGGTTGCAACTCACTTGATTCTAAACACCAACCAAAAATCAGGAAGTTTAGCCATTAGAATGAAAAGAACAATTGAAGAATACAATAAGATATACAATCACGGAACATCTTATGCAAAAGCAACAGCTCAAATTGATCCAATGTGTAATCTCATACACGACTATTCGTTGAACAAGGATGTAACCTTGGTATTGAAGTGAAGTTACTCATGGAAAATTTTCATAAGAACCAACAAACTTTAAAGGGATCCAATATTTACAAGAAAACATTTTTCCATAAAATTGAAAAAAAAAAAAAGCTTTAAAGGGATAATACATAATATTGAAGCTACTTCAACAATATAGATCCTTCAGTTCTAACCCTTATCCCACACAGAAAGCAGATCCAAGTCTATACCACCAGTTTACAGTCAATGACACCCAAAAAAAAAAAAGATCCAATCCAAATAGGGTTTTCATGAGGAAAATGTATGAAAAACACCATACCCTAATTTCAATTAGGATCGAAATTAACCAAACCCCTTTCACACCCTTAAGTTTGACTCACTTTTCCACAACAAAAATACCCCAAATTTAACACCTTTTTATGCCAAACCCACCATTGCAACAACCTACCCAGTAATGCAAACAAACCCTATTTGCAATAACCTAACCATTGATTCAATTTCAATCTATCAAAAAATTGAGAAAAATCAACCACCAAATCAAAAACCCAAATCGAAAATAACAAAAAAATTGAAAATTAAAACACAATACCTTCCATTGTTGTGAAGAATTCCGATCCTGGGTTGAGATTTTGGGGTAAAAAAGATGAGATTTTTTTTCAGTAACTTCTGAAAAAAGCGATACCCATTTACGCAAAAAGGAAAAAGAGAATGTAACGTAAAAGAGAGAAGAAAATAAAAGAGTATTGGGTTTTCAATTTTGACTCTTGAATTGGGTTAAGAATAGAGAGAAAAAAAAGAAGCTTGTGATGAAGGTGGAAAGACAAAAAACGAAGAAGAAAGAAAGAACAATATTAACAATAACAATTTGTTGTGTGTTTTTGTTTTGCTTGTTCCAATCAATCAACTTTTGTTTGCAATCGTCAGAAAATATAAAAATTATTAATTCACCATGATGATGATGAATTGATGATGATAATAAAATGAAAAAATATATTTTCTTTCTTTAGTTATACGTCATATTTTTTTTTCAGTTATATAAATGGAATAAAATGTTTATATTTTGAAGATGTTAGATTCAAGTGTTTGATCAATTTTTGCTCAAGTTGTATTGATAAGGTTAAGGATATTAAGGCTCCGTTTGTCCCGGCTTATTTTCCTCTTTTTTTCTTCTCCTTAAAAATAGTAAAGAAGGAAAAAATTGTGTTTGACTTTACTTTTTTTAATTTTTTACTTCTTTACTTTATTTCTCTAATACTTTTAAAGAGAAATAATGTCAAATATAATTTTATACTTCTTTATTTCGTTTAAGCTAAAATAAAAAGTAAAAAATAAGCCGGGCCAAACGGGGCCTAAGTTTGATTTCATTTTATTTGTTTTGGTGATTAAATATTAAGTTTTTTGTATGCATAATCGAAGTGATAAATATTGTTTGTATTTATATATGTTATTTTCAAATTTATGTGAAGATGACTAATATATCATCAAATTTATGAAAATAAAAGAATTAAGATGTTAGATTTTAATAATTAATGAGTTTATGTACCAAAATAATAATTAATGAGTTTGTTGAACAACAAAAATAAATAATGAGTTTCATCAAATGATAAATTGTTCGGGATAACTTGAATTTGATTTTTTTGTGGGACAGTTTATTAGCAGACATTACTTACTTCGCGCCGATCTCTGACGAATATCGTACTTAAATCATGTTGAGAGGTGAATCCAACAAAACAAACATCAATCATGAAAGAACCAAGGCAATTTGCGGCTAGAGGCGGCATCTTCTGCTTACACGGCCAAAATTAGGGTTTTTGGTGTCACTGGTGATGGTGATAGAGAGTGCAGTGCAACCCCAAGATGGAGAGTTGTGTTATGGATGTGGGATAGAGAGAGGGCGGAGGTTTTGTGATAAGAAAAAGATCTTGCTGTTATGAAGTAAATGATTAAAATAAATTATGGTAAAAAATGTGATTATTAAACAAAAGTATAGGTGGAAAATAATCAAAAATTAACTACACAAGCGGACCCTAAAAGTAACACTTTTTATACTTTTGAGGAGTTAACTACACAAACTTCAATGCTATATTACTTTATTTGATTCCTTAAACTTGGGGGTACCATTTACCATTTTCCTAATTTTAAATATGCTAATTGAGCCATTGCCACGTGTTCAGAGGACGGTGACTTGACAAATTACAATAACAAAAACACAAAATTCGCATAAATTACAGTGGCGAAGGCCAAAATTCGCCCAAATTACAGGCATGAAAACCAAAATTAGCACAAATTACAGGGATAAAATTTAAAATTCATAAATTGTCTTTTGAAAAGATGGTTTTTTGTGTTAAAGAATGTACGAGGTTTTCAGGTTGAAGAAAGTGAGAAGAGTTCTTTAATGGTGATGGTGGCATGGTAAAATTGGATGATGTTTTTTTTCCTTCACATTTATAGGTTTTAAATTTGGTCCCAACAATTTGAGTGAATTTTAGTTTAGGTCCCTGTAATATGTGCAAATTTTTGTTTTGGTCCTTGTAATTTGTGCAAAATGGTCATATCAGCATTTTTGTCTGACATTGCCAAATTAAAGACTAAAATTAAAGTAATTTGAAATTATAAGAATAAAATGGGAGGATTTTTTTTATAGACAATAAAACTCAAATTAACTAACTTTATAGAACCAAAAACACATTTTACCATAAAATCTTTAATGTATGGTATAACTATTTATTTTATTTTAATCAAATATAACTATTGTTAAAATTATAAAATCAGACACTATCATAGACATCTAAGAGCAACTTTACTGCTGGTATACTATTACAAAGTTTTTTATAGTTGACATGAGCAATACAGAATTCTCTATTACATGAAGCATGACATGACATGACATGTGGTTGGCTAAAACTTAGTTCACGGCAATATCATAAGCAACATGAACTATCCTATAAATAATCATTATTGTGGATTATGTCATTAAAAAAATCAGCATATGCATTGTGTTATCCTATAAATAATCATATTATTTTGTTGTTAATCTTTTAATTTTTTTATGTATTATTATTGTGCATTTTTAATTTTATAACATTATATATTTATTATTATTGTTTCCTCGCGTGTATGATTTTTAATACATCTTTTGCCACTTTGATAATTACTATTTTTTGACAAAAATATAATTAATATTTTTATGCATTTTAATTAAAATAATTAAATTACTATTAACTTTAAATTAAAACTAATTACGAATAAAAAAATATAAACATGCAGGGTCAAATTTTGGTTCTTTATAAACAACCATCATTAAAGTAAGAACTATTCAAATCAACTATGAATATTTTAAATCTTACAAATCACATTGGGTCCACAAAAAATAACTTAGTTTACCTACTTAGTTCACTACCACTAAAGATGCTCTAATAGGTATCAAATATTTCTCCATGCCATATAATTGTAGTGGGGTCCAGTGAGGTGATTTGACGAAATAAACGGTTGATATTGATTGATAGTATAAAATTAGTTTACATTGTCCATACATATACATTTTTCTCATAGCATTTGTTCAACAAGAGTCCGGGTACGCTCCATTTATCAATCTATCCAGTTATCCTGTCCCTTTCACTGATGCAAGACACGTGTAACTTAACATTTTTAATGGTCCAGATTTAAAGTTTTAAAATCAGTGTTTTTTCTTATTTATAGTCAATACCATTTTCCTGTAATGAGTCTTTATCAGAACGAATACACTATTGCTGTTAGCATCCTTAAGAAGTACTCTAGCGGCGGTAATAGCAACGGAAGCACGATCAATAACATACAATCTCTGACTCCTATCACGTTCTTCGCATGATACCTCCGCCACACTTTGTTGAATTCGCATCTCGCTTCCACGTCGAAGTCGCGCTATCTCATCACCTCGCCGCCGCGTCGAAGTGGACACTGCATCACCGTTTGAATCTCCTCTGTTCCTCTGTGATCGTTAATTTGAGTTATTTTATTTTTCCTCTTTTCAATTTTAGTACTCAATATGTGGAATTAGTTTCTCAAGTGAAGGATTAGGGATTGAATTGAGTTCTGATGGTGGCTGTAATCAATTGTTGATGTTAATAAAAGGGATGCAATCTAAAGAAAGAAAAGAATAACGATGATTAAAAAAATTGTTCTCATCATGATTGGTCTTAGCAAAATCAAGAAGAACCTGTAACAAGAACAGAGCATCTATAAAGAGAACGTGTAACAGTGCCGGCGGGAGGCGGGGGTGACGGCGGAGTGGTGAGCTGTAATGTTGCGGTGCGGTAGAGAATCTGTAACTTTGTTTCTTTATTAAAAAAAATACCAATTTTCAACCTTTTAATCTTGACTGTTAAAAGTTGTAAGCGCCATGTGTCATACATCCGTATAGGAGACTGGATAACTGGAGGAATATAGAAATGGAGCGTACCTGAACTCGTTGAACAAAATAACAACTTAAAATACACGATGCGGTTATTTAATTTGTTTAATTGTACAAATTATTTGAAATTTGTTTCTTTGTACACTGTATTTGAGCTTTCTTTCATGCTTATGTCTTATTTTCCCATTTTTCATATACTTTTTATTGAAGTTGTATTGAATTTTTATATTGTCAATATTCAACGTGTAATTTTGCCTTACTATACAAAATATTACAAATAAATAAGAAAAGTGTAATTTTTCCTTACTATTATCATCTCCGGCGACACTCGTATCTCTCCGCCGGCGACACTCTATTCCTTCTTCGTCGATCGAACCTAACCCAAAACCACCGTCAAATATCACCGATCATCATCTCCGGCAACACTCTCTTCTTCACATTTCAATGACAACAACACTAACACGTTCACAACACACACATTTCCCTCTTAGAGCCCTCACAACAAACCCTCTCATCTCACACATCCCTTCTTCTTCTTCCTCCTTCACCTCTCTCCCCACCGCACAAAACCACCAACAACCCTCCCCCTCTCTCTCTTCTCTCCCAGACGCATTCCTAATCGATAAACTCCTCTTCCGTTTAAAGCAAAACGATTACTCTTCCCTTCGTAACCACCTTCTCCGTTCAAATTCATCATCAACCCTAACCCTAATCCCTCAACTTCTCCAAAAATGCCACAATTACCCTCTTCTACTTCCCAATATCATCCAAACAATAGCCTCCACGTGTCCAAATCCAACAATCACAGCTTCCATGGTTCATTTTCTAGTTCAATCCAAGAAGCTTCCAGAAGCTCAATCTCTTCTCCTCAGAATCATCAGAAAAAGCGGTGTCTCGCGTGTCGAGGTAATCGATTCTCTACTTTCGAGTTCGAGTAAAAATTTATATCAAAATGGCATTGTTTTTGATCTGTTGATAAGAACATATGTTCAGGCTAGGAAATTAAGAGAAGGTTCTGAGGCATTTAGGATTTTGAGAGGAAAAGGTTTATGTGTTTCGATTAACGCTTGTAATGCGCTTCTAGGTGCGGTTGTTAAGGTTGGTTGGGTTGATTTGGCTTGGAATGTGTATGAGGATTTTGTGAAGAGTGGGAATAAGATAAATGTTTATACTTTGAATATTATGGTTAATGCAATGTGTAAAGATGGGAAATTGGATAATGTTAGGGTTTTCTTGTTTGAGATGGAAGAGAAAGGTGTTTATCCTGATCTTGTAACTTATAATACTTTGATTAATGCTTATTGTCATCGGGGGCTTGTTTCGGAAGCTTTTCGGTTGATTGATGTGATGGCTGGTAAAGGGTTAAAGCCGGGACTTTTTACGTATAATGCTTTGATTAATGGTTTGTGTAAGGAGGGAAGCTATGAGAGAGCGAAGAGTCTTTTGGATGAGATGTTGGGGGTTGGATTGTGTCCTGATGCTGCGACTTTTAACCCAATGTTGGTAGAGAGTTGTAGGAAGGAGGATGTTTGTGGGGCAGAGAAAATTTTCAATGAAATGTTGGGGCTTGGAGTTGTTCCTGATTTGATTAGCTTTAGTTCGATTGTTGGGGTGTTTTCTAGGAACGGGGAACTTGGTCGGGCGTTGGAATATTTTGAGAAGATGAAAGGTGTTGGGTTGGTTCCTGATACTGTTATTTATACTATTCTTATTAATGGGTATTGTAGGAATGGCGATGTATCAGGAGCTCTGAAATTGCGGAATGAGATGGTGGACCGGGGTTGCGTTATGGATGTGGTTACATATAATACTCTGTTGAATGGATTGTGCAGGAGAAAAAAGCTCGATGATGCTGATGAATTGTTTAAGGAGATGGTGGAAAGGGGAGTTTTTCCCGATTTCTACACTCTAACGACTCTCATTCATGGATATTGTAAGGATGGAAACATGACTAAAGCACTTAGTTTGTTTGAGACTATGACTCTGAGGAGCCTTAAGCCTGATGTTGTGACATATAATACGTTGATGGATGGCTTCTGCAAAATAGGTGAAATGGAGAAAGCGAAGGAGCTGTGGCGTGATATGATAAGCAGGGAAATAATTCCCAACTACATATCGTTTAGCATTTTGATAAATGGATTTTGCAACTTAGGTCTTGTGTCTGAAGCATTCAGGCTGTGGGATGAAATGAAAAAAAAAGGTATTAAGCCCACCCTAGTTACTTGCAACACCATAATAAAAGGCTATTTGCGTGCTGGCAATTTGTCAAAGGCAAATGACTTTTTGAACAAGATGATTTTGGAAGGAGTTCCTCCCGATTGCATCACATACAATACTCTTATAAATGGTTTTGTAAAAGAAGAGAACTTTGATAGGGCTTTTTTCTTGATTAGTGAAATGGAAGAACAACGACTGCTGCCTGATCTCGTCACATACAACGCAATTCTTGGTGGATTTTCTAGGCACGGTAGAATGCAAGAGGCTGAGATGGTATTACATAAGATGATTGATAAAGGTATCAATCCAGATAGATCAACGTACACATCACTAATAAACGGGCATGTCTCTAAAGACAACCTGAAAGAGGCATTCCGTGTCCATGATGAAATGCTGCAAAGGGGATTCGTCCCAGATGACAAATTCTAGGAATTTTATTGTTACAGCTGTCAACTGCTACAGCATTACAGCACCTTGTTCTCAATTCTCAAATATGAAGGTTGGGCATTCTATCATTAAGTGTCATCTAAAGTTGCTTCATTATGTTATAAACTTTGATTTTGTATCCTTGTGATGAATTCAGATATATACTTGTTGTGTTATGTCTATTTGTTAACGATGCCTTTCCTTGTTGTAGGTTCTGTAGATCGTGAAAATGCACACCCTGTTGCACGCCATTTCTGCCCCTAACATGTAAGTTGAGCCTTGGTTGGTAACATAAATAGAGAGGTGTTTGTTTCTTGTAACTATGCAATGATGAAAGCCTATGTGCTTCCTCTCATATGTATTTTTGGTATTTGTTTCAATAATGTGATTATATATTGTGACTTTCAATTTGAACGGAAGAATCACATGTTTTGGATGCTTGGAAATGCAGCCTATCCATGTTTCTAAACATGATGGAATTCTGCTTGGAAATGCAGCCCATTCTGCTTGGAAATGCATATGGTTAACAGGATGGTTGGAGACACCACCTTCTTTCACAAACTTCAGACAAGTAGTTCTGTGAGTGTGTTTTACCAGGAACTCCGATTACTAAACAACTGGGGGCCGGGACTGCTAATTTAAGAACTAAACTGTTTTTTAGTTCTATTCATTTCCCTAATGAATTAACTGTAAATTGATTAGGCATTTCACATGACGGTTGCATGGGATTCATAGTTTCTATTTTGTCGAAGCGCAGAAGCCTTGAAGTCATTGCAATTATGAAGCATAGCTTGCAGTTAAAACATTCTTCCTTGCTCTCATAGCTGAGATTGATCCTCAGTCACCATCTAATATCTTGCTCGAGTTCATAATGTTGCAGCTATACTAAATTCCGTTCCAATGAATTCGGAAGTTTATTTAGCATTTATATAATATGCAGAAATGACAAGGAGTTAGCTGTGGCTGGTTGAACTGAATATAATCATTTTCATCTCTGGAGTATGATGAAACATGTGCTGCCCTTTTGATAATTAAGAAAAAAAGAGAGCAAGCAACAACTTGTATATAGGGTCTTTTGTTAAGGTGATCAATATAGGGTTGCTTTCCCTATTTTAATCTCCTGAAATCCGATGGAGAATCATATATTATCTGACTTTGGTATTGTTAAAGTTGATTCGTTGGTATATCTTACTAGTTAGGAGGGATTTAAAATTTTCAGTGCATAGATTGCGGCACGAACTGCCTCTAATTCTTCCTCATTACTTATCCCCTGCTTAGAATTGTGTACATCTGTGCTGATTTTAGTTCTTGTATGTGCACACACATAAGTTACTAGTATTGCTGATTGAAAAGTGTTGTGATCAATGGACGAAGAATCCACAGATAAAAACATGCATCAGAACAGAAAAATCCTTCTGAAGCAAGCTGCAGATTATCGCGGCCAAATTTTCTTAATATTTTTTGACTTTTTATTCTTCTAAGTAGTCAATTAAAAGTCATCTTATCATATGAGGCTGACTTTACTGGTTATTGTGTTTGTTAATTGTTGTTGTCATATTAGACGGACATCAATAAAAATACACTTTGATGTCCGTCTTATATGAAAGCAACAATTTGTAATGTACGTGTGTGGCAAGGTTGTGATTTGATTTTGAATGAGCCCATTAATTAAAGCTGTCATGGATTTCTGTAAATTGTATTTTATCTTCTATTGATAATAAATCTTATGATGCCATAATGTTTTCATTGCCGCGGTATATTTTGTAGGAAAACAGGTGATAAGTTAAGTTTAATCTTAACGAACAAAATGTTGGTTGTAGATCATCATCATCATCCTCATCACCATCATCATTTATTATTGATTATTGTAAAAAAAACCCGAAATTCTTGCATCAAACTTATGATCAACGGCGTCAACTATCCCATGCTTGGAAATATGATGCATCTTTTTTATTTTATTTTAATTCATTTGCATGCGTTGGGCCATCTGACCAGGCCCAATTATACCATCAAGTTTCAATTTCATAGGATTAAATAGAAAATAAAATTGTTAAATATACCACCCTACAATTGGTAACGTGTGTTCCAAGAAAAGTAGGCGTGAAAGAGAAAATGAAATAAGGGATAAGTATTTTATTAAAAAATGTAGGGATACACCCTCAATTATAAGGTACACGTTTAATAATTCTATAGATAATAGAAAATCATATTCTATTTCTCACAACAATACAAATACAAAGAACGAGTGGAGTAGTTAGCAACAAATGATATGTATGCACAAAGTTATAAGTTAAATTATCTATATCATCATTATTATTAATTAAAAAGAAACAAGCAGACACGTTCAAGTTTAATTTAAGTTAATTAATAGATTAATTCATGATTAATCATGAATCCATGATTGTTACATACATGGACCTAGTTTGTTTTATGGGGTGGGAGTTGAAAGTTGAAATCTTCGAAATTATGCCTTCAGATTAAAGCAGCATCCACATTGTACCCAAAATAAAATGGTGTAACATAAGCTACTACATAAATGGGTTATGACCAGAATAAGTAATGGGTACAATACATTCAAAATTTAGCTTACTGCCACATGATACAAGCATTATTTATTTTTTTCAAAGACAGTGGAGTTTTTTTTTTGGTACAAGACAAAGTGGAATTTAATGCTTATGTGCTTTGAAAACATTTAGGTGCATTCTTATGTGCTTTGAAAAAATTATGGATTTGAAAAATTATGGATTTGAGACAGTGGAGTATTTTATATGAAGAACCGCATGAATAACATATAAGAAAATTTACATAGATTTTGTCCTAAATATAAGCATTATTTTTTTTTATGAAATTAGTTGATTATATATATATAGAGAGATATTCGAGAAATAACATGAAATTATAATATTGTGTTAAAATATAATTAAATGTTTGCGTAAAGTGTAATATGCACGAGTTTGATTACATTTTTTAGTCAAATAGTTTAATAGTTAAAAATTCACTTATTGAAGTGAATAAGTAGAAAATCTTTTGCATAATAAAAAGAGAGTAGAAAATATTGAATTCAAACTCCGATTTTTACACATATAATATAATATGATGTTCCCTACCAACTGAGTTATATGCTCGTGGGACGCGCAAGTTTGATTCTTATTGATGAGGTAAAAGTATCCCTATGTAATGTGTTTAAATATTTAATGAAATTGGGTTTAACTTTAATGCATAATTTATATAGGATCTAATTTGTATATTTTGAGGTGTAAACTTTTTTACATACATATCCAATTAAATTAATTCCATCAAATAGATACTTGTACGTAATTTTTAAGAACTAACCTAAAATCATTTCCTAAATAAAACAAACATAAAAACATGACATCATATTGTTATTTAATTGGATGATTATATACAAAATTACTAGTGGTAATTTTTTAAAGGATAAAGTACTAGTACAACCCAAAAAACATACATTTGGTCAAATTTTTAAACTCATCCTAATTAGTAAATGTTAATGCACGATTTGGCCACGGTCGAACATAAGTTCAAACACTCTAACGACATCATCATTACATTGTCTTAAGATTACTTGCATACACTAATTTGTTTTTAATTGACCAGTTATATGAAACACAACCATTATGCAAAGAAGGATTTGGATCCTCTCCTTTGGTTCTCTCCAATTCTCTCTCCAATTTTCTTGTTTTGTGAGTGTGAAGAGAGATAAATAAAATATAAAAAATAAATAAGTGATGATGAAAGAGAAGAAATGATGAGAGAGAAAGACACATAAAAAAATTGGAGAGGGAATTGGAGAGAAAAAAAAGGAGAGGATCCAAATCCTGCAAAGAACACTGAATCAGGACTTATAGTAGTTAAGAAATTAATGTCCGTGTGCAAATTGCTTGTACAAACAAATTCAAATTTGTCTAAGCAATCGAAAAAACTCTTTTTTTGTACAAAGAAAAAGCTTTTTATTCAACCCAAGAGACAATGGTTTACTTTTTCATAAATGCAAATACTAAGAAAAAAAAGAAATTAGAAAAACTGCGGCTGCAATAGGTTTAAGATTAATGATGAAATTGATGGTGATGGTGGGTGATGTTTAAGCTGAAAAAATTCAAACCATTTAATGAAAACAAAAGGAGAAATGTCAGCAATTTCATTATCATTGCTGATTATGGGAATCAATATAATCTTTGGTTGAGAGCCAATATATAAATAAATATATAAATTGTGGAAATGGATAAGAGTATGAGGTCATATACTAATTAAGTTTTGGGTGCGTTTGTTTAAGCTTTAAAAAAAATGATTTTTTTTAAAAAAAATCTAGAGATTTTTTTGTAGAGATTTTGAAGAAAATCTAAAGCTACTTTGTGTTTGTTTACAATCATAAAAATCTATTTTTTTAAAAAAAGAAGTTCATACACTTAGATTCCTTAGTTTAAAAAAAATAGATTCTTGAAAAGCTATTAGAAATAGCTTTTCATTTTGGGGCTAAAAATGATTTTTTTAAGAAAATGATTTTTAAAAAAATCCATAACAAACACTATCAACATTACAAAATAGATTTTTTTAAGAAAAAAATAGATTTTTTCTTAAAAAAATTCCAAACAAACGCACCCTTTATATACTACTATAACTTATCTTTAATTTGCTCTTTAGATTTCAACTCTTTGACTGAATAATCATATGGTTCCTTTCAATTTTAATATTTATATTATATAGTAGTAATAATTCAAATAAATAATAATAGTAATAATAATAATAATGGTAACAATTGACTTGACCAAAAAAATAAAAATAATGTAACAATTGTAATAATTGTTGGATCTTCAATAAAATTCAAGAGTTTAGAGAATCGAGCATAATTTAACTTTATAAAAACAGCCATAGGACACTTGCTATACCACTTGATCACACTCTAGAAGTTCTATCTTGGGAGTGATAGTTGTATCTTGTACATATTAAGAGTATCACATTAAATGAAATATGATCTAAAAATAATCCTCAACTTAGAGTGGAATAGAGAAATGTTGGCAAGTCAATTCCTCTTGGCTATATTACATAGGTGATAGGTTTTCTTTTGTGGGAAACCTTTGCCTCGTGTTTTTATTGAGGACTAGTTTAGGGATAATAATCTCCCAAATTTTAAATTTGTTTTTTATTTTTTTCTTTGTTTTGATTTTTATCTGGGTAAAGTTTGGCCCCATATATATAGACACCAACAAGCAAAAGAATCAATCTTATCCAACAAAAAAATCTAATTTTTACTAGTTACTTATATATAATATTTTTACTAAATTGCCTAACATACAAAGCCTAGATTCATCACTTTTTTCTAAAGGTATAATATAATGTTATAGCATCTTTACTTAGTATTAGTGCTACTAGATGCTCCTCTAATTTTTACTAGTTACTTATGTATAATATTTTTAATTTACCTAAAAAAAAATCTTGCTTTCGTCTAACTAAAATTCTAAGAAAACCCTTGAGAAAAAAAAAAAGTATCCAAGATCAAGACTAGTAAAACCATCAATATGTGCGCATTATTACATAGGAACTTTTTCTAAATTCATCGTGATGTAAAATGTATGACATTTCAAGTAATCTACTAATAATGTAGTTAAAATGGGAATGGATTTCACGCAGTAACTACGCGACACAGTTATTGTTATGAACCGTTTCATTTATATCAACGACTGAAATTATTAAACAGTGTTATTTTTAATGAGTAATATAAACCGTCCGATTTTAAATTAATGGTTGTGATTGAAAATAGTGTGATACAGCGTATAAACTGGACAGCAATAAATTCAGGTATGCTAAAACGACGTATGAAAATACATAGTACAATATTTTTTCCTCTACTATTTGACTAAAAATTGTTATCTCTGCTCAGTCCCTTTTCAAACTGCAAATTGTGTATCAATCCACTCTAATCAATTCTAAACAACTGATAATAGACGCCAGTCACGCCACAATGTCAGTTTTTTAGTTTTGAATATTTTTGTAAAATAAAAAATTACTTTTTGATGGGACAAAAGAAACACATACTAGTACGTTTTTTATAAATAAGTACAATTTAGATAGTAAAAGACCGCAATAACATTTTATATATTGAGTTGAATTTTTGAACTAACAATTCTTCATTTTTCTACATTTAATTTATGTGAATTTTTGTCGACTTTTTCAAACCAAAAGAACAAAAAAATAATAACTATTCGTAAAAACTATAATAAAAATCTATTAATTTAGAGTGACTGAAAATATATTTTAATTATTTTATGATTATTATTAAAAATTCAGTTTGAAATTTTGTTTTTGAAGCTCATGATCATCAAATATTATTAGCTAGTTTTTAAAATCTCAGACTCTTTTTTTGTCAAAAAAATTGGGACTTAAATGAAACCATAAATAAATTGAGACTTCATTTATGGTTAGCAAATTAGCAATAGTGGTTCAAAGTTTGTACCGGTTACTTTGTGATCTCCCTGTGAGTATCCATTCCAATGATGTTAGCTCAACTATTTTTTGTTTGATTTTGTTTGTGGTTTTCTTGCCCGATGAAGTTTTCTTAACAAATGTGAAGATATATTGTTTATCAAATTTATTCAATAATTAATGTATTTGATCTATAATAAATTAGCCGCCTTTGTGTAATCGATATTTTTTTTTCGTGGGTGATCGATATTCTGTATTGTGCAAATATAAATAACTATTTAATCATCTTTTTTATTGGACTTTGTTAATCGATAACTACGTAACCTTTTTTTTTTGTGGTTAGTTATTAAGAAGAAAAAAATATATTTTTTTTGTTACTATAAAAAAACTGAAAACCTACTTTTATGTGGAAGTTGTGCTTAGTCATTAAGAAGAGAAAAAAAATTATTTACTAAAAAAAACTGAAAAATCTATTTTTATGTGGAAGTTATTTTTTAAGGGTAAAATTGGAATAACAAAAAAGTCATCCCAAAAATTTGTATCCCCTTTATATATTAGTATAGATATCAGATACTGTTGGTGCACAAAGGTGATAAATGAATAGAAAAAGGAATTGTATTTAATGAACTTGAAAAATGACGGCTACAAGAAGAATAATAAAGGCACTAACTTCTATGATGATATAACTACTCCTATTTATACACAAGGACTGGGTCATAAAGACAGCATATTAAAATACTAAAATACCCTTAAATATAAATTACTTCTAACACCATCCCTTAATTTATATTTACACAAAACTAACAACACCAATTCCATCCCTCAAACGAAGAAATTGGTCAGTCTTGATTGTCTTTGTCATCACATCTGCCAGCTGCTTCTGAGTGCTATAGTGCACAACTTCTAACACTCCATTCTGAACCTGATTCCTTAAGAAGTGATACTTGGTCTCAATGTGCTTGCTTCTCCCATGCAGCACTGGGTTCTTGGCAAGATTGATTGCAGACTTGTTATCAATCATCAGCTTCAGAGGCTTGTTTACCTCAATCTTCAGATCCTGCAGTAAGTTCAGAATCCACACAGCTTGGCAAGCAGTCAGAGCGCCTGCAATATATTCAGCTTCACAGGTTGATAGAGCCACAACAGGTTGCTTCTTGGAGCACCAAGAAATAGGACCTCCCAGGAATTTAAACAAGTACCCAGAAGTACTTCTTCTATCAACCCTGTCTCCACACCAATCAGAGTCTGAGTAGCTCAGAAGCTCTGATTCAGTCTTTCCTTCAGAAGGGAATAACACTCCATGCTTCAAAGTTCCCTTGATATACCTCAGAATCCTGACAGCAGCTTGGTAATGGGACCATTTTGGTTTACTCATAAATCTGTTAACCATTCCAACTGCATAACAAATATCAGGTCTGGTATTACACAAATACCTTAGAGAACCAACCAACTGTTTAAAAGTTGTAGAATCCACATCCTCTCCATCAGAATCTGAGTCCAGCTTCTGATTCGTATCAGAAGGTGTAATAGCAGCTTTGCAATTTTCAAGCTTAAATCTCTTCAGAAGCTCAAGTTCTGATGTAAAATGATTCCTTTCTCAGAGTACATAAATTTCATCCCTAGAAAGTAACTCATTTTACCAAGGTCTGTTATCTCAAATTCATTCATCAGAGCCTTCTTGAACTTAGCTATCTCTTGTTCAGAGCTTCCTGTCAGTAATATGTCATCAACATACAAACATACCAGAATCATATTGCCTTCTGAAGTGTGCTGAACATAAACCCCATATTCCAACTCACATTTCTGAAACCCATGCTTCTTGAAGAAAGAATCAATCTTCATATTCCAGGCTCTGGGTGCCTGTTTCAATCCATGCAAGGCTTTATGTAATATATACACCATCCCTTCCTGATTCTTTTTCTCAAAACCAGGAGGTTGTGACACATATACCTCCTCTTGTAATGGACCATTCAGAAATGCAGATTTCACATCTAAGTGCATCAGAGGCCAATTCCTGTTAGCAGCTATTGCAATTATCAGTCTAATTGTTTCATGTCTTGCTACAGGTGCAAACACTTCAAAATAATCTAGCCCAGGTTTCTGCAGGAATCCTCTTGCTACTAACCTTGCTTTGTATTTGCCAATTGATCCATCTGGCTTTAGCTTCTGTTTAAAATCCCATCTGACATTGATGGCTTTCTTGCCTTTTGGAAGTTCTGATAGCTTCCAAGTTTTGTTTCTCTTAATAGCATCAAGTTCTTCTTTCATGGCCTGCAACCAGACTTGTTGCTTAAGAGCCTCTTCTGTACTCACGGGTTCAGAGTCTACTAACATAGCACACTGAATAACTTCTCCCTCAGAGTCTACTTCAGTGTCTTGCAGCATATCAAACCCTGCAAACCTTCTTGGAATGCTTCTGATTCTTTGTGGTCTTTGATCTTGTTCCACATGATTTCCTTCAGGAGTTGGAGGTTCAGAAGTACTATCTTCAGAAGCTTCAACATCAGAGCTTTGACTTTCAGAGTCTCCTTCAGGGCCACCTTCAGAGTCTGAATCGCCTTCAGAGCCAGAATCACCGTCAGAATCTGAATCTCCTTCAGAGTCTGAATCTCGTTCGGAGTCTCCTTCAAGAAATATCACATCAGAGTTGGATTGAGTTTTGTTCCAATCCCAAGTTTCTAATTCCTTCACAATGACATCTCTGCTGAATTCAATTCTATTAGTCACTGGACAATAGAGCTTGTACGCACCTGTACTGTGGTACCCCACCAATAACATAACTTTGCTTCTATCATCCAGCTTCTGTCTTCTAGCTTCTGGAACATGTTTGTAACAAACAGAACCAAACACCTTCAAATGACTAACACTTTGCTTATCTCCAGTCCACTTCTGAATAGGAACTATTTCCTTCAGCTTCTTCGTTGGACATCTGTTGAGCACATAACATGCTGTTGCAACAGCTTCACCCCATAAATTATGAGGAAGCTTCTTCTCTTTCAGCATGCTTCTCACCATATCAAGCAAAGTACGATTTCTTCTTTCAGCAAGACCATTGTGTTGAGGAGTGTAAGGAGCAGTAACCTCATGCTCAATTCCATTCTCCTCACAGAAAGTTTTAAACTCATTGGAATTAAACTCACCACCACCATCCGTTCTGAGAATCTTCAGCTTCTGACCGCTCTGCTTCTCAGCTTTCACCTTGAACTTCTTAAACTCAGCAAGCACCTCATGTTTGTAATTTATCAGGGATACCCATGTCATTCTAGTAAATTCATCTACAAATGACACAAAGTATTTATTCCCTCCAATTGATGCTACTGGAAATGGGCCACACATATCAGAATGTACTACTCCCAATGCATGTTTTGCTCTTGGAGCTACTCCTGATGCAAAAGACAGTCTTGGTTGCTTTCCTTCCATGCACACCTTGCATGACTTCTCAGGTTTCTTGATTGTAGGAATTCCATTTACCAGATTCTTTGACCTCAGATGCTCCAGGCTTCTAAAGTTCAAATGACCAAATCTTCTATGCCACAGCTCACTATTCTTCTCAACACTTGTTGCACTAAGGCATTCAGAGTCTGCAGTTCTAACATTCACTTTGAATGTCATGTTCCTTCCCTGTTCTGACTCCATAATCAGCTTCTGATTACGATCATACAGCTTTAGAAGATTGTCCTTCATGGTAACTGAAAAACCTTTCTCAATCAGTTGCCCTACACTCATCAGATTGCTTTTCATGCCAGGTACATACCACACATTCTGAATCAATGCTGATTTGCCATTGTTCAGAGTAACTCTGACATTTCCCATACCTTCAGCATTAAGGTATTTATCATCAGCACATCTGATCCTTGTACTCTTCCTCGAGTCAAAGTCAACCAACCACTTCTTGTTTCCAGTAAGACGATTTGAACATCCTGTGTCCATATACCACCACTATGATGAATTCATATCATCAGTCTCAGAAGCCATTAGCAACACAGATTCACCATCAGTGTCATCAGAGCTTCTGGCTATATTTGCTTCTTCTGACTTCCTTTCTTTGTTTGACCGACACTCAGAAGCAAAATGACCAAACTTCTGACAACAGTAGCATTGAATCTTCTTCTTGTCAATGTTGGAGTAAGCCCTAAAAGCCAATTTATTTTGATGGTATTTTCTTTTGTATTGTGACTTTAAATTATATATTTAATATATATGATAAGGCATTTCTTTATTATGTTTGTTTTCCAAAATAATAAAGTCCCTAGAATAGTTAGTGCATTTAATGGAACATTAAGTGTGACTTAATCGTGAGACTCCATTATATATTGGGACACTATTCTTAAAGTATCCGTAGTCATGCTTTACTGTGAACTGAGATAATAGTAAAACATAGAGACTATTATGTTAGTAGACTGATAACCACATCTCACGGGTTATGGATATGAGATATCAAGTCTTTACATAGGTATAAATATTAGGAGTAATATTTATACTGGATTGACCCACCATGAGAATACTACATAGTTTGTTATGTAAGTGTCATAAGATATTCTCATAGTGATAGCGGTGTATGGCACCCTTCGACCTGAAACCACTATGGACCCTAGATGTGGAGTAGAGTGCTTAGTTGCCGTTCAAACGTTGTCCGTAACAGGATGACTATAAAGTCGGTTGATGGGTACTCCACAAATCATGATGGGGGACATGAATGACCTAGATGGGATTTGCCCCTCCTACATAACAGGAGTAATATCTTAGGCCTCTTGATAGAATATGACTGCAATATGCGTGGCCACGCCGAACTAAGTCAATATGAGATATTGAGCTTATTCGTTACTCGGTATATTCTGGGATCAAGAAACATGATATTGAACTATACACGGGTGACACGATCTATGCCTTGTGTTCAATATAGATATAAAGGGCAAAGGGGTAATACATATGATCGTTATCACGGAAAGGTTTTGTCAGATCACATGACATTCTCGTCACTTGGGTAGCAGTGATGTGTTGCTAGATACCGCTCACTGTTTATAATATTAAATAGGTGATTTATTATTATTGCCAACGTTACGAGAACCTACAGGGTCACACACAAAGGACAGATAAATGAGAGAAATAAATAAGTAAGACTTATTTATAAAATAATAAGTAGGACTTATTAGTAATTAAATAATTAAGTATGACTTATTATTTAATCTATGAAAATAGAGAAATGCGGTCCACCGTAAGGTATGGTGTATTTAAGTGCTTGGCTTGATGACCACATAAGTGGTTCTATAAATAAAACCCTTGTGGTGAAGTTTTTTCATGCTTAACCAAATTCACAAACCTAGCCGCTGTTCTCTAAACCCTATTCTCTCTGAATCTCCGTTGGAATTGGCTAACACCAGTCATCGGAGAAGTTCTGTTCGTGTGGATGAGTAGATGCATCGCTACACTTGCTTTGCTCGTGATCAATCAGAATCGTTTCGACATCTCCTCGACGCTTCAAGAGGTAAACACATGAATTCTTTAGTGAAATATTGTGCTTACGAGGTCCATGATAACGGGTTAATTCCGCTCTAAAGTATGATGTTAAAAGAGTTTTAACAATTTATCTCTAGAAAAACCCAACAGTCAAACCTTTCTTTTCCCTTCTGATATTTCTGCTTATCAGAGGTTGAGGTTTCTAGCTTCTGAACTCCATCAGACCTTCTCTTGGCTTCTGACCAAGACTTCTTCTGATAGTTCTTACCAGAGTCTGCTTTCAAAGTCTGCTGCTCTACCTCTCTTTCAGAGTTTCTCTCAGTCAAACGCAACGCTTATGCTTCTAGACTGCTTTATAGCTCTTCAATTCTCATGGAACTCAAGTCCTTGGAATGTTCAATAGCTACCACAATGTAATCAAACTGAGGGGTAAGTGATCTCAATACCTTCTCAATGATTACTTGTTCTGAGAGTGTTTCTCCACACGCCTTCATCTCATTAGTGATCAAAATCATTCTTGAGATGTACTCAGGGACCTTCTCATTGTTCTTCATGTTGAGATTCTCATACTGCTTTCGTAAGGACTGAAGCTTCACCTTCTTCACTGATGCATCACCACCATAGCATCTGATCAGTGTGTCCCACGCGGCCTTTGCCGTTTCTGAGTCAGCAATCTTCTCAAACACGTTTTCATCCACACACTGATGGATGTAGAACAACGCCCTTTGATCTTTCTTCTTCGTATCCTTCTGAGCAAGTTTTTGTGCGTCTGTTGCATCAGCTGCTACTGGAACATAACCTTCAGTAACAAGTTCAAGCACATCTTGAGCACCAAACAGAACAATCATCTGTTTCATCCAACGATTCCAGTTTTTGCCATCAAACACTGGAAGCTTGGTACTCATACCACCGTTTTCTTTCATCTTCAATCTTTGTGCGTTCACTTAAATCTCACTAACACTCGTGTTTCCCAATCCCGCAGAATCAGAAAATGTGATTCTGTTACAACTTCGTTCAAGATTCAACTCGAATTCAAGAAACGAAATCAATCACACAACGCCTCACGTTTCACTCGTGTTTCCCGTGGATTCGAACCAGGCTCTGATACCAATTGTTGGTGCACAAAGGTGATAAATGAATAGAAAAAGGAATTGTATTTAATGAACTTGAAAAATGACGGCTACAAGAAGAATAATAAAGGCACTAACTTCTATGATGATATAACTACTCCTATTTATACACAAGGACTAGGTCATAAAGACAGCATAGTAAAATACTAAAATACCCTTAAATATAAATTACTTCTAACAGACACAACAATTATTTTATATTTTAAATTTTTATTAATAATAATGACTCGGTAATAATATTTAATTTCTTTTGTTTGAAGTTAATTATTGCATTGAAAACTTATTAAATAAGTCATGACAAATAAAAACGACCAGAAGTGGAGATTGCATACATTTTTCAAAGTGCAAATATAATTACATAATTAAATTCTTCAATACGAAAAATCTATGATAATATATAAAGGAAAAAAAAGAGGATAATATTCAAAGTTTGTTTGGTTGATTGATTTTTTTTATGAGACTTCCTTGTGGGTGTATTTTACATACATTTTCTTGAGGAGAAAAAATCAATTGAAAGATTAGTTCAGAAAAAATGATAAAGTCAATTGATTTTTTTAGTAAACTTTTAAGATTTTAGAGAACGGGCAAGATACTTTTATTCTGGTTGAATCTTGAGTTAATGAGAGTGTGCTAAGTGAACGATTTAGTCGGTTGTATGGTTTAGCATCAGATAAACGGGATGGTGGTTGATGATTTCTTAGAGGTGAGAGTAGGGCGAGACAAAAAATTGAGGCCCATCCCAACCTAAAAAAAAATTTAAAAAAACTTTGGAAGAATAATATTTCTTCTAAACTCTAAAGTTAATATTTTAGGATGGAGATTACTCTTAGAGAAGTTACCAATGAGGGCAGCTCTTAACCATAGATGTATTTTGCTTAACTCACTTGATCTTCCCTGTATCTTCTGTTTTATAGATAGTGAAGATTGCTTCCATCTTTTTTTTCATTGTTCTTTTGTTACAAGAGTGTGGGAAGCCGTTTATGATGGGTGGGACATGATTTACCGACAAATGTGGGGGGTTGGAACCACTTTTTAGAATTTGGTACAGTGGTTAAATAAAAAAATGGTAAATATATAATTGGACCTCTAATATGATTGGCTACTGTTTAGTATATTTGGAAGTTCAAAAAGAATATAGTCTTCAACAAAGTTATAACAAACACTTAATAAATGATGATATTAAGGTTTTGGTTTAGAGTCGCTCTGACTAGACACCCTCCTTCTCTTTTTATGATTGATGTGTTCACTCTTTTGTATATCTTTAAAGTATGTAATAAATTATTTTGTATTGTAAGTGGTTAAATACCTCTTATACTCTTTTATAATAAATAATATTTGTTTATAAAAAAAATGTCATATGTAACTGTGATCGAAAGATGATTGAAACTACTTGATACCAGAATTGACTTACGAACTAGATTCAACTAATGCTGAAAGAAAAAAAAAACTCATATATAATTTTTTTTTACGTTAATTATCCCATTATATACACGTATACTACTAGTACGGCTGGTTATACACGTATACGTACTCCTGATCACTGGGATACAGAGAGAGTCAACGAGTATACTATGTCCTATCTCAAATAAATAAAATGATTACAAAAAGGAAAGAAAAGTCAACATTTTGAATTTTCTTCATATATATATATATACTTCGTATGTAATACATAAGGTGTGCCAATTTATGTTTTTTTTTATAAAAGCCAATTTATGTTTTATAGTTTAAAACTAAATTAACTAATATAAATATATAATCTCGTTTATCATGCGGTCTTATTATATAGTACAATTATAATAGAAGGAAAAAAAAAACCTCAGTAGCAATTAACAACACACATACACACTTGTTCAGATCTCATGCGTGACAACAAGTAACAACCAAAAACAAAATTATAACTATATAAACTTATTGGCACCAAGTCAAGGAGGCCAATTTTTTCCTATAAAACGGTTTTGGACGTTCCTCGAATATTAATATCAATACCCTTCCTTACTAAAAAACGTTTATTAAACTAAAAAACAAAAAAAATAATTATAATTTGTCCAAATCATAATTTATAAATAAAAGTGCTTTTTGACCCCAAAATAAAATATTTTCATTCATTTCTTTAGATAAAAAAGAAGGCCATTGACTCGTTACCTTTGTGTTATAAAATAATAAAGTTCCCAACTGTCGCTTTACTTTTTGTCATATGCCCAAAACTACAAGAAAGATGAGACAAATTGTAATTTGTAAAGGAAGGGAAAAAAAAAAGATGAGACAATTATTGGATATCTTGATGTATACAACAACTAATAATTAAAAGTTTTACATGAGAATACAAATATCTGACCTTAAATGTTTTCCCAATTTGTTTTTATAATTCATCATAATTATGTTATGGAAAATGCTAACTAATATCCCAGGAGCACTAGTTAAGGATATACTTAAAATAGTAAAGTTATATTAAATTATGTGTAATTCATATTTAAAAAATAGAGAAAGTGTTGTTTTCAATGCAAAAATTAATTTTTTTTAATCTTTAACTAGTTAGCATGATTTGCATATAGTATGCCTCTCAAGATATTTTTGTAGTTTAGATTATTTGAGTCTATAATAAGATTAATTCTTGAACCACTCCACACATTACCAATAAAAATTTGACTAAGTAAAAAAATATAAGTGAATACCCTCTAAATTCTTCCACTCTATTTGAGTCTATAATATGCTCAATTATCTTACTGGAAAAATCAATTGATTCATTCATAACAATAATTTATTCCTGCTCATATAGTACTATCGATATAAATTCCGTTTCAGAAAATCTTCGGTTGAAATGAGAAGACCATTTAAATGACCCGCCTATTTGTTTTTGACCATATCTTCATGCAACACTGAAGATTAATATTCTATGAGATATGTCTCACAATTTTGGTATCGTTTTTTACCCGCATTTCCCACTCACTGCTATATGCGTGAACGTCAGATGGCAAAGCCCTTTTTGCCAACAGATTTGTGGTTGTTTGTTCTCTCATTGTAGTGTTGTTCTGTTGCTATCGCGATCCCATCCTCCATGGTATCGACATTAGGGTTCCTAGAATCTTTCTCTCATTTAGAGGTAATCTATGTGATCTTTTGTTTTTGATAATATTTGTTCGGTATTCTTAATTATGTAGTTACGATTTTCATTCAATTAAGAAAAATCTTAAGTGTACTTCAGATAATTGAACTGATTAATTACAATAGTTACCGCGCACGAATTTAGAAATTGTAAGATATAGTTCAACTGTTAACACTGATATTATTAAGTTGATCACTCTTGTTCAAATCCGAGATTTCGTGAGTGTGAGTTAATGTTTGTCACTTTATGTAAAAAAGTTATATTTTATGTCATCAAATGACAAAAATGCTACGCAAGATATGACCTGCCATTTGACTTTATGAACAAAGAAAGAAAAGAAAAGTAGCAGATTGGCTGATGAAAATCATAAGCTTGGTCTTAAACCGGCAACACCGTAGATAAGTTCGACTATTATGTACCTATGACGAAGGGAATTAACTTGTGGCTAGTGACTTATATACAAACTTTTTCTATGGAAAAAACTTCTTGGAAAGAACCAAATTAACAACTATCAATTTTGAAATATTCATTGCTTTTTTTTTTTGATAACCGAAATATTCATTGCTTTAGTAAATAATATTAAATGAATTAGTTGGGCTAAATAGATTAGTAAATTATGTCTTGAAATTTATACATTTAATAAATTGAAAGTATAAAAAGTTGTCTTTATTAATATTAATTTTATATTTTATTTCTATTTTAGTATATTTAACAATTGCATGACCCAATATTTAATAAATAGATTTTAAATAGTATTAATCAAAGCTCTCAAATCAATAGACTTTTTATTTATTGGGTTGATGTGTTTATATTATTTTATGACGGTTGATGATATTGGCAGGCAGTCATGTGGTGGTTAAGTGATTTTATAATTAAGCATGGTTTATGAAATAAGCTGACTAGAGCTAACTTCAGTCGTTGAAAAATGATAAAAATTTCTATATTGAAATGTCAATATACATCACATGTTACTTGAGTTTTCAATATTTTAAGATAAAGTAGAGATTTTAGGTTTGATTTTTAAACCGCGTTTCTACTTTCTTGTAATTAACGACCCTTTGTTACTATTTTTGCAATCCACTAGTTACTAACTTTCTAATTATATCTCCCGTAAAAATAAATAAAAAAACTTACTAATTAAATCTATAGGAGTATTCTTGAAAAAGAAAAAATCAATGGTGATTAATAACTCTTTGGGTATGCAACTTGCATAGAGACAAGATTTCCACCACCTTTAAGTGAAAAGTAATTTAAAAAACTTGATTTACATGATCACGATGAATGTCAGAATCAATGATAAATCGTCTATGTTTGGTACGTCACATTCAAGAGTTTTTAGAATTGAATTGGCAGTGAGGTCAATTGTACTTGGCGAAAGAGAAATAAAAGTGCTAATTGACTAGCTGCAAATATAATTAGTTTTTCCTATGAATTCTTTTTCGAATAACTATGCTATGGAGACTCCTTTTAACGGAATTTCAAGTTTTCTCAGATTTCATCACATTTTTTTATTTTGCTTACCTAAATATGTTCGTGTAACCTTGTAGTTTTTTTTTTCTTTCTGGACTTTGCCCCCTTCTCCACCAAATAGAAAATAATCTATATGATTATTTGTGTTAATATTTTGCAATAGATTTTTTCCATTTGATTCTAATTTGAGATAATTCTTCCAATTTAATTGGAAAGAAAAGCAAATTTAGGTAAGATAGCTAGTGCCTAGTAAGAGTATAAGCTTGAACACACACTTCATCTCAATTACAAGCAAATTATGTTGGAATGGAATTAATTAGTATATGTTTTTTTTCTACAATATATCTAATATTTATTTGAGCATAATTCAATGTTTCTTTAATATAAAAATAATGATTTTTTAACCAGCAAATATTATGTTGGAATAATATATCAGACTAAAAACCTTATAGTATTTTTTTTTTTTTTTAAAACTATAGTATATTATTAGAGATATATTGTATCATAGATTCAATGATGATCTACCAAAATCTATCCTTAGGCCATCTACCACGTGTAATCTACGGACTAAGCCCAATTATATTGATCGAGCATAAGTGCTGCATTAGAAGCAAAAACTTTCAAATCTTAGTTTATTTTATATGAGAAGATAGGGTAGTTCTCTTAATCTAAACTTTGTGCAGTTCAATCACGTGATAAAAATGAGATGCTTAATTCAAACATTTTTTTTTTGTTTCCCTTTAATCAGAATATAGACAAAAAATGTCTACATACACGAACTAATCCTTACCCCTTCAAAAGACTAAAATCCTAAATATTACACCGGTGTAACATTTCAGTAATGTTACACTGTTCAATAACGTTTTAACGAATAAATTTTTTATAAAATTCACCGTTAAATTGAAAGTTCATATCATATAGATCATCTATGTTGAGTTTTACAAAAAGTTAAAATCGTCTGATAAGTTATTGAGACACATAAAGATCAACGGTTTATGCATTTTTATCAAATACCGTTAATTTTGATGTGTCTCAAAAACATGTCACACGATTTTAGATTTTTGTAAAACTCAACATAGATGATCTATATAATATAAACTTTCAATCCAAAAGGTGAATTTTGTAAAATGTTTATTCGTTAAAGCGTTATTGAATAGTGTAACATTGTAATTTGATCTCTTCCCATGTATATATAATGTCTATTTAAATTAATCAACCCTTACAATTTCAATTACTAAACATGTCTATTTACTTCCTATAAAATATCATCTCAATTGGGATGAAAAGGCAAGCAACTTTAAATTTTTGAATATATTAATAATAAAAATGAATTAGCCATGGTCAAATGTTTTAGTTGTGAGGATGTTTGTGTGGGTTATTTTTGCATGGTTGGCATATGATAGTGTGTCCTAAAAGTGTTCCCACACTCTCATTACGAGATAGAGAGATGTTCAAAGCCGACATAGTTGACTAGACCACCGACCCCATCAAACCTATTGCCCTACCAAAAATGGTAACAAAAACAAAATATTTTATCTAAATTATTATAAAGTCAATTTACTTGTCCATCATCCCTATATATATAACAAACAAACAATCCTTCTTCCATTCTCAAAAGTCTTTTAACACATCTCTCTAACTAATACATCTTTTCAAAATGGGAAACGCATCAATCACTCTATGCTTTAATCAAAACAAAAATTCATCGTCGTCGTCGTCTTCAGTAAAGCTTATTTTTTGGGAAGGAACATCGAGATCGTTGAAAGGAAAACATATAGCTGGTGAAATAATGTTTGAATTTCCGGAAATGATGGTTTGTCATGCAGATTCATTCTTCATAGGACATCCAATTCCAGTTTTATCAATAAATGATGAACTTATGGTTGGTCAAACCTACTTTGTTCTACCTATTGACCGTTTTGCTATTGACACCCTCTCTGTATCTTCAATCTCAGCTTTTGGATCTAACCCTAATAAATCTCCTATTAAATTTGGGAAGTGCCCTTTTGAGTATTTAAAAGGTGATAATGGAAGGGTTGTTATTAAGGTCATGCCTGAATTTATTACTAGTCTCATCTTTAATGATAAAGAGATGAATAATGATGGAACACCTTATAGCAACGGTTTTCTTTGTAGTACTCCTGAGTTGAAAAAACATTATGAACAACTTGTGAGATCTAAGGATCAAGTTTGGTCTCCTAAGCTTGAAACTATTACAGAATACAAGGTTAGATTTTCACCATGTAGATTCATAGAATGGAAAGAAAAAGAGAAGCCAATGGAATCGTTTACAAGTAGAATGTAATAATAATTCATGTAATTTTAATTTTGATGTTACTAATTGTTAATTATATATATAGTTGAAATGTATACATTGATTATTTATATATAGCCTCAGATATCCAAGATATACATCGTGAAATTAATGTTTTGAGATGTGGGTCTTTATTATTTAGTAAAATATCACATCTCTAACACTACAAGAATTTTCTCCATTTCCCACAAAAATATTGGTAGGAAAGGGAACCAATTTGGTAGGAATTGGTACTTTTCCTACGACATTTCCTACCAAAGGTGTTGTAGGTATAAAGGCCTCTATTCCTACGAGCTACCTACGAATTTTCGTAGGAACTGTGTGTCAGCATGTGTCAGTACCATTCCTACCCAACTTTCGTAGGAAATGTTTTTTATATTTAAAATAAAATAAAATATAGAATTCATAATGAAAATTGCGCCAAAAATTTAAAATTTTGCCCAAAATTGATAATTTCGATCAAAATATTAATATTGCACCAAAATATTATAAATAGACATTAAGTAGTATAAGATATACATATTAGGCCAAAAGGGCTACAAGCAGCCCACCAAAAGGAAAGCAATAAACATAAGCAAAACAAACAACCTTAGGCACAAATGTCACGCTAATAGGAATATAAAAACAAGAAATATAGATTACTAATTTCAATCGTCTGCATCCTCACTATCAAACTCGTCTGAGGCTTCATCATCAGTCGAGTTAGTTTGGTCATTTGGAGCATTCTTGGACGAAGCCATTTGCCTAAAATACTCATCCATTTGTCTTCTCTGCTCATCCATTTGTCTTCTATGCTCATCCATTTCTATTCTAAATTGTTCGTTCATCATAGCTCTTCTTTCTTCAGCTTCTCTATCAAGGCGGTCCAACCTATCCTGCATATGTTGTTCTTGTTGGGCCCGCCTGTTTAACTCCTCTTTGTGAGCCTTCAACTCTTGTGTCAATCTTTGAATTTCCGCATGTGCTTCAGGGGGAAATGTTGTAGGATGACACCTTTCTTCAGGTGTAGGAACATGAAGAAGGTTTTCATATGTCACATTAGTAGCCAACTTTCCAAAACCATATTTGTTTTTCTTCGTCCCTCGTCCGGCTACCTGCATCCAAATATCTCGTCGGATGATAAGTGGTATATCATCATAGCAAGAATACTCAGTATGTTCTTGAAGAAACTCTCGAATTTTTTCATCGTATGTAGCCTGTATACATAAATAATAAATAAAGTCAGATAAAAAATTAACGAATAAAAATACTAGACAATGATACAAGGCAGAGAAACAAAGAGAAACAGGGGACACGCCCCACACCAACCCACTAAACAAAAGCCAAGCACCAAAACCCCCTGTTACACAGAAATAGCAGAGGCTGCAAACAGCCCCTCTAACACCCAAAACCAGAAAAACAGTGGAACATCAGCAACAAACAGAGGGAAAAAAAAACCAGGCAGCAAAATAATTAGCTCGCAAAACAACTACCCGGATCCCAACTCCACTCGTAACAGTCCCCACATAATGAAACAACAACAAAAGCATTGCCTAGCCAAAACAGAAAAAACACAGCCCACTTCAAATGAAAACAACACAGCCGCCCCTAAAAAAAGCCAACAAGTCACTATGAAAACAACACAACACTTGCATTTTTTTTTCTCACTATGTTTTGTCTAAACAACCAGTCAACAAGATGATGAATACAAAACTTCAATGACATGGCGTGGCTGATCGTATTCAAGGAATATAATCAAAACTATACAATGATAGACTATGAAGAAGAAAACATCAAACATGAAAGAAAAAAATATAGTGGTGATCAAATGTCAAGATAAAAATTCCAAAAAAATCCGTTCCATTTTCTTGAAACTTCATAAGTCATGATGAGTGTTTATTTTGTTGCGATCAAGAAAATTAGATGCATTTTTTTACACTCAGTAACCACTTGCAGTCCTAAACAACCAGTCAACAAGATGATGAATAAAAAACTACAATGACATGGCGTGGCTCATTACTATTAGAGTTCACCTGAGTAATTTCGGACCGCAAATCTACGTAGCGACCCGTCTTCTTCCTGAGGTGGGTTTCTTTGTGGACTTTAGCAATGTCTATGTCGCCACCATTCTTTTGTACCTAATTTTACAGGCACAATAAATAATCAATTATAAATTATGAATAATTAAATATATACAAATATTAAAAATTATACAAATTAATTATATTTTTACCATATCTTGAGCATGGGCGAAAAGACTGGCAGATCCCTGAGTGTGGAGACATCCCCCTTTGCTTCTATTTTTACTAATAAATTACAATTTTTTTACTAAATACTTTTCTAATAAACTACAAAAATCTAACACGTAACTAATATTTTTATTAATAAATATTTTTCTAATTACACTTCTTTAATTTTGTCCGAATTACGTGTAAAAATCTAACACATCTTTAACATTTATTCAAATTAATTTATTTTTTATTTTTCGTACGAGTTACGTGTAAAAATCTTAACATGTCATATTTTTACTAATAAACTACAATTTTTTTACTAAATACTTTTCTAAATCTAACACGTAACTAATATTTTTATTAATAAATATTTTTCTAATTACACTTCTTTAATTTTGTCCGAATTACGTGTAAAAATCTAACATGTTATCGACGGTTATTCAAATTAGCTTCTATCTTTATTCGTCGTACAAGTTACGTGTAAAAAGCCAACATGTCATATTTTACTAATAAACTATAATGTTTATTTACAAAGTACCTAAAAAAAATAATTTTTAATAACTAATTTAATTACATTTATTTTTACTAACTGATATTTTATTTTAATCTAAAACTATAATATAATAACATGCTAATTAGTGCCTCCGGGACATTAGTTAAGTATACTTAAAATAGTAAAATCACATTAAAAATTGTGAAGTCAATGTTTAAAAAGTAAGAGAAATGTTGTTTTCAATGCAAAATTTACTTTTTTTGTATCCTTAACGAGTGCCCCGTTAAGTGCCCGGGGCACTGGTTAGCATGACCTTATATATATAAATATATATTTACTAACATTTCTATTACTAATGATAATATCTTTTTTTATTAACTAACAATTTAAAATAAATTAGAGAAACTAACCTCAAATAAGTGTGATGAAAAAAGTCCCAAACAACAGCACCAACAACAACACATCAACAAATCACGCAACAACAATCACACTAAAAAAATAGAAACACAATTAAGAAAATTAACTAAAAATTAATTTACAAATAATTATATATATTAAAAAACTTAAAATAAATTTACAAAACTCACCGGTTATAACAATCTGATTAGAAATAGATGTAGAAAAATTGAAGAATAAATTTTGAAGAACAAAAATTCAAGAAGGAATTGATGAAGAAAGTGAAATATATATGAAGAAAAATGTTTGAAGAAGAAATATATATAGGCTCAATATAGCCGTTGCTCAACGGTTGAAAATTCTGACAAATACCTTTCCTACCAAAGTTTCGTAGGAAGTTTCGTAGGAAATGTTTTTTAATTAAAAGAAAAAAAGGTCTCCTGCTATAAATGTCAATTCAACGGTAAAATGACCATTCCTACCAAATATTTCGTAGGAAATGTATCTTGAAAAGCGCACTTCTTTTACTGTTGTCAGAAATCCGTTTCCTACCAAATTTTCGTAGGAAATACATTTCATTTCCTACCACCATAAAATTTGTAGGAAATGTTTGTAGGAAATAGAGAAAATTCTTGTAGTGTAATCTCTTCTTCTTTTTTTATAAAACTAATTATTGTACTAAATTATAATATATATTGTGATGATTCATCTTTAAAAAATTTCTTTAAGGATTAATTAAGGTTCAAATTACAAGCACTCTTCTTAAAAGAAAACATGCAATATGCGTCTTGAGAAAGGCTTTGGAGCAATGCATGTTCTCATAATGCGAAAATTTTTGTAAGACATTCTTCCTAGCTATGCAATTGAAATAATTCAAAACTAGCTATGCAATTTATTATCCTTTGGAAATAATTCAAAACCTAAGGTTTTAGTTTTCTTTTCATTAATTTTCAACTGATATTTGTCATCAGATTTGGTATAATTATCTGTTGGGCAGTTCCTAAGATATTGAGTATATCTTGTACAAATTATGAATTTAGTTTCAAGATATTCATGTAAGATAATTTCAAGTTCTCATTAGAAAACGACTAAAAGTCTATCAATATTAAACAAAAATAAATTAAAAAATATATCTTCTCATCATGTATTATATTACTCAAATCTTCTATCAAGTCAGTCAAATTGTACTTCCAATAATGATATATTTTCCTTATAAAAAAATTGGTACTAAAATTTATATCTTTTGCTTATAAAAAAAGTGAGACAATGACAATTAATGTATGGAAAAAGTGAATCCAATTCAAAGAATGATAGCTAGCTAGACTCAAAGTTTAAAATTGTGTGCATTTAGAGAGATTTTTTTTATATATAATGTGTTTCTTTCTACGAATTTGACATTTTTGAGAAAAATATTCAATCTTCATTTTGTTCGACGTTATTTTAGTATAGTAATAATATTTGCGAATCTAAATTTTCAATATATAATTTTTCAAATGACTAATTTTGGTGAACAACTGTTGAATAGTGATTTAGCTAATGACGAATTTTAATTAGCTTTATTCTCTAATTGACTTTAAAAACATTATATTTCCCTACAGTTACTCTCTCTGCCTTCTCTCTAGAAAAAACTTTGCCGCCCCCTCCCCCATTTTATCCAAAATCCATCTCTTCAAGATGTAGGGCCAATGTGGTAGTGTGACGAGTGGTGGTTGGCCTTCCAGACCATCCTCCTTCTTGATCCGTCGTTAACTCGCATTTCCTTTGTTAGTTTAGAGGTTATGACGGAAGTTTGGTTGCAAACCCTTATATATGGGGGGTTGACTGGAACCTGCACTACTGGTGTCAGATTTCTCCTTAACGCGTGACAAGCTACTTTATGCCGTCTTTCTACCGTTATACTGGAGTTTTCGTCATTTTCCGATGGCCTATATAAGTTGGTGGATATGGAATTTGTGTCTCATACCAGTGAAGGGGCGGAGGTTGGTCCGTGGTGGTGGTTGTAACCAAAAAATTTGTCTTTGTGGTAGTGGTTCGGTGTTGGTTTGAGCGCAGCGTCTTCATCTTCTTTGTTGGTTGCTCATTTGGGAGTAAAACAACATTGGTAACAAAGATCCTCTGTGTGGAGTGTTTTTGGCTGTCTGTGTTTTCTCTTTATCCCGGATAGATATGGTTTATTAACGGTGTTTACCAGCGGGCGATGTTTCAGCTAAGCTTCAGCTTGGTGATTGGGACATTTTTACAGCATCACGTGGTGTTGGTATAATTGGTGAGGTGGTCGGATAGTTTAAGTGGTTGGTTCAAGTGTTTGTTTACATTTGGAGTTGTTTGTCTTGGTTGTGGCTATTGTAGGGATGCCTTGTGTTCGTGATATTTTTATATTGAAGGTTTTGGATTTAGATGGAGTTTTGAGTAGGACGGAAGTGTGTCCATCTTGATTTTTGAATGGTGTGGTATTGTGACGGGTTTTTTGTTGAAGAGGTCCTGGTGTAATTGTGTGATTTCGTGAAGAAGAAAAAAAATTATTCTCTAATTTTATTTGTCTTGTAGTGTTTTATGATCATCACATCAATTCTACTCAATTTAATCCGCTATTAGGAATACTAAACCTTATAAAAAAGATTGAGCACCTGATTAAAATGTGTGGTATGACACAATCAAATACTTTGAATACAAGCAAATGGATTATTACTTCAGTTGAAAGAAGAAAGATGAAAACCTAGATTTTTATCACCCCCATTCTCTAGTGACAAATAAAATATATTTGTTGTTTTTCCATTTGAAAATATATTATTTTCTCTAAAATTATTAAATGTGCATCAAGTAGTAGATAACCAAACAATCATGTCATTCTATTGTGTTGCCCCTTTAATTTTCTATGTTTTGTATTTTTTTCTAATGAAATTTATATTTTGTACTTTGGAACTCATATTTTCATTATTGATAAAACTGTTTTTGCCTATCAACTCTCAAGTTTCAAGGAAATGCAAAAGTATAGTCTCCCATGCAAGTAGTAGTAGTACTTTTCCATTATCATTAAATGTGTGTCACAAAATTCCAGCTTAATTAAATTCATTAGAAACCGTGGCGGATGTGTGTGTAGTATGACAATTGGGCTCTTGCATGCCCCCACAAAAGAAAAATAGTCCATATACAATTTGGAAATTTCTATCTATTATAAGTTATAAGTTATAACTCATCAAAAAGTAGTTGTTGACTGCATAAATCTATAAGAGATCTATAAGAGATAAATCATACTAGTACTAGCAGGCCCGGCTTGCACACAAGTGCAGGGTGTGCGCCGGTGCCGGGCCTCCAAAATTTCGGGGCCTCAATTTAAAATTTTGAGGTTTTATAATATTAGTTATATATTATTTGTACTCATAAAATATCAGATGTGTATTAATAGATTAATTTTAAAATCCTAAAATAATAGTTATATATTGTTAATGTTCATAAAACATCATATGAGTATCAATAGATTAGTTATCTATACTCATAAATATCGTTCTACTACATTTAAATTTTAAATTATGATGTCTCTTTTTGACGTTATATATAATGATAATTATTTTTTATGTGTCTCTTATATATAATTTAAATAGAGAATAATTTTTAATTATTTTATATTTTTTTATTAGCCTGATTTTTAATATTTGAACAGGGTCTTCAAATAGTAGGGGACGGCCCTGAGTACTAGGGCTATATAGCTGGGAAAATATTATTGTATTTAATATAAGAAGAAATTTACGTTTTAGATACATTAAAATATTGATATATTTAAACTATATTATAGACTAAATACATTTATTTTTTAATTTATCTAAAAAATTAATTTCTTCTTATATTAAGGATCAGATGGAGTACTAATATAGTACTCCCTCCGTTTCTTTTTAATTGTCTTTTTAGAATGATAACACCAAATTAAGGAAGTGATTTTTTGCATGTTATCTTCCTATTATACCCTCGTTTTAATCCACCAATAAATTCCTATTTTTTTGCCCACACTTTTTCTTTCCAATAAATTTAATATATTATATAAAAAAAATTAATATGTTATGTACCAAAAAAAATTTAAAAAAAAAAGATTTAGTTTTCCAAATATATAGCATTAATTGGTTTTATGGAAAAAGATAAGAGCAATTGACAAAGGGTATGATTGAAAAATCATACCCATAAAATAAAAAAAGGACAATTAAATAGAAACGCTAAATATGATAATAAAAGACAATTAAAAAGAAACGGAGGGAGTATGTTCTAAGGGTAATATATGTTCTACGGATATATATTAAGGAAGTAAAAGTATAAATAATATTTAGAACTTGCAAGTGGAATCGATTTTCAGAAAATCTTAAATAGTAAAATATATGAAAATGTGTGGAAAATCCGAAGGAAAGGCCGCCGAATAATTTGCAGGTTTTACTTAACAAATCAGATTATTGAGGATTTTCCTATAGATTTGTTCGACAACTTCCTACATGTACATATGCAGGTAATGTTAAAAATAATTCCAAAAATAAATTCGAAGGAAATATCCCAGCAAAGGTAACAGTGACCTGCGAATTTTCTTGAAAATGCAGGATAAGCAGAAAATTTCATCTTATTGATAAAATCCGCAGGAAA
This sequence comes from Trifolium repens, assembly GCA_030408175.1. NCBI lineage: Eukaryota > Viridiplantae > Streptophyta > Magnoliopsida > Fabales > Fabaceae > Trifolium > Trifolium repens. The sequence goes on along the minus strand of CP125844.1, from coordinate 54,340,132 downwards.
AGTCTCGAGAATACTTGCCAATTTTTCCCGGTAGGGAAAATAGCAAATTTATAGTAATGGAACCACAATAAGATGTGTTTCGAACGATAAGAAAAACACAAAAACCTTATTGTCATATTTAGTGAGAGAGAGAGAGAGAGAGAGAGAGAACCAGGCCAATGACCGAGCAACATAACAATTGAAATTTCTTCAATTGATTTTACGTTTTCACCGGTTTTCGACCCACCAAAGATGGACGACAATTTGGCTTGTGCGTAGAGGCATGCGCACTGGCAAACATTGTTTCCCCTGGAAATCGAATCCGGTATTCAAAATTTCTCCAATTTAGTTTTACTGCCATATACAATCTAATCTATGTTCATTCAATGACGATATATAACCACTGAAACTAAGAAGATGCTGAAGCACTGGTCAGGCCCGGTTTTGGGCCAGTGCAGCCAGTGCTGCAGATTTGGGCCTCAAAAATCTGGGGCCTCAATTTTTTTTTGGTAGTATGTAGAGAGTGTAGTAGTAAACAGGAGGTCCAAAAAGCAAATGTATCTAACAAAAAAAAATATTATGTTTTTTTTATAAAAAAAATAATATATTTTCTATTAGGGGTCCATTATTATTATTAGCACGGGACCTCGAAATTCTCGGAGACGGCCCTGGCACTGATAAGTTACTAGACATAAAAGGAAAAAAAAAAGGTGCCTACCACTCTCTAAGCAACTCAATAGTTTTTCTTTCTTTTATGATTTTCCAATATGGGCTTGAGGCCCATCTTTTAATTGTTTTTACTTTTAAGTACTCGTTGTCATTTTTTATGGGAAATTGCTCTTCGCCCCCCTCCCGTTGCTTAGAGCCCTCTTAAATTTCTAAAATTGCCCCAGTAAGCATCTACTGGGTAACTGGGAGTTAAAATCAGTGGAGTACTATCGGGAGATGGAAACTGGTAAGTAGAAAAATAAAATTCATAATTTTAACCAAAAAATAATGTATTGGGAATAATAATAATACAGTAGTACTAAAATGTTTTCTACCGGGAAAAAATAAAAATTTATGAAAGTTATAACTTAACATTACCTGTTCTTTTGAATGAAACAATGCACATAGATAGATTAGATTGATGGTAGCATTGTGTAATAATAACACAGATTTTGAGTAAAAAAAATTGCAACAAAAAATAATAGTTTAAAAATTATTTATTATATTTTTACAATCCAAATACCAAACCAGAAAGTGGTAGTTTAATTAAGGTCAAACTTGTACAAGTGAGATAAATGTTTCATTGTCCATAAATTTGTTTTAATTATTAGATCAATAAATAGTGATATGATATGTTAATCTAATGATTAAAAACAAATTTATATATAATGAAAATTTTGTTTTATTTATGTGTGTTAGTGTTAGTACTGTGTTAAACAAAGTCTCAAATTAACAGTTTATTCTATTTTTCCCAGACTGAAACAGTGGTCACTATTTAAAGTCCTTCCCCACAAGCAGGTCCAAAAGTACCAAAACAACTGAACTGAAATACCCATGCTTCACTATTGCATAACACAAAACAACCATAAAAAAGTGACACTTGTCGTATGTATAAACAAAAGACCCTTTTTCTTATAGAAAACAATGTCATGTGAGTGATTGAATGGGGAAGAAACATAGGGTTCTAGTGATTTGAGCAATGATGTTGAGATTACATACACACAAGTCTAAAGATCCGAGAATGCAAGACATTGTTTGTTCTTTTAAAAGTCATGTTAATTAGTTTTTCTGAGATAATCCCTCCGGCCTTAATTATAAGCAAATATCATTTTTTAAATACATTGAATAATCAATGTATCTAATCTAAAAAGTGGACTAGATACATTAATTATTCAATGTATCCAAAAAGCAACATTTGTTTATAATTAAGGCCGCAGGGAGTACTGGTTAAGGATACATAAATGATAATTTTTGTATTGAAAATAATATTTTTTATATTTTACTAACATTGATTATACAAATTTCAATATAATTTTACTATAGTGAGAATTACCTTAACCAGTGCTCCGAGTACCGTCAGCATTTTTCTTGAATTAATTGTGAAGGACCACTCCTAGTACTAGTACAAATAGTACATGGACAATGAATGCATAGTGCATTGCACCCCTTGATATAGGACTACATTAATGAATTCATTCTAATACTGGCCCAACTTTGGCCCAACCACATGCCATGCCACCTCAATAATAACCAAAATCATCTTTGTGGTTTGTATTTTTACTTTTGAACTAGACGTGACTGAATAAAGATAAGGGTGTAACGATCAAACTTATGATCTGGTTTCAAACTAATGGAATACATCATTGACCTACAGTCTCATAAGAAATGTTTTACTTAATTGTTTGAAGTTATTAAATAAATTACATAGTATTAGTATTACACTAGTTATATTAATTTTAATGACCAAAAAAAATTATTTACTGAATCACATTTTTTTTGACAGAAATCAAATTAACTCATATTCATAACATTTTATTCAATATAAAATGGCATATGATCATGACAATAGGAATTAGCATAAGACAATGACGTCCTTCCTAACGAATGGGTCATATTGTTTGTTTGTTGCCGAACATAACTTATTTTAAAGTTTGGAAAAAAAGAAAGGGAAACTTTACAAGAATTTAATATAGCTCCTAATTCTGAATTGATATCAATATTGTTGAAAATACCGTCAACTACTTACTTACAGTCAAGTTCTATGAACACTTCTGGCAAGCCTCGATTACCAAGCCAAATTATAGTCTCTTTGAGCCCCAAGCCAATCACATTTATTGATTGTATTTTGTGCAGAATATAATATATAGATGAATGCATATTATTAAAAGGTTTGGGAATATAAACAATTAATTTTATTTTTTAAAAAAGTCATGTTTTTTTTTTTGACTAATAAAAAAGTCATGTTAACTAGTGTTCTTGTTGCATTAGTTAAGAATATAAAAAAAATATAAATTTTGTATTTAAAATACCATTTTTCATACTTTATAAGTATTAATTACACAAATTTTAATATATATTTTTTTAACTAGTACTCCAGCCCAGACACCATTTAGCATTTTCCTTTTAAAAAACACATTTTCATTTTTATCTTTTTAACATGCACACTCTATTTACTAAGCAAATGAAGGAGGAAGACTTAGTTAGGCACAACACCAAATATGAGGTGTTGAGCACACATACAAAATTTTAAAATATTTAAAGATAAAATGATTAATTAAAGTTAGATGATGTGACTAAATTATTTAATATTTATTTTATCTCTTTTATGAGTGTGTGTCTAAATGTATTTTATTTGGGGTTGTACCCAAATAAGAATTGCTCGCAAATGGAGTAGCCAGTAGAAATGAACAAAGGAGCACACGCGCCGCCGCAATGAAAGGAGTGTGAATTAATGAGACCTCGCTGGAGAAAAGGACAAGAAAAACGCGTGAGAAAATGTGTAAGCAAGTAACTGTAACACAACACGAACACCAATACACGGAGACAGCAAGAGAAGCATTGAAGAAGAAGAACACAGAGAGACAGAGTGAGAGAGAATGTAGTATGAAGATTTACTCCCTAGATTGGATTGATTGATGGTTACTGGAGTACTTTAACTTTGTTTCTTTTTTTTAAGGGCTCGAGACACCTCGTCATGTGTGTTCTTCCAAAACCAAACACTGCATGGAAGAACAAACAAACATCACTTATTTATTTTTGAAAAAAGTTAAATAGTGTTCTCGAAGCATTAGTTAAAGATATTTGAAATAGTAAAATCATATTGAAAGTTGTGTAGTTAATTTTTGTAATATATAAAAAATGTTATTGTCAATGCAAAAGTTGCTTTTTGTATCTTTATCTAATATTCCGGGCACTAACTAACATGATCCATTTTTTTAGTTTTATTATAAACCGTTCAAATCTCTATATATATTGTGGATTTTTTTTGAGTTAGAAAGGATCTCGGTTTTTTGTCTAGAAACATGTTTAGAATACTTTCTATATATTGTAATATAAACAAAAAAATAAATATTTTTTATTGTTCCAAATTATAAATAAAAACAATTAACTTTTATCGTTTTCAAGATTTATTTTTATGAAATTTATTGCAAATTACATATGATTTATTTTCTCTTCTTTTTTCCATAATCAATCCAAAAAAAATTATACCTTCTCATAAAACTTAATTAAAAAAAAACACAAAAAAATCATACTTTAAAATATTTTATTTTATTTTTTCTAATAAATATGAAATATTTTTTATTTATATAATATGGGACGAACGAAATACTTACCAAAAGGAGTACCATCAATTTGAATTGAAATATAAAAGTAACACTAAAAATATTTAATAAAAAACAATTTAGCAACAAGTACACACATTCTAGATAAGTTTATTACATAACTTTTCTTAATATCCATAATTTTTTTGTATAATGCCTATAATGAGGAACAAAGGAAGCATAATATTATAAATTTAAATTAGATATATCGGTTATTTAACTAATATTACACGTGTTTTAAAACCAAAGAAAGTAATTAAATTATGGATATTAAACACCAAAGAAAGTAATAATATACTATATATATATATATATATATATATATATATATATATATATATATATATATATATATTTGCCATTAAAAAAGGGAAAATGCTATTTAGCAAGAATTTTTTGATGCAAGAAAGAGAAGAATAAATCCTCACCCTTGATTACATCCATAACCACCCATGTTTTCCACTAAAAAAGAAGATTAAATGATATCATCCTTTAAGATTTTGCCATGTGTTAATTCTTGCATTTCTTGTGTAAAAATTTCATGCTAAATAGCAATGCTCTTAAAAAAGTTACATATTTATATTTTCCCTCTTTGATACTCCGTTCTCATATATAAATGAAGAATAACTTTAATTAAATTTAAAAAGTAATAATTAAATCTAACAAATTTGACCTCAAAATAATTTTCAAAGGCACGATAATAACAATATTCCATCCCTAACAAATTCGCTCAGGTTATAACAAGCAAGTAGCGTTTAGAAGCTTGTGCTAGTATATTTTTTGTTGTTTTTTAGTGTTGGTGATATGTATTGGAACTATTGTAAGAGCTCGGTTAGTGTGGTTATTGTTATGTTATGTCTTATGTTTGGTTAATGTGTTTTTCATTACCTTGACTTTCTTTGTTCTTATCTTGACAACCCCTTAAACTTTTTGTTTTTGCTTAGAGAATTTTTCAATTAATAAAATTTAATGATTAGTAAAAAGATATAATAAAACTAAATTCGGATAACCTCTAGAACATGTATAATGAAGTTTGAATTACCTTGGTAACAAATTTATTTATCTTTCAACGAATTAGTCAAATGCAAACTGGTGCCTCCGAGTCCGAGGCACTAGGTAAAAGTCTAATTTATTTTTTTTCAATGCATTTTTTATTTATTTTCTCTTTTAAGTTTCATATTTAGTGTCCCAAAAACACTAATTAGCAAAAAAACATAAAATGAACCAAAGAAACTTTATTTCCTCTTCAATATGAGGCCAAAAAATTTCCCACGTTATATACTTGATTAAAATTGTTGATAAAATTTATGATATCAACTTATTAAATTTGTTTATGGACAAATTGTCCCTTTCTTCCTCATTTGAGGCCATTCTTCATTGAAACAATATTACGAGATGACTGGGCCATGATTATGAAATAAAACAATGGGCCATGTCAACCTAAATACACAATTTTGCTCTTGAATGCTTCCCGTGGATAATTGATTCTATCTCCTTCCCACACCCCCTTCCATCACCCCCCAACCCCCCTCCCGCACACAATTTATTTCCTATCTGTTTTTTAAAACTTTATTTAATTTTGGGCGTGATGATATTGGTTAGTTATACATTTCTCTTCAATGGAATGTGTATTACTTTTGTACATTAAAATTTCAAAATACTAGCTAGTATTTATTTATACCAAAATGAGCATATATAAGGTGTGCTTTTGATTTTTCTTTGAATGAGGTTTTTGCTTTTAAATTCAAAAATGATAGAGAGACTATTCAATAAAAAAAAAAGGAAATTAAATTAAAATAACGGATCTTAAACACAAGACAAGTTTTGTTTTTAAGTGGAATTTGATTTGATTACAATTAGAAGCTCAAATCATGAATAATAGTACTCCTCCAAGATGTAAATATAAAGACATTATATGAAAATTTTACATTTAACAAGCTAAGAAATTTAATGCATCAAAAGTAAAAACACACAAAATTTTAAAACATAATTTATATATTTGTGTTCTTATCATGTACCTTAAGGGCACAAGTTAACATTCTCCAAATATAAAAGTTCATATTTTTGTTTACTTTGAGATTTGTAATTCATGATAGTACACCCACTTTTCACAAACTTCACATGCATTAGAGTCATGCATTTTTTATTAAATTCTATAAGAGTCTTCATGTGCTCATTACCATTACCATGTCTAAATTACTCATAATATATTTGTCAATTTTTTTATGAAGCCAAATAATATTAAAATAATTTAAGCTTCTTGTGCCTAAAAAAAAGAAAGAAGTGTTTATAAATATAACACTCAAAAGAAATGGAACACATCAAATACAAAAAGCCTAAACAAGCAGAAGGATTTAGCAACAAAAGATTTAAATTGAAACAAAAAAAATTTCCCCTAGCTTTCATCACCATTCTTTTAGTTGATACTTTCTTCGGTTGTAAACATAAATAAAATTTTAAAGAATTTAAAATGTAAAATCACTACAAGAAATATGATTTTTTGCAACAACCTTTTTTGTTAAAAGTTGTTACAAGTCGCTGGCAAAACTACATTTGATAATTTTGCCAGCGACTTGTAACAAAAAAAGTTGTTGCCAAAAATTATATTTCTTGTAGTGAATTTTACTTATACATAGAACCGGTGAGGGTGCAAAATGTATATGACATTCTACTCGGAGTCATGACATTCTATCATCCAAATTCTTTCTTGCAAGGAGGCTGAGTCTGATGCATGATAGACTACTTACAAATAAAAAGCTTATAGAAAGAGGGTGCAACTTGCCTTCTATGTAAGTACAATTGATGCAATATCCATTTTGAAAACGCTTTTCACCTATTCTTTCATTGTGACACTGCTATGAAATTCCGTTTAATTCTACTGAGAGAAAGTGAAATGATAGAAAGTTACGCAAACCAATAAATAACTTTATATTATTTTATCATCTAAATTTATTCATCGATTTTCATAATTTTCTTTTCTTCTACTTTATTTACCAAACAGACTCTTAACACATCTCTTTGGTGAGAAAGTATTGGTTGGGCACAACCACAACACATCACATTTAGGCACACACTCATAAATAAATAAAATTAAAAAAAAAATAAAATAATAACATCAATCAATACCACTTTAATTATTTTTTTTTAATTTTTTACATATATTGTGAGTGTGCCTAAGAGAAAATCATTTGGATTTGTGCCCATATTAGAATTTCCCCTCTTTGGTTTACCTCCTAAAGCTCTTGTTATTAAGGAAGTGAACATAAAGGTACATGTTTACGAATTTTAAAGTGGAAGTTTAATTTTATATTGAAAAAGTATTATTAATTCTTTATTAAATTTCATAACATATACATTTAGCTTTTTCATAAAATTAATATTTATTTTATAATTTAATACAAAAATATTTTTCTTTCAAATAATTTTTTTTTCAAGAAAAACAAAAGTAAATAACACAGCGTACTATATAAGTTGCATACCTGTGTCACTTAAACGATTGCCACACCAAAAAAAATTGAGGCCAAACTCAATCAAGGATCAATTGTGTAAGATTTTAAAATTAAAGAGATTATAATTGTCAAAAATAAAATAAGATGATCAAAATTATAGATTTTTACTAAATTTGAAGCACCAAAGCTACATTTAATACAAAAGAATTTGAAGGGGAGTTGATTTTCCGAAATTAGGCAAATTTTAATATGAATCATGTTTACTATATAGACCGATACTTAAAAAAATATTTAAAACTCCATGACTAGAAAAAATAACTTATACAAATTCAATCAACTACTTTATTCTCTATAAACTAAAAATTATTCATTATAAATTTATCCGCTATTTTTTATCAACCATATTTTAATACTAGAAGTTAAGGGAGTACTCCTTCCGTCCCAAAATATAAGTAAAAAATGGTCAACAAAGTTGAATGTATTTGGTCCAAATCTTTAACCAAATACATCAAATTTTTTTTTGAAACAAAATACATCAATTTTTATTAACTTAATTTTGTTTATATTTTAGGACGGAGAGAGTATTTAATTTGAGCGGAGGGGTATCAAATTTACAGAATAATAACTTATGGTTATGAATATGGTAGAAAATCCAAATCCAGCAAAGGAGCACGGCCATTAAAAACTGTGGACACGGAGCTCAAGAAGATTAGCATTGAGTATTTAGAAAGAAAAACAAGCAATCAACATTTAACATTTAAACCTAAATTTACGGAAGTGGCGTGTTGTCTCAACATTGCCCTGCAGTTTTTGTCTGTGGGACCTCCCTACTTTCTCTTCCAATAATTTTATCCACCATGCATGGTTATTGCTCTAAATCTTTTTCATAATCCAGACCAAGCTTATTGTCCCTTCCAATTTTTCCATGAAGAAATAGCTTTGAAAAATTGAAAAAACAACTTTGATTATATTACTAGTAATTTACTACTAATTACTCTGTTGTAGACTTGTAGTTAATGCCTTAATGCATACTTCCTCCGATTTTATATATAAGCAAATTTTGCTTCCTAAATATATTGAAAAAATATGATACTAGAAGTTTCTATAGATCCGTAGAATGAAGTAAAGTTATGTTGGAAACAGCAAAAATAGTATAATTATTATTGGTTTATAAAAAGTTGTAATAAATTGGAGTAGTTTTTACTTATATTTGAGATTTTCAACTATTTTATATTAATGTTTATATTCGATATCGAAGGGAGTATTTATTTTCATTTTGAGGAACTAAAATTAAATGTTCTTCACCAATAAAGAATTGATTCAATTAGTCACTCCAAACTCCAATTATGGCAAATGTTTAAGAGTAAATCGCTAATTTAGCCAATAACAAGTAAAACACTTTTGAATAGATTTTTGAATATTACAAAAAGGTCCATGACTCTATTATTATGATCATGGACAAAATATGTTTGTCATATTGCTACATCAAGTTGTTAGTATTATATATGTAGTTTTTCTTTTATGTATTATATATATACTCCTAGTTTGATTGTCAAAATACTCTTAATCAATGCACAATAGAAACGTGGAAGAAGAGATAAGAAATTGTGAATGGACTAGAAAGAAAAGAGCATGCACTATGCACACCAGGGAATTGAAAGAGTTGAAATATATACTTTCAATATATGTGATGGTGAGTGTGGTGACATTTATACATGTTACCCCGTGCATATTATGACAGAAGCCCCGTGCATATTATTCAGAATCATGTATATAGATGTATATCAACAAACAAAAAAAATTCACTCAATTACTCCCTCCAGTCCTAATCATAAGAAGAAATTTATTTTTTAAATTCATAAAATGTTTGATGTATTTGATCATATTATAAACATTCTATAACATATGCAAGATTGTGTTGGATGTAAAACGGCGAAATAAGTCCTATAATTTTTAGTAATATAATTTATGAAGTGGTTAAAAAATTTGGTCAGCTTTCACATTAATTACAAACCGTTTTGTAAAGATTAGGCAAGCACTACTACAATTTTAACTTTTTTTCCTTTTCTTTTCTGAATGTGTCATCTCACTACACTAAAATTTTAACTTGTTATAGCGTCAATTTAAAAGTGCTTCATAAGCATTATTATTGGCACTAAGTTTGATTTTTAATAACAAAAATAGAGAGGTTAATCTAATTATTAAAAGTCGTGAAAATTACACTATAATTTTAATAACAAAAGCAAGTTTGATTTTTATTTTTCATTACATTAAAACCAGTAAAATTTAAGTGTAGAATCACTTGCATATTACCACAATGTCCCATCTCTGAAGCTTCAAATTAAATAGGATTTAATAAATAATTACTGCTTTTAGCTTATTTATCGTATACAATCTTGCACATGTTAAATTTAACGTTATTATATGCTTAATGTTTAATGTTAACTCATAAGTTATCATCAAGAAGAATTATTATTATCTTTATAAGTTTATTTTTTCACAAACTATTTAAATTATTATAATACATAAAAACTTAATTATTTATATAAGTTATTTTGTATAAATTTAAAAATAAGTGAATTTTAAACAAACTCTACATCTATTTTACTTTATTAGTTAACAGTTAATATTATTTACATCGCATAAAAAAAAGGATCATGGACATTTGATGCACTTGTAAAACATATAAAAAGTAGAAATAAAATATAAAAATAATTATTTACACTTTAACGTACCGAATATACAAAATTGAAAATAAATATTTTTATTTGTGTAATGGTTGCACTATTTAACATTTTCTAAAAGATACTTGTATGACTATGACCCAAAATAACAAATGGAAGAGTTTAAAGAAGGAAAACAGGTAGCGTGGCGAGCCCCGCCGGGTGGTGGTGGTGTGTGAGTTACATCAAACGTACAATCCGAAATTGGCAACAAAAGTCTCATCACCGTCTAATCTACTCATAAGCACCGTTGACTCATAAACAGTGTACCCTCAAATTATGAACGAATGAATGAATGAAATTAAATTAAAGTGGAAGAATATATAAAGTGACAAGAATCCACATAAACCCAGGAACCAAGATCTTATTATGTATCCCCTCGGCAATTGTGACAAATTCTTCTTCACTCCTTTGATACTTTGATGTGAAACACACACACGGGTGCTTTAGACCATCACAATGAAATATTTAAATATATAAAAGAATATCATTTTTTTAGATTTATTGAATAGTTAATCTAAATATATAATGAATCTGAAAAGATGATACTCCCTCCGTTCCATTTTAAATGATTTTTTTTTTAACTTAGTATATTATTCATTTGACCTGCTTTGACCTTATTTTTCTACTAATATATACATGAAAATATTAGCATATGAGATGTTGTTTGATTTGTCTCGACGAGTACTTTCAAAATATACCATTTTTATAATTTTTAATAATAGATAATTAGAGATATTAACGATTAAAGTTGTGCATTGACAAACGTGTCAGTGGTCAAACATGTCATTTATTTTGGGACAGAGGGAGTAGTATTTATTGGGCACTTGTTAAGCATACCTAAAAAGAAAAATAAAATGAAAGTTAATGTCAAAATGATGACTTTCTACAATTTCGAGACATTGAATGCACAAATAACAAGAAAAAATTTCCTTATTAGTAAGTTTAACTAGTACACCGGGACACTGTTTAGCATTTTTCTTATTTATAAAATGTGGCGGAATGAATGTTTAAAAGTATTCAATTTCTCCAACTCAATACTCCTCTTGATAAATTTTAAATGAATCCGGTCAATTATTCTATATCTTATTAATAATTTTGCATAATTATGAATGGATCAGACAACAATATATGGCTATCAATGTTTATTTAATAAACAATACCTATTAATATAGTTTGGTGATTTTTTTTTTCTATTTTTAATATTTAATAAATTAAAAGATATGACCTGTTTAGGGCCAGGTGGCCCGCAACCTGTATATGACTCGATAACATATTTGGAGCCAATTTTCATTCATACATTATTTTGACATTAGTCCACTGATTCTCAGAAAAAGGGAGTTTAGATAATCTAAGGCTTTGTTTGGATGATGAGAGAAAGTTAAAGGAAAGAAAGTGAGAGGAAAGATTGTTAAAGGAAAGAAAGTGAAAGGAAAGTGAGATGATTATTTAATTGTTTGGTTGAAGTGAAAGTGGAAGGAAAGATAGAAACATATTTAAGTAAATGACTAAAATATCCCTATATATAAAATAATTTATTCATGATATAAAATTACAAAGCCGTGTTATAAGTTTTTTTTAATGATAAAAGCAATTATTTGATGCACCGTAGAGCAAAGAACAACACTACTATTGTGGGTCCCGCATTATCACTTTGTTTAATTTTTAATAATTTTCTCATGTGAGAGATGAAGGGTGTATATGTAATTTTGGCCAAAATATGAGCATTCATGTGCTTTCCGTCCACTATTGAGCGGAAACATTTTTAAGGTGGGTCCCAGCAAATATTATCCTTCCTCCCCTTTTTAAGATACTTCCAAACGATGGAAAGATAACAAATCCTGCTACTTTCTCTCCTCCCTCAATCTTTCCTTCCACTTTCATGCGAAACAAACAGACCATAAAGTTTGGCCACAAATTTAAAAAATTCTGACAAATATTGTTTCTAATCAAAATCGAATTCAAATTTTCTCGTAATTTATTTAAGACCAAATTGTTCATTTTGATGGCTACATTAATTTCTTTAATATACATGTTCGGATGATATTATGAAAAGCCCATTGTAATAATCAGCGCCTGTATGAAAGGGAAAGCAGCTGCTTTGGTTGTGATGGTTTTTTCCTTTTTGATTTTGTTGTATAAATCTATAGGAGTTAAGTGGGATTCATGCATGCACTTAAAAGAGAATTTTGGTCCGTGGAAATTAAAGCTAAGCAACTAAAGTACTACTTCTACTATACATTTATGAAATATATGATGCTCTTTTGAAGAAATCAAACAAGTCAAAAATAATTCTATACATTTAGAATCAATTATAATTATTCCAAAATTTAAACCAATTATACACTTACTCTATAATTAAATAATTAATAGTAAATATTGTTGCGAGATACCGAATATATTTTAATATTGTTGGAGTAATTGAGAGAATGAAAGAAAAGGAATTGAATTGAAAGAAAAGAATAGAGAAAAAGATAAGTTGTTATTCATCCACTAGGGGCAAAGGTAATTATATACAAGTGGAGGCTTGCTTTACTACCAAACAATTGTAACTAACTACCTAAGACAAAACAAAAAATCTCTAACTAACCAACTAACTAAGTCTTCAGCGTTCAGAACCTACATGTTCAGAACCTGTGTGATCAGAGCCTGAGAACATGAGCTTCTCAGCTTCTGAACCTCTTGACCTGTTAGAGCTTCTGAGCCTAAAGCTCAGCTTCTGACTTCTTGAGCTTCTGGAGCTCAGCTTCTGAGGACCTAAGAACTTGGATTACAAACATCACACCTCCTAATTCATGTTCTCCAACGATCCCATTCCTATTAATTTCTTTAAAGCATCAAACCTAGCCTTAGCCATAGGTTTAGTTAGAATATCTGCAAGTTGGATCTCTGTGTTGCAATATTCCAACTCAAGCTTCTCCTTGTTCACTTGATCTCTCAAAAAGTGAAACATTCTTTCAATATGTTTGCTCCTGCCATGACTCACAGGATTATTAGCCAAGTCAATTGCTGACTTGTTATCCACAAGCACCTTCATCTTTGTTACTTCAACTGCTTTCAGTTCTGAAAGTAAATTCTCAATCCAATTTGCCTGACAAGCTGCAAATGAAGCTGCAACATACTCAGCTTCACATGATGATAATGCAACTATTCCTTGTTTCTTAGAACACCAAGAAATTGGTGCATTGCCAATCATGAACAAATAACCTGCAGTGTTCTTTCTGTCATCTTGATCTCCTCCCCAGTCAGAGTCTGAGTAACCATAAGCCTCTAACTTCTTACTACTGTTCTTTTGGTTTGGAATTAAAATGCCATGATCATTAGTACCCTTTACATATCTGAGCACTCTCTTTGCAGCAGTCAAGTGACACATCCTTGGTTGATCCATGAATCTGCTTAACAAACCAACACTATGACATAGATCAATTCTAGTGTTGCACAAGTACCTCAATGAACCAATTATCTGCTTGTACAAGGTTGAATCAACCGATTCATCATCTGTATTCTAACTCAGCTTCAAACCAGTCTCCATATGAGTAATTGCTGGGTTGCAATTGCTCATATGAAACCTCTTCAATATGTCAGCAAGATATTTCTTCTGATGCAAGAAACAGCCTCTGCTTGTCTTAGCAAACTCCATGCCAAGAAAATATGATAGCTCACCTAAGTCGGTCATCTCAAACTCTTTCATTATGTCTGTTTTGAACTTCTCTAACACAACTTTGTGTGATCCAGTGATCAACAAATCATCAACATACAGACATAGTATTATCATTTCTTCATGATTTGAACCCTTCACATATTCACCATGTTCTGTTGTGCATCTGGTGAATTTCAAATCAATTAGGAAGCTATCAATTCTCTTATTCCAAGCTCTTGGAGCTTGTTTCAAGCCATAGAGGGCTTTCTTCAGTTTGAACACTTTGTTCTCTTGACCTTTAATCTCAAAACCTGGTGGCTGCTTCACATAAACTTCTTCATCTAGAGGTCCATTTAAGAAGGCAGATTTCACATCTAGCTGATGCATAGACCAATTCTTGTAAGTGGCTATTGCAACAACTAATCTAATGGTCTCTATCCTAGCCACAGGTGCAAACACTTCATTAAAGTCAAGTCCTTGCTTCTGAAGAAACCCTTTTGCCACTAGTCTTGCTTTGTACTTAGCCATTTCACCATTAGGTTTCATCTTCAACTTGAAGACCCATTTCACATCAATTGGCCTCTTGTTGACTGTTTTGTGCATTAACTCCCAAGTGTTGTTCTTCTCAATAGACTTTAACTCTTCTTTCATGGCTGCTTTCCATTTAGAGTCATTTAAAGCTTGTTCTAATGTAACTGGCTCCAATTCAGCTATCATAGCTTCATTGATCAGTTCACCATCTTCTGTTATTGCTTGATCTGGAAATACATCATACTCATTCAACCTAACTGACTGCACTCTATCTCTTGTAGATCTTCTCAGAGGCTGATTAGGCTGATTATTAGGAATTTGAGCGTGATTACCAGCTGCATCATCTTCTGGTTGATCAGCTTCTGGTTGATCATCTATTTCCTCAAGCACAAGCTTTCTATTAAGCAATGAACTGGTGTTCTCAGCACTAGTACTTTCAATCCAGTCTCAACCCTCTGATTCATCAAACTTTATGTCTCTGCTTATCACAACTTTATTCTCTTTTGGAGCATAAAGCTTGTAAGCACCAGTGGGGTGATATCCCAATAGAATCATCTGCTGACTTCTATCATCAAGCTTTCTTCTCACTTGATCAGGAACATGTCTAAAACAAAGTGAGCCTAAGATTATGAAATGACTTACACTTGGTTTGAGACCTGTCCAAGCTTCATAAGGAGTTTTGTTCTTCAGCTTCTTGGTTGGACTTCTATTGATGATATGTACTGCTGTTGAGGTTGCTTCTCCCCAGAATTTATGAGGCATGTTCTTTCCCTTTAGCATGCTTCTGGCCATGTTCATTATACTCCTGTTCTTCCTTTCAGCAACACCATTGTGTTGAGGAGTGTAAGGAGCAGTAACTTACCTTCTTCTTCACAGAATTTTGCAAATTCTAGTGAAGTGTATTCACCACCTCCATCTGTTCTCAATTTCTTAACACTACAACCACTTTGCTTTTCAACTAGTGTCTTAAATTTCTTGAACTTAGTGAATACCTCACTCTTCTTCTCAATAAGATAGAGCCACACATGTCTGGTATAGTCATCTATGAAAGTTAAGAAATAGCTGTTACCTCCAATGGACTTTACTTCAAAAGGTCCACAAACATCTGAGTACTCCATTTCTAACTTCTGAGTTGATCTCATGGGCAATTCATTCTTGAATGAATTTCTGGTCTGCTTGGCTGCACAACACTCTTCACACACTGTACTTGGTGTTCTTATCAGAGGCAAGCCATGTACCATCTCTTTTGACTTCAACAAGCTTAAACTTTTGAAGTTCAAATGCCCAAATCTATGATGCCACATCCAATCTCCTTCAGAGTTTGTAATTAAAGCGAGGCAGTGATGATCAATTACATTGATTTCAATTTTGAAAGTTATATTGTTTGACAGTGGAGCTTTCAAAATTAATCTACTCTTAGCATCATAAATTCTCAACTCTCTATTAGCCATCTTCATTGTATAACCTTTCTCAAGTAATTAACCTAAGCTTATCAAATTACTTGCCATAGAAGGAACATACAATACCTCATTGATGGTTGATTCTTGACCATCTTTTCTTTTCACAAGAACAGTTCCCACGCCAGCACTAGTAACTTGACTGTTGTCTGCAAACTTGATGTTTCTCTTCACTAAATAATCAAGCTTCAAGAACCACTTCTTGTTACCAGTCATATGATTGCTACACCCTGTATCAAGATACCATAAATTTGACTTGTCTGCCTCAGAATTTGTGATTGCCATTAGGAGTGAATTATCAGAATCACTATCACCTCCATTAGCATATTGGGCTTCATCTTTGTCTTCTCTGGCTACCTTCTTAGAGCGACATTCTCTTGCATAATGTCCAAATTTTTGACAGTTGTAACATTGAATTTCTTTCTTATCAATCTTCTTCTTGGAACTCTTCTTGTTCTGATTTGCATCTTTAGTGGAATCTACATTCTGATTCTTTGAATTCTTGGTTGAATTCTCGGAATCCTCTTTCTTTTTCTTCCAATTATCTTTTCCTTTCTTGTTCTGAGTCTTGGCCTGTAATGCTTGTTTCACTGCCTTGTTCGAACTCCTCTGCTTAACACTTAGCTCATGAGCTTCTAAGGATGCTTGCAGCTCTTCAATCTTCATAGTTGCCAAATCCTTTGATTCTTCAATAGCAACCACTATGTGATCAAATTTCTCAGTCAAGGTCCTCGAGATTTTCTCAATCCTGACCTTATCAGTCATTGCTTCTCCACAAGACTTCATGAAATTTGTCAGGGCCAGCATTCTCGCCAAATACTCAGAGATCGTTTCTTGTTCATTCATCTGCATCATCTCATATTGCCTTCTCAAAGCTTGAAGCTTGATACCCTTCAATTTCTCATCACCACCATAGATTTTCTTTAATGTATCCCAAGCTCCCTTTGAAGTTTATTCTTCTATTATCTTCTCAAAGATATTAGAATCAACGCATTGATGAATGATGAACAAGCCTTTAGCATCTTTCTTTTTCAATTCTTTGTGTCGAGTTCTTGCTGCTTCATCAGCATCTGCAGCCAATTCTTCTACTCCATTAGTTACAATTTCAAGAACATCTTGAAATCTGAAAATCACTTTCATTTGTGCACACCAACGATCATAGTTTTCGCCTTTGAAAACTGGAAGATTTGCTGGGAATTGCGTGGAGGTTGTACCATTGTTTGCCATGATTCTTGATCAAGGAATCAAACGAAAAACGATGAATACGAACCGGGCTCTGTTATACCAATTTGTTGGAGTAATTGAGAGAATGAAAGAAAAAGAATTGAATCGAAAGAAAAGAATAGAGAAAAAGATAAGTTGTTATTCATCCACTAGGGGCAAAGGTAATTATATACAAGTGGAGGCTTGCTTTACTACCAAGCAATTGTAACTAACTACCTAAGACAAAACAAAAAATCTCTAACTAACCAACTAACTAAGTCTTCAGCGTTCAGAACCTACATGTTCAGAACCTGTGTGATCAGAGCCTGAGAACATGAGCTTCTCAGCTTCTGAACCTCTTGATCTGTTAGAGCTTCTGAGCCTAAAGCTCAGCTTCTGACTTCTTGAGCTTCTGGAGCTCAGCTTCTGAGGACCTGAGAACTTGGATTACAAACATCAAATATGAGCGAGAGCAATTCTCACTCTACAAATTGATTTTGTTGCATTGATTTTGATTCAATTTCACGATCTATTGCACCATATACTATCAGATTTATGATCAGCCAACCGATCACCATTTATATTCGAACATCAAACTCCTAATAGTGCTGGACGTATGAGCTGCGTTAAAAGTCTCACTTCGATTGCAAAAATGATATCAAAAATGGTTAACGATAAACGACGTATAGTTTCGAGAATTAAAATGCATCACACACAAAGTTTTAATGCAGAAGAAAGAATGTGATGAAAATGAGCATTAAAATGGAACTGCATTATCAGATTCACATATGATTAACTGATGGGTAATGCCAAAATCCGATGAGCATTAAGTGATCAGAAAAGAAGCAGAAACCATCCAGAAGAAGGCAGTAGAGCAGCAGCAGCAGCAGCAGCACACTGATGAATGAATGTCCGTTTATTTATGAAGAAGAAAAGATGATGCTTTAATTTTGTGTGTCAGTAAAACAAAGTTGCATTGCAAACAAGAGCAACATAAATATGACTTTTTTAAGCAAAATTCCCTTTAAGCTAGCACAATTAAAAGTAGTTGTTCAATTAACACAAAACATCTACCAAAAAAAATTAATTGTCTTACAATTATTTATCTATTTATAAAATAATTATTCTAATTATAATTGTCAATTTTTAACTTTTAATTTGATATTCATTTTGTTTTTTGAATTGTAACATACAAATGAATTTTTTGCGTTTTCCAATTGAATAATTATACCCATATATTTAATAAAACTCATCCTTTATATACTTTTTAATAGATGAAGGAAGTGATGAGATTCAGCATAAAATAGGGCGGAACATACGGGTCGGCGTATCCATTTAATTTGGATTTAATTTCAAACGTCTACATTTTATGCTTATTCAAATGTCGGGTCATATATGTGATCGAGTCGGTTATTACAATTTAGATTGAAACATTGTAGCTACATCCAAATCTTCATTGATATCAAAAGATTCATATTCTTCGAATAATTCAATATTTCGTTCAGAATGCAGCAAATGATAGAAGAATTAAATGAACAACCAAAAGTAGGATCAAATTATTTTTTTTTTTCTTTCAAATCTACAGATTTAACAACAATAATATACCAAGTAGATGAAAAGTAGAAATTAAGATAAATCTAGAAAACAAGAGTACATCTCAATCATTTATTAACATATATATTAAGCTTGTAAAATATAATATTTTTTCTTCTATATCAAAGATAGTTAAAGCAATAAAGCAAATAGTGTAAGAGATTAAGAAAGAAAAAACATACTCGAAATTGAAAAAAAATAAAAAATAAAAATACATCTTAATAATTGTTTATCCGAAACTCGACATCAGCCTGGAGAGGCGGTGATAACAATACTCGACATCGGTCTGGAGAAGCGGTGGAATAATACTCAACATCAACCTGAAGAGGCGGTGATAACAATACTCGACATCGGCCTGGAGAGGCGGTGATAAGAATGCTTAAGTTTTGCAGGTTACAAGGTGGGAAACATAGTGAGACTTTGGTGGAGGAATCTCGGTTTGAGGTGGAGTTTGTTGCTATTGGGACTAGAGGAAGACAAACAATCGACATCAGCTCTTGGCTATCTGGTAAATAGGGAGGAGAGTGGTAATGTTGCATCAAAGGAGTGTAGTTATGGAGACATTGTGGTTTATTGTCCGATTGTGGCTGAAGAAGTGCAAAACATGTTAAAGATCTTCAGGGTGGCAATTGGAAGCAACAGTAATCAAATTCGGGAACTTGTAGGACTGCTGGAGGTAGTTGGGATACAAGGAGAATTTGAGGATTGCAGCTTGTGGAACTTACCTAAAATTCCAAGGTTAAGTTGAGAGGCAAGCAATTCTTCGAGAGTACGAAGCGGTACACTTCGGGGTTCGAAGAGGGTGTGGTATAAAGAAGTGTAGCAGCACAGTGGTTGGTGGGAAGTTGGCATCACCATCGTTTTAAAGGCAAGGTGGAGATTGCCTTGAAAATGATGCTGTTGCAGGAAGCTGGTGAGCCCTGGTGAGGGCTCAGAAGGCTGCAGGAAGTAGGCAGCGGGCAGGCTGCGCCTGGGCGCAGGCAAAGGCTGCGCCTGAGCGCAATTGAGCCCTGGTGAGGGCGTGGCTACTGTCTGCTGGTGCCGGGGCGCGGGTGCGCGCATAAATAGTGCTATTTTGCGTTTTATGAGGCTTTAAGGTGGCTTTTAGGGTTTCTAAGGCCAACATGCATACTAGGGTTAATAGAGAACATCTTGGGAAGACTCTCGGGCTGGGAGAAACATTCTATCACCTTGGAAATAATTATTGATTGAATCTCTTGGTCACGGGGAGAGATTCGAGACTAGGGTAGAATTAGGAAAACTCTAATTCTTGTAACTCTTGTGGAGAATCTCATTGTAATCAAGGTTTCTATTGATAGTGGAACGGAGAGGTTGCTCTCTCCCCCAGACGTAGGTTCATTAACACCGAACTGGGTAAACAATATTATTGTGTTCTTTACCGCTTTCGTTGTTTTATTCTTGTTCGTGATTATAATTGTCTGTTCTCAATTTGTGGTTGCTTTAATCGTTTGCTCCCACACTAAAGGAGGTTATTGGTGTGATATTAATTGAATTCACAACAACTTACTACCGTTAATGACATATTAATAATATAGCAACACTTGCTTAGGCACAAGTATTTGAGCACAAGATTTAGGCACACACACAATTCGAAACAAATAAATATAAAATAAAATTATCACACCAATTATTTTTTCTTTATTTTTATTTGTTTCTTGTAAATTTGCCTAACAAATATTATTTGGGCTTGTGCCCATATAAATATTTCTTCTTAATAATAATAAGTATAATTGATCAATTTTTAGAGATATGCACTTGCCTATATACTACTGTTCATGACAATTTCTCACAATTGTTTATCCAAAACTCGACTTACATCCATCCAATAAATGTTTTATATATTGGTTGTTATGTCAATTTTGAGTTGAATTGTGTATCTGTGCTCAACACTAAGATAAAGCATCCATTTATTAGTTGAATAAAAAGTTATTAGTGTAAAACTCTTGTAAAAAAAAAGTTATTAGTGTAAAACTATGAAATAAATCAATTATTGTGTAAGCCGGTTTAGTAAAAGCTAGATCACGAGGGTTACATTACTTTTCAAGTGCATCATTAACAAACATGCTTTGCTAAAAGAGAGGGATTATTAATTGATTTATGGGTGTGTTTGCTTTGAAAAAAGAGGGTACATTCAAACACACACACTCACTTACAAGCTAGTACACTAACTACGTCTACTCACAAAACTTGCAAGACGTGTCTTTAACAATAGAGAAAGAGATAAAGAGAAAAAAGAGAAAGAGGGAATGAATTGAATGAACCTTGAGAGAAGTGATTGATGTGAAGACTAGAGAGGAAATTAAACTAGTGGCCCCCAAGGGGGGGCAACAAAGGATGATATGATATATGAAAGTGCCGAAAGAAGACTTGGAAGAGACAATTATATCTATCCTTTGCTTTCTCTCTTTCTTTCACGTGCCCTAACTAAGAATCAAGCCATTCTTAAACACTTTTAGCAAAGTGCTTTATGCTAATTATAGAGCTTCTCATAATCCTTAATTAAGACATAAACTTAATCATCACACATAGGCAAAGGGGCTGGCCCGTTGTAGACTTTTTCACACGTTTGGTTTTTTTTTTTTTTTATGAAAAATGTTAACTAATGCCTATGGTGCACTAGTTAAGAAATCAAATGAGGTAAAATATTTTTCGAATTTGTGTAATTGACATTTTAAAAATATAAACATTTTCAATGCAAAAGTTAATTGTTTTGAGTTAGCATAACCCTTTTTTGATTTTATGTTTCCATGTTTAATTTACAATTGGGTCTTGCTAACGAATAATTTCGGGACAGTCTTTAAGCATTCTATTTAAATAAATGTTTTATTCAAAAAGTTAAATATTACAATTTCTAATGCGTTGACTTTACACATTTCTATAAAAAATCTATAAAAACTTACTATTTAAGGTGCTTAAAGAATATTCCAACAACATTTGTTAGCATTTTCCTTTACAATTTTAAAGCTAGTTCACGTCTCATGCATCGATTTAGTACCTGTTTGGTTCTGCGTTGAGAACCAACAAACGTGCGTTTGAACACTTTAAACGTGGTTTCAGTTTTTTGAAGGTTGTTTGGTTCCCATTTACAAACATGATTTTTAGTTTTAAAATCGATTCTAGCTGAAGCCACTATTTGTAGCTTCTACGTTTGCCTAAATCGATTTCATTTTATTCATTTGCTAATTTTCCAACTTTACCCATTTGTGTGGTATCTGTCTGCCATTTTTGTTACTTTGCTACAGTGTCCCTCTCTCAAGATTAGAGAAGAAGACGAATAAATTGACCCATTTGTGTGGTATTTGTCCTTATCCGATTATTTTTTAATGTACATCCTTCAATTATAAAAAAAAAAAAATCCAACGATCTGTTAATCATTTTTCCTTTTTTGATAACCTTTTTTTTTCATATTTAATTTTTTCTTGGGTGTAATAAGAAAAAATCTTATAAAAAATAAGCCCATTTTCTAATATATAATTTTTTTATTGACATTTTCTAATATAATAAATATAACATTTTATTGAATATTTTGTTACTAATTTATTTTTTTATTAAAGTTAAATAATTATCTATAATATTATGAAATATAATCAATACCCATTTTGGTCATTGCACACTCAAAATCAATTTTGATTCAAATTATCCAAACAACAAAAATTGATGAGAATTACTTTTATATAAATGTATCCAAACATAAATCAATTTAACTCAACTCACTTTTAACCAAAATCAATTCTATCAAACTCAATTATACCAAACTCAATTCTAGTTGCCGCCAAATCAAACACACACTTATTTTGACGATATTAAAATTTATAGGGTTGATTTTGAGATTTTTGAGTGTCCTATAAAATAATAAATTAGGTGTCCTATTGTTTTATGAATTATATTATTATTTTATTTTTATCAAATTTATAAGTCATATATCAAAAAATATGACAAAGGTAGTTATACATTTATCTGTCAATCCGAATTATTTTCAAATCTCTTTAATATTTTTTGCTTTTCTCTAGTTGGCCGGTCTATTAATAGTCCAATTAATTTTTACCGATTTTAGGTTTTCTATTGTTTATAGTGAATCATATTTATGCAGGTTTTCTATTATCCGAGTATATAATTACTTTTTATGGTCTTATGTATAAACAAAAGTCAACAAAAAAATTTGGCTTTAAATATATGCAAAAGTTACCAAACTTAACTTTATTTAATGCAGCGTCAAAAACAAAACTTTATTTAATGATATTCTTCCGAAAATACCCTCATTAAGTTTATTAATTCAATTTTATCCCTTATTATTTTAACCGAAGTTCACTTTACCCTATATTATTTATTTTAGTTTAAAATAATATAATTATGTTTTAAAATAAAAAACATTTTGTGAGAACTTTTGTTGTTAGTTTGCTGCAAATACTCGAACAAGAAGAAGATCATGAAGAACATTGCACATAAATTCTAAAGATTGTGTATCACATTAAGCTTTAAGTTCGATTCGCCCCCACTAGGGTATGCAACCGGATGCAAAATGGTTAACCGACGAATCCCCTTCAGGATACTTTGGAAACCATGATATGAATTGCACACTCATATCAAATATATCGATCAATAATAGTTTACAGAATATTTTTTTTTCAACGACTCTCGTGCACTAGAGAAAAAAAAAAGACTTGGAATATTTTGGACAGAATTTAACTCATAGAAACATGTTTTTTTGTGTTTTATGTCTCTTGAATATCTTTATTTATAAAGAAACTCTTATATTTTGATGAAGGGAAGCAATCCTTGAAAGATATCATGCATTGTTAATATGAAACAATGTTAAGATGCACTCTTGTCCTTAAAAGGTTCAAAGGCTAAATCAAAAGACACTTTGTTCAAAATAACCATTGCATCCTTTCAAGTATATTTTGAAAATTCTCTTACACATTTCATGTATCATATAATTATTATTTTTTGAGCAAACATAGCTAAGACTATCCTAACTTTTATTATATGTTAATTTTTTATAAAAATTACATGATTGCATCAAATATATTATATTAATATGTTTATTATTATGTCATTTTACATAAGTGATATAATTAAATAAGAATTGTTGTTTTACACTATTCTACATACACAATTTTCTATCACTATAGCATAGAGTATATTTTCAACTTATACTCACCATAATAGTGAAATTCACATTCACCTTTATACGCGTCAATCCTAACTATCTAGCATATAAAAGACCTTCATAAAACCCCCCACAACTCCGCTACATAGGAAATACACACCTCCAACTGCTTAGCAAAACCATCGGTCCATTCTCCATGATTACCACACACCACCACAATGACAGGGCTGTCTCCGAGATGTTGGAGGCTATGTGCGAAATATTAAATGTGGCCCTTTGATAAATAAATGCAATTTTTTAACAAAAAAAAAAAAAAAATCATCCTCAATTTAAATTGCAAATAATATAAAAAAATAATAATCATCCTTATAATTAACAAAAAATATATTCATATTCTACCCCCCTTATTTACTAGTACTGCCTACTTTTTTTCTTTTAACAAACTGGGTCTGGCAGCATTGGGTTTAACCGTTTGAAGAACTCCTTTAAGTTTCTACCCCCTTATTTACTAATACTACCTACTATATAATTTTCTTTGAGGCCTTCAATTTTTTGAGGCCCAATGCCATGGCTCATGTGGCACATGGTATTGAGCCGGGCCTGCACAATGAGCAACCCCTCCTTCTTTACAATTGAAGACAGCCCACGTGATGCACTGACACTTTAATTTTAAAACCTATATTTTTTTCCTCTCAACAATATTATTTTTCCGTCTACGCGTTTCCCAGGGGTTATACACCTGACAAATCATCAAAATATCAAAAGCCATGGTTTCCACATTCCCAGGGATAAACCCCTGGCAAAAAGCATTCCTTTTTCGGGGGTGTGTGCCCCTGTAAAAAAACCCCTGGCAAGTGACCAGATTTATTGTAGTGGTAACTGTTTTAATATCATATGTTTTTAGAGTTTTTTTAATGTTTTTTATCTTTGATTTTCCACATTTCTTTTTCCTTTGAGGGTTTTGGTTATGTCTTCCCTCTTTTTGTACTTTTTATTTCTATTAATATAAGTTGTGGGTGTTGTAGTTGGTGATTCCTCTACACCTCATCTTTTGTTTTAAAAAAATTGTGAAAAAAAATATCCTGTATTTTTTTCTATTTTAGTGCAAAGTATTGTTGTATAGTCTTAATTTATTTGTTTCACGTTGAAAGGTTAAATTTATTCCAATGCAAGTCTAATTAATGACTTTGGTACATAAGCGGTAGGTGTCTGGTTCGGTAGGATTCAGGTCGAAAATCATCAATTCGGTAAAAAAACGCCGATCTCTTAATTTGGACCCAATTCTGATTCCAATCGTGTACTTCTTCGGTTTGTTTGGGTGTCGGGTCATACATGTGGCGGGTATAATGAGTCGGTTCTAACGGGTT
Organism: Trifolium repens; assembly: GCA_030408175.1. NCBI lineage: Eukaryota > Viridiplantae > Streptophyta > Magnoliopsida > Fabales > Fabaceae > Trifolium > Trifolium repens. Next base: position 54,314,749 of record CP125844.1, on the reverse strand, counting down.
AAATTGAAATTTTGTTGTTATATCTAAAACTTCATTGGTCAAAAAAGATTATTCTTCAATAATAGTTCAATACTTCGTACAAACTGCAACAAATGATACAATAAAAATGATGAGATGTAGTTACTTTGTTTTAAATTTTTAAATCCAACGACAATAATAAATAGTAGATGAGAAGTAAAAATCAAGATAAATCTAGAATATTATCTTTCATATATCCTTTTATCAAAATATTACTATCATAAACTTGTAAAATATAACATTTTTCTCCTATCAAAGATATATGAAATTAATTAACAAAGCGAAGAGTATAAACGATTAACAGAGATAAAAGGTGCTCGAAACTGAAAAATAAAATAAAATTGTATTTTAGTAATTGTTCGGTCGGTTTCGGTTATGAAGAAATGAATTTTTAGGGACCCGCACCCGACCATATACAATCGTTTATGACCGATTTTTTCACAATTGTTGACCAGAGACCCGATCCGTACCCGATCGAGTGATTCCATACGTTGGCGGTTATCGGTTTCAAGTCAGATTGCGGATTCGCACTCATCCCTAATAAGCAATACAAGTTTCGAAGACATGAATGTTTCGGGGATTTTAATAGTAGTAAAACATGTATTTATGTACAATTTGTTATTTTACATTATTAATTTGAATATTGTGAACTTGATTGTAAATTTATCTTTTATGTTTTTTATTTATTGATTTAAATAAATAGATTATTGAGTAAATAGTTTATTGAGTAGAAAGAAATAATTAGATTTTTATTCGTAAAAATAAAATCTGACAAAGACAATCTAAGGAAAAGAACTGATAGATATGGAATTGGAAGTTAGAAGGACTGTGATCTAAAGAAAAAAGGAAAAAAGATATATATAAATCACACCATATGTTATAGACTACAGTATATAGCACCAGAGTGCTACTCAAACATAACATTATTAACCTTTTTTCCCGAAAAATACGCTACAATATAAATCATACGTATCTCAAATAACGTTACTCACACGCGCCGATTTTAGTTGCAAGTGATGGAGAGAGAAGAGAACTTAAACGGCGTCGATACTGTGAGGATGAAAAATGCACAACGCGCTTAAGTGAGAGATATGCGCTTTGCTACATAAGTGATGAGTGGCGTCATGTGAGTGTCAATAAAATTACAAAAACAAGAGAACAAAAGTGTTTATGCGCTTTTATTCACTCCTCTCTCTATCTCTGTATAATTATACTCCCACTTCTCCATCCCTTTTTATTATTTTAAAATTTATTTCTTTTAGTTTTCCTAAAAAATAATTATTTTTTGCGTCAAAAAAAATATTTCATTTTGTAAGTTAAAATTAAATTTTGTAGTATATATACTAATCTTTAAAATATACTCCTTTATAAGATAGAGTGAAAATAAATTGGACCAAACAAATTTTTTTTAAGAACTAAACTTGAACTGAGTAAAATATTTAAGTTTTATATTTGATTTATAGTCTATAATAGGTAAATGCTAAATATTTCATTCCTTGCATTAGTTAAAGAATTAAAAATGGTAAAATTATCTTGGAACTTGTGTAGTCAATTTTTTTAAAGTATATTTCATCTGTCTCAAAATATAGAAAAAGAAATTTTTCACACTTATTAAGAAAAGTAAAATGTGATAATTTGAAGTATGACTTTTTGTATTTTTCTTTAAATAAGTTTTATGTGAAAATAAAAAAAGAATTTTTACTGATTATTGATTATGGGAAAAAGAAGATAAATAGTAAATTAAATGTAATTTATATTTAATTTTATGAGAATAAGTAAATGTAAACATTGAATATGATTATAATTGGTTTTTTTGCTTATAATTTGAGACATGAAAAAATAATTTTTTTTCTTACATTTTGGGACGGAGGAAGGAAATTATGTTTTTTTCAATGTAAAATTTACTATTTTTGGATTCCTTAACTAATACACCAGATACACTAGTTAGCAAGATCTATTCATTCATATTTCAATTCATCTTTATATATTAGTAGTATATTACTAGTAATACATTTTTTTAAATATGTACAAAAATTACTTATAGTAATTTTTCATGGTTAGGTATGGCATGAATCAAATTTAGTTGGAACGGAAGAGTTCATCTTATACATCTTATAAATTTTATTACGGAGATTACTCACCACTAAATATTTTTTTTATTTAAATTCCTTTACATAAAATTTACAACTTCTTATTTATCCATAGTCAGTCTAACTCAAAATGAATGTTAACTTTAGAAGAAGGAAATTGTTTCTCATATTTTGTTTCTTAGGCCAACCAGTGCCTCCAAAATAGTAGTTAAGGAAACAAAATTGATAAATTTTATATTGAAAATAATATTTTCTATATTTTAAGAAGATAAATCATACAAATTTCAACTTTTACTATATTTTTTTTAACAGAAAAAACTATATTAATTTTTTTAACTAGCCCCTTACTATGTTAAATTTTTTAACTACCACTTAATTAATAGTGTATATATGCAACTACCAAAATGTTACACAAATAATAAATACCTCTAGTTTAGAAAATTGTCATAGTATATTTTTAATTGATTTCGGTTGGTTTGGGACCTGAGAGTGTGCTCATTTTAAGGTCTCATGTTCAATTATTTCTGTTCCCAATTTGGATGGGTTAATTTAGCTTATTCAAAAAAAATATCTATCACATTTTTTAGTTGGAATGTTACTCCACCGACAACAAAATATAAACACAATTTATTTTAATAGGTTCATTGTATAACTAATGTATTTGATTTATATTATATAGATCAAATAAATTAATTATGCAATAAGAATGATCATAAAAAAGTAAATTCCATCACCGAACTTTTTTTATACACACAAGTAGACAAACCCGAATCCGTAAATCACATACCTTAGAGGTCCAAAAGCCTTACCATTTTAACTAATTAATTGCTGCTAATAACACCAATTTTCAATATCTGTCTAACATGTTAACGACATTCAATTTAAAATAAATAAAATACTACATCTATTTTTTGAAATCAAATAATTAAACTCAAATAAATAATAATATTCTTTAATCACAATTGGTTAAGAGAATACATAATTTAATTTATTTATTTCACGACAGAAATTTAAATTATGAGATAAATAAAAAAAAAACTATTTTCACAAAGGGTGATAATTGGAGAGAGAGGACAAGACAAACCCCATCTTGAGTTTCACTTTCCATGAAGCCCTATTAGAAATAGGAAATAAAAAAAAGCAGCAAAGAAGTTTATGAAAGAAGAACATGATAATAGAAGAAAATGGTCGGCAACAACAATAAAAAAATCTTACTACACATAAATTATAGATAGAGAGAGAGAGAAAAGAATTAGAATTAGAAAAAAGGTCGTTATTGAATTTTCTCATTCATTCACTGCTCTTGCTCACTGTTAACACTGCAACCAACACTCTTCTGTTTCTTCTGGACCCTCCATCCAGAAAAATACTCAGTTTCTTCCTTCCTCTTCTCTCTCTCACAAAACTAACCATAACCTTTTTCTCATCCAGTGGAAAAAGCCAAATTGACAGTAGTAGTAGTATAGCCACAATTACAGCCCCAACAGCAACAGCAACAGCAACAGCAACAGCAGCAGCAGAACAACAACCAGAAAATCAGAAAACCAACAACAGCAGAAAATCATCAGAAAATAAAATAACATAACAATTAACTTTGTTCCTTCTTTTCTTCCTTTCCTTTCCTTTTCCTCTCTCTCACACCCCACCATATAAGATCTACACCACCCCCACATCATCAATAACACCCACACACACTCCACATTAACAAAACAAAAAATATTATATCATTTTTTATATTTCAATATCAATATCAAGTTCATATATTTTTATTAAAAAAATATTCAAAAATAAAAAATTATAGTTGTGGCTACTACAAGGAGATTGCCTTCAGATTCAGGAGCTTTTGCTGATTGGGCAGCAACTTCATCATCAACAGTTCGTGCTGCTGCTCCAGAAGATCTATCACTCGGTTTCAATGCGGGTCCCACCGCCGGAAACGCCGGACCTTCCACCGGACCCACCACCGGAATATGGTCTGGTGGTGGTGGTGGTTCTAGGTCCGTTAATTACGGACCTGAAATGGGTATGTTTGTTGTAGCACCATCTCCTTATCACCCTCATCACCACCATCATAGCCACCATAATAACCACCATGAAGCTATTATCTCCGATCCTCATTCTCTTAACCCCGCCACCGCTCTCGGCGTCGGAGTTATTCCTTTACTTACTGCTTCACCTTGTCTTGAAAATGAAAGACAACAACAAGGAATTCAGTTTTGGCATGAACAACAACAACAACATCAACATCATTCAAATTATTTGAAAAAACATCAAGGTTTTCTTGATCATCATCATATTAATACAAGTCCAACAAATTTAGTTCATCACGGTGGTGGAGGAGGAGGGTTAACTGTTTCTGGAACAAGTAGTGGTGGTGGAACAACTACATGTCAAGATTGTGGAAATCAAGCAAAAAAAGATTGTAGTAATAGAAGGTGTAGAACTTGTTGTAAAAGTAGAGGTTTTGATTGCCCTACTCATGTTAAGAGTACTTGGGTACCTGCTGCTAGAAGAAGAGAACGTCTTGCTTCGGCGGGGACGACAACGGTGGTTGCTGCTGGTGGTTCTAGTGGTTCAACTTCTGGTGCTAAGAAACCTAGACTTATTGCTTCACAAACTACTTCTCATACTTCTACTTCTAATACTACCCCTCCTAGAAGCTTTGACACTACTTCTAGCCATCAAGGTTTGTCACTATATTTTTTTTTCATAATAGGTTTTCTAAAAAAAAATACTCAATGTTTGGAATCACGGTGAATTTGTCAGAATTACAGAATTATGGTCATTAGGTGATTTTCTTGAGAGTAGGTTTTAATCAAAATCACCACGGTGCAGCGTGATTTTGCCTAACTCATCGAAAATTTCAACATACACTATGTTTGGTAGGAATGACAGGATTACGGTGATTCACTGTAATTTTTTTTGCATTCTTATGCAAAATCACGCCTGATGTCATTCTGGCATAGCCACGGTGATACGAAACCTAAACTATAAATTCTTGCATGTTTTTGTGTAAGGTTGAAAATGAATTGAACCAACCCAAAATGCTATTTCGGGATTTTATTTTATTATTAACTCGGTTTTCAAATGAACTGAACTTGAGCTGAGAATTTTGTTGGTCGAATAAATTAAATAAGGGCGAACTAAGAAATGTGTAGTTTAATTTGTTTGATTGAGGAATTAGTTTAATATTGTAAGTTTAATTATTTTTTTGTGGTGTTTAGCAAAAGAATTCAAAGGGTTTTTTGTTTTGATTTTTGTATTAATTTGTGCAGATGCAGGTTTCAAAGAGTCAATGCCAGGTCAAGTACGTGCACCAGCAGTATTCAAGTGTGTTAGAGTGACATCAGTGGATGATGGAAAAGATGAATATGCATATCAAGCAGTAGTGAAAATTGGTGGCCATGTTTTCAAAGGTTTTCTTTATGATCATGGTGTTGAGAGTAGAGAAGTTTATCCAAACCTTTCTGAGCTTCATTTAGGAGGTGGTGGTGGTAATAATAATAATGGTGGTGCTAATAGAAATGGAGTTTCATCTTCATCACCAATGTTGGATCCTTCTCATGATGTTTATGCAGCAGCTTCAAGTGGTGTTGGAGGATTACTAGGAGGTTCAGCTTATGGTAATCAAATAAATTAAATTTACTAATATATTCAGAGGATGAAAAGAGAATTAAAGTAATTAATTTTCTTTTATTTTATATAGTCTTTGTACCTTATTGCTTATGTCACTATTTTTCTGCATTTTTGAACTTGGATTTTTAGTTCTATTCTTTGTTCTATCCCAAATTTTCCTTTGTCATTTTTCATGAAATCAATGATCATTCAATGACAAAGGATAGTATCATATATTTAACTGTTAGACAAATAGTTTATGTACCAAATTACCTCAAAATGGAAAAGCAAAGGTCCATTATTTTCACTGTTTTGAAATTTTAATTTCCATTATTTATTGTAACTACTGTGTTCACTTTCCTTTTCTTTGCCAGCTAATGTTTTTGTTTATTTTCATTGTTTTATATATTAAATTTTGTTAAAGTTGAAATCTACAGTGTGATCACCTTGACAAAAATCTACAGTGTAAAGTATAGTACATGATAAATTTGATAATTAATCTTCATATTTTATGATTTTTTATGGAGACGTCTAAAATAGACTTTGTTCGCAAGTGAACCTTACTATTTTTATATTTTTTAATAATTTATTATATATGCTCTTATTTTTAAATATTGTATTTTTTTTTTACTTAAGATAGTAAGGGTTCATCTTTGGTGGTGCTTAGTTAAAGAATTCATCTTTGAGTCATTTGTGAGGGGTCTATATTTGGCGGGTCTTTTGCAACCCTTCTTAGAAGTCGGGTAGTTGTGTTTCCGCGATGTTGCTGGGCTTGGATCTTTCTGGTTGTAAGGGTTAGAATACCTCTGATACTCCCAATAATCAAAACTTTGCTTATAAAAAAGATATATTTTATTTTTCAGCATGATATAGTAAACTTAGTATGATGGTATGATTCCTTTTTTTTTTTTTTAATAGTCATATGCTATACACTATTTCCATGTTTTTATATTCTAACAAATGTATATTTATATTGTTATATACCAATTAAATCCTATATATAGATTGCTTTGTTATAAATTTTATAGGCTAAAAATAAATGTTTGTATATACAAGTAGTTTCTACTTTAGACTTAAGAAGTAGAAGTAGTTGTAATGTCACCATCATTTATATGTCTGTCCCTTTCAATCCTTAGTTCATTGGTCTTCTCTATGCGTAAGCAACCTGCAAAGGTTTTCTGCATTTCATCAAGACATGATGTACTCTTATTTCCAATTGTTCTTCTTTATAACTCAGACAATAACCATTACATATAATAGATCCTTTTATCTCATCATATATCCAACTTTTTTTAAAGCTTTGTTTTGCAATATCTTCTAGTCATTCAAGTCTGCATTTAACTCTTTTGTTCTTCCATTTTAATGCTCCCATTCTGCTTTGTAATAGTAATTCTTTATGCCTTTTTAAACATTCTTTGTTGACAACAAAATAGTTAATTTTGTCTCCATTCTTAGTCTTCACAAATATTCAACTTTTTACTTTTTAATCCTTGCTAAACTTATTCTTATTGGAACTAGTCCATATATATTATAGCTTCTGTAAAATCACGGCGAGTCACCGTGATTCTGGCATACCCACCGTGATACCAAGTATACACTAAATCAAAACACAAAATAAAAAGTGGTTTATTTGCCATGTAATTTTTTTATAGAGACTAAAAAAATCTAGGACTAAAAATATATTTAAAATAAATTATCTTTGATATTGATTGGTATGTCAATTCATCTTATCAGAATGAATGGTGTTTGTGTTGCTTTCTCAGCATTTAAGTTTAAGTATTGTCTGGGAAGCTGCAGTTTTTTGTCACATGATGTTGGCTAATGGATAAAAAATAAATGATTGTCTCTATTCATTGTATATTTAGATTATCTTTTCCTCCACATGCTGCCCCCTTTTAATTGTCTAAACATATTTTACATAGCATGTGTATTGCATTAATACTTTTTATTTTTCTCATAAAAAATGCATGTCTTGTCTTTTGCTTGCTATACTACACTATATAATGATATGATTATTGTAAACTTTATTATTTAGCATGTGTCATTGTATTATAATTTATATTGAGCTAGGTTTGTAATCACATTTGTGTCTTGAACCTTAGTTTTATTTTGAATTTTTTGTCTCATAATGTTGAGCTGTCCAACACTTCCTATCTTGTCATTGAAAAAGTAATCATTGAGTTTACCTTTTCATATATGGGGTATCAATTATTCTATGTCTCTAGTTATAAACTAACCAATAGTTTTTTATATTGGAAAATTGAACAAGTTGTGTTTGTGCCCTAAAACATGTGTTTGTCATGTTCATTAATGTGGGACATTTTGGTTTTCTTGTGTTTGGTTTTTTGCATTGCATTTCTTCAAGTGTTATTTATTCTTTCAACACTTCATTTGTTTTCTTGTCCAATGTGAATGATTAGACAAAGCTATCTTTGTATTCTTGGTATGATCCTCTATATTTGGGGTTTTTTAGTTGTTGTTAGAACTTATGATGATGCTATACAGCTTCACATGATTGGTGTAATGATGGTTGTACATATAGGTACATGTCTCCACTGGTGGGTACATTTCCCTTGAATTGCTCAAGTTAAAGTCACTCATTTCTTGTTATTATGTACTTTAGTTTTTGTGTTAGAAAAGACATTGGCTGATATTGTCTATAAATTGAGATTCATTGCAAGAAGGGAATCCATCCGGGCATAGTAAGTCTGGACTATTCGATCGTACGATGACTCAGTTAGTCATTTAGGATTTATGAGTCGATAGTCCAAACTTAATGACTGCATGGATTGAACTATTAGTCGAGATTCATGGTATGTTTGCTTTTCGTTTGCTATGCCCAATCATCATTTTGTCATTAGTTGTAATTGTTCTGTATGTGTGTAGATGTTGCACAATTGTTTCTCATGTTGATATGCATGGTTTAAATTGAATGTGCCTTGTTATTTCATTCCTTGATATATTTGTTATGTAGCCACTACTAAATTTCTGTTGGTCTTGTTTCTTAAAATGTGATTTTAATGTCTACATAATGGTACCACTAGTGTCCTAAATTTTATTTTAGAAAAAGTTGCATCAATGAAAAATAGTAATTTGTTTGGTGTATGTTGGTATTACACTGACTATGTCAAAATTATAGTGATTCATAAATTTTGCAAAGTCTCGGTGGATCACCATAATTCTGATATATTGACCGTGATACTTAAAGATATGCTCAATCTAAAATTTAGACTACATTTATTTGTGATGTTGTCAATTTTTGATTCCCCTAAACATACTGTTTGTGTAGTGTTCCAATATTTGGGTCAGTCAAATTTATTACTATCTCTCTTTTTGAAGTTTCTGCTAATTAATTTTGCACCTTAAAAATATATGTATGGAACTTTGGAATGTGAAGCTTCTAGTTTCTTTTTCATATCTCCCATTCAATGGGATTGTGCATCATTTTGAATTGACCTTCAAGATTTGGCTTAGGTAATGATGGTGATGTTTTTGGGGTTGCCAACAGGTTTGGAAAAATGGAAAGATCATATTTCATGTTTAAAAATTGTCTAGTGGTTCGGTGGTTAGAATTTCAATTTTTCATATTAAAAAATAGGTGAACATATTGTTTGAACTTCAGTTTCTACGTATTACATGCAAATTGTAAAGTCTCTACCAATTAAGTTATGTTCACCGTCCAACCACTTCACCGACTTCATTGCCCCCAACCGTATCTCGTACCTCTATTGAAACAGAATGGCTTCATGTTCTTTCATCCATTGATTATTCCTCTCCGTTCGTATCTATTTTTCCGACTGCGGTATCAATGAGTTTACAAGATTGAATTTGTATGATTTGAGTGTTATGCCCTTCTTTGCATGGTTATATATCATCAACTTATATTAAATTATATTTAATAGTTTAAATTTTGTATTTTTTGTTGAGGAACTTTTTTTGAATTTGAATTTCTTTCAATTATTTTTATAAGTTTGAATGAGTAGTTTTTGTTTTATTGTGATTTTACTTTATCTTTATATGAATTTTTAAATTTTATTTTTGTTGGAATTATTTTTGGGTCTTTAATGGTAAATTTATGTTTTCAATGTTGAGTGTACTATCTTTTTGATGGAGGTAGAGTTGTTTACAGCCTAGCATGTGTGTGCGCCGAAACTAGATCTTTACGCTAGTTACCAAAATTAAATTCAATATATCTATCCATTGATTTTTTTTGGTACTGTAAAATAGCAGTAGATGAAAAATTATGTCTATTTATGCAGCTAGATTTAGGTATAAAGGCATTCAGGCTCCAAATGAATTTGACTTCTGAATGTGACTAACCCCTAAATTTAGGGTTGTTCAAATTTAAATGAATCCAAATAAATATTGTTAAAGGATTAAAAAAATTGAAAGTCGTAAAGATTCAAATTATTTTGAATGTTTTTTAAAAAAAGTCGTTGGATCCGATTTAAGATTGATTTTTTAAAATCGATCCAAACCTCATAAATATTTATTAGTATGATACACTGTATTAACATATTGTTGATTTTAAATTTTCTCAATAATACTTATTAGTTCAATTTAATTTTTCATAGAATTCACATAATTTTTTTTGGTAAGTGGATTCATATATAAATGATGTAATCTTCCATATCACATAAAAAAGGTGGGGTAAAATGGGTGACGTAGCGGAAATTATGGTGGTGGTTGGTTGAATGTGTAATGTTTTTTTACTCTGTTTGCTGATATCCATTAAACTCTAATTTTAATTACATTAGATCTTATATTTTACTTCAAATATATTATTTTAAGGTGTATTTATAATACTAAAATAAAATTTCTATTGTATTGACAAGCTTTTGATAACGTAAAAACTTATTTTTACTATTGTATTGACAAGTTTTATTATTGGATCTATATCATGGTAGTTAATCCCGCGGGATCCCGGCATCTCGGAGCGGAGCGGAGGTCGACCGCTCCGGGTAGGGTCGGAGCGGAACACCTAAGGTTCCCGGCGGGATCCCGGCATCTCAGGTCGGAGCGGACCGGAGCGGTTCCCAGACGGGTTTCCCGGGTCAAACCCGCTATTTCATTTTAAGGGCAGTTTCGAAAATATAATCAATTTGGTAAGGGTAAAATTGGTTTTTTGTACCAATTTTTTTTTGGTAACCCTAGATTTGCTTCACCACTATTGTATTTTCATCCGAACAAGAGTGAAAAGATTGCTTCCGGTGCCGTTTTCTGACGCACCGTTCTGATTGAAGCTCCTACAACACCATTTTGTTTCTTCTCCAAGCTCTGTTTCTTGACTTTCTTCTCCGGGATCGTTCTTTCTTGCTTTGTTACTTTTCTGTTCTTTCTTTTTATTTCTTCTTCTGCTTTTTTCTTTTCTTCTTGCTGTGTTTTTTTTTTTGTGCAGCTCTGTTACTGTTACTGTTCTGTTTTTTGTTTTTTTACTAGAATATATTCTTTCTTTCTATTTTTTTGTCTAGAATTTGTTTATTCTGTTTCTCCAATTCTCTTTTTATGAACTTGAGTTTTATTTTTTTGTTACTTTATTAATCTAAGTGTTGGAGATTTGAATATTTTCATGCTTCTTTATTTGCTATTTTGCTTGACTTTTGTTGGTAATTTGGATGTAATGTTTGATCAAGACTTGAGATTTGTGTTTTGAATGTTTGATTTATGAATCTTTTATGGATTTGAGATGTTTTTTTAATTTTTCATTCATTATATGTTTATACTTTATAGTATTATTTATGTAATTAAAAATAAATAAAAAATAGCGGCATCCCGGCTATCCCGCTCTCCGAGATGCCGCTATCCCAGTTTTGGGGCTGGCCGCTCCGCTCCGGGATCCGGGATTAACTACCATGATCTATATATCACATTTTTGTCATTCTATTTTAATTCAATTATTGATCTATGAAAATAATTTGTGCATGTCAAAAAAAATATTTAACTAATGCAGTATATTCTCGGTCCTAGAAATGATCTTAAAATTTACGGAAAAAAAAACCCTTTAAAAATAGCTTTTTCTAATAATCATTCTCCTATTATAAAATAATGTTCAACCATTATTTTTATTTATATTATACTAGTAACTAGCAATATCAATGGTGACAAACTGTTGGTCTACTGTGGATAAACTTGCTTGGACTATTTTATATACTTCCTCCGTTACAATATATAAGCAAAAATCCACTTTTTAGGTTCATTGTATAATTAATGTATCTGGACATTAAAAATATTCAGATACATTAATTATACAATGAATCTAAAAAGTGAATTTTTACTTATATATTGTAACGGAGGGAGTACTTCACTTTTCATTAGACATTTTAATATATTTTTTTGACAGAATGAGACATTTTTATTGTTAATTTGGCTTAGAAATTTTCTGATTTCAGCCGAAAGTGTCTGTTCATATTTTCTTTTCTATGTCTAGATTCAAAGAAGTGCACTTTGTGATCGATGCACCGCACCAATTGTATGGAGTATTTGGTTATTTAAGTACAAGTTTATTAAATTGGTTTCCTCTTATTTAATAATGCTGTTCCCAAAATGTTACAGTATAAAAGGCATTTTTTTTTTCTTTCGCACCGGTTCCGACCCACTAAAGATAAGCGACTAATCTGGCTCGTGCGTAGAGGCATGCGCACTGGTCAAGCGTTGTTCCCCCTGGGAATCGAATCCGGTTAGGGCTGGAAATGAGTCGAGCTGAGTCGAACTCGTCTGAGCTCGACTCGGCTCGATTGAAATTGGTTCAGCTCGAGTTCGGCTCGTTAGGTTCAACTCGTTAAGTCAAATCATGTGATTTTAAAGTTTTTTTTTGTCAAAATTTCAAAATTTGATCTTTAACCTTTTAAACTATATTTTTAAAAGAAAAAAACAAATATTAAATTAAAATAAAGGAGAGAAAAGGTAATGAAAATTATCTTTTGAGAAAGAGAGTTTAAAGGAGTAATTTTTTTTTCCCGTAAAGACAAAGTAAATAATATTCGTACATGGTGAACTAAAACGTTCATTGACGTGTCAAGTTAAAATATATATATATATATATATATATATATATATATATATATATATATATATAAACGAGCTAGTTCATGAGTTAAACGAGTCGAACTATATATAGTTTATGTTCAGCTCATTTATTTAACGAACTTATTTTTTGACTCAAGTTCAGCTCATTTGGTTCACAAACCAAGTTCACGAGTCAATTATCGAATCGAATTTCGAACTATTCACGAGTTGACTCGGATCATTGTCAGCCCTAAATCCGGTATTCCCCGGGCACGTCCTTGGAAGGAGCTCCTTGCCACTGGAAAAGAATTAAATATAAATATGCGCGTTTAGTTTGAGTCTTGAGATTTTTGTCTTGGATTAGGGCATTATTAGTAGCTTCCCAATAATAATATAGTTTTACATTTTTATGGTTTTTATTCTAGGGGAACTAGTTTTTCAAAGGGTATTTTTGAAAATGTACTTGTTTTATTTTTTAAACAGGAACTACTAAGTGAGTATACTGTTAAAATTAATGGAAAAAAAAAATCAAAATTTGGGTGGATTTCAAACTGTATTTTTGTCTTGTATTTGGGCACCATCGCTTCATCATAAGTTTATTTAATATAAAATAAAATCCAGTTTTACATTTTAATGATTTTTTAGTTTCGGTAGGGTATTTTTGAAAATGTTATTTTTATGTTATGGTTTTGCTAACGTATATCCACTTATTGTTTTAGTTAAATACAACTTGAAGTGTATCCGACTAAAAAACTCTTTTTATAAAATAAGTGAGTGTAAATTAACAACTCCTATAGATATGTTGTTAATGCACACTTTCATAAAAAATTGTGGATGTGTATTAGCAAAACCTTTATCTTATATAGTAACAAAGAAGATAAATTATTTTGAATTAATTTTTTATAACAAATTCATGAAATTATTATGGGTATGAAGTTTTTTAATATTGTAAGGGTTAAGTTTGTATTTTTGAAAATGATGAAAACAAAAATACATTAAAAATCCGGTAGAGTTTTTGAATTGACAATAATGTTTGTCAAGTTATGGCATTTCCATTCTCAAACTAAGGCTGCAAATGGTTCTGAATATCTGATAATTTTTCCTTGATTTCTTATATTCATTCATAAGCAAAAGTTTCCATTGTGCTCTCATGATCATAAGTGTTTGGTCCATTTCACAAAATGCTTTGCACAACAAAATGAAAAAGTAGATCATTTCCAATGCAAATTTTTCTTCAAATGGTTAGGTTCTATCAAATTTGGGTATACGAGCACAGACTCTATATATGGTAGACAAAGACAATAGAACCTAGCTATTCAAATTATAGTTCACACCTAAATACTAGGTTGTCCTATCTACTAGTAAATGACATTACATTACATGCCAACTTTGTACGAAAAGTAAACAAGGGAGGTGCAATCATATTTTGGCAATACTGTTAAGGGCAGACAGACTAACTTTCACGTGATCATTTTTATGTAAACATGGCTTATCATTTCTTTAATTTGTCTAGGTTGAGCTTTGTCATGTCAAAACCAATAATTAGTTGTTAATTAATGTAAGTGGTAGGGTAGGCAATACTATATCTAAGGATGTTACTAACGTTAAAGATTTTTTTAAGGGTATAGTGCAACTTGTTGGGATACAACCCAATTAGAATAATTACTTACCCAAATTAGAATAATACTTCTAATAATTTAGTAAATTAATTTTTAGCTCAAATAATTTACTTCACATTGAAGTGTGTTTTTGGTTATTCTAATTTCCGACTAGAGATTAGTCCCGTGACTAGAAATATTTATGTAACTATCTAGGTCTTGTTCATTTTGGGCGTTATCCCTTTTTTAACACCAAAAAAAAAAAAAAAAAGAGATTAGTCTCACGATTCCAACAATAAATAAATTCAAGTGATAATAGTCATGATTTCTTTAAGCATGTGGTTAAAAATTTGATTCCTAACTCATGCATATGAAACAAATTTAACCAGGAGTAAAGAATTCACTTTATGTGTCACACAAATTTACCAACAAAGATTAATTATCATTAACTTTAACGGCGGTGAAACATCATAGCAATATCATGTTAATAAAAGAAAAGATTAGTCTTATAGTTGATTTGGACATATGCTTATGAGAATCTATGTGGAGCCAATTGGTACCAAACTAATTTATGGTGCTTCCTAACCAAATAATTATTTTATTGGTTTCACTAAAGCTTTTGTGTAATATGTAGTAATTAACACTTGTATAAGATATAGAAACTTTTGATTGAGGGTCCTATGAGCATCTTAGTAATTTGTTTTAGGGTCTTGCTAATTAGTGCGTCGAGGCACTAGTTAAGGATACTAAAAAAAACAATTTTGCATTGAAATTATAAAAATTTTAACTTTGAAAAAATTAAATGGACATTTCCCAACAATAATTTTCTACTTTTATTTTCTTAGCATTTGCCTTTGTTTTATAAGAGTAACTTAGTATCTTAATTGTTGAGAATCAAAAATAACTTTTGACGGGCATGTGCACCAATACTCAAGTGCTACTAAAACTTTTGTAGTATCAAATTCCATGCTTAATTTGATTAGAATCATTGTAAAAGTTTCTTTTGGGAGGTTAGTTTATTGATCAACTTTCTAGTAATAAATTGCACTCATATGCTTCACGATATTATAGCAATTTCGTACAAAATTCCATATTCTTTGCTAATAGACCTAACTATTTGTTTACCCGTCTCTTTATTTATTTATTTATAATTATATTAAGTACATTTTAAATACTTTGCAATTAACGTATACATATTAGCTCTATTTGGTAAACCAAATAAGCTAGCTTATAGCTTATAAGCTAAAAGCTCTGTTTGGTAACAGTATTTTAAAAAGAGCTTATAACTTATTTTACTAGCTTATAGCTTATTTTCCAAATGCTACTTCAAGTAGCTTATGAGCTTATAGCTTATTATCTTTTCTTCCAATTTTACCCATATCATCTTACTTGAAAAGAATTAAATATTAATTAAACATATCATTTTTATGTTATTTCATACTTATAAGCTAGTCCAACCGCTAATTTTACCAAACACTACAAATTCACTCGGCCAACTTATTCGCTATAAGCTAAAAGTTAGCTTATAAGCTATCCGCTATAAGCTAGCTTATCAGCTATCCGCTATTTTTTACCAAACAGAGCCATTGTCTGAATATAGAGAATAATAATATTGTGAGAATTGAAAATAAATATGACTAGGTAACATTTTTTTTTTTGACAAAAGGAAAATATTATAACACTAAGAGGTGAAATACAAGGAACTTATATCTTTTTGGATATAAGTTTTTATACAACCAAGAAAGGAATTAATCCAATTCTTATTGGGCTCGGATTCGGCCCATCTAGCTAGATGATGCGCAATCCGATTCTTCACCCGGTTAACCCAGCAGATTGACGAGTTAGGGTGAGAGAGGAGAAACGACTTGCAGCGGCGAACGATGAAACCCCAGGGTTTTCGAACTAGATCTGGAGACGAGACAGCTTTCACGACGACTTGAGAATCTAACTCAAAGATGACAGAGTGCTCCTGCAACCTCTCCACCATATCCAACGCGGCATTGAGTCCTAAAGCTTCACCAAAGTTCGCATTTTCCAGCTCGAAGTGGGCTCGAGTAGCAGCTCCAACGATGCTCCCATCCGACCTCCTAAGAAGTAACCCAGAAAACCAATGGTCATCACTGCTTAGGTGAGCATCCACATTAATCTTAAGGGTGCCCCTAGGTGTTGGACTCCAGCTGGTGTTGTGGCTACTACTCACAAGTTCACTTAAATTATACTACTCCCCCCGTCCCATTTTAAGTGACACATTTGACCATTTCACACATATTAAGAAAAGTGTATAATTAAATGAGAGATAATATCAATTTTATCAAATTACCCATGTATGCACTTTTTCTGCCCAATAATGATTAGAAAAGCATATTCTGCAAAAGCATTTATAAGAGGTAGAAATAGGAAAGTAACATAGAAAATTGAAATGGATCAAGTATTATGAGACAATTTTTTTTTTGCAAATGTGTCATTTAAAATGGGACGGAGGGAGTAATACGGAATTACGACATCTCTACCGTGGTAGATGTAAGAAAGCTTTTTTGAACAATGTAACCAAACAATCGCATTCATTGTTTGCGATTTGCATTTTCTATATTCCTCTTCTTTTACTAGTTGTTGTACTAACATGAGTGATTAAACCTCACTTGAGTATTTAACTTGTAAGCAATGATTATGATCGGTATGATAAATGGTGCTATATAAGATCATAAAGCCTACCACTTCACAGTTCCAATAGCTAGTCACCCAAAAGTGAAAATATCATCAAGATTGCCAACTCGCTAGAAGAAGTTTTATTTATTCTGACCCCAATTTTTTTAGATACGTACCAATGCCATAAATTCAAAGCATTTTGTGTTTCTTTAACTCTAATGATGAGATCTTGACCTCAATATATACTTGTACTCATTTTGAACAATCTGCACCTACAAAGTTTTTAAACTTATTCATAGTAAGGTTCCAATCAACATTATCTTAAAAGTCACATTTGTACGTATGACTATAAGATTGTAACCCTGATCCCATATTGATTAAGAAATACAATGACATATACACTTCTTATAAATACTATCACGTATTGATTAAGGGGAGATAAGACATCTTCATAATCATATGGTATAAGAAGGAAGAGCACAAAAATATAGACTTGGTAATAAGCGTTACACTCTCATAATATGATAAATATCGACTCTTCCAATTGCTATGTTTATTTTTATTTTTGTTTTCACCACCAGTTTAATTTGGTTATGAGGTCAGTTCTGACATCAAGTGGTTGCAGTCCCCTTTCGATCGCAGTTGCGGGGATCGAACTGTGGTCCTCCCTACCAAATTCAACGTTAATCACCACTTCATTGATCAACCTTCTTATGTCATAAATAAATTATTGACCTGGTAATGACATGAGAATGCTAATAAGATACTTTTCAAGATCATTTTTTGTTCTATAAATGTGATATGTCATAAATAAATATAGATTAATTACGCATGAATAAAAGATAAACCGATAATAATTAAATTTGTTCTATCAAAACCAAAATTGTCGCTAATTTGGAATCGAACATTCCAAAAAATATTCTTACATAATATTTTTTTTTTGTTTTATCCATACTAACCTTTCGACAAGAACTCCTAAAAAATTTAGTCAAACAGAAAGATATGATTTCAACCTGATGCATGTTAAGCTCAATAAAAAGATGAATATCATTAACAATGGATGGTGAGATAATTTAAGACCAACCTCCACAAGCATATATAGTTTTAAAACTCGGACTGGTGATCAATCTAGTCAAGACATTAGATCATTGTGTTATTGGTTGGATCAGTGATGCTCAAAATTAGTTCGGTCCGCCAGTTCAACGGTTTAGCCACTGATAGATCATAATGTTTAAAAAGTTTCAAGTTAGATCTTTTAGTCAAATTTCTGACTAGTCCCTAGCAACTGCGATTGAGAAGGTTTTGAAACCAATTGATGTTAAAACCGACCCACAAACCAAATTAGGCGGTTCAGTAGGTCGAATACCGGTGGTAAAAAATAAATTGACTTGTTTTTTGGAATATCGGTTTCACTTCCCTCAAAATTATTTAAGTTTATATAGTAAATAAAATACTAAAAAAAACCTCAGTGTTCATTTATTCTTAATATTTTAAAGTAAATATCTTAGTTGTTAAAAATGTCAATATGGTTTATCAAAAAAATGTCAATCTTGTTGAACCAAATGAAACAATTTATCCTTCATTAATTTAATGACTATCCTTACACCCCCTTATATATATGTATGAAAAGAGCTGTTAAATGGATCATCTCAAATTCATATATAGAAAAGTGGTCACCTCACAAAATGGGCCTAACAATTCTGTCAAATTTAGTGGTAGTCTATTGCTATCCACACTACCATTATGTGATCTCCCGAGTCCCGACACAGCTTGTCATAGCTCACAGCAGACAAAACTTTTAGGCGATTATAATATCCTTATTTAAATTGTCAACAGTGAGTATAGAATTTTAGAAATTTTATTCTAGAATTAAAAAAAATGTAAGATCAAAATTTGTTTCCAAAATAGAAGCACAATACATGTCCTTTAAACTCTTAAATATTTTGTTTGTGTATTTCACTCAATTTATTGTCTAGTCTCAAGTAATTTTTTGTCTAGTCTTATACAGTAGTTACTTTGCAAATCAAACAATGAACAAATTTGTCCAAAGAATTTTCCATTTTTTTAAAATGTGTATAACCGATTTATGAGAGGTGTGAAAAAAGTTTCAGCACTTTGTCTTGTGTGGCATGTATCAATTCGCTGGGCCACAAACAGGCCGAATGTTACATAAGTTCGAGTTCCAGTACCACAATGTCCATCACTCATTTGTAAGAACAATATTCTTTCGTTTGTTCAAAATTTTGATCTTTTAAATATCTAAAACACACATAATACTTTTTCATGGAATTAACTATTATGATTCTATGAAAGTGGAGTGTAATGAAATGATTTAGCGAAATATATGATTGATATTACATAAACAATGTAGTACATGTTCCATATCTCTCTCTCTCTATATATATATATATATTAAAATTATACGAATTGGTTACCATATGTTTCTAAATTAGTATACCTTTACTTTTAAAATATTTTGTAGACTTTTAATTAAGTTTTCAAATTAGGCAAACAAGCGGGCTTACTTTTCTAAATTTTTTAATTCAATCCAAATCTTTTAAATATTCATTTTAAATCACTTTTCTTTATATATTTATAAATCACTCCAAATTTTTTGAAGTTTATAAAAATGGCTAAGGAAGTATAAGAATGAAGTATTTATAATAACTTAATTTATCCAAACTATGAGTGCAATTGAAGCATTTGAATTCTCTAGAATTTTAATTTTTTCAGAATTTTTTATAACCCGATCCAAACATTGTTTTTTTTTAAGACTCGGTATTTGGCCTGAAAATCCATTAATCTAAGAGACACTAATAATACCGTTCACTTTTCTATAATATATAATTTTGGATAATATTATAATTATATTTTAGTACTACATCTTATACACATTAATAAGTACCTATCTTAAGAAGAAGTTTTGAAACATAGGAAATAGAATTGTTAATTGGTAGGTAAGGTGTGACTTTAATAACTCACAAGACACAAGGTAATGAGGAAGAAACAAAATGATAATATAAGTTGTTATCCACTCCAACCATGAAGTGGAAGAAAAATCACACATTTTGCTAATGCTATTAATAATTAATGCATGCATGGAACAATTTGAAAGTGATGTGAAATTGGTTTTTTCTTTTCTAGCTATTCCCTTTGTTTTACTCACTTGTTTGTTCTTGGTATCTTTTAGAAATTGTTATACATGGATAGTGAAGGTCTATTCTAAAGGGCTTGGAAAGAAACATGCAGATTAGCAGTCAAAGGTTATGATTTATGATGTTACACCCAACAATTACATAGAAACTTTTCACATAATGATCATTCGAATTAAGTGTGGTGAATAAATTGCCAACAAGTAATTTCCTTCTTTTTCTTACATAAATGCATGGTCTAGAAAGCTTTTCCTTATTAAAGGCACGTGCAGAATATGGCTCTGCTTGGTAAAAAATAGCGGATAACTTATAAACTAGCTTTTAGCTTATAGCGAATAAGCTAGCTGATTGAATTTGTAGTGTTTAGTAAAATTAGCGGTTTAACTAGCTTATAAGTATGAAATGACATAAAAAAGATATATTTAATAAATATTTTATTTTTCTCAAGTAAGATGATAGGAGTAAAATTGAAAGAAAAGATAATAAGTTATAAGCTCATAAGCTACTTGAAATAACATTTGAAAAATAAGCTATAAACTAGTAAAATAAGCTATAAGCTATTTTTTAAAAATGGTTACAAAACAGAACTTTTAGCTTATAAGCTAAAAGCTATAAGCTAACTCATTTACCTTATCAAACAGAGCATATGTAGATCATCAAACTACTTTGGAGAATTATTAGCAATCTGAATTTGGGCGGAACTTGAATTAACTTCTATAAAATTGATTTATAAATTGAAAATTATTTCGATTGTAAACATATTTTTAGGTTTTATTTTATCATATATAATAATATTTTGAACAAGCTCTCTTATGTTTAGGATTCATACCACTTATAAACTTAAATAATTAGTAAAAAAATTAAAATTATGGAAAAAGAGCTTTGTTGTTTCTTTTATAGCCACCCAAGTTAAAAGTAATATAATGATATGTACATATATATACCACTAAGAAAGGTATAGTAACACATCTTTTTGTGTTGGAATCTTGAAAATGAATTCTTTGTTAATCAATCAGAACTATTTTAAGAAGCTCAAACAACCCACATCTCAAATTAATTTCAAATTTGATTTATTGAGCTAAACTTATAAATAGTTCAATTTTCACCGAACAATTTGATAAATTGAATTGTATGAAAATTCTAACAAATATGATATTTTAACCACAATTAATTCAAATTTGAAAATTATATGTGGTAAATGGTTAAGATGTAAAAAATCAAATGCGAAGAACTTTAAATAATTTTTATTTTAGTGGTTATTACTAATATTCACATCTTAAATTATTTTCAATGTTTACA
The DNA here is from genome assembly GCA_030408175.1 of Trifolium repens. Lineage (NCBI taxonomy): Eukaryota > Viridiplantae > Streptophyta > Magnoliopsida > Fabales > Fabaceae > Trifolium > Trifolium repens. Next base: position 54,293,326 of record CP125844.1, on the reverse strand, counting down.
AAATGCAAGACCAATTATCTAATTTATTATCTTGGTAATGCAATTTAGTCAAAAGAAATCTTGGTAATGCAATATTTCTGTATTTGACACAAACAAACACACATGGGAGATCAAATTATTGATAAACAAAATGATAATATAGAAAGAGATGATTATCCACTTCTCCTAACAAACTTAATTATTACATTACCACTATATTAGGACAATTTGGCTTTAAGCCTAAAGTACCAAAGAAAAAAACCCATTATATTGTCTTAAAGCATAGGGATGGTATCTATTGAAAGATTGAGTGGTATATGAGTGATAATGAAGATAGTGGCAAATGGGTCCTCCAATGCCAATACTATGAGTGGAGCAAATTATGCACTAGAAATACGGAAGCTGCATTGTAAGCAAAGCAAACCAAAAAAATCAAAAGAAAGAGGTGTAAATAGTAATTTTTGTCCAAATAATTGTCATTATAGTCCTTTAAGTTTCAAAACATGCACGCATTTTGTTAGTCAATTTAGTCATAATAGATTAATTTAGTTCTCAAATATGTCTTTTATAAATTAGTTTAATCCATAAAGTTTTAACATAAAGACAACTCTTTTTATTTGGATTTAATTTGTATGCACCGACAGTGTAAAATAGTTTTACACTGTCAACCAGTAACAACCATGTATTCCGTCACGTCACCCCACTTTACCCCACTTTCTTCATATGATATGGAAGATTGATGATTTCTTATTGGATGATCATGTAAAATTATTTTACACCGTCAGTGCATATCAATTAAACTCTTTTTATTTTACGGTAATTTTAACATAAAACATGTTTAGTGACGTTTTTGTAATTTTGATATATTTAAAAACTATATTGATTACTATTTACTCGTACATAGCAATCAAAGGGAAAGTGGCATCCAAACAAATATGCAAACCATCATGTTGTTTCTCTATTCATTTTCATGCTCCATACTTCAATTTTCACCTACTACCACAAGCTACTTTGTTCTCCATTTACATAAAGCAAGCCACTTCTTTGAGCTTCAAGTTTCTCCTTATACCTCCCTATCTCTCTTTCTCTCGTTGCTTGTTCCTCAATTCATGGATTTTTCCGACAAACATCGTCAACCTACAAGTTAATCTAGTAGTATACATAATGAATCATGTGATCCAACACCATGGTACCATTCATTCTACTAGGTGAGAAAATTCTTTTCATCTTATTTTTCATTCCTTTGCATGCTTTCTCTCTTCCCAAATTTCCATTAATTTTTAGCTTTTACTTTGATTGAAAAATTATTTTAATCCTAGAAATTGTAATATCAAATCTGTCCAAAATTTTCTAAAATAGTAACTTAGTTCATTAAATTGAAAAACATCATTCAATTTAGTAAAAAAAATTCTTCAAAATTTAGCACCATAATTGTAAATGTTTTATGTTTGTCTTGATGCAGTGAGAGACAATTCAAATTAATATGTATCTCTTTCATTGATTTTGATAGATATTTACTAAATTGATTGATGTCCTTTAATTTAAAAGATTAATTTCCTATTTCGTTAATTTGGAGGACTATTTTGTTCGATGTTTATAATTTTGAGGATCGAAATACTGATTTACTCATTTTCTATAATAATTCTTTTTAATTTATGTATCTCAAAGGGTGCAGGAATTAGATAAAATTAATGTGTGAACATTGATGAACAAATATTCAAGGCAAGAAATTGGTTGGAATGGATTCATTCAATCAAAGTCATCAAAATAACAACTTTAGGTACAATCCAAATTTGAACAGAACAACTCAATTAGATAATGATGATGAAGAGTTCACAGGGCTTCTTGATATCTTTGTTCATCATGCTAGAAACATTCATAACATATGCATCTATGATAATCAAGATGTATATGCAAAATTCTCTCTTACTTACAATCCAGATGAAACTTTTTCAACAAGAATCATCAATGGAGGTGGGAAAAATCCAACATTCAATGAAAACTTGAGGATCAAGATAACTCAAATAGACGCGGTTATGAAATGTGAAATTTGGATGTTTAGTAGATCAAGAATTCACATGGAGGATCAACTTTTAGGGTTTGCTTTGGTACCGATTTCACAAATTGTTGGAAAAGGAAAAGTCACTGAAGATTATAGTCTTTCTTCAACTGATCTTTTTCATTCTCCAGCTGGAATTGTCCAGTTAACATTGTCATTGGACACATCTTTGGTATCAGAATCGATAAATAGTTCATCGATATCATCAGAAGTTATTTTGCTTGATAGAAAAATTTCTGAAGTTATGTTGGATCCAATCGAGTATTCAAGAATTGAATTTCCTGATATAAGTGTTGTTAAGGAGAATCAAAAAATGGTTTCTGAGTATTTCAATCTTGCTTGTGCTTCAAGTAACAACAATGAATCAAGAAATTTTCTACCTTTTCTTCATCTTGGTGCATCTCCTCAACTTGATGATTATGACATGATGACTTTGAGTTCACCAGAAGAGAATAATCAAGTCGATTCCATTTCTCCGAATGAAAGCATTCAAAACTCCGGTTTCGTATGCTCTACTATCACAAGCTTAAGTGATGATCGAAACTCGGCCGATTCAATTGAGAAAAAGAATCATTTAGGTGCTGAATTAGCAAATTCGGTTACTCTTTGTCCCGATACACCAACTTCAAAGAAAGAAGGTGAAGCAAAAGATGATGAAAAAGATGAAAAATTCTCAAAGAAGGAGAAAGAATGCAAGAAGGATAGGAACATAGAAGCTACAAAGTTTGGACAAGTTTTTAATTCTCCATTAGGGAATATTAATCTTGAAGCTGAAGAATGTGCTATGCAAAAACAAATAGTTGATATGTATATGAGGAGCATGCAACAGTTTACCGAGTCCTTGGCGAAAATGAAGCTTCCGATGGATGTTGACAAACCGGAAAGAGAAGATCGTAGTGGTGATGTGATTCAAAATCACGAGAACAAGAAGTTAGAAATTGATAATAAGAAAAAGGACGGATCACGTGTGTTTTATGGTAGTCGTGCATTTTTCTAGTCGTAATTTCAAATTGCGGTATGCAATTATAGCCGCAGAAGGCAGTGTAAAGAATTTCGAAGGTTCTACAACCACTAAGTGACTGCACAATTGTGGTTACATCGGTAACATTTTTTCACAATGTAGCCGTAATCACAATTTAAAACAATGTTTGTAATCTCTAATCATCTTTGGACGGTGAAAATTAGCAAGAATGAGCTTATAAGAGTTTAATTAGTGATAACATCGAGTACTTTTGTTTCTTTAAATATTATTAATGCAGATTTTATTTGGTTTGTGTTTGTTAGACCTCTCCTTTTGTTGATGATCACAAAAATATTATATTATAGATAGATATGTCTTTACTCTTTATCTTTTAACTTTGTGACTCTGTGTACCAAAAAAAAAAGGATTCATGAGTAGGTGCAATTTTTCTGTAATGTAATTGCGGCAAAAAAATTTATTAATTTACTATGTCATTGAAATCAATGAGTAATTCTGGACATATATTGTTTATGTACTATAGTAAGTCTTAGATCTTATTATGGTAAAATTAATTAAAGTGGATTAGATAATTAAAGTTGTAATCTAATGATCTTGAGAGTTTGACCCCTTATCGCCTGCACCGGTTTGATTCCATGGTTATGTAAATCATGCTAATGGATCTTGAGGGCTCAGCCTTGAAAACTTGTTTGATGTAGAGCAGGATTGTAACTTCATATTAATCCCTGCAAAATGAAGACCTTTTAAGTTTAGTCCTTACTTAATTTTAATAGTATTTTTAGTCATACAAAAAATTTCTGAATACATAGTTTAAACTTTGTTAAAATAAAATTTGTTTAATTAATCTTAAACTCTTAAATTTTACTAATGATTTTTTACACACTTGTTTATCACTTTATAAAATGTTCATTAACCAAAACTTATAATTTTTTAATGTGAGATGAATTAAATATCAATTTTACGCATGCATATTATGCCTCATACCGTACGCGAGTGACTTTTGTTTTTACTTTTATGTTTTATGATTTAGATTAAACGGAGTACATCGTATTATAGTGCACTGTCAGTATTAAATACGGTTATAAATGTCTATAAGATTCTTATACGACTCGATCACTCTTATCCCACTTAAATTTCAATTATAAACGTCTATGAGATTCTTAAACGACTAAATCACTATTCTCGAACTTACATATCTCGTACATTAGTATCTCCGACATTAATATCTCTCACTTAAATATCGGTTATAAACGTCTATGAGATTCTTATACGACTCGATCACTTTTATAGTCTTATCCCACTTAAATATCAATTATAAACGTCTATGGGATTCTTATATGACTGAATCACTATTCTCGAATTTACATATCTCGCATATTAGTATCTCCCACATTAATATCTCTCACTTAAATATTGGTTATAAACGTCTATGAGATTCTTATACGACTGAATCACTATTCTCGAATTTACATATCTCGCATATTAGTATCTCCCACATTAATATCTCTCACTTAAATATTGGTTATAAACGTCTATGAGATTCTTATACGACTCGGTCACTCTTATCCCACTTAAATATCAATTATAAACGTCTATGAGATTCTTAGACGACTGGATCACTATTCTCGAACTTACATATCTCGCATATTAGTATCTCCCACAATAACATCTCTCACTTAAATATTGGTTATAAACGTCTATGAGATTCGTAGACGACAGAATCACTATTTTCGCACTTAAATATATCCCACTTAAAGGCTTAAATATGCAAAAGATTTTTGCACTTAGTTAGGAGTCATTTGAATTTTAGTCCTTACAACTAGGTAGATGACTGGATGAAATCTCCATCTGTCATGCTCATGTGAATATTTTTTATTTTTTCTTTATTTTTTTGGGAGCTTCTATGGTACATTAGATTAATTCTAATGTATCGGTACTTTATGTCATAAATTAATAAATTAACAACTACTTTTTATAAAATTAAATAACTATTAGTCTATTATTATATTTTAGAGATAATAATATCACAAGAAAAAATATAATTTCATTGTTTATAAGCATTACACTAATTTTTTAATATTTTTTCAAAAAAAAAATTTAAAATTGACTATTATGGGAAATAAAATTTCAAAAAATATCAAATTTTATATTTTTGACAGTATTGATAAATAATATTTGTGGTTATTATAATATTTTTAACGATAGGGAAAATGATTTATTTTAAAAAACATTCATTTAATCATTAATTTAATGTCATAATGTACCGGTACATTAGAAATTATCAAATGTACCATAAAAGTTTCCTATTTTTTTATATGACACATAGATATATATTGTTTAGTGGATTTTTAATTCTTTTTTAACTAATTTAAAGGAAAAAAAATTACAAGAGGGCAAGAACGCAGAACAACAACATTTTCATCACCAACAAGAACAACTTGTTCAATTTTTGCTTTGATTCATATTGAAGAAAGAAAAAACCAATCTTTCTAATAAAAACAACAATAACGCGATTGAAAAGCCTTCATCCAGAATTCATGACGAACATCAACGTAAAATTCATCCAAAGCTTAAACTTTTCTTATCCCTAACCTACAACCCATAAACGATTTGGGTAACCAAGCACCCAGAAACGATTTTGCAGGTGCAATTTTCTGAGATGGTGAAAAAGGTGAGGTTGAGGTGGAAGATGAAGAAGGTGTGATTTTCAATGTCGCCGCCGTCACTATTGATTTCGTCGGGTCCCAAGATTTTCGAAATTCCATTAAATTTATATTATATAATTAAAATAAATAAATATATATTATGTAGGTATGAGGCGGAGTGGGTATTAAGGAACCCGTACCAACATCCATATCCGCTCAATTTTGCGTGTAATTACTCATATCCATATTTGTACACAAAATGCGAGTTTTTATCATATGCGTTGTGAGTATTTTTTGCGGGTATCCACTTTGTATGAATCAAATTGTCATCCCAAATATTAATGTGCGAGATATTTAAGTGCGAAAATAATAATTCAGTCGTCTACGAATCTCATAGACGTTTATAATAGATATTTAAGTGGAAGATATATAATAATGTGCGAGATATTTAAGTTCAAGAATATTGATTCAGTCGTTTAAGAATCTCATAGACGTTTATAATTAATATTTAAGTGGGATAAGAGTGATCGAGTTGTATAAGAATCTCATAGACGTTTATCACCGATATTTAAGTGAGATATATTAATGTGGGAGATACTAATATGCATATGTAAGTTCGAGAATAGTGATTCAGTCGTCTAAGAATCTCGTAGACGTTTATAATTGATATTTAAGTGGAATAAGAGTGATCGAATCGTATAAGAATCTCATAGACGTTTACAACCGATATTTAAATGAGATGTATTAATGTGAGAGATACTAATATGCGAGATATGTAAGTTCGAGAATAGTGATTCAGTCACCTAAGAATCTCATAGACGTTTATAATTGATATTTAAGTGACGTAAGAGTGATTGAGTAGTATAAGAATCTCATAGACGTTTATAACCAATATTTAAGCGAGAGATATTAAGGTGGGAGATACTAATATGCGAGATATGTAAGTTCAAGAATAGTGATTCAGTCGTCTAAGAATCTCATAGACGCTTATAATTGATATTTATGTGGGATAAGAGTGATCTAGTCGTATAAGAATCTCATAGACATTTATAACCGTATTTAATACTGATAATGCACTATAATATGATGTACTCGTTTAATATAAATCATAAAATAGAAAGTAAAAAAAATGTCACTCGCGTAAGATATGAGCATAATATGCATGCGTAAAATTGATATTTAACTCATTTTATATTAAAAAATTATAAGTTTTGGTCAATGAACATTTTATAAAGTGATAAAGAGGTGTGTAAAAAATCATTAATAATGTACCAAAAAAAATCATTAATAAAATTTAAGAGTTTAAGATTAATTAAACAATTTTTTTTTAACAGAGTTTAAACTATGTATTCAGAAAAATTTTGTATGACTAAAAATATTATTAAAATTAAGTAAGGACTTAACTTAAAATGTGTCCATTTTGTAGGGATTAAAAATATTATTACCGCTGTGTCAAAAAAAAAAATATTATTACCGTATAAAAAAAATAAACAATTGATGGAAAAAAATGAAAGAAATAAAAGATAATTCAATGTGAATAGTGCATTATAATATGATGTACCACTTTTAAATCAAAGGTCCAAAAACAAGTTGTAACAAAAAAAAAAGCAAGTGGTGCACCGTGAGAGACCTATTCACGTCTCTCACGGTAGACAGGGCCGGAAAAACAGCAATTGCAACGGTCAAAAAACACCCATTTCAAAAAGGAGAAGGTTTGACAGGTATTAAAAAATTAAATATTCCATGTTATAGTTGTATTTTGAATTTATTGAAAAAAAACTAATTTATTATTATTTGCAGAAACATTTTTCTGCAACTTGATAGATAAAATCCCAAAGAAAGTTACTACAACATTTTTGTTAGATGCATGTTCTGCTAGTGGACTAATCAAAAACACAAGCAATACAAGCGGGAAAAGGGGTGGTGGAAAGTAGTTGTTTTTGCAGGCCAGGGAACGGAAGACGGCAGATTTATGCAGGAAATTATAGCTCCTATTGTCAGGAGTCAAACAGCAAAAATGACCAACCAACAGCTTTTTTTTGAAGATAAAAGAAAAATACAAAGGTACCAGACAGTGGCCAGTGTTATATTGTTCAGCAAACATGAGAAAAGAACATTTCCTGGATTAGGTGTGTGATTGACAACAAAAAAATTTCTACCGGAAACATGTAATGACTTTGTTTGTGCAAAAACTTATATTAGGTATGTGATTTACTAAAAAAAAATTCTATTGGGAATAGTATGTGTTGCATGTAATGACTTTGTAGAATGCAGTGTGCTTCATGTAATATGTATGATGTGCCATTTTGTTTACACAAATACTCTAATAGGTAATATTCAATATGCAGTGGTCAAAATGCAGAAACATTATTTTGCAATATACTTTGATCTACTATATACTGTATGATGTGCTATTTTACTTACACAAATAAGTCCATTAGGTAAATACGAGAAATTTAAACAGTGTTAAATAGGTATTAAACGGTCCAAATGACTCATTCAAACTCAAGTTATATTTCGACCAATAACATCTATGGACCTGTACACATAAGGTAGTGCGTTAAATAGATACAGAAGTTTTGCATATAACATGTCCTTAAAGTAAAAATAAAATCTTTATAAAACCTTCAGATCTCTGGGTAAAACTAACATTAAAAAAAAAAGACTTGATCAGCCACTATGGAAAAGTTAAAAATGAAATTTGTAAAGATCTATGGACAAAAAATGAAATTTTTACTGATCTATGGATTAAAAATGAAATTTTTACAGATCTATGGGTAAAAATAACTAATCAATAAAATATGTCGATCTTTCCATGGTGCGATAGAAACTGGAACAAACTTCAATTTTTACATGAAACACTTAGATAAAAAGACACATAAAACATAAACTATGAATGAATAGATACATAAGTTTTGCATACATGTCCTTACAATAAAAATAAAATCTTTAAGAAACATAAAACAATTTTGATCTCTGGGTAAAACTAACATTGAAAAGAAAAAGACGGTATCGACCACTATTGAAAAATTTAAATTGAAATTTATACAGATCTATGGTTAAAAAATGAAATTTTTACAAATCTTTGGAAAAAAATGAAAATTTTACAGATCTATGGATAAAAAATGAAATTTTTACCGATCTATGTGTAAAAATAATTTCTTTTAAAAAAACATACCAACCATCTCTCTACCAACCAAAATTAATTTTACAAATCAATCGTTTAAAGCAAAAATCGTTTGAAGCGTGAAACTACGTGGAATCACTACTACGAGCGATCGGTGTTCGAGACATTGAAGTTATAACAAAAAGGAATCATTTTAATTCTAAAACATAGATTATTATTAGATTATAACCATTAACCATGTTACAAACAAAGTCTTTCGGCTTCTGTGCCGTAATATTATATCTTACATAATCATCTTAAACAAAGAGAAAATGAAGATTTTTTATTAAAAAAAAAACCAAAACAGAAAATGAGAGAAAAAAAAAGGCAATATTAAAATTGCAAAAGTCTGACAGCATAAACAATCATAGGATTTTAAATTTGACGGGGAGGAAATTTTTTGGCAAATTCATTGGAAGGGATCGTGACAACATAATTGAAAGAATCTTAACTCAATTTCCCCCATTATATGTTTCAAACATGAGGAGAAAGGCATTAATATTGGGTCAGATATTAGATTTAAAATATGTCAAATCGGACATGGAAGTGTGGGAAGATGTGTTAATCAAAAACTTGAGATATAATGATATCAAAGTTATCAAAAATGGGTCAAAATACATAATTAAACATGAGTTGAACATATTTGTTCAGGTGATGTTTTTATCAGTGATGTTTTTAGAGTTTGTATTCTGTATTATTATTTTTTACATAGGCTCTTTTTGTAGACAAAACGAGAAATTTGTTTCTCTCGATATCTAATAGGTATGTATGAACAAATATTTGTTGATATAGATAAACTTTTAATAAAAATTTAATTATCTTAAGAAATTAGTCAATTACACTCGAATAACACCTTAAGTTTATAAAAATAAAACAAATGTTTATTTTAACAAATAAAAAATGGAGTTAACCGAGTTTTTGACTTCAAATGTCCAGGATGAATGAGCAAGTGTATGTTTTTGACATAACACCTACTCATGTAAATACATTCAATTATGTATGATTTCATAAATTATACTAGGTTAAACTACATACTTGGTCCCTTACGTTTATTTTAGGTTTCAATTTAGTCCCTTACGTTTAAAAAGTTTCAATTTGGTCCCTTACGTTATCAACGTTTGCATTAGTTGGTCCCTTCCGTCAGATTCCACTGTTCCACTATTTCAATTGGACACGTGTCAACGTGTCCAGGTGTGCAAACCGTTTGCCACGTAAGCATACTGTCTGCCACATGTGCAAAAACTGACAGAAGAGACCAAATTGAAACCTAAAATAAATGTAAGGGACCAAATTGAAACTTTTTAAACATAAGGAATCAAATTGAAACCTAAAATAAACGTAAGGAACCAAATGTGTAGTTTAACCATTATACTACTACTACTACCAATATTGATGCGGTAGAAAAACTACGGGATTTCATGATGTTTCAAATCTCAGCCATCAATTTTTAATCATACGGTTTAGATTAATACGGCAAAATGCAACCAGCACGAAATCGAAGCCTTTGTATAGCTAGTTAATAGAACTCATAAAGTATAAAAGATCAACAAACCACATTAAATTAAATTAAAGGTGAACACTCTGATATTCCAAAATTTAATTGGATACATGTAGACAAAATTCATTTAAATTTATATTTATTATAATTCATTAATATAAAAAATTTGCGTACCAAAGAATTTTCTTAAATTAAATCTCATAAGATATTGGGAATTTCACTTAGTGCATTAGTGTGCCACGCAAATTTGGACCTCAACCATACAATCTCAAATAAATGTATAACTATTTTATTATCCTACAAACTAACTCTATGTTTGGTTTTAATTTTGGAGCAGTCAGAATTGATTCTGGACATGTAGAATTGATTCTCACTTGTTTGGTTTCTCAAAAGTATAATTGATTCTACCTCCAGAATCGATTCTCATTGAAGCTAGAAATCGTAGCTTCTGGTTCTATAATTATTTTTACACTTAAATTTTTTGTTCAACTCACTTTTGCATGAATATATCCAAACATAAACAACTTTAACTTAAAATCAATTTTTGCCAAAATTAATTTTACAAAAATCGTTTGAAGCGTGAAACTACGTGGAATCACTACTACGAGTTATCGGTGTTCGAGACATTGAAGTTATAACAAAAAGGAATTATCTTAACTCTAAAACATAGATTATTATTATTAGATTATAACCATTAACCATGTTACAAACAAAGTCCTTCATTCAGCTTCTGTGCCATAATATTATATCTTACATAATCATCTTAAACAAAGAGAAAATGAAGATTTTTTATTAAAAAAAAAAAAAACCAAAACAGAAAATGAGAGGCCCAAGCAGCAGAAGCAAAGTGACAGAGACATGGTAGATCAAGCTCAAGCAAATTTCTCAACCGGAGCAGCCTTTGGCTTCACCGGAGAAGTAGTGACGGCGGAAGGAGCAATGCTTTTTTGTTCAGAAATGGTGGATCTTGTGGTTGTTGAAGTAGTAGTAGCAATGGATGAATCATCTTCACTTATGATAACTTGAGTTAAGTCAAAAGATTTGGTGAAGATATCGTCACCGGAAAATATCTCCGGTGGAATGGCTTGAGAAGGTTGACGGCGATGACGAGACATGGTTGTTTGGTTGGTTGGTTTGGTTTGGTACTTGTGTGTGGTTTGTTGTTTTTGGATGGAGAGAAAAACAAATTGTGAAGTGATATATAAAGGGGTTTTATGGGGATGTTAAAACCTTTTTCTAATTTTATTTATTTATATTTTATTTTAATTTCTATATATATTATTTGACTAGATACGTTGTCAAATATTAGATACTAATTTCAATAGGGATTTGAATACAGCTTTCTACTTTTTAATTCGTTTTTTATTTTATTTTCTATATATATATATTTGACCGGATATTTTGTCGAGTTTCTATATGTGAATATCAATTTTAATTTAGATTTGAATGTAGTGTTTTTTTTATTATTGTTTCTTTTAGTTTTCCATATATATTCTTCGACCGGGTACATTGTCGAATATTAAATGTTAATATTAATTTTAATTGAGATTTGAATATAGTTATTTTTGTACTAGTACTGTTTTTGGTTTTTTCATATATTTATTGACTAGATACATTATGAAATACTAAATGTGAATAATGGGATTTAAGTATAGTTTTTATTTATTATTATTTTGATTTTCATATATTCCTCGATTAGATACATTGTGAATTGGACATTTCTGGGACTTTATTTTTTTCTTTTCTTTTTTGACAAAATTATATTTCTTATGATTAGTTGATCCTAAATCATGAAAATTAAAAAAATTTAGTAGAGTTTTGTTCTAGTGGAATGTGGTATTTTGCCTGCCAAAATTTGAATCTTGATTCTTGAATGAAATAAGTATTTATTTTAATGTTTAATAATGTTTTTAATATGTGTAAAAAAAAATAATGTTCTTAATATGATATATTCTCATAAAAAAACCAGCTTTGTGAAACCAAAAAGTGATTTCAACTGTTACATTTATCACATTTTACATATAAAAGATGTAACAAAAGTATATAGTGAAAAAATAAGTAATGCAATTGAAAATTAAAATAAAATCTATTAAAAGGAGACAAAAATTTCATAGTTGAACGATACTATTATAACGAATACAAAATTTACAAAATTTACCGTTGGATTGAAAGTTTATATCATATAAGTCACTCATACAAAAATTTAGAATAATTAAAAATCATTTGATATGTTATTGAGACCTATGATTAACTGTATTTAATAAAAACTCATAAACCGTTAATTTTAAAAGGTCTCAATAACATACCAAATGATTTTTAATTTTTCTAAGAAAATTTATCCATAATTTATATAATATAAACTTTCAATTCAACGGTGGATTTTGTGAAATTTGTATTTGTTATAATGTTATTCGGTTGAAAAGTGATCTATATTAAAATTTGTCTAGTTAAGATGATATCTCCTTGTTTAGTATCTCCTTAATTTTACTCTACATATTTTGACTTAGGTTAGGATAGTGTCTTAAAATACGTAAGAGTACTTGTGTGAGTCAATTTTGTATAGATTGACATGGGTTATGATAGCATCTTCTTATTTGATATCAATTTTAGACTTGGTATTAAATTATCTATGTTTTTAATCTCCATTTACTTTCTCATTTTGACAATGACAAAGAGGGAAAAAGAGTAAAGTGAAAATTTAGATATATGAACAAGATATAGAGTAGTAACTAGTTTTGTGGGAGATATAACTTTTAGAATAAATGCATCATACTTCATGTTTGTTTCTATCCCTTATCTATTTGCATAAACATTCATTTTCTGCATTGGCATTACATGCATCATTAGCATTGATAAACAGTGGCGTCTCCAGGAACCTGGAGGCTGGAGCAGGGGTTCAGACTATTTTCCTTTAAGAAATTTTTTGTTTCAAAATATTTTTTATATTCTAGTTAGCAATTGTTTTTCTAAATGGAAATTTTTTTATTGAAAACGGCTTAAAATTAAGAAATAGTTTACAAAAAAATAGAAAATATTTTTAAAAAAATTATCCTAAGGTTAAATTCATCCAAAAAAATGTTCTATCAAAATTAATAGTCGGGTTAGTTAACCAAGCAAATCAGAATCTGATCGGTTATTGAACGGATGTACATACCGGTTCAAAGTTCAATAGGTCGGACCGGAGGTCAACATATCGAACTTTTTTTAATTAAATATATATATTTTTTTACATTTTTAAATACTATATAAAATAATAATAAATAAAATTAGATAATATTTATAATTTTATACTATATAAAACATAAAACATCATAAGTCAATACATCAAAATTAGACTCGATAAGAATTGGTTCGATTAGAAACTAGACTTGAGTTTGACATAAACTCTTTTTTCAGCTCGAGTTCGACTCGTTTATAGTTTACGAGCAGTGCGGTTCAGCTCATTAGGTTCAATTAATTTTCAACTTGACACTAAAATCAAGAATTCGATATGAATATTTTTTTCATTATATTTATTTTCCATTTTAAATTATATAAATTTTAAATTATTTTTGAAGTGTTATTTAAAAATATATTTTTAAGTGTTATATATATAATCAAGTCAACTCGTGAACAAACAAGTCGAACTATATATAGCTCAAGTTCGGTTCATTTAATTAACGAACTTAATATTTAGCTTAAGTTCGACTCATTTGGTTCTTTAACCAAGTTCAAAACCAAACAAGTCGAACTATATATAGCTCAAGTTCAACTCGTTTAATTAACTAACTTAATATTTAGCTTAAGTTCGACTCATTTGGTTCATGAACCAAGTTCAAAATCAAACAAGCCGAACTATATATAGCTCAAGTTCAGCTCATTTAATTAACGAACTTAATATTTAGCTTAAGTTTGACTCATTTAGTTCATGAACCAAGCAAGTTAAACGAATTAATTGTCAAATCGATCTCAAACTTTATTCGACTTATTTAGGTTCATTGTCAGCCATAATAAAGATAGAATATAATTTGAAAATAAGTAAGTTAAAATTGTTTTGAGTTTAATTGGGTCAGTGGTTCAATATAGAAAAATGAGGGGGTTCAAAATATAAATTATATAGGATTATATGTGTATTTTTTTTAAGTCCAGGGGTTCAGTTGAACCCCCTCGGGTGTATGTGGCGACACTGTTGATAAATTAAAATTGTCAAAATTATAATTTAGTAGGTATTCCAAGCCACAGTCAAACCCAAATTTTTGTTTTGAAGAAACATTATATTGGCAACTCTTTCCCACAACATTATATATATACTTGCATATATTTAATCGATTTGCCGTTAATATTATTAATATTCATATTTTTGATAATAAAAATTTGATAACAAGTGATTCAACTAATTTTGTTTCTATTGAATACCATTTTAAAATGGTAATTTTGATATGTAATTTTCTAACAAGTCAGATTCATTAATTCTTCTAACATGAAAAGGTGAAAGAAAAAAAAAACTAAACATATACTCCCTCTGTCCAAAAATATAAACAAAAGTTGGTCAACAAAAGTGAATATATTTGACCCAAATTTTGAACCAAATACATCAAATTTTTTTGACTCACTTTTGCTTATATTTTAGAACGGAGGGAGTACAAAGAACAGTTCATCCCGAATCTTTGGAGCATGTTACAAAACAAAAAAAAACAGTGACTATAATTAATTTATGTAATTTATTGATGACAATTTCCAAAAATAAAAATGAAGAAGACACGTGGTGCACCTGCAGACACTGATTTGAGTACACTTGTTTTTGTCTTGTTGTGGATATATTCTCACGAGTCACGACAAACCACAAGATGATCTTCAAAAGCATTAATCTTCAATATTATCCACACAAGATAAATAAAATTTAATGTTTTATATCCACGTACCATTCTGCATTCCTCACCCCTGGAAACTGGAGAGTACTCATCAATGCTCCATCGTACATAAACCAATCATTATGAGCTTAAACTATCAATAAGAATTGAATTTAACACAATGATTAGACTCTTACAATACAACAAAATAAAGTTTGAATTTTGACAAGAAGAGTCTTGATATCTCTTCTGATTTTTCGCAGAGTTGTTGGCATGTGAATTAGTCTATATAAGAAAGGGATTCTCTCCTGTCAATTTTTTTATAAGTATAATTTTGGCCATCCATTTGTACTATGAACAATAACTTATATTAAATTTTAATTATTATTGGGCAATAGAGACTACCTCATATGTCTTTGTAGTTTTCAGGATCCAATCTTGAGTTTTGTAAGATCATATTGAGAGATAGCGGAGTATGCGATATAGACTCTGATTTTGACAATGCTTTAGACGGTTTTCGTGACATGATTCAGACTTTTAACTTTAGCAATTTTGCTAGCAAGGACACCGTCCACCCTAAAGTCCAACATGTTTTGGCGAATATTCTTTTTAGTAAAATTGTTCAAGACATGAAAGTTGATTTTGACATGACTACCAAATAAAAAGTTGTTTTCGGGTGTTTGAAAACAACATATGCTCAAGATTTTCTACTAGCTATCCCATCGACGGGTTTTGCCAACACAAGTCCCCATTAGAGTATCGTACTATCTTTAGGTACCACCTCATGATTCCATTATTTCCTAAAGATGATGTTTTCCATGTTTGTCGTAAAGTGTACCTTGATACGTTTGAGGAGCATGCAACTTATTGTAGGGAGCTTCTAATTTTCAAATACAAGCATGACCTGATCAAAAATGTGAAGCACCGGTGAACTTCTTGACTTACCCATAAGAAGGGAGATTGACACTTCGGCGGATGTTTTGGTGTATGGATGTATATGAGAGATTTGACTGGAGTTTTCCCAATTTTCGGACTGGGGGTTAGAGATTTTATGGTATGACGGACAACTCTCAAAGCTGCTTCAAGCAAAATGGTCAAACATAAGAACTTGTGCTTTGATAATCAACACTTTTTTATACTTTTGATTTTCTAGCACCAGATGGTGTAGACATTCTGAAAAGAATCCAATGGGTCATGCATTATGCATAGTAATGTTGCATCGCCTGGGTCTACGAATGTAGTTTTTCAGAGATTGAGTTTTGCTATTCAGAATGGTTTAGCAACGCAGCTTGTTATCCGTGTACCTTTTATTCAGGTGTACTTATCTTATATATAATAAAAAAGTATTTATACAAAAAACAAAATTATTATGATAAATAATGTCTCAGTTTAAAATAGTAAATACTTTATAACTTACAGAGTATTTACAAATATCTTTATAGTATTACTTTCCTCGAAAGACATGGAAGAAAATAAATTATGCCCTTGTGATGTCTAATTTTTTTTTATCTTTTAGGCAAAAACTAAAGTTAATTTGTTATGAAATGTGTCCTAACTATTTAAAGGTCCAACTCAAAATATCAAAAATGAAAGAATAATTTTCATGTAAATTGTAAATGACATTAATAACATAAAAAATTGATCTTTGTAATTATATAAAAAAAATTCATATGTGTGTCGAGAGAGTGACCGCGAAAGTGGCACCATGACTATGAATGCGTATTCTCACTGATGTGTTGAAAGGAGAGATTTTTTTTTATTTTCTTTACCTTTTTTTTTTTTGAACATGTACTAAATTTCTGATGGGCACAGAGAATGAGTTAAGAAGTCCTACATCAGTTACGAAATGACATGAATGTGTGTTTATAAGCACGACATAATTTCTGATGGAATTGATAGAGTTGATACAAATGAATGTGTCAAACAGAAATATTAAAAAGTGGGGGCATTATCTATAAAATTTTGTGGTATTGAATATATACTTCATTTTATAGAGCATAAATATACATCATAAATATTCTCTACTACCATATTTTGGAAATATTAAATGATTTTCTCATTTTCAATCTGAATAAAAACATCTCGATCTCTATTTCCATTAGCTTAACTCAGCTAGCAGGAACATCACATTATATATCCAAAAGTCAAGGTTCAAATTTTGCACATTTCACTTATTCACCTTAAGAGCTGAATTCTAGCCATTATCCACTAGGCTATGTGACAAAGTAAACATAAAAATCTCTCTGCCACCTTTAGCATAGTTCAATTGGTAGGGACATTAATTACAGTATGCAAGTGCTCGAGTTCGAACCATGAACACTCCAATTATATATTCACCTTAAGGGCTAGCCATTGGACTACTTGATATAAAAATAATCTCTCTCAAATGATCTCTCGTGCGATTTCGTAACTAATTCGTGATAAATTTCATATAAAAATAATTTTCATACTCTTTTAGCTATGATATTTTCTTTTTTTATCTCCGATAACTTTTCACTAAGATCACCAATCCCCTATAATTACGAAGATAACATATTCAGAACATACATCACTCCCCTCTAATTGTCAAGGAATGTGGGGTGTTTTTTTACTCCATCTAAACATTTTTATAAGAGACACTTCATTTTTTTTAGATTTATAGATACTATTTAACATTTTTTCTTTGTTAAATTGTTCTATAAATTCAAAATAATTAGATTTAAGTAAAAAGTAAATGGACAATAAATTATACCGCTAATTCTTAACTAGTTCCTAGAATTGTTGTTTGTTTGAATAAAGAAATTCTTTAAAATTGTATTTTAAAATATGTATTATAGTGTGTTGTGTGTAATTGTTACCTGGTGGAGTGGAGGGGAGTACAACTTAAAACTCACATAACAATATATGAAATATAGTAGTAGCATATAAAAAAGAATACTCAAAGTTTTGTGCAGGCTAGTGCCCCCACCCTCTTCAACGTGCCTCCGTCCCTGTGTCAAAGTATAGATGAGTGTTATATACTAACTAGCTAATGAACCTGCCTACTCCTTATAGCTTCTTTGAATTTCTTTGTGACTCATATCTTTACAAAAGGGAACCCTTGTACTGTTGTACATACAAATTTGCTAACATTGGCCTCTCTAGAGTATCTCATAATTGGTGGTATCATGTTCCTCTTTCCAAATTAGAGACGACTTTGTTAAGAATAGGTTAACCTTGTCTTACTAAAAATTTCTAATAACACACTTTTAGTACTTTTTACAATATTGTTTTGCAAAACTTAAATGCCCATACATTTTACATAACAAGTGATTTATATCTTAACACTTTGAGTGGTACGAATTGAAAAATAAATAGTAAAGCATTTGTAAAAGTCAACATTAAGTCTATGAAATACCAAAAAGTCAAATTTTACAAATGGGAAAGTACAATAATAGGAAGGTTTTGTTTACCCAAAATGATAAGAAAATCTAAATTATAAAAAGTAAATAATAATTTAAGGGTATTTTTATCTGTTTTTATTTTATTTTTGTGGAGATGGGACAATGGGTGCATTGCCAATGTATAGAAATAGATTTCCATTTTCTTTGGTTATGTTTCTCTTTTTTATAAGATATTTTTGTTATATTTACTCAGTAGTATTATTATTTAAAAGATTATCTTTGGTGAAAAAGAAAATGAGTTTTTTCTTTTTTGTCAATTGCTCGTGATGGGAAATGTGGCTGGCATTATGACTGTGAACCATTCGGCCCAAACCCAACTACGCTTGGCCATGCATGATATATACACTCCAAACTGAATATTTCTCTTCCCATACTCAATTTTCTTTTCTCACTCATAAAATTTCGGGAAACATTTCCCGAAGTATTTTTAAGAAAAAAAAGTTCTCCACTCCAAAAATAAAGAAATTACATTGAAAAAAAAATAAGAAACATTTTTCGAAGTTTTCCGTGTGAAAAAAATATTTTGGGTATGTGAAGAGAAACCATCCTCCAAAATTTGGCATAAATTTTTTAGGTTCAATTGTGATCCGTGCAAAAAAAATAATAGTAGAGTTTAGTTCCCATAAAAATAAATATTTTTTTCTTTATAAAAAAATATTGTGGCATATTAAATATTTTGTCGTTTTTTCACACAATTAATTTATTTGGATGTTGCCGGAGGTTCCATGCCACTCCCAACAACAATTTAATCTGCTGTAAATTTTTTTAGTAGAATGACACATGTTAAGGAAACAAATATATAAATTATTTTTTAAAATTTGTGATTTATAGCATTAATTTTGTTATATTATTAAATACATAATTTTTATATTGAGATACTTTATCATTTGCACTTATGACACAGGATAACATGACACATTTCTTTAAACCCTTAACTAAGATCATTGTTCTTCTTCCTCCTTTCTTCCCTTTTTCTTCTTTCACCATGAAAAGATTAAAATCTCATGATATTCGTGTCTAAACACAACGAGATCTCCATTTAATTTTAATTCTTACTAAATCATAAAAGTTTATCGTCTTCCATTTCTAATTCTTCTTCCTCTAATTGATGGATCAAAGTTTACAGTTTTTTTTTCAATTTTTTTATACAGTCAATATTAGTTATTAATTAGTATCGTTAGTTTTGTTAAGAGTGATAATCAAAGCCTAATCTTTTTATCACTCAATTCCCTAAGTCATCCATATATCTCCCTCAAAATCACATAACTTTGTTCTTACTTCTATTCCTAAACATGATGTAGATCTAATCTTAGTAATTATCATTTATAATTTTTGTTAGTTTTGTTAAGGGTGAGAATCGAAATGTCGATTCTTGTCACCTCTCTCTAACTCATTTACCACAATCACCAAATCATTCTTATATATCCCTCAAAGTCACATAATTCGTTCATACTTTTATCACTAAAACATCGTGAAAATCTAATGTTATTATCGTATTCACCTATAAATAAAGCTGTATAAAAATGGATCGAATTGATGGATCAGGCCATTAGCTCATGTCGGGTATTGAACTAGTTATAAATAACTTGAGAATCTTTCCTATTAATTTAGAATTTGGGCAAAAGTTAAAAAAAACATAGAATAGGACAGGATTACGCACATGAACAGAAATTGCAAGCATTTGAGGTGGCTTTATTGAATATTCAAAGGAGACAAATTGGAATGTGTCTATGACCGGGATTTGCGTCGTATCTATCCCAATGACCAACCTTTCTCCACTTTCCTTCATTCCTTTTGATGTTGACCCCTACTCCCCCACCTATCACACTCACATTCATCCTTTCACTTTCTTTTTTTATGAAATACTAAAATATATGTTCTACCACTCTACCAAAAAACAAAATATATGTTCTACTTCTACCAAACAAAAATATATGTAAATTGACACAAAATACTCTTCAATATATTAGTACTTCCTCAATATTAAAATGAATATGATTTATACTTATTGTAGTTGACATTTTTTATCATTCTCATTCACAATTTATATGGAAAATAACATGCACTAATTGATTTTTACCCCATAATTTCATCTACGGAGGTAACCATATTTTATGCGTGTTGGACATTAAAACTTTGTATATGAATTTAGAGGGAATGAGAAAGAAGGTTTTGGAAGAAAGGAAGAAGCAAGAAGAAAGAATATAGCACTTTGAAAGGAGAGAGTTTGACGGATATATTTTTCTTCATAATACAAAATTCTCCTAGTTGGGAGAACTCAAAAATTGCATTGGAGCAGGTTAATTTTTAGAGGTAATATGAATTCTTCAAATTTAATCTATATTGTTATAATATTTTTTAAAATTAAAAATATATTATAAATAAATAAATATTTATTATTATCTACAAAACCACTCTTTCAAACAAAATAGATAATTTCTCTATTTTTTCCTCTACTTTCCTTCTTTCAAAACACTCACTTTTAGTCTCCCTCACTCCGTTAGACCTAATCTTGCTAGTTCATATATATATATATATATGGTCATGCTAAGAAATCAAAAGAAATAATTTTTACCTTGAAAACAACATTATTAATATTATAAATACATTGACTACACACATTTCAAGATTATTATATTATATTTAGTATCCTTAAATAATAGTGCCTCCGGAGGCACTATTTAGCATTTACCATATATATATATATATATATATATATTACTGCTTTTAGTCAAATGTAATAATAATTAACGGTAAAATATAATTTTATCATACTTACTACTATTATTTCAAAATGCTATTTAACAAAACAAATTTCCATACAAATTTATTTGAAAATAACTGGTATTTTGAGAAAGACTAATAATTATATTTCGCTTACATAAAAAAAATCAAACAAAACTATAAAAAATAAGCCCATATGTTTTTTGTCAAAATAATAAACCCATATGTTTATCCAATGTTAAAATTTGTTTCCACGTAACCAAGTGATTGAACTCAAATAATCTTAGAATTTTGGATTGAGTATAAGTCTAACCTAATACATTTGAATTTTGTAAATTTCGGATTGAGTCTAACCTAATACAATTGAATTTGATACGTGATATAAATAGTAGTAATTGATAGCGAAAACTCGATAATATATATTGTAATATTTTAAGATTAAATAAGAGAAATTTTACTTTTTAAATTCATTGAATTTTTAATATATCTAGTCTATAATATAGACCAAATACATTAAAAACTCAATGAATCTAAAACACAAACATTCTCTTATATTAAAAATCGGAGGGAATACTATTTGAAATTTATTTTGAATTTAACTCAACTTTACAAAAATCAATTTATAAAATAAAAATTTATCTCCACCATCTCTCAATCAATACAAGAGTTTTAATAAGAAACTGATAATACCTACTTGGGTTGGTCTAGTGATATTGACTTGGATCTGAGAGTGTGCTTCTCTTAAAGTCTCAAGTTCAATTATTTCTAGTACTAATTTGAGTGAGTTAATTTAACTTCTTTAAAAAAATTAAGTGGTCGATAAACTTCCCCTAAAAATAAATCATTTGCACCGCAAAAATTTAAACAAAAAAATATTAATTTTCTATCATATTTTACTTTTCTTCCAATCAAATTTTGGTATATCCTAGTGGGATTGGGAGTATGTACCAATGACAAGGACGTATTCACTCCATAATAAGCTCTCTCAAGTCTCACTCTTGAATGTGATACGAGATATTCCATTTCACCCCCTCTCATCTCATGCATTATAGTACTTTACCATTTATTACAATTAATTAATTAATTTTGGAGTAACAGATTCATAATCTAACTCACACACTCTTCAGCACTTTCATTGCATTGCTTATTTTTTCAAAACCCCAAAAATCTCTTTTTCTCAAACACCCTTCAATCTTCATATTTTCATTTCATCAAACACTTGATACCCATATTCTATTTTCCTCCAAATTTTCATTTTCTTATTCAAAGTTTGAGTCTTTCCAATTGGGGTATCTTCAATTGACGCAAAAGATCAGATCTATTTATTTACGTGAGTCTTAATTCAACAATTCAAATATGTATTTACCTTTTTATTGTGTTTTACTTTTATTTCAATTCCATTGATTTCTGTTTTAACTGCTTTAAGGATTGTGTCTGTGTCACATTCAGTTTATGTATATGTAACTGTTTTTGTTGTTTGTTTTGTTGCAGATTTTTCTTGTGGAACAAATAAATGGAGTAAAAGGTTGTTTCTAAAGTGGTTTTTTTTTTCTATTGATTGTTCTATGAACTAAAGCTATGTTTTTTAAGGAAAGAAGAATTGGGCAGTTTTGATAGTTGAATTCATGCATGAGAAAGTGAAAAAGTGAAGATTTTTAAAAATGATTATAAGGAAAAACATGGGGAGGGTAAAGTCACTACTTATGTTGCTTATGGTGTTGGGATTTTTCTTTGGAACTTATAATTTAGTGTGTATGATGATAGAACATAAGACGGGAAATGATTTGGGATCATTTGATGGAAAAGGGATGGAGATTATAAACACTAAATCAAAGTTTCATGTTGCTGTGACGGCAACCGATGCGGCTTATAGTCAATGGCAATGTAGGATTATGTATTATTGGTATAAGAAGTCGAAGGATATGCCTGGATCGGCTATGGGAAAGTTCACGCGAATTTTGCACTCGGGAAGGGGAGATCAGTTGATGAATGAAATTCCTACTTTTGTTGTTGATCCTCTTCCTGAGGGCTTGGATAGGGTATGTACTTTTCTTTTTCTATCTTTTTAGCTTGTTGTTTTGGTGAATTGCTAATTTAAGATCAAGTTTATAAATTCTGGTATACAAAATGAAATCACACATCCTTTTACAAGTTGGAGAGTAGTGGCGAGGGATGAAAGAATGAGACCGTTGCAGAGACCTCAATACTCTTTATATCGCGGCTGCAATTGCGGATCGCAATTTAAAATCATGGTTGTAATCATCGTAAATAGAGTTCAACTTTTCTAAAACTGGTGAGGAAATCTCCTTTACCGTAATGGAAATTCAATGAAATGAGAGTAAAGGGTGATTTTATTTGTTTACATGAACGGTTTTATTTGAATATCCTTTAATGTTTTTGAATATAATGACACTGGTTATTTTTAACTAGGTGTTTTGACATTTAGTCCTTACAATATCTTGTCTTTTTTGTCCGACTTATACCGATTTTGTTCAAGAGGTTTTGGTTGCTTTAAGTTGTGGATCTTTCTACTGCTGATGGTGATTTACACGCATAATTTTACATCTAATGTATTGTGTTGCTACTGTCAAGTCCTGATGCAACACGCAACACATTGACTGTGTAGTGCAGACAACATAAACTGAAGTGCAGCAAGATAATATGATACTAGTCTGCAGTAATCATTTGAGCATATATGGTATAATCACTATTCAGATTTATCACATAGCATCATCTTAGTTCAAGAAAAACAATGACCAGTAGGAAATTCCAGATTTGTCCATAGTAGAATACGATAGTAACATATTAATTATATTCAGTTAACGGATTAAGATTTTTGTATGATTTGTGTAACTATTGGACACTGTATGTGTCTTGTTGGGTTCTCTGTCATTAGCCTTGCGTATTGCGTAGTCATTAGAGTTGAAACTTCAATGCTGTAGTTATTTTGCTTCTTTTTTTTCTGTCATGGAAGTAATCTAAGGATGTGTTTTGCACTTGCACCTTGCTTCCACCCTCGTCTTTCTTACATGCATGCTGAATAAAACACAGTGAGAACTTCACGACCTCATTCTTTGTATCTCTCTCGTCCCTCTGTTAGTGATACTTTGTCTCAGCAAGACAATATCAGACCAAAAGATTATTATCTAGTGTTGTCAAATAGTAGCTATATGGCGCTAAGCGTAACAAAATTTGAACAAATCTCTATTGTTCTGCAATATGCTATTTAGTATAAAGTGTTGTTAAAATAGCGGCATTGTAGCACTGTAGCGTAGCAGAACTTCAACTAACCCATTTTTTCCGCTATCCGCAAATGACAACATCGGTATTATCCCATTTGATGTGCCTTCAAATTTTCAAATGTATCTAAGTATGATGACTCATAATAAATGAGTTCCCGAATAAGCTGTTTTGGAACAATCAGGTTCATACTTGAATGCAATCACGCTTTATATTGACGGACTATACTTTTGCAGTGACCACGCTTTGCCTTAACATGTTCGAAACTATTGATAGTTATCTACTACATCGTGAATTTGATTGCATTGTTCCTGATCTTTCTATATTTTTGCATGTGGTTCATCCTCTTAATCAATTTTTTGTTTTTGGTTCAGGGTTATATTGTTCTAAATAGACCATGGGCTTTTGTTCAATGGCTAGAGAAAGCAGAAATTGATGAAGAGTAAGTGTCACAATTTTCTAGAATTTATGTTGTTTTTTTTCAAGAATGAAATCTAAAAGGCATTGCATTTTATGATTGATGCAGATATATTCTTATGGCAGAACCTGACCACATATTTGTTAATCCTTTACCTAATTTGGCTTCAGAAAATGAACCAGCAGGGTATCCATTTTTCTATATAAAACCATCTGAAAATGAAAAAATTATGAGAAAATTCTATCCCAAGGAAAACGGCCCTGTTACCGATGTTGATCCCATTGGCAATTCCCCTGTAATCATCCACAAGGTGTTATAATTGTTAGTTTTTACTTTTGCTGTTATAATTATTATCTGATTTTCTTACGAGCTGCATAGTCTCTTCCTCTAAGGGTTTGATTTTTCGATATCATCAGTATTTGTTGGAGGAAATAGCTCCCACCTGGGTGAACGTTTCGTTGAGAATGAAAGATGATCCTGAGACGGATAAAGCTTTCGGATGGGTGCTTGAAATGTGAGTATTGCTAAATTAATTACCATAGAAATTCGAGACGTGACAGATTTATTTCTTGTTAGTTAATCTCGATTATCTAATGTTTTCATTTTAAAATTTCTCGTCAACAATGGTCAGTACTGATAGGCCTAACCTTCTACTACTTTAACTCTGTTGAGTAAAGGTATGCTTATGCTGTAGCGTCTGCGTTGCATGGTATAAAGCATACTCTTCGAAAAGATTTTATGCTGCAGGTTCATATTCTTCATATCATCTAGTATTTTCATTTCTTTTTTTTTCTCCTTTCTTTCCTTTTTTACTTGATGAAGTCATAAAGTTTGTTCCATGAATTGTTCGAATTTTTCAGCCGCCTTGGGACTTAGACGTAGGGAAGAAGTTTATCATACATTTTACATATGGATGTGACTACAATTTGAAAGTGAGTGTCCATTTCTACTTCCTATTTGATAGAGAATCTGTTTTTACTTTTGCCTATATCAGTGTTACATGCTCAGTTGTTCGATTATCATGTAATTTACTCGTTATCGATTCTTCTACCAGGGGCAACTAACATATGGAAAGATCGGAGAATGGCGTTTTGACAAGAGATCATATCTTATGGGTCCTCCACCCAAAAACATTTCCTTACCGCCTCCTGGAGTTCCTGAAAGTGTGGTAAGTCTATTCATTGCATAATAGGACAAGACTTAGTATCTTATTAAGTGTCACCTACACTACAACTAAGCGGATGGTAAATTATCAGTACCGACGACTGAGATTCCATCATATAATCGGTGTTTGCAAACATTATCGGCGGTAGCTACAATGGTTTCTTGTCTGACGAATAAAGATTTGATGTGTTGAAGTTATCTAGTTTTAGATTAAGAAGAAAGAGAAAGAATAAGACTTTGCATGGATTTTTTTTTTTTTGGTATTAACCTTCCGGTTCCCAGGGGAAGGGGTCTCAGTAATCCGTAGTTCGACTTTGCATGGATGTTTTTTATTAGCATGAGATAATTTAAGATACTTGAAGATAATTTAAAACATTATCAAGATACAAGATATTTTCTTATCTTATAATAACATACATGTCTTAAATTGTTGCTTCTTCTTACATGATGTCAATTGATAGATTCTGCAATGATATTTTTTGCAGGTGAGGCTTGTAAAGATGGTCAATGAGGCTACTGCAAACATACCTAATTGGGAATCATTAAATAGAAGCTAAGGGAATGATAACAAAAGCATAACTCCTTGTGCTGCTTCTACAAACACTAATTACATGTCAAAATAGATTAGTTTATGCAAATACAAAGAGTGTTTTTATGCTTGCTTTGAGACTAGGATTTGTTTTTCTTTTTAGTAGCAAGTTAATTCTTGTGCATTCAAACATGTACAAGACATTTATAGTCTATCAAATATTTTTTTGCCATCAGAATGTTGTAAGAGAGCAATCAATGAAAATTTTTGTTTATCAATAGGAATGAAGTTTACGACACTTGCATACTTTGCGCACTAATTACTTGCGCCTGACCTTAAAACAAACTTTGTTTGCGAATATGGAGGGAAAGATGGAAAGAGATGAGAGTTTTGAAAGAAAGAAAAAAAGGAACAAGTGGAAAGAATAGAATTTTGAGAGGGGAGAACTTTGAAGAATTCATTTCTTTCTTTTAATTTTGAAAGAACTCAAAAATTGTATTAAAGAATATTTTTAGAGGTTAATAATATTCTCAAAATTAAAAAAATATTAATCATAATTATTATTTACTTATTTATCATTTTTTACAAAAACGCACAAAAAAAAATATAGAAAATTTCTCTATTTTTCTTTTAAATTCCTTGCACCAAAACTCAAAGCAAACCGTAATATTTCGCAAGTCCCATGAGTCACTCCTTGGGTGTTTAGACAATCTCTAGTTCCATTTTCCATATATGATTGGCTATTCAATTAAAGGGAGGGGGTTCACAGAATGTTTGGCTTTCAATGATAGATTTATACCATGGAAAATGCTAATTTAAGTAATGTCGGTTTTTATACAAGGATATTATTTGAAATTTTGATGAAATTTTTTCACATTGCATTTATAATGAAAAATAAACAAAACTCATTATCTGACTTATGGAGAAAGTAGCTTTAATAATTTATAGTTTGTTCGAAAAGTAAACAAAATTTGACTATATTTGTCAGAAATAATATAATCTTGAACAATATTATTTATCTAAACATACAGAATACGTAAAACCTCAGCTCAACCCAAAATTCTTAATCTACTATTTTCACCAATTCAATGATCAATATGTCAAAAAATTATAATTATGTAATAGTAGTAGCAGCAATATTATTATAGAATAATTGGAATATTGCGATTTTGTTAAATACACATACCAGTAAGTCATTTTTCATATGAATAATATATCTTAATTGGTTTTTTTTTCAATGGTTTTTTCTTTATAATTTTTTTTTAGTATATATCTAAAGCTATCTAGAAGGATTTTATTGATTTGGATGATAAATAAACAATGGTAGAACATTTACAGGTGCTATAAAAGAAAAATGAATGGCAACATTTTGGAGCAGTAAATATATGCATTCAAATCATAACTAGTGCAAGAACACCAGGGTGGAGTTATGATGAGATGTGGGTGGGTGAACTTTTAATCTTTTTTCCTTCAACAATTGAATCTTTTTAAAATAGTGCCATATTGTTTTTCTGCCAATTTTAAAGCTCAGTTGAGGAGTGGAGAGAAATTAAATTAAAAATTGGAAACAGAGGCAAAGAAAAGAAGTTAGGCCAATTTTTGCTCCCCCAAAAGAATTTGCTAATTTGTGGAAATAAATAGTTATAATTATAACAAATCACATCCTCTCTTCCCCAATTTCTTTACATCTCTCTCCTTCCTCTTTATCTCTATTAATTTTTATCTCTTCATAAAAAATAATAAACAAAGCAAGAGAGTATGGTGAGAGATGTAGAGAAAATAGACAGAGAGAATCCAATTTGACACGTCACATACTAACTAAAATTCAAGATATATAAATTTAGAAGTTTAAAAAAAATCAATAATTGGGTTGAGATAAGGAACATAGAAAATACGACAAGATAGAGCATAATAGGAACAGCTCCTAACTAGTTTTTTATAATTGGAAAAGTTAAGGTTGAGATAAACGCCAAGGCCCAAGGGTAAACAATCAAACACAGGTGCATAGATATAAGATAAAAAAAACAACTTAATCTTATTATAGATAAATACATCATATCCACATGGATGACAAAGACATCCATAGCAAACAATCCAACAAGCATTATTTATATGTAAAGTTCAAGTAAATCCTCGACTTGGGAATAAAAAAGAAAAGTGGATGATATCACTTATCATGCAAACAAAATAAAAGGGCCTTAATGAAGTTGAAGCCCCTAAACACATGTAGTAAAGTACTTATTCGAGCATGACCCACAACGTCATTAGCATATTCCATTATCCAACTTCAGACAACCACTTCAAACCTATCAACCTCCCCAACTAGTTTGAAGCTTTGGGGAAAGAAAAAGTGCTAGCACTATGTATCATTGGCAGCTAGTTGATCGTAAAGTTTCTTACATTAAAGGTGCACACCAAAATGACATTTCCGATAAGCGAACAAACCACATGCTTACCACCAAAATCCCAGAAGATAAAAGCTCCGTGAAAACTGGATAATCTTTAATTTATCACCTTCTACTATCCATCCCCAACCAGAAAAGCCATTTACTTAACAAACTTTGAACTGTAAAGATGCTTTCTTATCTTCCTTTGGTCTTTAGAGCTCAGTATAAACTGCAATAATTTATAAGAAAATTATGCTACTGTAAATTCACCAAAGACAGTTCAGAACTTTGACTACAGCAGTTAAAAAAATACTAGGCAAACACAGAAGCAGCAGTCAATCAGAGACACAAACAAGACAGAAATTTGAAAGTTCAGTGAAAGTGGGTATATGTTTGATGTCAATGATGGTACGGATTTCAAGCTGTTAAAAGTATACAATAATAATATCAGTATTACTAATGATTTGGTACCCACCTTTTGGAGTAGCAAGTTCCTGCAACAAGTTTAGGCCAAATAAACTCCAGTAACATTCGTGACAAGGAGCTGAGTAGGAGTTTGAATGGATACAGAAGGGAGGGAGCACATCTGTAAGAATCCTTCAATAACCTCCAATACATAACTATGTTAGTAATTCAAAAATTAAAGAAAAAAGATATCAACAAATCCAGACTAGAAGCATACCATTAATATTCTTAAACCGACATCACACCAAGTAACGACCTGTCCAGATTGACTGTCCTTGAAATTGCTCAGGCAGTGGAGTAAAATGTTGATTTCCATTTGCAAGTGGTTGCTGTAGGTGTTGTTGTGGCTGCACTTGCTGTTGATGATGAGCTTTTAAAAGCTCGGAAGTATGATAATCTTGCCAACCATTCTGTATGGGCCCCTGCAGTGCAGGTGGAGCTTGTTTTCCAGGAAAGGGAAAGGAAGCTGTCCCACTCAAAATATTGTTATTTACTTGCTGGGAATTTGATTGAGTGTAAGCAATAGGACCATTGGGGCCTAAACCTTTGGTTGATGAAGGCAACTGATATCCATCCAACCAACTGTAGTCATCCATAACGGGATTTCCATTAATTGAATCGGGTACAGTAGATTCCATTTCTAGCTTAGGAGAAACATGACTGAAGCCAGGAGGAGGTCCAAGGTGCCTAGAAGGACGGCTGACTGGAGATTTTTTCAAACCAGCTTGCAGTGCTGATGATGGATTCACGAAAGAGTTATTCGTAATGACTCCAGAAGATGCAAAAGTATCAACTTTGGATGGTATCAAGTCTTCAGCTTTTGGGAGACCATAAAATGAACTAGTACCAGTACTCACAGATTGCTGATTAGGAACTGCAAGTGAGGCATGGTTAAAGATTGATACAGCTTCATGAAGTGGGAAATCAGGTTTCACAACATGCCCATTCTCCAAGAACCCAAGACCTTCAAAAGTGTTGACCAGAGACATTCCCTCCTCTGGCCACCTTGAAGAATGTTGCTGAACTGGTTGCAAGTGTTGAGGCATCATAGAACTGACAGAAGCAGGCAAAAACATTTGATGGTTCACACCATTGGGAGTGTTAAAAGTGGGTTCGACATTAAATTTTATATCCCCCCCGGAAGCTGTTGGGATAGACTCTAAGCCTTTGTGGGATGCGCCTGATGAGAGAACTTCCACATCGGTTCGCTTTTCGGCTACTATAGGTTTAAAAACAATAACCTCGTCATCGTCCTCTTCTTCCACATACTGGTGATGGTCTGGCTGAACAATACCTACCTTTGGCTTGTCTGCTGTGGTTTCTTTCAATAAATCATTTACAGCAGGTATGTCAGAGACAAGAACATAATCTTCTGAGATACGAGGCTCAACACCAATTATAAATTTCTTCCCCTTTGAGTCAAAATATATCATTTTCTGATCAACCCTAACAACGTTCGCTAAAGCCTTTCCTGCAGCTAAAATCCTTTTGACCCGGGCTTTTCTTTCTTTTTCACCATCACTTCCAAGGGAATGCTTCCTTGAAAAATCCAAGATTGTTTGAGCAGGGAGAAGTGGAACAAATCCTCTTAACTCAAAGTCCTCCCACAAAGCAAGTCGGTTTTCAGTTTCCCCTTCTTCATACCTACTCATGTTATTGAAACAAGTCTCCTCTTCATCATCTTCAATAGACACAGACCCAACTGAAAGTAGTTTGTTCAAGAAGGAAATACAATGATTCCAAAACTTTGATCTAACAGTTGCTTGATTCTCATCCACATCATTGCCAGCAGCATGATTAGGATAACATGCCAACCATTCAACAAAAACCAAAACGCCTGGTAAAAGATAGCTACAAGAGGGATCCTGCAACTGGACGCATCTCTCAATTATAATATTCATCAGTTCGAAAGCTGCAGTGAATGCATTCTGAAGTAGAACAGAACGCTGTACAAGTTCTGCATAAGTTTGACCTTCAGATTCCTTATTCACATTATGAACTGTGAAGACGACAATGGAAATTATTCTGACAATGGCAAGACCATTCTCAAGAGTATCCTGGCCAAAATTCAGCTCTTCATCTTGACCTGATGACAGAAGCTCACGCAGGCCAGTGCTAATAAGAGAGAGAACTTCGGTGAAAGTCTCCAGGCTACCAGCAGGAAAAAAGAAGGAAATAAGTCAGAATGTATCCATCCTCAATGGTTTAATGCAAAAAAAGGTCAGTGTGTGCTTCAAGAATATATATACCTTGTACGAGTGAACAAGATTCCATTTAGACGGACGAAGCGAGTGCAGAAGGATTTGTAAGTCTCTTGTATCTTGGATGCTCCATTTTTAGGACTGGCTTCCAGGCCATTACCCCTTGTCACAAGCTTTGCTTCTACTTTTCCTCTTCCTCTGCCAGCTAATTGCCCAGAAGATTCCTTGACTGCAACAGCTTTAACATCACCAGAAAGCTGAGAGTAACTTTGACGATTCTATCATGGTATTGTAAAAATAGTTATTAGGAAAATTAAACCATAATACCAGAAAGATCATGGGCCATATGCAATTGACAAGAAAAAAGGCAACACCATACATTTTAAGATACAAATAGATGATCAGAGTCAAGGGAAAATCCCCCCCACTCCACAACAGGAACAATACAAAATAAACAGAATTTTTTTATGTGAGAAGGTATGCTAAATTGCAGTTTTAAATAAAATCAAATATAACTACATGCTGGTTAGTAGAACTATTCGTATGACAGTAACTGAAGTCTGTTATAACAGGCTCATTCTGAATAAGCAAAGGTTGTTTCAATAGCTATTGCGTAAATAAGTAGTAACGCAATTAGTTCCCCTCCCGATTATTGAACTACAAATGTATCCTGGTCTGCATTGTAAAATGCATTAGTTGAATCCGCTATTTCCAGCAATAATATTCAACTCAAATTCTCTAAGCTACAACATTATTATTCCTTTCTCATGGTTTCTCACACTATTGATTTGAATCGCTGATAATATGCACACAACGT
This sequence comes from Trifolium repens, assembly GCA_030408175.1. Lineage (NCBI taxonomy): Eukaryota > Viridiplantae > Streptophyta > Magnoliopsida > Fabales > Fabaceae > Trifolium > Trifolium repens. The sequence goes on along the minus strand of CP125844.1, from coordinate 54,260,804 downwards.
CTACAATCATGGCTGAAAACTTGTAAGCCTGCCCGAAATTTACAACTTACACACTTCTGATTCATTTAGCTTTGAAAATCAAATACTAAGTAGAAATGGCCGAACTTGAGAAATTATGGTTGTATATAACAACAAATAAATAACAGAACAGGATACCAACATATCAAACAGCCGAGACTTTTGAATATAAAAAAGTTAAGTTAGGTGTTCCAGAATCAACTTCATGGCCGCATTACCTTCTCAAATGCAACAATTAAATTATCTCTAGCAGTTGTAAATGGACTATCCACAGCCAGACTCCGAAAATAACGATAAATAGTTGCCAGCTCATCGCCAGAATATGAAGCCAACAAAGCCAGCTGAAATTGATAGATTTACCAAATTTATATACAGTAGTAGTACAACACATCCCTAAATATGAGATGTGAAACAACCAAAAAAATCACAAGAAATGCTAGAATGCCAAAAACCTGATGGTGGGGATTTCCACTTGAAGGCCAAATAGACGCAGCTTGTAAATAGTAACTAGAAGCTGCTGTGAACTCACGCTTTGTTGAATCACCTTCACCATACAATCCTTTGTAACGAGCAAGATCGCCTAAGTATATCAAACAGCGATGACAAGATATCAAACTTTTCTTCATCTCAGCAGATTTCTTTCCATCTTTCTCCATCACAATCCGATTCTCCGAGTCCTCAAAGTAACCAAGAGGAAGCCCATACTTTGCTTTGATTTTCATCATAAGATCATGGTAAAATCCAGTTGCCTCTGAAAGGAAAGTCTTCAACTGCAGCCTTATTTTAGTTATCCGCTCAGGTCGTACAGAACCTTTCCCACCCTGAGATGATTTTGAGCTTGCAGAATTAAGAGCAGCATTGAAATATCCCCTTAATTCTTCAATCCGTTTGTAATGCAATTGCCAAAGAGCAAACTCAATACCATGCTTCTCAGAAAAAGCATGATCCTCAAGAATTATTGCTTCATAATTCTCACGCAACTGTGGCCAAATGTTTGGATCTGACGGGACCTGTGCTTGAGCTGATCTACGGCGCTTTTTCTCCAATTCAATGTTCTAAGAAGAAAAAAAATTGAAATTTCCTCATTAAAAAATTCTTACAAAGTAATTAGAAGAAAATGTACGCCACAGCATACAAATAACAAGTTATATGAAGTTCTACATGGCTTCCAAAGCAAACAACAGAAAGTTATAGGTTTTCATATTGTAATCAACTAATTTAACATTCAAGAACTCCACAAGTGTATACCAACCAGTGAGAAGCTGGCAGAAAAATAGACAAAGAAATCCAGAGTAACCACAACACAAAAATATGCAAAGTTAGTTATCTTCCCCATAGGAGGAAGAAGAAAAACACAAATCCATAAAACTCATTCCTCTAAATCAATCTACAAGAACACATCCTACCAATTAAACTTCATATATGCATATGATAGATACCCAGATACCCTCTAAATCCATAAAGTTGGACATCTACCCATTCAATGAAAAATACCCTCTAAATCAATACCCATTCAAAAACCCTACCCTGAAGAGTGTGACTTCCTAGATAAAATGTAGCAAGAAAACACAATTGGCAGATTATTAGAGATATAAACAAAACAATAAAAACCCTAATATGATAATCACAACAATGACAAGGTTGGTACTTAGTTAATCAATAAGAAATCAAAAGAGAGTTACCTTGTCTAAAAGGCGTTGTGCACGCTCCCGCGATGAAGGAGCAGACATTTTATCCATCTCTACTATCATCATCCATCAATCATTAACTAAACTCAATCTACACAAAACCAACAAAAAAAAAAATCAGTTAGTTTAAAAAATAATCAAGCTTTAATTAACTAAAATAAAACCATAATTGCACCATTATCGTTACACAAAATACACAAATTATCAAATTCAATGTAACAAACCATCATAACTAAAATTCTACCATAAGTCAACAAAACAAATAATTATCATTATTATTATAATAAAATATTAACATTAAAATTTTAAAAAAAATAAACGGAATCGAAAAAACTAAAATAGAAAACCTAAAAACTAAACCTAATAATTCGAAAATAAGATTTTGCTGTGAATCTGTCAGGAAGAGAAATTTGATGAAATTGTGAAACGGTGCGTGATGAAAAGAAGGAATAGATCGGTGAAAACGAAAAAAAATTTGAAGAAAAGAGGAAAATCTGACCTGCGAAATAGGATTGAAGGATCGGTGGAGAATTCGGTGATGATGGATTAGGGTAGGGTTTGGTAGAGAGAGAGAGAGAGAGAGAGAGAGAGAGGTTGTTGTTTTGTTGAGGGTATAAAAGGGATATACTAATATTTTGGGTCTTGTGAATTTCTTGTAGGCGGTGAATGTTGAACGACGACGTTTAGACTATGTTTTCAGAATGAGAATCAAATCTTTGAATTATTTGACCGAGTATGAATCTTCTTATACAACTATTTTGTCTCTTTTTTCTTTTTTGATAGTATTTTTTATTCTTACAAAATTTGTGGTTTCCTTGTTGATATTAGCTTAATTGATAATTATTACTTGAGAAAAAAGTTAAATATTTTTTTCAAATTAATTTTCTCAAAATTTACTATAAGACAAAAAAGTATATTTTTTTAAGGTAAGAATCATAAAAAAAAATACGAGTTTACAAGATGCATTTAACGTAAAGATTTTAGATTATTGTCTGTTTAAATTCGCGGTGGAGGGAAATTGGCGCGCGTTTCTTTAGCGTTACTATATTCAGCTTTTTGATTACATGACAAATTAAAGGGAAGTAAACGTATATGTTTATTGTTGCAATTTTTTTTTTTTCAAATTTCGGATTTCCAATTTATCTGGTTTACAATTATAACTCTCTTATTAATATTATTATTATAAAGTCGCAGCAAAGTAACACGTTTGATAAAAATATAACATATAATATAAGGGGGAAATTAGGGTTAGATTTTGATTTTCGTCCTAAAAAATTATTAAAATTCATTTTTCATCCCTCTTGATTCTTTGAAATTTAGAAAATTCATATTTAATTTATCTCATTTTAAAACATTATGAGTTTTTATAAATTAACTTTTTATAATATTTTGAGTGGAGTGGGTAGCTCAACTAATTTGAGCTAAGAGTTAAAAATGTTAAGATGTAAGAAGATCCATGTTCAAGTCCTATCTAAAAAAATTTATACTAACAAAAAATGTCACTATATTTTTACAGAGACAGGATACTTATTTAAAATAAAATCAATATTGCAAATTATCACATTCACACAATTTTTTGTAGATAGACGAAATGACAAATTATTGAAAATTCATTCGCACAAAATGGAGAGATTGAAATTCGAACTCCGATCATAGCGTTTAATTTAATAATTTTGACATTTTTAACAACTGAATTAAAATTTGTGTACTTTTTTTACTTTCACCACCAGTTTAATCTGGTTCGGGGTCAATTGTGACATCAAATGGTTCTAACCCCTCTCAATTGCAGTTGCAAGAGATTAAAACGTAGTCTTTCTTATCAAATTCAGCGTTAATTATAATTGAACCAACCATTGTGTACCTTTTAAACGGTACTATTAAAGTTTGTTTGTGGTCCTTTAAATTTAATGACATTGACTATATTGACATGCTTTATTAATTACCACGTTTTTAGAAGTTGCACATGTGCATTGATGATAGTTAACAAAGCTTCAAGAAATATAGATCATTTATGGATTATTTGTCAAGAATTTTACTATTAAGCAAGAGTTAATGATCAAGGACCACTTACTTAAAGTGTTTACATTTCTTACTACTTTTTTTTTTGTTTCTGTACATTTCTTACTACTATGAATCTATGATCAACCACGCCACTACGTACGTTTGTGTTTCTTGTAGGTGTTGTGCTAGTTTTCTTTTTTTTCTGCTCGCTGTACTCATGGATATTGTTGTAGCTCTTTCTTGGCTCTTTGGCACATCTTGTGCTAATTATTGCCCTTAATAAAGTTTGCAGTTTAAAAAAAAAATACAATAATTATCAAATGAATTGTTTTTCAAATATATGTTAATGAAATCATTTACTCAAATCTATTTATATATTTTAACTATAATTTTTATTTTTTATAATCCAAGACTAAATTTTTTAGACAACAATCAAAATCGGAGTAACAATATATTGAAAACACAAACATACATATAATGATATTTGTAATCAAAATCAAACACATCCGTGTCTTTTGCAGTATAATTAAAATCAAAATTCACAATTAATAGTTAGTTGGTTCAATACTGATTGACGTTGAATTTGATAGGGAAGACCATAGTTCGATCCCCGCCACTACAATTGAGAGAGGGCTGAAACCTCTTGATGCAAGAATTGACCTCCGATCAGATTAAACAGGTGGTGAAAAAAATAAAATCAAAATCGATAATATTTGTAATGATAAGTGATATGGCGATGATCTCTTTTTCTTAGTTTATAGGGAACTAAAATTACTACTATGATCTAGGATAATTCTACCACATCCGGCATTTCCCAAGGCATGAGAAACAACACCATCAATATTAATTTTTATTTATTATGATATTTATACGAAGTTTTATCGCCGTTAGTAATGATTAATTTCCATAAAAAAATATGTAGGACACATAAGGTAGATTTTCGCCTCTCAATCAATTTATTTCTACATACACACAAACACAAGTCACAAATCACACGGACAGAAGCTAAAGTCAGACCAAAGAATTTGGTCGAAGATATGGTAATTTCTACGCCTTCAAAGACCAACTACTAAAGTGTCTTTGCAAAGTAAATTTGTTTGAAGATATAGCAGATTATATGATAGTGTCAAAAACATACGTCAAATATATACTTACTTTCCACAATGTGCTGTTTTCCACTCGTAAGTCATGACTTATTTTGCACATCTTCCTTTAGAATCTCAATTTTCATGATGTTTCTAGTTGAAACAGCATTCATAATACTAAATCAGTTTGTCTTGAAAATATCTCAAAAGGTTATAAATGGTGTAATAATTAATTAAGAAATATATACCATAATAATAATATAATTAAGAAATCGATATTTTTTCATAATTCAGCAAGAAGATAAAATAAATAAAGTCTGATCAAATATTATTTTAACTTTTTTCATAAGTTCCTTCCACGAAAGATAATCATATTTAACATGTGTGAGACATCAAATGTGAATATCTCTTCTAAGTGAAATTTAAACTCTAGTTTGCCTAATCTTAAGTCTAACCTCTTGTACTAAACTAAACCCCATTGGCGATTTAATTTACATACTATTAGTTGTTACGTAATCTTCAAAATAATCAGATTTTGTAAGCAATGATAAGAAATTCAATTAAAACCATTCATAAAAAGGAAAGGTTAAATGCCACATGAAAATTTGTCCTCTTCCCTCCCTGAAAGTTCTCCCCTCTCTTCCACTCCAAACTCTTTCTTTTTTTCTTTTTATCAAAGAAGAGGTATTCCATAAACACTCTTAAAATATCATATACAAGTTTAAACTTTATTGCTTGTGATTTCATCCAATATTTATTTGAATTTAATTCAGAACGTTGTAAATTAATCATGTATTAAGAAGACAGTGAAAGGGCAAAGGGACGGTTCTTGTAGGACATGGCCTTTTTTTAAAAAAAAAAAAAGAGGGCTGAAGCTCAAGAAAAGAAAGATTATACCACTACTATACGAGGAAATACCAGTGAAGATGAAATGGGAATTGAAGAGCAAACATTTATACTTCAAAAAATTGACAAAAGGAAATTAATTTCACATTGCTATAAAATCATTATATGCCTATGATCAATGTGAATGAATGCTTATGCCACCAATGCTTTGCAAAAGGCGTGGATAGTAGCATAATTGGCGTAGCAGAAGTGAGTCAAGTGACAACTCCCAAGAACATTCATTTTCCACAAACCATTAGAGATCAAAAGGAGCAAAACAAGTAACAAAGAGAAAACTGTGAAACCTTATCTCTATGTAATTTTCCTTTGCACTAGATGACTATCATGATAAAAATGACAATCATTTTCTACCATCAAAAGTTAATCTAAGTTTACAATGTTAGATTCCCATGAGAGTATTTTCTTTACATTGACTAACAAATGTGCTTGCTAGTAGTTACATAACATTTCCAATGATTTCCATGTTACACAGGCACCCGTTTACCTCTATAGCGGTCAAAGAACTGCAAGTGGACAGAAAATTAGCAAATTCAGTTTTAAAAATTCAGGTTATATATGCAAAATTGCAGATGAATGTGATAGGCTTCAACTTCTAGAAATTCTGAAATTGCTGCAATTTCCCCATCATATAGCTCACCAATCTCAACACAGAGATATAAGCAGCTATTGACATCAGAGTTTGCATTCCGCCTTCCCATGACCATTATTTTTTATTTATTTTTTTGCAGAATACCGAGATGAAGTTTTACATGACATGTAAAGAAATAACCACACACACAAAATCTAAAGAATCAGTAGATCGCATAGCCTCGTTTGTAGCTTAACATAGCCTTATTGAAAAAGTGACTGTTTTTAAACCTAAATCTACCTAAATCTTTTCCAGCTTCAGTATCATTAAATTTTAGTAGGATATTTTCTATATGTCATTTTTCAAATATATTAATGAAAAACAAGATGCAAAAATCAATCAGAATCAATAAGGATTCTACAAAACTTCAAAGAAAATTGATTATTGATATGGTAGCATCTATATAGTGAATGTTAAGATGCTTCAGTGACGACTTAGTTGGAAGGTAACAACATTTTAATTTATCACAAAGACATACCGATCGGATGTAGGGCTGTTGAATGAACCAACCAAGAACGGGAATCTTCTGTAGGAAAACAGCCAGCGTAGGCCAGAAACCACTGCACAATATCATCCATCATTAGTTTATAGCGTACTAACATACTCTTAAACACAACATTAGAGTTTCTTTAAAATTCAACTAAACCTGAATAGTACGATGAACCCATAAGCTTCAATAATCATGCCTAAAATAGGCCATCCCATAATGAGAATCAAGAACCCAATACCAAATGAGATTGTTCCCTTGAAGAAAAGTAAACAGTAAGTGGGGTTATTTACCATGAAGAGAGTGCAAGACAGAAAGTGAAACAAGCAGTAAATTGATAAAGAATTACCTTAAAATTACTTCGCTTCATGAAGAATTGCAAAGTGGACTTCAGCCCAATGGTTAAGGACACTCCAGAAACAAACAGGATCTTATTTGAGCAACATAAAGATAGAGGGCATTAAAAATTAAAATAGATGTTATTAAATTCTAAGGAAAATAAAATTGAAGCAACTACTTAAACAAAAGCAATAACTTATCATAGAAAGAAACTTACATTTCCCATAGCTAGCAATCCCTTGTCGAAGAAAAAGATAACCCCAAGGAAAGAGAAAAATACACCGAAGCCAGTTAATCCTAATCCAATCTCTGCATTGCATGCCAATCACATATATTAAATATATTAAGATAACACAATTGTAAAATAAGTTGACAAAATAGTATGGTAGTAAACGCCAAATATGTGATGTAAAAAAATAACTTGTACATGATTTAGTCAAAACAATGCTTCTCCCAGCCAGTATGATGAGACCATAACATAAATGCAGTAAAATGTGTCTCAAAAACTGTATCATGTTATAATCAGGACAATCTAATAACATATATCTTAAGCATGTGTTCTTCCACCAAAGAACATAAAGAAAATCAACATGATGCATTTGATATGAATCATATGATTGAGTACGATGAAATAAGCAATTAGATTGTTGGTAAATTTCAATTAGCTTCATTAGGTGATGGCATTAATTTTAAATCAACAACTAAAAGCTTCGCTAATTGTGGCTAGCTACAAGGAACATATGACGCCATATTTCAAATAATCAATTTGAAGAAAGTAGTTTCGTAAAAACAGAATCACAGTTGAAAGTTTTCACTATTCCTTTTGACTACAAAATTGATAATCACTATTCAGTTATAAGAGTGACTAATATGTCTATTATCTAGCTTTTGGCTTAAAGACTGGCAAGAAATTATGTTCTTAATTCCTCTATTTCACAGTACTTCTATATGAATTGAGACACAAAATTCCCCCTATGCCTTGGCACAATGTTTGTAGCAGACACCAAGTCACCCAGAGGTTACAGGTTTTTATGCTGTGGAACCAGCCTTTTGCAAATACAAGGTAGGGATGCCTATTAATATTAAAGATCACACAGTGAGTCCAATCTTCAATCCTATCCCTTTTATTCACATGCCCACTAAATCTTTTACCGACACACTTAAGGCATGGGGCACACAAGGTTGCATAATGGTGGAGGTTGATTTGCGAAGGCAACATAAAGAGATGGTAACCAGGTATGCGCCATATTAAATAACTATGGGTACGGCTAATAGAGAATAGGTGTCACTAGTGACTACAAAATATAAACATTCCCCAACATGAAGCACCAATTTCTTTAAATCCCGCAAACTTTCTTAAGCACTCTATTTTATCATTAAGAAATATGCAAGTTAGGGAAAAGGAAAAGGAAAAAGACAAAAACGTTATTTTTTCCTACAAAAAATCATAGTTTTAAATAAATCAAAACAACATAACTCTTGCACCACATAACTGAATAATGAATAAGATAACTAATTTATGGAACTGTAACAAGCTCAACAATAATTCATTCTTCTACACACATAAGCAATAAAGAAAGTATATAATTATTAACTCATATGATACCATTATTGCTGATACAAGAACAAAAATATAATATCATATTCTACTTACTTTTTCGATCATTCATCTCAATGGAAAGCATTTTGCCAGCAATTAGATTTCCAAGAACCTTGGCTTCTCTGTAATATAAAATAACCAACTCAGTTAATACAAGAATGAGAATCATCATCTCTACGGAAAATTTAATTCAAATATCAAACTGTAACATCACCACCTGATGATAAAAAAATTAATCTAAGTAAAAAATACCCTAGGAGAACCAAATGGTAAGCGATTGGTATGAAAAACATATTCACCTCCCACTGAGCAAAGCAAGTGAAGTGTAAGCTTCATTTACCCACCCACAAAATATTAGATGATATCTATAATACATCTAAATTATGTAAATATGCTTGATTTTAGAGAAAGTACACGCAACAATGAATGTGAGAAAAATTTAAAGAGTAGCAAATAAACCCAATAAATAGCAATCCAGGTGTACCCAACAACCCGTAAATAGAAAAGTAACTACAAATGATTTGTGAAGTTGAAGTAGAAGACATACATACAAAGTATAACTACCCAACCAAAACATTTAATCGGTGTAATTAATAAGCGCACATCAGCCACTCAACCTGAATAAATCACACCATTATGCTCTTCTCTATAAATTACAATGGTTGAATTCTCTTAGAGTACTTCTAAGCTTTTCCATATTTTGGAGCTTAGCATTAACAAATAATAACAACTAGGAAAATTTACTCTCGTTGTCCCTTAATTTTAGGTAACAATTTAGTCCTTTATCTTTTTTTTTTACATCATGTTAGTTATTTTCCATATTTGGATATGATTTTCAAGTTTCAAATACGGTTTTCTTTCCCTGTGCATTTGCAATCATAAATATATGGTATTTCCCAAAAGAAATCCATATGTTTGAAGCTCTAAAAAACCATATGCAAACAAGAAAAAAGGACTGAAATGACATGAAAAATAAAAATAAAGGACTAAATTGTTATTTGAAATTAAGTTAATGGACTACATGAGTAATTTTGCCTAACAACTACTAAGTTCATAAGCAGTAATTTCTAAAGGTAAATTGCACCAGTCAGCACCTATTTAACCTTAATGGCAAATTCAAGTAACTAACCCAGATAATAATCCAAACAAAGTAAAGTATCGGCATACATAATATTAAGGATAGCATTAACAATCCATAGTCAACACCCAATCCATAGCTCAAAAATTGAAAGCCATTCATTTTTATTTTTGGTGTTAACCCTCTGGTTCCCAGGGGAAGGGAACCCCGGTAATCTAGAATTCGGCCGCGAGGTAATAAAGCCCGACAAAAATTGTTTCCATCGGGAATCGAAAGTCATTCATTTTACTAACCAAATACTCAATGTCTTGGTTGAAAGTCATTCATTTTACTAACCAAATACTCACTCACAACTCACTCCATTACGCAATAAAAAAGCAAACCCTAAAAACCAGAAATGAAGTTTTCACAATACACCACTAAGCATAAATCAATCAAACTAATTCAAATTACAGCATCACATGATCAAAATTCGCTCCAAAGTGTTGAATAGTTAAATCAATCTATCAAACTATTTCCTTTGCATGTAAATTGAATGTGAAATTGAAGCGAGTGATTGAGAGAAAGAGGAAGTTCGAGATTGGCGAAAAGCGATACATAGAAAATTAAAACAACAGTGAATATGATTGAAGCATTGGGATCTTAAATCAATGAAATCGATCTGAAAAATAGAAACAATAGAAGTTTAAGATTGAGAGTTACCGGTTTTAGGAGCGTGTCGTCGCCGGAATTCGACGGAAATGGTGACCGGAAGTGGCGGTGGTGGTGAACGATAAGAATCAATGAATTCTACGAGAGGGATTTTTTTGGTGTGATTTGTATCTGTTTCAATTTAAGTGATTTTCAGTTGTATTTAAGGCAATAGAGATAAACACCAAGTTCTCATATTTGAACTTTTACCGAAGCAATTTTAACCTATGAGGCACGAATAGAGACAGATACGGTACACAACACGGATACCGATATATTGACACTGATAATTTGAAAAAGTGACATAATTTAATAAAATAAAAGTGTCTGTATTGCACACCGACACCAACACATGCTCGACACGGACACGCCTAATCATAGATTTTAACTGTTTGGTGTAAAATTAATTTTGATATATTTGTGGTATATTTGTTATCAATATATTCTTTTATAACATAATCCTTTTTTAATATAAATTAATACGATGACACATGTCCCGTGAGTTTAACTCAATTGGTAGAACATTGCATTATATATGTTTTTAGATGAGATTAAATTTTGATGACTTATGAAAAAAAGTTGAGTAAAGTGGGGTGAGATGAAATTTTTTTTTGTCTTTTTTAAAAGAATAATACACATATTCCTCTTCATTTTATTTGATAATTGTAGTTGAGTTGGTAGATGTTAAGATATTGATTTGCAAAGAATTTAAGTTTGTATTTGGAGTTCTCCATCTCTTCGCAAAAAAAAGTGTAATTTTCATTAGAGTTAAATAAGTTTATAGTTATCTACCCAACAAACATTGAAAATATTTTGTGTATCAATGCCATAAACACATCAAAGAAAAGAAAGCATTTTTGAATGGAAGGAAGTTGAGTCATTGAGATATATGGAAAAAAGTTTAACAACACCATGCTTGGCGAAAATGGAAAGTTAGAATAGTATTGTTACTTGGTTGTAAGTGGCGAATAGGGGACAATAGTAATATTAAAGTGATGAACGAACCATGGTTGCAAGAAGAGGAAGGATGTTGGCTAGAGTCTTTTGTTACAAAGAAAGAAGGTAAACTGGTTGAAAGATAATATGAATTGATGGTGGCTTGGTTACTATTAGATTAGATTAGATAATAATTCTTTTGTATCATATGTAAGTTATGTTATGACTTATGATGTTGTTTCACTTGTTTTTTTTTTCCTTCATATTGATGGTTTCCGTTGTTCTTTTAAAGACATTGGCCGGAGATGCTACATAATTGTTGGTGTCGAAGGTGCATAGTTGAGCCAAAGACATTGTTCTTCTCATATTTTAATTATTAATGTTGTAATATTCCAATTAATTGTATGCACTCAACTCTTGATTTGCTAATTTGTTGATTTACTAATTTAATAGGAAAATCTCAATAAGGTATAAACATATGAGATCAAACTTGAGATGGACACGTTAGAGATCAAACTTGAGATGGAAAGATAGGAAAATTTCAAATAGCTTCGACGTTATCTTTTAAGAGCATTGTTATTTAGCATGAAATTTTTACACAAGAAATGCAATAATTAACACATGACAAAATCTTAAAGGATGATGTCATTTAATCTTCTTTTTTAGTGGAAAACATGGGTGGTTATGGATGTAATTAAGGGTGAGGATTTATTCTTCTCTTTCTTGCATCAAAAAATTATTGCTAAATAGCATTTTCCATCTTTTAAGTATTACTAAAGTTAGAGATCAAATTTGAATATTCTTGATTGAAAATTTAATTTTGAACTTAATTTAAATTATTAGCGGCGTAGTTTATTATCCGTTTATCTTTTACTAATGTGTAATTATTATATATTAATATAAATACGATATCTAAATTTGAGAATTTTACTTTTAACTTAGAATTTTAAATGTTGCAAATTTTAATTAAAGAAATGAAGAAAACACAAATAATATACTATAAAGTTTTAACTGTTTCTTTAATATTAAATAAATAATACTTAATTTGTTTTCCCTCATTTTTATGTGTTAAATATGACTCTTGAAGTCATACATATCAATTATCGAGAACGCCATCGACCAATTACATGCATGACTCCACCAACTAATTATGAAGTTTAAATTAAAAATTAAAATTTTAATATAAATAAATTATTCACAATTTTTCCATTCTCATGTATTAAATACAACTCTTCGAGTCATACATATCAATCATCAAAAACATCCACAGCCAACTATTACATGCATAACACCATAAATATATTATAATTTATTTTCTTGCTTAATTTTTCATGTAATACAAGATGGATTATTGTTTCTTTGATCTCTTTTTCTTTCTTTCTTTTTTTCATATTTTTCTCTTTTATTTTCTTTCATCTTTTTGCATACATTCATAAAAATAAAACAATAATTGTGCAAATTTATGTTCATGCAATATCTATACATATTATACGTATAACAAAAAAAATATTTTGTACCTCTTACACATATGAGGCCATGGACAATTGTCTATCTCGAGTCGTGTTCAGGGTTGTCATTGTTTACGAATATTTATTATATAAGTTTATTTTGTCTTTCATTAAGTTATTTGTCTCGTATCCATTGTGGATTTTATCCACATCAACGACAATTATGCTTGTGATTTTTTTATCCCTAATTTATTTATTTATTTTAATCAATTTTTTTTTTTGAGGGAAATTTATTTTAATCAATTTTATATATGTATAATAATACTTTATGTGCTTATATTATATGTACTATACCTTTTGTTCCATCATCACAAATCCTGCAGATTTTTGTTCTATACTTTTTCTAAAACACAAGCAAACATCATCATATACTAGAAAAAATGTAAAACAAATGTTAACCAGATATAAACTAGTTTTGTAATTTTCTCTCGGTCTTTTCTTTTGGGATAAATCTTTATAATAAAATTTTAATTGTCGAACTCCTTTCTATTCGCTCTTCATTCCATAACCGTCACCATCGAACTCCATGGTTTATCATCGTCGAAGAATGAATGTGTTTCTCTTCCCAAGATGCATCAGGATCTTTTACTTCCTGAATTGTGGTCGACGAATCAATCGTTGCCGCCATCCTTTCGATTCGGCGCCAATTCCTCCAGCAACGTTTAATCACCTGCATTTTACCACTTGTTTGAAATTTTGACTGTGATGGCTAGCAGAGCAAATCATAGAAGGCAACATTGGTTAGGATATACCCAATAAAAGACAATGAAACAAGATTTCTTTAATACATATACATGCAGAAATAATGCAGAAAATAAATACATAAATTCTTGATCAGGATGAATAACAACGAAGAGAATGTTTGGTCAAACATGTGAAGAAAATATTATGTTTATCTAATATATATGAAATGATATTATTCGTGTAGTCTTCTTGTTATGTTCTTTTTTTTTTTTACACAATTGTCATACATACTACGTTGTTCCTCTTTATGCATCTATTTTTTAACACACTCTTTCACATGTGATTCCCTTTTCAACACACATATGACTTGTTTTCCATTGCTTTACCATCTATTCCAAGAAAACAACCTTCTCTTCCAAGAACAACATCTCTTCCATTTTCAATCTCTCTAGCTTCTTTTTTTCTCCCTTTTCATCTTTCTCATACAGTTACTTCTCCTTACACCATGAATTATGTCTCTCTTATGTTTCTAGACTTAGACAAAACTGAAATTATGTTACTAGTTTAAGCTGTGGAATTAAACAAATGTAGGTAGTTCTATGTAAAAAGTAATTGGTTCAAATATTTGTTTTATTTCGTGTAGAATAACATGAATTTGAATGTGTTATGCATTTAACTATTAATTTTATTTATTTGTTAGGTTAAGGTATGTTAAATGGTCCAATGAATTTAACAATTGTTGGGTTATGAGTTTTGAGTTTGATTGTTAGGTTGAGGTTTGCTGTTGTGATTTGTAAATATTTATTTTTGCAACTTATAATACGATTGGTTTAATTGAGCTCTTTTATGCAGTTTTTGTGTGGCTCTTGAACCCAAAATAAAAAATTTATGGATGGCTCAAATAATAGAGTGGATTGTGGTAGTATTTTTCATGAAATTATACAAGTTGATCAGTTTAAAGATGATGTTGATGGTAAACAATATTGTCTTATCTTCGCCAACACTTCTGTAAAGAAAGAAAATATCCCGTTAAAGCACACTCAACAAAAACCTTAACATATATTTCAGAAGATTAACCCAAAAAAACAATAGTTCAGAAGAGAGAAAAGGATGGTAAATGATTGTGGTTGGCACATAATTGGCAACGGTAGGAGATGATCTAAATCTGTGTAACAACTAACAACTCCCTTTGTTTTGCCCAAAATCTATTCGAGATTATGTTTTGTTAGACACATAAAGCCGACTGAACAAAATGAAGATTCACTACTACATGCAGTTAGCACATCTAGACCGTCTAATCTTAACCAGATAGCATAAGATAATCATTTCCATTTAGAATGACATTACTAGCAAATTGAATATTTGCATACAAAGAATTTGCCAAAATGTTACCAATATTTCCTCATTTGAAGTTGTTTAGTTCAACAACAAAATTCTCCAATCTATCTATTGACATGACATAACATATAATTACACCACAAACTACCCCTAAAGAAACAAAGGAAAACAAAAAAAATAACAAACAAAAACTAGTGTGAAAACAAAAGGAAAGCTTTTCATTTCAACTCCAACAACAAACTTTCACTACCAAAAGAAAGAAAATAAATTTCATAGGAACAAAGAAAATGAAGCAATACATGAACCACAAAGGATAAGGATAAAATATATATATGCAATGAGTCAAAGGATATACAAAATTCTTCACCAAGGATTATTATTATGTTGTTATTTGGCTAGTTAACTCCATGATGGTGATGTTGGTTTGTAGACCATGTCTTGTGAAGTCGTAGAACCATAGTTCAAGTCAAGGTTATGAAGTTGTTCCATTAACTGCGAACGCCTTTCCTTGAAAAAATCGAGACGGGTCGTTAACTCTACTAATGTTGAAGATGCTACAGATGGATGTCTTCCATATTCTGCCACCTGAAACCAATTAATGAATAGTATTTTTCAGATTTATAAGAAAAGTATAAGCTATTTTGTGTTTGTTTACCATAATAAAAATCACCTATCAAAAATGATTTTCACGAGAAGCTACTAAAGACAAGATGGATTCTTACCTCTGCTGCCCTTGATGTGGAAGGCACTGAGCCAGAATCAACAACACCAAGCTCATCTACAGACATGCTTGTCGATGCCTCAGTGCTTTTCGAATCACTAGGACTTGAATCTATAAACGGCGGCTTCCGAGATGGTTGCCTACTACCATTACCAGAAGCCAATACTTGTCCTTTGATATTTCTCCAATCATTATTACCCACAATACTCTCCTGATGAAATGAAAAGCCAAATTTTGCCTGTGTTATATTGAAGCAAGAGTCCTCAAAACCATAAAGAATATACCGTTCACAAAACGGATCACAAATATTTGTATGTTAAGACGATGCCATTTTAAACTAATTGAAATTATTGTGTTTATTTAAAATTTACTTTCATGCTTTTTGAGATGAAGGATGCTTGTTGATATTTACAAAAGTCGATAGAGGTGAAAATAAAATTGAGTCCATTTTTATGCACAAACCTTTTCATTCTGAATTATTTTTACTTTTGTTTTGAGAAACAAACTATAAGGCATACCTCAGTCCTTTGTTTCCTTTCATGATTAACGAAGGCAAGGGTTGAATCAAAATCTTGCTGAAGAAATCTCCTGCATAAGACAGATAACCTTACATAAGTTCACAAAGTTTTCAAATAATAACTTTTTTCCACGGAACGCTTAATTATAGCCTATGTCTGCATATACTCACGGCTGAGGAAGATTTTGGGCATGTTGGTATCGATCACTGCCCACATCAGTAAGTGAGCCATAGTGATGCTGTCTTTGTTGATTAAGTTGATGGTGAAGTTCCGCAACCTTTTGCTTCAACCTAGCCACATCAGCTTCAGCAAGTGCAATCTCTTCTAGCTCAGCCTTTGTCTTTATATAAATAGATTTCGTAAGATTATGTGAACTATGAAAGCAATCAATAGGGAAGAAAAAAGGAGAGTTTTATAAGAATAAATTACCTTTGAATCCATGCCACGTGAATTGGAAATTTGTCCTGAAGACATACTTAAACCAACTTCTAATGCAGCTCTAAGATCTCTCTCAGCTTGCAACTGTTCTTGCAACCTTGAAACCTATTTGTTTATGAAGGAATATAAAAGGCTTGTATAGATTGTAAATACAAATGCAAAATTCATATAGAAGCCATTTGTTGTTTTACGATATTTCAAGCAATTTTAAGTCAAGGGTTCAATCAATTTAAAGAAGCAAAGTAGGAGTGTCCTAGAAATCACTTGCTGCGTTGAGAACAGTCAGCAAAGTGCAGGTCGAAACAGTAAATCAAATGAGTGTGATATTTCATATTGAGAAATACATAAATATATAAGAAAATATTACATCTTGTTCAAGTGCCAAGCGCCGTTCATGAAGAGCTTGTTTCCTTCTCTCTAAGCTTGCTTGTAAAATTGCATTGCCTCTTGCCTAAAATGAAAACAACCCCTACTCCATTAAAGACATACCATCAACATAATGTGATATGACAAAATAAGCTAGAAAATAAGCATACCTCCTTTGCAATTCTGTGTTGCAAATCGTTTTTTGCAATCTCTAGTCTCTGAATAGCAAGCCTGCGAACATCAAAAGTATTATATTTATACTTTCTCATGGTAAAATTACAAAGTGAGAAATAAGAGACGTGTAAAGAAAATCGCATAAGCCAAAGAACTATCTAAAAATATTTCTAAACTCTATCAAGAATCACATTCTACCAAGGAAAAGATTAGTTCAAAGCTAAGAATCTTACTCCTCTTCTCCAGAAGAATCAACTGATTCCACTGACGGCGACTTCCTTGGCTGTTTAAATCAGAAAAATTATCAGATGCCAACTAGAAAACTGGGCAGGAAATACTAGTTTTGCTTCACATAACAGAATCTATATAAATCCACTGCAAACATTATGATATCAAGGGCATGTTTGTTACAAATTATTAAAAAGTGATTTTGATATTCAATACTTTAGAGATTAGTTTTAAAAATAGAGGCTATTTTGTGTTTGTTTACCATAATGAAAACCAGTCTTGAAAAAATCAGTTATCGAAAATGATTTTCAAGAGAAGCTACTCAAAACAGCTTCTAATTTGAAGTTGATTTTAGATTTTTTTATTTTTTTTCACTTTCATTTTAAAAAAAAAAAATCTATTACTACCAAATTAAAACTCCTAAAGTGATTATTTTAAAAGAAATGTAACTAACGAGCCCTAATTCTGTAATTTAATTTATTTTTAAGCAAAGTCAGCATAATTTAATTGCCAGCTCATAGCAAGTGTATTATCAATGGCGCATAAAAGTCTCATGGAAAGTAAATGGTCGAATAATAACAAACTCACATTGCTCCTTCCCCAAAACGAAGACCGCTTAGCACTGAAGCTAGTACCACTACTAGCTTTACCAGTTTGCTTTCCCGAACCTGATTGCGTCTCAATCACAGGTAAATGGTTGCCAGAATCCATTGAAGATAAAATCTCACCCATGGAACGATAAGATTCGGTGGAAGGCAACACAATTGGCGGATCCATCTCATCAACTGAGTTCTCATTGCCCTTTCTTTGCTTGCTTTTATCCTCAGAGAGATGGTTATCAGGAACAGCATTTAGGTTTGAATTTTCAGCCTTAGCATGATTACTAGTCGACGATCCAACGTCGGAATCATCTCCTCCAAATGCCTGCTGCAGGGGCATACAAAAAATTAGTAAAAGAGAACAGAAGTTGAATATTCAGGGCCAGTTTGGATTGACTCATTTGAGTGTATCTCCTGACATAAGCACCAGTGAGACTGTTTAGGAGAGCTTATGGAAACAACACATGACACATCCATAAGCTCACAAGGATAGCTTATGAAAACAGATTATAGCTTATATATAAGCAGTTTGAGTGCTTGACTTTATTTGATCTTTATATCATAGAAATGACTTATATTAAAGAAATAACTTATACGTAAGCACATATGTGCTGAGCTCTTATGCTATAAGCGCTTAATTAAGTTTTTTATCCAAACAAGATCTTATTTTGGTTTGATAATAAAAAGACATCAGACAGATGATTAGACTAAGGGATGAAATAGGATGCAGCAGAAGATAACCTTGTAATCATAAAGATCGCTGCCAGCATAACCACTACTTTCGCTTAATTTTCCACTGTGAACACGATCAGCATCATCATCTGTCTCTTGATCATTTTCATTCTCTGCATCATGGTAACCATTTTCTTTCGCGTCTATATTATCATCATCGGTCGAATCTTCAGTCCCACTGTTTTCAACTCGAGAATCAGCTGAAATGGAACATCGTTGTATATTTTCTTCCTGAAAACATCAGATAGAAATTAAGCTCTATATATAACAAATACGAAAGCAATTAATCAAAAGAATACACGTTCATTGATAATTTCTTACGTCAAATACATTTTCGTACTCCTCCAACAAAGTGGTAATAATTGCTTGAGCATTATTTGCGGCATTAGCAGCGGCAAGAAGCTGAGCGGAACTATCGCCACTAGCATCAAACTCGTCCTCCAGTTCACATTCTCCAGCTAACAAAGGCCGTAAGAGCAATGGTGCCATGCATGCAGCAACAGCAGAAGCAGTCATCCTGTTCTCATTAGAATGAGAAGCAATTGTGTGCATCATCTTCAAAATTCTGTGAAGGTAAGATAACAAAAAGCACATAAGTTTCACAGAAACCGAGGAGAACTTGAGATGTATTTTCTAGAACCTTTGGCAGAGAGAGAGAGAACCTTTGTAACAAACGTCGATTTGGCTCTGGAAAGGTCTCCAGTATAGCACAGCGCATTGCATTAATCCTAGCTTCCTTGCGATCAATTTCTAATAAAATAAAAATAGTAACAATGATATGAAATCCTATAAGCACAAATACTAGAGGTAAGTTAAGGAACAAAAAGCAACAAAAGTATCAGATATATCAACATTAGCAGTTAGCATAATGCACGTGCAGATCATAGACAAGAAGCAGTAAAGTTGACGAGGTGAGGGGGAAAAGGTAAGATTCCAAAAGGAAAGTCTAGGACATAACAAACAACACATTTGACCTTTGGGTTTTAACCAAATCCCTTCATGATAAAAATCACTCTGTATAAAAAAGACACAATTTGCTTAAAAGAATTCACCATTCACTAGAACAACAGGTGTCTTTCTCACATATACGACAACACGTTAAAGAAATCGCACTAAAACAATGAGCACAGTCTAGAAATTTATATTTTTTGAAATGTAGAATTATGCGCCGATAACCAAAAGTCCAAAATTGTGCAGAAAAAGCGCAATATATTTAAAATACCCACAAGAATAGTTCTTGCCGTGATTTATTTATCCCTAATTCTAATATTTCCGAGTCCATTCCGTAATTCTAATCACATGACTAATCTAGGATGTCTCAAAATAAGTATTTTTGTTAACATACAGCAGAATTGTGTTAGGAACTTGGTACTTTATTAAAAAGCATCGAAAAAGCAACTTCACGCCCAAGACTAGACATCTAGAGCGTGACCCAAGTGGCCCAATAACGAGTCCAATTGATCTTGGATTGGATCCGCTCTGATACCATCTTAAATTTGAATTTGGACTAACTCATCCTTACAAAACCAATTTGTTAGGTCAGAGATGTCGCCCACTTATGAACATTTTTCAAGCCATATCACATTGAACGCAGAACTTTGAACAGTAACTAACTACCTAATAGGAACAAATATAAAGAGTGAAAGTGAAAGTGTGAAATCTAACATTCCGCAACATTTCATAAGACTAACCATTTATTCTTAAAAAGCATATGGTTATAATTCATAAAAACAAATATAAAGAGTGAAAGTGAAAGTGTGAAATCTAACATTCCGCAACATTTCATAAGACTAACCATTTATTCTTAAAAAGCATATGGTTATAAAGGAAATAAACACGGAGCTAAACTTACTATAAGCCTCCAACAAAGCAGTACAGCATGAAGCCGGAACTGGCGAGGAGGGAAGCTCCCTTAGAACATGCTGTAAATTAACCAAGTGGAAAGTCATTCAATAAAATGCATAATCTCACATTTTTATTAAATGATCAGTTATCAAGATTAGTATCAATACCTTAACACAGTCACCAACAACATGGGCATCTTCATCAGCATCAAACTCAACCTTTCCTGGAAATATCAGTAAAAGGCATTCGTAAGTTTCATATTACGTAGGGCATTTAAGAAATTTGTTACTACTCACTACCTTGCTCATATTCTTGAACTCTTCGATCTACTTCCTCAACGTCTGCAGACTGCCGCAGTATTCCTTCAATTTTAGTTCCTGCAGAAACATGTTTCATGCATTTATCAGTGTTTGCCAATTACAGTATGATTGTGATGTACGGTGAGCTCTTTTTTCACTCTTACCATATTTCTCTAGAAACCGAAGAGCTTTTTCAAGGAAAGATGGCCCTCCGTCAATATCTTCCAGTGCTAACAGAATTGGTCTTCCAACAACCAATGACTTAACAGGACGCTTGTCTCTCCCTGGATGGACAAGAAGAAATATAGTGAAAATGGCTGAAACAGGTTGTTTGCTATATCTATATACAAACCAATATGTTTTTTTCAGCTTATTTCCAATAAGCTCTTCAGGATAGCTTATGAAAACAGCTTATAGTTATATGAAAACGGTTTGAATTTATTTTATTTTTCATTACAGAAATAGCTTATACATAAACACTTCATCACTTATATGATAAGCTTTTATGTTATAAGCGCTTAATTAGGTTGTTTATCTAAACAAGGTCATATAGTAAACATCAGTTTATAAACTTAAAACAAGTGAACAAGATTCAATTAATAACGAGTACGAACATTGATGGAAAGACCCTTCAATGGAATCAGTTGTATCATTCCTGAAAATCCCATTATGTCCCATAACAAGGGCAGCACTTGGTGCTTGTGCAAGGGCTTGTTCAAGAGCCGTTTTCCATTCAAACAAGTCTTCTGACGTCTCCGCCTTAAGGGTGAACGCTCGACCATCACGCCCGTCTGGAAATAATACTGTAAGCAGCTTTTTGTCTTCTCTAACAACAACACTGAAAAATAATATTCTCAATTTTAAAACAAATCATCAAAATTTAAAACCACACAAAAATAACAATTTAAGTTACTAAACATACCTCCCCGAATTGTTCAAGTCAATACCGCCCAATGTCAGGTTTACTTCCCCACCTCTCTGTGGAAGGGCACTCTACATAATCAATCAAAGAAAATTCAGTCGCAGATGATGGAAGAAGTAATTCTCATGTACTCAGTAAAACATGAAAGCACCATATAAGTTAAAAAAAAGTATGGTATTGTTCATGATTATCCGTAAAATGTTTATATATCAAGTAAGCTTAACCGATCGATTATCACTGTATGTTTTTCTCGCTTTAGAGAGTTGCAAGTTGCAACATACAGAACAATTGAAAAGACACTAAAAATAGCCAAGAAAATATCTTAAGAATGGTGGGAAAGATCTGAGTGATACTAACAGGATCATTTTTGAAGAAAACCAATGATGTGCGCGTGAGTATAAACCACCGCTTCTTCCAGGACTTCCAGCCAATTCCTACAAAATAGAAAAGGATTTATGAATTCCTATATTATAACATTGACAGAAAACAGGAACTACAAACATATTAAAAAAAATCATTTATCCACGCTCTACTCTCGACACTAGTGGAAAGAAACAAGCAGAATCAGATTCTAATATAATTGGAGCTGTGACATCAAGGTTTTTGAAGAGTCCACATTGCCACAATTTCAGCCACATTAGTTGCATCTGATTGTGATTCTCTATAGTGCAGGAACAAAGATTGGGGGCACGACGACAACGACTATTACCAAGATATAAAACCTTGTATAAAGTAAATGCTGAGGACGAGATATGGATACCAACCTTTTGAAGATATGAAAAGTGGGCCACTTTTGAAAACCTGCAGAATAGTAATGTGTTAGAAATAACCAAGTCAAACGACTATGACCAAACTACATATAAGGACGATAACGCCATATAAGGACAAAAATTGAAACACAAAGATCACCATTGATCAGAATCTGTATAGCTTGTTCATTCATGTCAACTACCAATCTACCATATATAATTCTACTTGCTTTCTTCTTGTCTCCTACATTTGTTTTTCTACTTGTCTCATTACTAGTCAATCTATTTTTTTAATATATACTTTCATCCTTGAAACTTGTAACCGATAAAGATGAATGTAAGGTGCTAACCACAGTCCACCAACATGTCAGCCGCTATCAATTCATCAGTTATAGTATAAACTTGAAACTTGTTCACTACTAAAATAAAAAGCTCTAAAATTTCTGAACAAAACATAAAAGGAAACTAAAATTTAACCACACTATTCACATATTTGGTTATGCAGTGCATTCACCAAAATCAAGTGATAACTCATGTTGACTTGAAACCTTAG
The DNA here is from genome assembly GCA_030408175.1 of Trifolium repens. Classification (NCBI taxonomy): domain Eukaryota; kingdom Viridiplantae; phylum Streptophyta; class Magnoliopsida; order Fabales; family Fabaceae; genus Trifolium; species Trifolium repens. Next base: position 54,237,674 of record CP125844.1, on the reverse strand, counting down.
TTTTGAAGCTTCGATGAAATCGCGTTGAAAACGGTCTGAAACGCGAGATTGAAGAAACAAACACAAGACCAAACATATGCTAAGCTAATTATAAGCTTCTTATATAATTAAAAACCCTAATTTTAACAAGACCAAGCTAAAACACACTCAGCACACAGTTCCTCATCCAGCCTCAACACTAACTATGAAATTAAACCCGAAAAGACAAAAACCAAAGTCCCTACTCAACTTCCTTCACTCCTTTCCTTTGACAACATTTTCAACAAAACTAACACATATACAAATCAAACCAAAATGCTCCTAATTCAATCAATAAATCAACAACCCCTTATAAAATTCACAACTTCATACTCAATTTCAAATCCCAATTACCTCAAAATATAAATTTTTCTTATCAGAAAAGGTAATAAATAGTTGAATCTGATAAATTCCCTCCAAAAGAAAACATACCGTATTAGAAGCCCCAGGTCTAGGTCTCTCAAAAGCAGCTAAAGAAGCAGACATTTCCACAATTTCACTGATGAACCAACATTGTCATTGCCACTAATTTCAAACACCATCAACCTCAAAAAGACAACATTCAATACAACCTTAAAATTTCAAAACACCAAAAAAAAACAAATCTTTGTTCCTTATCGAATCAACCCATCAAAGGGATCCAAAACCAAGCTCCAACACAAACCTCAACAAAACCAAAATCACTGAGATCTAACAAAAAAAGCCACAAACTTTCACTACTTAGTACTCAATGTTGACATCAGATTCACCCTTCACATCAATAAAAATCCAAACTTGATAATACCCTTTTGAGGAAAAACACATAAGGGGTATAAGGGTATGTAAGTATGATGACCCTTCCTTTCTAGGGTGGAATTTTCTGTCACTTTCTAAGTGATTTTCTCGCAGTTTTTTCTCGATTATTGGATTAGGTGAGATGAGGAAGGAACAGTAGTTATGTTAATGTGAAAAATCAGAGAAAAATGAAAGAGGGTTCTTTGCTTTTTACCTACTTCTACACAAAAGAGTTGGTTTTTGGGAAGAAGGTAGAGAGAGAAAGAAGGGTAGAGAGAGAAAGTGAAAGAGAGAGAGTGTTGAGTCTGATATAGTCAAGTTTAAGTCTTGTCATGTAAGAGACCAATGAGAATTTGCCACGTCACCAACATTACAGGAAGTTAGTGGCTGTAAAAATAAATTTAATTATGAATGTTACCTAAACTTGTTTCATATGAATGGTTGGATTTGGATTTTTGGTGTGTCTTGTTTGTGTTGTTAATACAAAAAATTCATCCACCTCTTTTATTTTTTTTAACTTCTCTATTTAAATCAGTATGAAAAGAAATTTTTTTTTTTAATTATTTTCTTGTAAAAAAGCAAAAACAGAAATTATTTTTAAAATTTTTAAGCATTAATTTTCTTGTATCATTAAATGTTTAATTTTTATAGGCAAATGTTAAATAGTGCCTCAGTAAACCAGTTAATAATTTAAATTTAGAAAGTTTTTATTGAGTATTGTGTAATCAACATATGGTAATTTTTCTTTATTTCTTTTTTTAGCTTAACATTTCTATATTAGACTCATTTCTATATTAGGATATTTTAACATTTACTCTTATCGCACATGTTAACAAGATCCAAATAAATATTTTGTTTGAATTATTGATATATTAATTGATTTATTCTTTCCAAAAAAAATGATGGAATATCCTTTCAAAAAGATTGATTTATTCTTTTTGACTCAATTATGTAGTTTTTTTTTTTTTTTTTGAATGAACAATTATGTAGTTAATTATTAGTGAAATTTTTTTGAAAATTTTAAAGTATTTATTGAAAATTTGTCTTTGTTAGTAAAAAAAAATAAATTATTAGATTAGATATTGCATGTTTCAAAAAGACAAAGAGGAAATAAGATAACGTAAAGTTTTATTCTAATAACCAATGAAATTCAAGTATATGACAATTGCTATAAAAAAACAGTTTAAAAATAATTGTATGGTGATTTGATGAATTGTTTTTAATATTAATGTAAAATAGTTTTCAACTATAATATGTTTCGCGTAAAAAAAAAGGGTAAATAGTATTTTTCTCCTGTAAAGTGAGCGAGATTTGTTTTACCTCTATGTGATATTTTTTTCGACTATCCCATGTAATAATTTTTTTATTTGTTTTACACATTACAGAGGCTAAATGATAAAATCTTAAATCAACATATTTTGTGCGGGAATAAATGATAAAATCTTCATATTACGGGGTAATCGGGAAAAAAATTATAGGGGTAAAATAAATTTCACTCACTTTACAAAGAAAAAACACTATTTGTCCAAAAAAAATCTACAAAATATTCAACTAATTCAAGATGTTGCGATAATTTATTTAAACACATTGTGATTTTAAAACTACATTTAAGAAATTTATTTCATTTCAGAAAAGAAAAAAACCAAAACATCACATTAAAATAAGTCAAAAATGAATCCAAGAAAAATAAAATAAGTCAAAATGAATCCAAAAAAATAAATTAAGTCAAAAAAATAAAATAAACCTTTGCTAGAAAGATTTCACCTGGCATATACTCTTCACTTGTAGAGCAAGTAGAGTTGGTCCAATGCATTCTCAAAAACAAACAAAACAAAGTTGGTCCTATGCAAGGTGAGAACTGAGAACCTAAGACTATGTGAGGCTTGAAAGTAGACAAATAATAGAAGGAATCCTACATTTATGTACAATTTTTACTATATGTCAAAATACATATGTTAAACAAAAATTGGTACATTTTTTATTACATAGTCCTCAGTTTTACAATAATCGGCTTATTTGCAAAAATGAAAATTGTCTTAAAATAATTTATAAACTTTTAATTTCCCATGTCATACTAATTATATTTCTACAATTTTATAATATTTTCTACAATAGTACAATTGTATAAATTAATTAATATTATATGTATTACTCCTAATTCGATATAGTATTTGTATTTATGGTATTTTTTGTTTATCTTAGTAAACATAATATTCTACCTCTTTTGTATATGCATTTTTTTTAATCAGTAAAAAGTGTCAGATAAATTTATTACTCTTTTAGTTTTAGAATGAGTAATTTATTTATCTATTTTATACATATTAAAAAAGTGTATAAATAAATATAGAGCAAGGATCCTCTTCACTTGTTGGGGGAATTTGGAAGTGTCTTTGTTAACTTTGTTTTGCCGCCCGATATTATTGACCGATGGGTGTGGCGGTATGACCCCGATGGTGGTTAGTTTATTCGTGGTGCTTATAACATTCTTACTCTGTTGGATGCTCAGAATACGACGGATACATCAAATTTGATTTGGCATAAACAAGTTCCTCTGAAGGTGTCGATATTGGCCTAGCGGTTACTTCGCGACAGGTTGCCGACTAAAGACAACTTGATGAGGCGGCACGTTATTCCCCTTGACGCGAGTCTCTGCGTGATTAGGCGTGGGGTGTGGAGACGGCCCACCATCTGTTCCTTTTCTGTCTGATTTTTGCACCCTTGTGGAATCTCGTTCGATCTTGGATTGGTATCTCTTCGGCTGCTCCTTCAGTACTTCACGATCATTTTCTCCAGTTCACATATTCAGCTGACGGTTCCCAATCACGCCACTTTTTCATGTAGCTGCTTTGGTTATGTTGTATCTGGGTGGTTTGGCATGAACGAAATAATAAGTTTTCAAGGCGAATGAATTTACGGTCCTTCAATTGTTAGAGAAAGTAAAGGTTCATTCCCTTTGCTGAATAAAAGCTTATAATGTAAGGAAAATGCTTGGAGGTACGACACAAATTGTCGTCTAATTGCACGACCTCAATTACTGCAGCGGTTATACATATTTTTTATGCATTTATCAACTAATTGACTATATATCCAAAAGGAACAATTTTACTTTGGCACTTTGTGTGATTTATCTTGTATATCCTTTTGTTAAATTAATAAGTAACTAAAAGCTTGATGATACTAATATTTATAGTAAAATTTATTTAAAAATAATAATAGTATAAAGAAAAAAATGCATCTACGGGTCTTTTAAGTTTTACGTTTGTAAGAGATTGGTCCTGGTCATTTAAGTTTTTTAATTAATAAACAAGCCCTTTAAGTTTTTTATGTAACAAATAGATCTTTTAAGTTTGTAATTTGTAACACTTAAGTCTTCTAATTACTTAAAAAATAAGACTTAGAATGCGTTTGATCTGCTAAAAAACAGGGGACTGAACTGGACAACTTTTGTTGTACCCTGTTTGATTCAGAAACTGATTATGGAATTCAGAAATCAAACTTTCAATCACATACTTAAGAGAAACCAAACTCTTAGATACCGTTTGGCCTAACTTATTTTAGGTGTTTTTACTCAATAAAAAAAGAATCTAGGCCAAACAAATTTTTAAGAAGCTCTTGATAGAAGAAAAAAAAAGTTTCTTAATTTTTATGAGTAAAATACACAGATAAAAGACTTTTGAAGCTAACAAACAACAATTATCAAACAACTTTAGTGTTTTTTTCTAAAAACTCTTATTTCCATTTTTAGCTTTCATATAGCTTTTAAGACCTAAAAAACTCAGGTGAAACAGTAACTTACTATTTTAACTAATTTATTTTTAATATATTTTTTATTAGAGCAAAATGCTAGATTATACATACTTTTTTTGTTTAAGTATTTAATCAAACGGATAAGAGGCAGGCAGTGAGACACTTAATACATGAGGCACTTGGGAGTGAGGCGTGTCGTGCAATGTCGTGCATGAAAGCTGTCGTGCTATGTAGCAGCACTCATAATGTAAATATTGGTTTAAATTCTTACATGTGGTGGTCAAACCCCTTGATTTGTATGGGTATTGGCTAGCTCATGTTGACTCTTTGTAGACTATTGGGGGGTTCTGGTTAGCACGCCTTATGCTACTCAGAATTCGTTATTAATATATCAGTTCCATTTTCGCTTGTTCAAAAAAGAAATAGAGCAAAATTATATTTTTTTTCTTCCAAATTACCTTACTATTGTTGTATCAACCATTGTCATAAATACACAGAGAAATATATTATTAATGTATACAAATTCTAATCCAATCGATAAAAATATCAAAATTGCCCCCTTTTTACTAATAGAACACTTATGATAGTCCTTGTGAGTTTTAACATTTTATTGGTCTTATAAAAGACATAGAAAATGAAATAGAGAAGTACTAAATACATTGATTATTATTTTTTAAATAAAAAAATACATCGATTATTAAACGAGTTACATATTAAATCAAATGATTGAACTAAAGTAGTCAATCATCTCTATTTAACGATATTTGGGTTGGCCTAGTGGTGTTGGCTTGAGTCCTTAAAGTTTGTTTCTCTCAAGGTCTCATGTTCGATTCCTCCTGATGTCAATTTCGATGGGCTAGTCCATACAGAATAAAAAACTCTGACTTTAAACGGGGCCTCCGTTAGTGGACGGTGGGATTGGTCCTCTTGGATTAGTCGGTCATTAGACCAGATATCAAATTTTTAAAAAAGGACACGATGACTCATTTGAAAAAAACCGAATTCAATTTTTAAATTTTTTTTTGTTAAACTTAATTTATATCTCATTCAGAAAAATTCTCTCTATAAAACGAAAGAGTTAAAGAAAACGAGTTACATATTTCGATTCATCAGTAATAATACTTTCTTTTAAATAACAATTGACTTTTGTATGATATAAACAACTAATTTCATTAACTAGATTTCATTTTTTGTAATTACAATGTGGATACAAAAAATAGGTTAGGAATATCTTATATCTACATGTTTCTCTATATATATATATCCGTGATGGCAACTTCTGTTCTGCACATGATCACTAAGCTCTATGATCAACACCTATAATAATATATAGGCAAAATTACATTTTCGGTCCTTTATCTTATTTTTTTGTAACACTTTGATCCTTTATCTTTTATTTGTAACATTTTGGTCCTTTATTTTATTTATTTGTAACATTTTGGTCCTTTACCTTTTATTTGTAACATTTTGGTCCTTTATCTTTTATAACATTTACATATAAATCCTTTTTTCATATTTTTTTTAATTTAAAAAATGCTGACTTTTATTTTTTAAAATACCTTTTTTAATTAAAATTAAAGAAAACTCATAAATTTGATGAATATGTTCATCATCTTCATCAATTTTTTCATAAATTCATATTATTTAAAGGACCAAAGTGTTACAAAAAAATAAGATAAATGATCAAAGTGTTACAAATAAAAGATAAAAGACCAAAATGTTACAAAAAAATAAGATAAAGGACCAAAGTGTTACAAATAAAAGATAAAGGACCAAAATATTACAAAAAAATAAGATAAAGGACCAACAATGTAATTTTGCCTAATATATATTGGAATAGATTATACACACAATACATACTACTACATGCATGATTAAACTTGGTCAATGGATTATGTTCAACACTAGTGTAGTGTCTGTAAAAAAATTGATCTATTACTTTTTCACAACTACTGCATCATGCTACTGATGTAGGTAACAATTTAATTCCATTAATCAGTGATGTTCTTAGTCAACAAATAACAGTAAATTTTTATATATAGAAAATTAATAATGCTGAATCATCCCACTGCAAAAATTACATTAAAATGTGTAAATAAATTGCAACAATAATTTTTTTTATAAAAAAGTATTTTTCTTAAAATTATAAGATTAATTTTATCAGGAGAGAAAATTAATCTTGTTGTTCACTTGTGACTTGCGAAGATTTTATATTACCACATTACTTTTAATGTATGAAATTAAATAATTGTTTCTGTAACAAAAAAAAGGCATTTTTATTTTGATATGGATTACTCCTTTAAAAGTAAATAATAAACTTTTTTTTTAAGTCATTATTATCAGCCCAAGACCATTATTATATGAATCAATTGAATTTGGGTGTGTATTAAAAAATTCTACATTCATCTACACTTAGGTCTGATTGTATTGACTTATTTTTGAGCTTATGCGAAACAACCTATGTAAATAAATAAGTTTTTATGTATTATTATAAATTTTTCAAGGTAGTTTATGATAAAACAACTTATAAAAGTACAATTTTTGTCAGTGAAAGCTTATGAATTAACATAAAACTTACTTTATTTGTATAAGCTATTTTCATAAGTTCAAAAATAAACCAAATCCAAACGGGCGTTAGTTTATTTTTATTTTTCAAAGACAATTGTGTCATCACATCTTACCATACAATTTCTCTTTATTATCTGTCATACATTTTTACACACTAAATGTAAGTGAATGTAAGATTTTTAAAAGTAGTTATCAATTTATTGTCGAAGAAGAAATTGACATTATATAACATTATACATATAGATATATAGATAGATCACATAATTGTTTGTAGCTTTATACTAGGAGGGGCTGCTCCTACCATCCATTTATTTTTATTGTTTCATTATGAAAGGAGTCAAAAAGTTAAAAATGATTCATTTATTGAACCTTAGCTTATACTACAACAAATCCATTAATATTAATATTAAGAATTGAAAACTAATATGAGTCTATTGTTTGTGGTATATGCTGTTGTGGACAATTTGTCATGTTCGGTTAGAACAAGGAAAGGAAGAAAGAGTTGTTTACATTTGCCAGCCTTTGTCTTTTGGGTAGCTTTTTGGAAATCACTCAATCAACCACATACATTAGACACCATCAAATCAATAGTGGTCCTAATTCATTATTATTCATTTTCAATCCTTTAAGACAATGTGCATATAGTTTGTTTTAATTTGTTTTCCACATATATAGCCACACTACCAAACATGCTATGATAAGGGATAATAATTAATGAGAGGGTATTTTATTTATTTCAATTTTTTTTAATATAAATAGGATTCATTAAACAACTAAACATGACTTAACATAAAAGTATTGAAGAAGAAACTACTTCTTATACTATTAACAAACATTGTATATATATATTTGTAAAAAAAAAATTGTATACACCAAAATAGGAATGACCATTTGTAATATTATGGAAATGACAGACAACAACATTAAGTGAGTCCCCCTTCAACCACAAATTGGAGGAATTTGAGTTGGGGTTTACCCTTTTTTTTTTTTTTTTTTTTTTTTCTTTCTATCTTTCTCCAAAATGGTATAATTCATTTATTTTAAGAAATGAAGAAGATCCTTACAAGAGGAATTTCATATACCAAGGGCAAATTGGATAGTGGATATCAAACTCAAAGCTTCAATAGTATTATTTTTCTGACCCATAATACTATTAATCCGGCATGGGCTACACGGGCCGTTGATTGTTTACAGGATAAATTGATAAGTCGGGCTACAATTAGGTAGTTTGTAGACTTTTGTTGCTCTTCACTCTTTAGTGGAATTTTAACCTTTAACTAGTCGTGGCCAAAAAACTACCTAATTGACACCAACGGGTAAAATCTCCCTGTGCTCCAAATCTCACATTAACAATAAAGAAAGTGCTAAACTATTAGCAAGAGTATATTCATTACTAGTAAAAATATCAATAGAATAAAAAAATTTATTCTATATATTAGAGAATATAGAAAATAAATTTAATCTGTGGCCATACATTAATTGAAGTTACAATGTCAAACTTTTACCATTAAACCGACACTTTATCAACTGTCATGACACCAAATAACTTATGGCTGCAAGTAAATTAATAAAGATGAACATATTATAAATAACTTACAAAAACAAATATATTTTTTTAATTTCATTTTTATGTTTATATTATTATATATAAAATGTTAATATATGGTTGTAGTACCCCTTGCAATATGGGTGTGGGTACTAAGTCAATTAAGGAAAAGGGATTGGACAAAGCAAGGAAGTTTGTGAATGTGGGAATAAGAACAAGCTTATACATAGAGTGAGAGAGATTCTTGTCTTGTCTTATTGTCTGGTCTTTTAATGCAATATTGTGAGAAGGACAAGATCATGTGATGTGAAGAAGGATATTGTTTGTGCCTCTCTCGGTGGCATCTCGTGAATATATATACTTACTTGATATGGTCTCAAAAAATACATATATAAAGCTTAATTCCTATAATTATAAAATTGTGAGTATGTTCCAAAACATGATGTTTTTTCTTTTGTTTGGACAAGAAACATGAGATATCTATTTATTGTAAAAATGTCTTCTCATAAATGATATGTGACACAAAAATCTTTACTAGTTGTGACTACTAACTACAAATTGATTATTGAGATTCAGAGTAATCAAATGCATCTTTTTGTATTTCTAAAGAGGCTAATAGAGAAATTCACATACGCGCAATGCAAAGATGTTGAGAATCGTGAGTTCAAATCTGCATCCCAACATATCAAACGTCCATACATTTTTTTTATCATCTGAGTTGTAACGGAAAATGAAATGCATATTTTGAAAGAACGAAAGTATTCATATATTTATGAGTAAAGTTTCATGTTGGTAAAGATTCAAAGACCAAGTGCCATAGCTTTGAAACCACTGCCACACAACACAATCAACACATTTGTTGATTAATCTTTAGAATTCTACCTTTGATTGATGGGAAATGGATGATAATATCTCCATTGAATTTGGAAATCCTAAAAGGACTTGAAATTCATGTGCACATCAGTAGATTCAAACAACCGCCAAATAGAATTACAAAGCTAAACAAATTGAGATGTTGCAGGATTGGCCTTGGTTTACAGCTGAAGAAAACTATACCATAAATTTGTAAAAAAAACCTCACCACAACTACAAGATTTGTATGCTTTTACCAAAATCAAAAACTTCAAAATAATGTATGAACATCTATTAGAACAAAATCTGTGTAAGACTAGAATACAACTTTCTCAGATCAAAGAATTCAACGCCACTAGAATATTGAAGAAAATGTATGACAGATATTTTTCAAGCCTTAAACAAAGTTATGATCATCTCAAGATTCATTCACATATCAAGATTAAGGTATAGTCTCTGCAGTAAACTGAATCATTTCACATAACTAGGAAGATCCTCATAAATTAATACATAATTATGCATCATGAGGAGAGTGGATAAATATGAAGAATACAAAGTGACTCTATTTGTGTGAACTCTAAAAAGTCCCACATCGGTTAAAACATAGAATATGCAAGTGTATATAACCTTGCAACACACATGATAGTTCGCCGAGTTGAGTAACTACAACTTGTGACCCAAGTGGGGGCAACAAAGTGATGGAACATGGCTGTGGCTTGTCAGGTTGGGCTGATAAGATGCATTATGCTGGCTTGCCCACTCCAAGTTGAGAGTTGGGCCATGGGATTTGGGCGAAGGCTTAGATCTCCTGGTCTCTAGAATGGAGGGAACCGCATGAGGCTGGCTTCACAGAGCAGTGTACACCTCATGCTCTTGACAGTGGAGGGATAACAGGCTGCTGCATCTTCAGCCCATATAGCTTGGTGAGCCTAGCCCATTGAACCATCGTTTTTTTGCTTTCTCAACAACATCAAATTTTGCAAACTTAATATTCATCAAACCAGGCATAAAATTTCTAATGCAAAAATTATACAAATAAATGACTGTAGACTAAAATTCACTAAGGCTTTGTTTGCGAGTTTGGAGGGAAAGGGAAGGGAAGGAAATGCTAAAAAGGAAGAAACAAGTGGAAAGATTAACAAGTTTGGGAGGGAAGGAGTTTGGAGGGTTAATTTTTCTTCCTAACACAAAAACCCCCCAATTTGGAGGAACTCAAAAATTGTAATGGATGAGGGTTTGAAGGGGATTTGGAGGGTTTATATCAATTATTCAAATTTAATTAATGTTGTCATAATATTTTTAAATTCATAATATATTAACCATATGTATTTATTTGTCATTTTCTATAAAAAAATACTTTCTCAAAAAATGTAAAAGATTTCTCTAATTTTCTCTTTATTTCCCTCCCTCCAAAACCCTCCCCTCCCCTCCCCCTCCAAACTCGCAAACAAAGCCTAAATTTAGTATACTAGAAAAATCTTGTGCCTGTCCAAAGAATCTATGCAATTCTGATGCAATAATATATAAAGAATATTCAGTTGAGAAAAAATCATCCAGTTTTTTCATTCTTTTTAGTGTCACAAATTCATTGATTTTTTTTATAGGGAGTATTTACTTATTTAACCTTTTATTTATTTATGTCAAACTAGCATTTAGATTACCAGATTGTAAAGAGTAAAGACAAAGATGTTTGTGATCTTATACTTCAAGAAAACGGCTTCAATTGTCATCGGTGTTAGGACACTTTATTTTATTTTTTTTGAAGCAAGGTGTTAGGACACTTTAAGTACATGCATAGAATGCCATAGAACTTGACACAAACTAGATGTGGTGAAAAAAGGGCAATGGGACTTCCCTTGTAACATGATAAAAAGACAAAACCGACATTAATTAATCAGAAATGGTGGTGCTGCTGATTATCAAATCTTATGTCACTACTCACTAGGTAGGTACATTGATTGAATTGAAGAAATTTTTTCTTAAAAACCACAATCACATCCGTTTGGGTCATAAAAAATGGGCATCACTTGGTCGTATGATAATATTTCATTGCAGAAAACCAAAACAAAGGAACCTTTGCAAATATAAATATATAACAATGGAGCAAGAGGAGCTAAACAATCTCCCTTCATTGAGCTACGAAGGGATACATGAAATTCAAAAGTTTACCCTTACTCCTCTTAAACAAAAAGAAGGGAACATCAAAATGACTATACCAAAATATACTCCACAAATAGTGACACTTTAAATAACTCAAAAATCCCAATCAAGTTCTGGTTCACTCCTCTTTTTGGGGTGGTATGATAATACATAAAAGACACGATGCACAATATTTTTCCCTCAAACCTCGTAATAACTACAACCCAAAACACCAGGAATCTGTAGCAAGGAATTCACAGCACACATGTTGACAGCCCAGCAATTGAAATTGAAACAAACGGGAGTCTGCGCCACAATTGAAGATAAATAGAAGCGACCTCTGCAAGCCGGAGACAGTATATAATCACACATAAATTCACTTTTCAACCATTCACTAGAAGCAAGACGGTAGTGCAGGCCCATGGCAAACAAAAGCCAACACAACATATGCTATCACAAGTAGGATGCCTATAAGAGCGACCCTGAAACATGGAAGCATTTTGTCAGCGGTTTAAGAACCAAAAAAAACCCTGAGCATCTCAATGAAAGTTAAAGATTGGTGAATTGTAATATAAGGTTTTATGAAGACAAGACTTTGTTGTCACTACTCTAAATTAATCTAACACAAGTAAAAAGGATATTGTACTTTTATCAGACAAACACACTAAATTTACAATTATTATATTATAAATAAAAAGGATATTGTACTCTAATGATATAGAAGCCAGTCCAATATACAGTACAAGAATTAATTTATTTCATGTTATTATAATTTCATTTAAAATGAGAAATTAAAACCTCGATTCTACTAATGTTTTTTCCTGAAAACTTGCTTACAGTTTCCTCTGAATGCTCCTACAAAGAGGGATTGTCTTGGATATGCCAAATTGAAATTCTAAAGCTCTCTCTAAGGTCAAAGAGTTTCTGTTTGGACAGCTTTACTCAATAGGGATATAGGATTCATACTAATTCCTCAGAGTGCTCCTACAAAGAGAGATTGACTTGATGCAAATTACACGCCCTCATGTCATGTGTGTAGTGTCTAGATCTAAGTTTCAAACTTTGCCGCAGTTATTTTTTCATTGCTTAGCTGTTTGATAGATTTAGAATGATTTTTTTGTTGTTGTTTTAGTAACACTGATGTGTACTAGTTCATTGGATCAATTTCTACAAACTGGCTTTTGAGGTTTTAGTAAGAAGAAACATTACATCTTGTTACAGTGTGTGGTTTATGGGATTGTGTTTTTGTATAGGAATACCCTACATCTACAAGGGTAATCACGCTTGACTAGTTGATTTGTTATGGGCTCATAGTTTTAAATTGCACTCTACAACATCTAGGTTTTTGGGGTTTCCATGACCGTGTTGTGGCCACAATTGCAGCTGCATTTATCGGTAATTTTCTGTGATATCAAGAATCTTGATATAACTGCAATCACGAGTCACAACTGCAATTTGAATTATTATATGGAATTAATCATTCTACGGTTTCTCTTCTGGTCTGCACAAGGTTTATTAAAGGGTATCAGTATTCCGGATATGCATTGAGACAGAACAACACTCCATTCTCTCCAACATAACTAGTTTGTCAGTACATATATAAACAACTATTAACAGAAAAAAAAAGTTCTATTTTTTGAATTAAAAAATAAAGTTCTATTGGGAAATCTTTTCGGCACAATGAGAAGTTTTTACCGATACTTAAACCTAGAAGATAGAACCTCTACTCCAATCCCCACACAACCATTACCTAAGCATAAGCTGGAGACTGTTCAATCAGAATCATCTAAAAGTCTATCATATCATCATATCTCTCAATCTCTGAGGGTTCAGAGGAAACTAGCATCATTTCCATACATAAAAACTGAAAAATCATATTGATTGTGTCAAGAGTGATAATTAAAACAGATGAAGAAAAGGTTTCACCGACAGGTTCACTCGATTCGAGAGACAATTTTTATCTTTATAAGCTCAACATATAAACCGGTGCTAAAAAAGAACAACCTACACTAACACAATACGAACATAAATGTTAACATAGAACTTACGTGAGTTTGACATTCCTCCACCACACAGCGCTTCTAAAACGACGAGTCTGTTTCCTGAAGCGAAATGTGTTTCCTTGCATATTAGTAGTTTTATCCACCAGCAATTCCAATCTATCACCTCTATCCAGAACCTTGTCAATATTTTCTATCATGACATTTCGTACCTATCAAGAAGAAAAAAAAAAGTGAGAAATTGAGGAAAGATAACCACAAGCACATATCTTAGTTTGACAAACATGATTCTGAATGAACGTAGTGTATGTTTGGTTCTACAGTAGCCAAAATTGATTTTAGTTAAAAATGAGTTTTAAGGTAAAATTATTTATGTTTAGATACATTCATGTTTAAGTAGCGAGTTTAAGGTAAATACTAGCAGATTTGACTAAAAAATCACATTTAAAGGTAAAATCTACAAAGTCTAGCTTCAACTTAATCAACTCTGTGGGCGAAATCAATTTTAGTTGAGAACCCCTAAACCTAGCAAACTCAATTTTAAGTCTTCTGAATCAATTCTATATACCAAATCAATTCTAATCAAGAAACATACCAAAATCAATTTCAACTCTGCATAATTATTTTTTGACTCTCCCAATAGTGAATCCAAACATGCACAAACATGTTTGGATTAGCACCAGGTTTGGCGGAATTACAGTATGCGATCATAATTTTGACAAAAGCTGCCGATTAGATTAGAGCTTCAACAAAATCAATTTCGCAAAACACAGCATAATCCAAACATGAACTTAATTCTGTAAACTAAATCGGATTAAAATTGAGCTCTAAGTCAATTAACTTCTAATTAAACTGTGTAAATTCAATTTTCCAATTAATCACTACTAATTCAATCTACCAGATGCAAAATCAATTTCAAGTTTCAACATCAAATCACTTCTAATTCAATCTACCAGATGCGAAATCACTTCTAATTTCAACTTCTTCAATCAATCACTTCTAATTCAATCAACCAGAGACAAAGTCAATTTCAAGTTTCAACATCAAATTCAAATCCACAAAAAGAAAAAAGAGCATAACTACCTGAGACATTTCACCTTTGAGACGATTAATCCGATCAGCATTAGGATCACTAGAGAAATACTCCATCTGCTGACTCAAAACCCTAGAAAACTCATCATTCATACCATAAGCTTGAGCATTAAGAACAGCGCGTCCATAAGTCCTAACAAATCTCTGATGAATCTCTTCCAAAAACGCAAACGGAATCCTCCGTCCGGCGGTATCATCCGCCATACAAAGAACAGTGAGTCCATCGGTCCGTTTAACATGAAAGATGTACCGATCTTGTGAATAAGAAACATGTGTATCGTTGTTTCCAGGAATTTTTTCGAGAATTTGTCGCGCGATTGCGGTGGCGTTTGTGGTTGTTCCGGTGAACTCGGCGAGAACAACCGTGCCACGTGCGACGAGTGCGAAGAGTATACCCATTCGGAAATGATTGTGTAATTTGAACCGTTGAAGAGAGTGGTTGAATTAACGGTGATGATTTTGTGTTTGTGGATGAAATTCAAATTATTGAATAGTTTTTCTTCTCTCTTCGTTCATGATTCATTCATAGCATGTCGCTTTCTATTTGCTTTTTTCTTTTTGTGATTTTTTGATTCATCATTGTGTCATCTCTATCTTGAGCTGTTTTATTTATTTATTTATTCATTGACAGTTGCTTTCATACCGACTAGTACTATATTAATGAGTGTTATTCTAAAAGTGAAATTTATCCAATAACCTGGGATGTTAAAAATGAAATCACCTTTAAAAAAAATATAAAAAAATGATTCACTTCACCGTAAAAAAAAAAAAGAAATTGTTTGAATTATATTATTGGTCATGTTAAACGAGAGTGGATCATCTCCATTACTTGAAGGATGAAGTGCAATCTTAGCCTTTGATTCAAAAATAAAAGATTAAAAAAATATGAAGAAATTGAGCTTGAAAGGTTCAGACTTCAGATCCCCACTACTCTCCAGTGGAAATTAAACATGAGGGAATCCTGATGCACATGTTAAGCATACCAAAAACATAAAGTTAGTATTGATAAAAATAATTGATCTTTACCTTGATTAGAAGATTGAATCGATGGTCAGCTGCACGTCGTGGACGGTAAAAATCAACGGAGGGGGATTTGTACCTGCAGGTGCTCCGACGCTCAAGTCAGTACCAGTATAGAGGGAAGAGGTAGAGAGTTAGATAATAATGTACATGACTCCTTAGTGAAAAGGAGTATTTATAGAGCCCCAGCGCTTGGCCAACGGTTACCCTATTGGGCTGTGTTGAGCAGCTCAAGTCCGGATAACTACCAGGTGTCTGCGTGGATGCAGGAGAAACCGTTATAGGTCCTCAGCTTGGTTGAGCCGTTCCACGATGCAAGGATAATGGGTAAGCTCAAAGTGACACGTGTTCTACTGTTTAGGAGCATGTGGAAGTCGTGACCTGTTGGGCGACTGTCGAGGAGGATGTTCCTCGTGAAGCATGTCCTCTGTCGAGGAGCATGCCCTTGCTGGATCGTCCCCGACAATACGAGCAAGATAAGAGGTGGTCCTACTAGGGCATGTCAAGAACAATAATTTTTTACACTTTCAATGTATTTAGTGTATGATTGGTTTCAATTATGGAGCAGTCAGAATTGATTCTGAACGTGTAAAATTGATTATGACTTGTTTGGTTTCTTAAAAGTAGAATTGACTCTGCCTCAATAATTGATTCTACTTGAAGCTATAAATCGTAGTTTCTGATTCTAGAATTGATTTTTACACTTAAATTTTTTGTTCAACTCACTTTTGCATGAATATATCCAAACATAAACCACTTTAACTTAAAATAAATTTTGGTTAGAATCAATTTTACAAAATCAATTCTGTCAAAATCAATTATCATCACCGCAGAACCAAACATTCACTTAATGTACAAATTTCAAGACAATTTTTTTTTATTTATATACTTAACTAGTGCATTGGATATACTATTTAACATTTTATTTATATTATATATATACTGTATACATTTAAAATTTTACAGTGAAAGAATAGACTATTTTTCTTGGAAGAGATAAATTATAGTTTGCTAGTAGTTCTTAGGATTTTGTGAGGAGGAATATTGTATTACATTTTAAAGGTGGGAGTTCAAATTTTGAATTTTGAATTTATTCATTTAAGAGATAAATTTTTATTAACTAAACTATTTGACAAAAATAAATAAGTTATAGTTTACTATCGGTTCTTATAATTCAATTTTCATTTTATTTTATGTTCCTATGACAAGTAAGAACAACTAAAAATAAAGTTTTTGAGAGTAATGCAAATTCATGTACAATGTGAATATGTCACGAAAAAATGAATTGTAGTTTGAGATTAATAGTAATTTTATTTATAATTTTCATAAATAAACATTAAATTTTTTAATTTTTAAAAATTATATTAATATGATATTTTTTAGTTGATCAATTTACTTTAAACAAAATTTAGAATAACAACAAATACTTGTACCAAAAAAAAGAAGAGTAACAACAAATACATGTATAAGTACTTAGTAGTTTGTTTGTCAAAAAAAAAAAAAACTTAGTAGTAGTTTTTATCAACCGTAACTAATATGACTGCCCTTCAAGACAAAAGCATCATTTTTGGTTTGAGGGACAAATGAGTGCATTGCACGTTGCTAATTATTTACATAGCTGTCAAAGTTTAGGATGTATTGGATTGAGATTTTATGAGACAATTTTGATAAAAAAAATCTTGATGATTTTATGAGATTTTGTTAGACTATATTGATTTTGTTTGATTTTAAAGATTTTTATTACAAGACTATTTTACAATCAAGATTTTTAACACATGATTTGAATAGATTTTGAGAGATTTTTTTCAAAAGACTTTTTACAATCGAGATTTCATGATACTTTATATATTAGGAAACATTTGTATATTAGGAAAATTTTAAAAGAATTAATAAATTTTAATAAAAGAAATTATATTTGTTTGGAATCCAAATATTTTTTTTAAAAAAAACCTTACAATAGAAAACTTCGTGTTCCTTTTTTTTAAGGTATATATTCCTAATCTCCAATAAAATGGGTTATGACCACCACCATTGATGAGAAACAGAAGCAGATGAATGTGAAAAAAAAATGGTTTGATGTAAAAAAAATAAAAAAAGAAATTGGAGAAACAAAATTTACGTTGTAAAGAAAAAGAATTGTACAAAAGTTGTAATGAATCGAAAGTTTGTAAAAAAGATGTAGAATTTGTTAAAAAAAAATTGCAAAAAAGCATATTTGATAGGTAAAGAAGAAATTTTTTTTTTCCTGGTATAGTGATGATGAAAGTTTGTCTTGGAGAGTTTGAAAAAGTGTCAAGGCTTTTAGTGAGATTGTTAAGTGAACAAAGAAAAGAAAAAGAAAAGTTTAGGTGCAGTGATGATGAACTGCGAAAGTAATAACCTGATACGGTGATGATGAAAGTAAAAAGTCTTCGAGAGTTTAAAAAAGTCTCAAGGCTTTTGGTGAGATTGTTGGAAAAGTCTATCAAATGTATTTTTAACTAAAAAGTCCATCAAAATTCATTACATACAAGAATCCACTAAAATCTATGGATTTTTGAATACCAAAAGACATTTTATAAGTCTTGAGAAATCTCAATCGAATAACAGCGGATTTCATTGCATTGAAAAAAAAAAATCATGATTGTCTTAATGGAATACCTTTAGATTTATTTAAATTTTATAAAAGTCTTGATTGAATACCACCTGATTCTTTTATTATAAAAAAGTTTTTTAAAATCCTTTAAAATCCTACTTTGTGTTTGTTTACAATCATAAAAATCTATTTTTTTAAAAAAAGAAGTTCACACACTTAGATTCCTTAGTTTAAAAAAAAAAAGATTCTTGAAAAGCTATTAGAAATAACTTTTCAATTTGGGGCTAAAAATGATTTTTTTAAGAAAATGATTTTTTAAAAAATCTATAACAAACACTATCAACATTACAAAATGGATTTTTTAAAGAAAAAAATAGATTTTTTCTTAAAAAAATCCCAAACAAACGCACCCTTAGAGGATTCAAGCTTAATGACATTAAAGCGTCTAACGAGGTTAAAAAACCTATAGTTAAAATGTGACTTGATAGTATTTTACGCGATACATAAAAATCAACTCAATTAATAAAAAATTATAAAATATTAATTTTGACATCTCTTATTGACATAAAAACATAAATATATGTCGAAATTATTAAGCCGGACGTCATAATCGGGTTCGAACCCAGGATCTCACAATTATGTGAGTTTAATTTCAAGTGAATTACCACTTCAACTAAAAAAAAAAAACAGAAATATATATTTCTCATAAAGAATTTTGAAATAGAACAAAGTATAAATTTTTGACAAGTGATGTTAATCGATCTTTCCCCGACTCAATCATATGGTGTCTACATTTATTTGACTAAAATATAAACAAATATAGATACGTTTAATATTATTATTCCAAAAATATATTCTTATTAATTCTTTAATATCCAAAAAAATGTAATCATTATAATTAGGGGCAATTAGTAAATTATTTCCTTATTCTTTTAATACGAAATCAAACAAATTATTTCCTGTTAGATACACAAAATATTTTAATTTTGTATATATATAAAAAGCAATTTTTTATTAATTTTCCTTAACTAAACCACTATGTTTGGTTTAATGATAAGAAATTCATATAGTATCCTTGATTCGATTATCAGCTCCAAACCTCCAATCCATTGTAAACTAAAAAAATAAGTATTTTTGTTAACTTACCTCTAATTATATTAAAACCAATTATTTTTTTATTATAACTGAGTCAAGGGAGTAGTAATTATCTTTTGTGATCTTTGTAATTTTTTTAACAATATTTTAGTTTTTTGGTCAAAAAAATAGATTTATTTTCCAAAACAGATAAAAACATTAATTTTGAGGTTATAGACTTATAGTGTGTGTATACATTGTTTTCATTTCTTTGTTGTTTGTGTGTTAAGTGCATCCAAAGAAGAAGAAACAATGTTGAGAGTTTATCAATTAAGAAGAGTTGGATTGTTGATTCCAAAACTCTCTTCACTTTCAACAATTCCTTCACTCTTCTCTTTTCCTTCTCATTCTCACTCACAAATCCACACTTTTTCATCCACAAAAACCATCCATTTTCAATCACATTCTTCTCTTACTCTTTCACCATTTACTTCTATCAACAAGCCTCCCGAATCAACAGGTACTTATCATTCTCTTTAAACCACACTTTTTATTTTTAATTTTCTATTTTTTTTTAATACAATATTTTGCTTCTCCAAATTATATTGTCACCTTGTGATGTAATGAAGAGTTTAAAAAAAAAAAAAACAAAAATCATTTTTTTTCTTTTGATTTTTATTTTATTAGCAGCTTCATATAGCACTGAAGGTGGTAGGGAAAGGGAAATATTGATGCAACATTTGTTGGTGAAAGAAGATGATCAGGAACTATTGTTGGATCTTCAAAAGAGAATCTCTGCAGGTAAAATATAACTTAAATTGTAAGATTCAAATGATGTAGTGCCGTAAATTGTTTGTATCAATTTTAGGTTATGCAATAAATTAAATTTTAGGTTTTGCGGAGAAGTTTTTTATAATGTTCTAAATATATGCGGAAAAATTATTCAAAAATATATGTTGTACGGACAAATTCATAATAAAAATGCATGTTGTATGGACATATTAAAAAATACATGTTGTATAGTTGTCCGTACGTATCTAAAATTACGTGCAGAATACCATTTTTTCATGGAAACAAAAAGTGAAATGTGGTAATTTTATACAGACGGAAAACTTGTCTAACACTTTTCTTTTTTAATTATAAGTTGTTTTCTCCAATCAATTTGTGGGGTTAGGTTTTGGAAGTCTTCGAATTTACGAAATAGCAAATTAGCCTTTAAACTAAAAATTTCAATCAATTTAATCTTTCAATCAAAATATATATGTAGCAAACATCAAAACTAGTGAAAGACTTATATATTGAGTTGAATAGTCTCTTGGTGCATATGGATATGGCATAAAGTCTTCAAAATTGGAGTGCTAAATTTGAAAACAGAAATATTAATTTTAGGGACTAAATTGATCAATTCTTACGATTTCAAGTTATAAAATATCTATTTACTTGTTTAACTTTCTAAGGCTTTGATGTTGTGTGTTCAGGTGAAGATTTGAAGGATCTTGCTGTGGACCATTCAATTTGCCCTTCAAAAGATGAAGGAGGAGTGCTAGGGTGGGTGAGAAAGGGACAAATGGTATATATGCTGTTCAGGTTTAATCAAACCTTGTTCTTAAGATTTCTCAATTTGTTCATGATTTGCTACTTTTTTATTTTTTTGCTTTTACATAGGGGGTTTGAGTTGGTATGCATCATTGTCTTGTGTAAATGAAAATTATATTTGGCTCTATTTAGATAAACAACTTATTTACGCGTTTGTGCAATAGGATTCGGTAGAGTTAAGCAAATGAGGTAGAAGTCTAGAAATGTAGACCAAGATAGAAGTACGTCTTCGAAAATTAATTTTACTACATTAGTACAATCTACAATTATGTGATTGAACACAGAGTTTAATGATTATGCACTGTTAGTTTAAATTAATTTTACATTGAAATCCAATTAAAATAGTTTATTCTTCCGTGTCATATCATTAAAGTAGAGTAAAGTGGGGGGTGATGTGGGCGGAATACAAAATTATTATTGGTTGGCTGTGTAAAATAGTTTTACACTGTTTGTACATATTCTTTTTTCTCTTGAATATATCTCTGATGATAAAAATGCGACAGGTTCCTGAACTTGAGGAGGCTGTGTTTAATGCACCTTTAAACAAAGTTGTAATGTGTAAGACAGAATTTGGATGGCACCTGCTGCAGGTTTTATCTGAAAGGTATTTCTAGCCATAAGTTTTCACAATTGGATAATAAAATGTGTTTAGTTCCAATCGAAAATATATCGAATATTTGGTTATCGGTAAAGCCTAATTGATCGTTCGATCCAATTAGCCAACACCATCTTGTGGGATGGCTTGATAGTTGTAGTTGTTTGTTTCAACGAGTTTTCTTTAAGCCTCGTAAATTTGCTCCTTTAAATGTTAGGGAAGAGTCTGTATTTCAAGACATTCAACCTGATGAGCTGCATGTGAAACTTCAAGATCCTAACTTTTCGGAGAAGGCGCAGTTAATCGATATTCGAGAGCCTCAAGAAGTGTATGCTCCTATTTTCTTCAACTTTTAACTCATTTTGGAAATCACTAAATTAATGCATTCTTGTATATTTACATTTAGTTTAATACTTTTATGCATATATTTTTCTTTTGCTCTTTAGTTTTTTTGAATTGTCCTTTTATCTTGCTTATCGTGTCAGTGTCAGATACTAACACATGCCTTACACCAAACACACCTTCAATCTTGCTTATGATTACTTCGGTGGTTGATTTTGGTTTTCCGATCTTTTAATGATACTCTCATCATACACAGGGAGAAAGCATCTTTGCCAGGTTTTAAGGTTCTTTCCCTTCTACAATTTGGAACATGGGGGCCTGAGATAAACTCCAAATTTGATCTTCAAAAGGATACCTATGTTCTGGTAAGTACAACTTTAGCAGTCCTAATTTGAATGGTTATATATAAGACTTTGTTTTCTAATGTTTGAATTCATTCATCTTCTGAACTTATAGTTTGATATGTTCAATACCGAGCTTCTTATTTTTTGTTGTATGTGCATATTTAATAACTTCACTTCTACTAAATGCAGTGTCATCACGGCATACGGTCGTTACAGGTTGCCAGATGGTTGCAGTCAAAGGTAAATAATCTACATATGATTGTCTCAATCTTAATTTTTGGCAACATTGATCAAAGTATACAATATTGTTTTCTATGTGTTGATTGTGCTGGTGTTAATGTTTCAGGGGTTCAGGAAAGTATACAATATTTTTGGAGGAATCCATGCCTATGCGGAGCAGGTCAATCCGTCGGTTCCTACATACAAGAGAGAAAATTTCGGTGACAGAACTCCGTTCAATATTTTAGCAGGTCACCCTTTCAAAACTGTCAACTTTTACATGAGAGGCAAGGCATCCGATGGTCGCAAATAATATCGAAGGAAATATTAAATCTAGACCAATAAATATTTCTATGAACATGTGTTTATTTTGGATCAAGAATTGTAAGCTTCTTTAGTTCTTGTTTCAAAAAATTAAGGTTATATATTGTCTTGGATATGCCAATTTTGAATTCAAAAACTCTTTCTAAGATCAAAGCTTTTGTCTTGACAGATTTACTCAATAAGATTCATACTGAATTACTAATGACTTGTGTTGCAAGTTACACGCCGTCGTTTCGTGTGTGCCATGTGTAGACCTAAGTATCAACATTTGTTGCACTTGTTTATCAGTTGCTTAGATACGCGAGCTTTAGAATACAAACTTTGGTTGTTTTGGTAGCATTGGTGTGTCCTAGTTCATTGATCAATTTATGCACACTGGTTTTTTATAGAAGAAAGATAAAACATTGTGGCAATGTGTAGTTTATGGGATTTTATTTTTGAAAACCCTACATCAACAAGGGTAATCCCCCAAGAAATTGTCATGGGATCATAGTTTTAAATTGCACTCTACAACATTCAGGTTTTTGGGGTTTCTGCGACCACACAATTGCGACCAATCATTCACAATTTTTTGCTATATTAAGAATTGTGACATAGCCGTGGTAAGCTGAGCAAAGCTAACCACAAGCACATTTCATGTATCTGACAAACATGATTCTGAATGAACATAGTGTATGTTTAGTTCTCCTGTGGTGGAAAATTGATTTTAGTTAAAAGTAAATTTAAGGTAAAATGATTTAAGCTTAAATACATTCACGTGAAAGTGAGTTTAAGGTAAAACAATTTATGTTAAGATATATTTCTTCGGCATGGATGATTATAAATGAACATCCAATTTGACGGTAAAAAAAATATTTGGAGGCAAAAACTACAAGTTCCAACTTCAAGTTATAAGCAATATTATAAACAAAATCTTGTTAAAAAAAAAAAAAATATAAACAAATTCAATTCTAATTAAGAACTCTCAAACATGCAAAAATCAATTTGGAGTCTTCAAAATAACTTTTGGTTTTTTCAAAAAACATGTTCGGACTCACAATCACAAGGTGTTATTGTGATTTTTGAAAAGCTACAATTTAGAGCTTTAACAAAATCACAACTCAACTGTGATTTCACCACATCCACCATATATCCAAACATGAACTTAATTTGTAAAATAGAGTTTTGTTTGGTAAAAATAGAAAATAACTTATAATTGATAGTCGCTGACTAATAGCTAATAAGCTAGTTCAAGTGTTTGCTAAAATTAAATTGTTTGTAAATTCAACCGATCACTTGCAATTGAATATATGAGACGTAAAATCAATCTCGGCATTATATATACAGTGAATCTAAATGCACTGAAAGCATAGCGTAACTACATGAGAAATTTTATCTTTGAGACGATTTATCCTATCTTTAACTTCAAGAAATACAAACGTAATTCTCCTGCCGGTGATGGCTTCTCCAAAAAATTTCTCGTGCTTGTGGTGGTTTCGGTGAACTCTACCAAGATCACCGTTCCTCGTGCCACCGACATGAATTACGAATAATATACCATTCAAAGTTGGTTCTTTATGAATTACGAAAATGCCTATTACCATACATTGTTTATAAAACACACACGAATCTAATGTGTTATCATGCAACTCTTCCAAACAATAACCACCTATTATTACAAAGCCAAAAAATAAATTGGTCAAATCAGGTATTTTTGTGGATTTTTTTTCTTGTTTAAATTATTCTTACTAAATAACATTGCTCGTGTCTTTGTCGCGAGTTGATTTATTTTTTTGCTGAAAATATGTATCATTTTAGTTTCTAAAATTAAAAACAAAATATTCCAAAATTTAAAATTTTCTATTTGTTTTTTACTTTTTGTCCTTAATCACCAAAATTTATTTTCATACTATTTATTTGTTATTGATATGTTTCTTCAAACTTTTATATGAAAAAAAACATATTTAATTTTTTTATGTGTACTAAGCATCATGATTGTGTACGTGCATGTAAAAAATAGTGAGAGCATGAATAATTGTCTTATTCTGTCTTTGGAATCATTGAACAACAAGATGAGTTTTTTTATCGCAAGAGTTCATGCAATATTATTCCACCAAAACATGTTAAGAAGTCAATTTCAAATTGGAATTCCTTTCTTTCTTTCTTTTTTTCTGCACCATCAAATTGTAAATTGCCCATGTGCGGATGCAAAATAACATATGAATACGACTCATTTGATTTGTTTCATTTGTTTTTCATTCTTTTTCAAAGAAAAAAGTGTTTCACATCTATAAATTATAACTCCACTAAAAATATCAATATTATTTCATTAGATCGAATATTTTTACTTGAGTTCAAATGTACTACATCACAATTGTTTGTCTATAAATTTTAGCTAATTATACACTTTTGATTAATTACATCTTTCTTAAAATATCAGTATATATGAAATATATATTGGAAGAAAAATACAAAAGAGAAGAAAAAATTGAGTCACAAACATATTTATATTTAATTATTGATATACTTTTTTCAATTAACTCTCTAGAATAAAAATACAAATTGAATTGAATTTGTGGTTCATATTCTAAAGTTGAGTAGTATTCTTGTGATGTGATGTATCAAATCAAATAATCATACCATATATTATATATTTATGATCAACACTTCAAAATTTCTTTTAACAAAGTAGTAATAAATTCAATTTCTCCATCCTTTATTTCTTTGATCATCATTAATTTATTAGAAGAAAAATAAAAATAAAATCATCATTCATCAATTCATATTCATACATAACAAAATTCACAACAATATTCGCAATCTTCATACTGTAAGCATTTCGAATTATGGCATCATTTTGCCGGCAGTTACCCGACGCCGGCGCGATCACATTAGCCGGCGGTGTTCGGTTACGGCGGCCGGAGGTGACAACCGGGACTTTTGATGTAAGATATGGATATTCCCATCGGAGGACGAGGCACCTGAGAATGAAGTTGACGGTGGTCGATGCCGCCGGAGACGGCGGCGTACGGCGGAGGAAGGAGAAGGTGCGGCCATGCAATTATGCGGCGGAGGATGGGAGTGTTGGAAATGATGATGTGGTGGGGAGGAGTGGGAATAGAGTGGCGGAGGTGGCGGTGGCCGCCGCTGCAACGGTGGTGTTGGGTGTCGGAAACAGAGTTCTTTATAAATTGGCTTTGGTTCCTTTGAAACAATATCCTTTCTTTCTTGCACAGCTTTCCACTTTCGGGTAATTCATTTGCATTTCTTTAGAGAACTTATGAAATCATCTTATGATTATGACATGTCCATAAGCTATTTTCAGCTTATTTTTATAAGTTCTTCGAGATAGAATATGAAATCAGCTTATAGTTTATATGAAAACAGTTTAACTTTATTTTATCTTTTGTTTTAGATATAGCTTATACATTAACACTTATCATGCTAAATGCTTATGCTTTAAGGTGTTTAGCCAAACAAGGCCTTATTTGTTTCGATACTGTATATACTATTATTTAGTGGAATTTTATGGATTTGATCAAAATTTAAATAGTTGTTAGAGTAATAGTCGTGTCATGATACTTGATATTTGCAAAGAATTACGATCAAATATGTCTGATATAGTCTCATATCATGTTTGAATAAATAGATTAATTAAGCGCTTATGCTATAATTGCTTATCGTATAAGTGTTTATGTATAAGCTATTTTTACTACAAAAAATAAAATAAAGTCAAGTTGTTTTCATATAAACTATTTTTACCCAAATAGTCTCACAAGTGCTTATGTCACAGCACTAGATGGACTTCGGTGAAAAACGAATTATGATGTCACAGTTTTGATCGCAGTCGTAGACCTTTATTTGAAATCCCAAGAGTGATCTGTTTGTTTATGATTTTTTCAGATATGTGATTGTGTACTTTGGAATTATGTATATTCGGCACCGTGCCGGCATTGTTACCAACGAGATGTTAAGTTTGCCAAAGACTCCATTTGTTGTTATTGGTCTTTTGGAGGCTCTTGCTGCTGCTACTGGAATGGCTGCAGGAGGTAATCTTCGCGTGGAATGGCTCAAACTTATGAACTATTCACATGATTAATCTTCACGAATATGGTCATAATCTGAATTTAATTTGATAATTTTTCTCGCATTTTTTTGTATCAGCAATTCTCTCGGGAGCTTCAATTCCAATTTTGTCTCAGGTAAAATAATCAGCAATTAAGTGTTCATCGACATTTAATTTACCCTTAATCGCTGTCAATAGACACATTAGTCCACTCTGTTAGTTTTTCATTTGAGTCCGTCAAATGTTTCCTTCTTCTTCTTCTTGCCGAGTCTGGCGCCTAATCACCAAAAACATAAGACAACGTAGCAAACATTTGACGGTAAAAAAATATAAACTCTTTATAGGCAGTTATCTAAACCAAGTTGACCTTAGCTATGTGTAGGTTTTTTGCAAAAGGTAAACTAAAGATAGTTAATTCAACAACTTATTTTGTTGCAGACCTTTCTAGTGTGGCAAATTCTTCTGTCAATTATTTTTCTTGGGAGAAGATATAAAGTCAATCACCTAGTAGGATGCTTTCTTGTCACTATCGGTGTAGTTGTTACTGTAACAAGGTCAGTGGTTCATGTTATTTTCTTAAGGCTATGGCTCAATTTGTGAGTGTCATCACTAAGGGCAATGCATTCTTGAATTTTGAGGCTCTAGTTAAAAACATGGCCATGACTGAGTTAACAAACTAATTCTGATAGTTGCTAAGCATCTTGATTCTTGATACAATTATTATTAGTCGCCTGTTATGGAATTTTTGGACAGGTTGATTTAGTGATATTAGGTTTCATCTTCTTCAAAATGTGTATTTTAAGAGATTGCGGATCAAAGACTACTTAGTACTTAGGCCCTGTTTGGATAAACAGTTTTATTAAGCGCTTTTCATATAAGGGCATATAGATAAGCTGTTTTTAAAATAAAATCTATAATAAAGTCAAACTATTTTCATATAAACTATAAACAGTTTTCATTAGCTATTATGGAGAGCTATAGAAATATGCTGAAAACAGCTTATGGACATGTCATAAGTTGTTTCCAGGAACCTTCCCAAATATTCTCACAAGTGTTTATGCCAGTAGATAAACTCAAATAAGTCAATCCAAACATTCTCATAAGTGCTTATTGCAGTGGAGCTGATGCTGGAAATTCATTAACGGATGGTGGTTTATTTTGGAGTCTTTTGATGATCATTTCCTTTTTACTCCAAGCAGCTGATACCGTGCTCAAGGTAATTCTTGTTTTCTCAAGTTCATTGCATTATCCTCAACTTTAAAGCTAATTTTTTATGGTTTATACTTTACATTGGCATTTTCTTACTTTGCAGGAGCTAATCTTTTTGGATGCAAACAGAAAACTGAAGGTATGTATAGTTTTGAGCTGAGTTGTTTTCATTCATAAATTTATCCAAATATAAAAAAATATGGCATTGCCATATTGCAGTCAAATGCAGCCTCCACCGCGATGAAAAACATTGATGCTGCGGTCCAAATCACAGTAGCGAACCTTTATTTAAAACCTTTAGAAATCAGTGTTACTAAATTGTAGTAAATTTTCAACTTTAGTGATACATGACACACTCATTTTTTAAACTTTTGTGTGACGTTTGCGATGTCGATGTGTTTGTGTCGTGTCCAGTGTTCATGTCAGAGTTTGTGCTTTATAGTTTGAGAGGGAATATACTAATTAGTATTATCTGAAACAGGGAGGCTCTGTGGACCTGTTTGTTGTCAATTCATATGGATCTGCATTCCAAGTAGGTATCCTTCAATCTTTCATAAAATATTCAACTTTTCGACTACATACAAATTTTTACATATCCTTTACCAATGAATGTCTAAATTCTCACATCTATACTCAGTATAGGCACTATTCATATGCCTTCTTCTCCCCTTCTTGTCAAAATTATGGGGTGTCCCCTTCAGTCAACTACCTAACTACCTAAAAGATGGTGCAGCATGCTTCCTAAATGTTGGTACATTGTCAAGCGGTAAGCTCTATTTCCTTTCCCATAGTGTCATATCTTTTATGGACCATTTTGGTGTTCCCTTTAAAATGAGGGTGAAAAATCAACGATGAGCTTTTATATGAAAAATCATCCATGAGTAATTCACTCACAAATTAAGCATGTATTACTCCGAACTTAAATATAAGCAAAAAGGTACTTGTTTCTGATAGTACTATACTCGCCATAGGTGTTTATTATGCTTGAATTATGCTGGAATATTTAGCTCATGGAAGTTGGTGAATTATGCTTTGTCTAGCTTAGTATCAAATGCATCAGTTTATGTTACTTAGTTAGATCTGTCTCTTCTCATATATACCCTCAAGTTACAAGGCGAGACAAATTTTCATGTAAAATTTCAAGAATTGCAATTATAGCTTTGATGGGTGGATTATAATCCTAATTTTGTATTCTTACTTTTGTGATTATTATGATACTTAAAAGAAAATTTTCTTTGTTCCAGGATGTGATGGTGCACCTCTGCTACCAATTCTGTTTATTATTGTAAACATCGGTTTCAATATTGCATTGCTTCATCTCCTCAAGATCTCTTCGGCTGTTGTATCGTGTCTTGCTTCCACATTTTCAGGTATGCTTGTTGTTTCACTGAAGTTGATATATCGAGTAATGACATCTACAAAATATCAAGTTATTTACTATTCTTGCAGTGCAAGCATGTGGAAATGAAACTTCTTATCTCACAAATTCACATAATCTTGTTATGATTCATTTATATAGAAAAACTAAGTGTGTGTTTGGATTCACTTTTACGAGAGTAATACTTAAAATTGATTTTTGAATATTCGGGGTTCTCGACTCTAATCGATTCAAACTTAAAGCCGGATCTTGTAGCTTTTACCTTCAAACGTGATTTTTACACTCAAGTTTATTTGGTCAATTCACTTTCACGTTAATGTATCTAAACATAAGTTATTTATCCTTAAACTCACTTCTAACTAAAATCATTTTACGAAATTAATTTTGCCACCGTATAACCAAACAAACCATCAATTACAAATTTTAAACTACTGAACTGATTCAATTTGGCTTTGTTGCAGTTCCAATATCAATCTATGTGTTTACATTGCCATTGCCATACCTTGGTGTTGCTTCCTCTCTTCCCACAGGCTTTGTGGCAGGGGCCATCATTCTCATTATTGGCTTACTCTTTTATGCATGGACCCCTTCAAATGGTTCCTCAGGTGCTTCCTTCTCAGAGGCTTCCACGTAGAGAGGCTAGGATGAGTCGAAACAGATGAGTTGAGATTGCACAATGGTTTGGATCAGCGGTGAATTTGGTAGAACATAGTGTGTTACCGACTTCATCAAACTCACCGCCAAGGTTCAACACCGCAAGTAGTTAAAAATTGAGGCTCACTTTTCAATTATGGCTATATGAAGGAGAAAGGAAAATGTTGTTGTTGTATATAATATATGTATGTTCAATATATTGCTAGAAGCATTCTTGATGAGCTTAAAAGCTCAAGTGATAAAGGAAGAATAGAGATAAATAAGTTCTCAAAGTCCAAATTTTGTGTAAGCTGAGAAAATAAATAAATGGAGAATAAAAGTCAATTTTGTTGACTGAAATTAATCAAACCAAACCAAACCGTTATACCCTTAATTATGAGTATATATAATTTTTGAAAAGTAATATGGCCTCTCTCCATGATTTTGTAGAACATTGAACTGTATCTATGTGTTGAATTTAAGTGATATTTGGAAGTGTATTGAATCTTGTCTTATGATATATAAATACTTGAGTGTTATACAATTTACACCGAGTTTCTGTGGAGTATATCTTCATTTTCTATTTGATTATAGAAATGACTAATACATAATCACCGGTTATTTATCAAATAAGTACTTAATTATCCAAACACCCATCTTCTCAAATTTAAATGGCTAAAAGAATTGCATGTTTTGTACTCTAAAATAAGTTTAAAGAGTCATTCATTTTTTCATCTTGAAATAGTTTATTACAATGTAGAGATAAATTGGTTTTAAATATTTTTAAAATAGTTTTTGAGAACTTGATAAAAAAATAGCAAAAGTTTTTTAGATATTAAAAAATTTAAATATTCATGTTAGAGATTTTGTCGTAAAAATTTAAACTGGGAATAACAACTAAAAAATCCACTCAATCTAAATTTGCATTTGATTTAAAAACTCAATCTACATGTGTTGTGTGCAAACTAAGATTACATAAACTCGAATTGAGTTTACAAAAATATACTTGAACTTTATTGAGTTTACAAAAACAGTTTAAAAAAATGTACTTGCATAAACTTACTTAAACTAAGTCCACCTACCATTCTCAACCATAAAAAAAACTCAAAAAAATCATTAATATTATTAATATTAATATATAAATATAAGATTTAAAGAATATGTATGGTGGATGTAAAACACTTTTACACAAACATTCATTGAAAATGTATCAATTTGTCACACCATTCTATTTTTGTATGGTTATTTCCAAAGAGACCTGTTATTTGGAAACCCAAAAAAAAATCCCGATCCTATTTACTTTTCCCCTCCTTGCATTCAAATCGAGGTAAGAATATAATAATTAAAAATAGAAAAAGGTCGTGGACCCTGTGTTATTGTAGTTGTCCGATAACTTAATTAGTTATCCGGATAACATTTCTCTTTTTATACTAGTACTTATATAGCAAAAAAGAATGATGATTTTTTTATTAAATTTCAGTATACAACATTTATACACTTTAAATTCATTAATATATAACACCAATGAATAATTTTTTTTCTTGTGCAACTTCTTTCATCCTTTAATCATTTTTTTTCTTTCACATTTACATAAGGCAGTTTCAAAAACAAAAGATTGAAAAATAAAAATAAAATGGTTTTCTAAAAATAAGCATAAGACAAGGAAGGAACATTTTGGGAATAATTATTTTTGTGAAAGGGTGTAACTGAAAATTAAAGGAGTATAACTAGCACAACAAACGTTAATTTTAAGGTTGTCGTGTTTTATATAAAACATAGTTTTCATTTCTGTGTTGGATTGGATTCATTCATCCAAAGCAGAAGAAAGAAACAATGTTAAGAGTTTCTCAAATTCGTGTTGGATTAGCGATTCCAAAACTCTCTCCACTTTCATCAATTCCTTCACTCTTCTCTTTCTCTTTTCCTTCTCATTCTCACTCTCAAATCCACCACACTTTTTCTTCCACAAAAACCTTCCATTTTCATTCACCTTCTTCTCTTCCTCTTTCACCCTTTACTTCAATCATGTCTCTGAAAGCATCAGGTACTCATTCTCTTCAATACCCACTTTTATTTTTCATTTCTCAGATTCAAAAAATAATAAAAATTTGATTTTTTTTTTTTGTTTTTATTTTCAGCTTCATATAGTAGTGATGTTGAAGGTGGAGGTGAAAGGGAAATATTGGTGCAGCATTTGTTGGTGAAAGAAGATGACCAGAAACTATTATTGGATATTCAAAAGAGAGTTGCTGCAGGTTGAAAAACTTGGATTTTGCAATTCAATTAATGTAGTTTAGTTTGATAAATTCTCTATGATCCTATTTGTGTAAACATCTTGTTAAGCACTTATAGTATAAACACATATTAAATAAGTGATTATGTATAAGCTATTTTTATAACTGTTTTCGTAAGTTATTGTGGAGTGCTTATGGAAATAAGATAAAATAGCTTATGGACATGCCATAAGTTGTTTTCATAAACTCTCCCAAACAGATTCATGAGTGTTTATGCCAATTGGTAAGTTCAAATAAGTCAATCCAAACAAGCCTTATATCATTGTTTGAATTAGTTGTTTTGTCCTTGCAATTGGTAGGGTTAGGTTTTGGAAGACGTTGATTTGTTTAGTTTTACTTTCTAAGGTTTTCTTGTTGTATGTTGTGTTCAGGTGAAGATTTGAGTGATCTCGCCGTGGACCATTCAATTTGCCCTTCTAAAGATGAGGGTGGAATGCTTGGGTGGGTGAGAAAGGGACAAATGGTATGTTGTTTGGGTTTAATTAAACCTTGTTCTTAGGTTTTCTCAATTTGTCCATGATTTGCTACTTTTTTTTGCTTCTGGCATAGGTGGTTTCAGTTCGTATGCATCATTGTCTTATGTAAATAAAACTGTCCTTGTCTGTTAGAGAGGGTATATAGTTGTATGAAGTTTCTTTGGGTAGGCGAGAAAGGGAGGTGCAAAGGATACAATATCTTTTTTCTTGCATTTTCCTTCACCGATGAATTATGATAATTGTGCCATGTGATTCTATGGAGGGAAGTGGATGAGGTAAAAAAGTAGTCCTAGTTATAGAAGTGCATTTTTTAAATTAATTTGACTACTGTTGGAAATCCGCCTTAATTACGGTTTGTTCCTAGCCGCCTTAATTGCAGTCTCCTATACTTCATTGTGCTGGGCATGAGGGGTTGGGTTTAGTGCCACGCCGCCTAGAGATATGACCTAAGAAGTGCTTATAAAGCTTGGAAAGTTCTCACCTTACAAGTCGGTTTTGTAGGTTGAGTTAGACTAAGACCCAACCTTCATTATACGTAATGCTTATAAAGCTGGTTTTTGTAGGGTTGAGTCAGACGTTACCCAAATTTTTAAAATTACAATAGTTTAGAACTATAATATTAGTACAATTATGTGATTGGACATATCTCTGATGATGCAAATGTGACAGGTTCCTGAATTTGAGGAGGCTGCGTTTAGTGCACCTTTAAACAAAGTTGTAAGATGCAAGACAAAATTTGGATGGCACCTGCTGCAGGTTTTATCTGAAAGGTATTTCCAAGCACATATTTTTCTAAGTTGAATGATAAAATGTGTTTAGTTCCATAGGAAAATTTATTGAATATTTGGTAATTAGTAAACCTTAAATGATTGTTTGATCCAATTAACCAACACCGTACTAGTAGTAGTTATTTATTTCAGTGTGTTCTTATGCCTCGTAAATTTGCTCCTTTAAATATTAGGGAAGAATCAGTACTTCAAGACATTAAACCGGATGAGCTGCATGTGAAATTTCAAGATCCCAACTTTTTGGAGGAGGCACAGTTAATTGATGTTCGCGAGCCTGAAGAAGTGTATGCTCCTATTTTCTTCAACTTTTAACTACTTTTTAAAATCAATGAAATGCATTCTTATATGATTTGTATTTACTCATTTAGTTTAATACTTGTAGTACTTATCTTTAACGGTACTCTCGTCATACACAGGGCCACAGCATCTTTGCCAGGATTTACAGTTCTTCCCCTCCGGCAATTTGGAAGCTGGGGGCCTGAAGTAAACACCAAATTTGACCCTCAAAAGGATACATATGTTCTGGTAAATACACTTTTTCTTCCAAAACATGTCATTCTCATTACCAGGTTCTTGCAAAACTTGAAATGAAATTCCTTGAATAGTGTTTTGCTTTAGCAGTAAAAGTTTGAATAATTAGATTTTATGATGTTTCGTTTATCTTCAACACTTTTAGTTTGATGTTCAGTACCGAAGTCGAATTATCTGCTTAGTTTTTTTTTTTCCGCACTCATATTCAATAACTTGACTTCTGAATGCAGTGTCATCACGGCGTGCGGTCGTTACAGGTTGCCAGGTGGTTGCAGTCACAGGTAAATAGTTTTGTCTCATTTTCTGGCCTTAAAAGTTAAAAGTGGCAGTCTGTAAGCATGTCAGTACGTGTTTTTCCTCGTAACTTGTCCGCTTACTGTTAGTCTGTAATTTTAAAGCCATGCAGAGACATTTGTTGCCTTAAGCATGTAGTAATATTTGTATGTTTCTGTAGAGTAGTAAATTGTAGATAACTAATGGAATAAAACGGTTTTCGCTTTATCAAAGTCACGGCTGTCCAATAACGGCCATAGCAGTGCTATAGCGCTGTAAGTGTAACGTATAAGAATTTTAACAAACCATTATTATTCTGTGATATGCGATTTAGTACAAAATGTCCTCAAATAGTGGTTATTATAGTAGCACTATAGCATAGCTGAAATTAAACTAAGTGCTATTTTCTGCAATTGACAACATTGATCAAAGTAAGTTTGATGATGATTTTTTTATCAGTTGAACAAAAACAGTTCCTATATATGTTTCTTGAGTTGGAACTGATATATTTTGGAATTAGTTCTCATGCACTAAATGATCATGTAAGTTTCATGTTCCAGGGGTTCAGGAAAGTATACAATATTTCTGGAGGAATCCATGCCTATGCAGTTCAGGTCGATCCGTCAGTTCCTACATACTGATTTACATGGTTCCTCCACTTTCCTCTCTTTGCATATGAGCAAGATTGTGTGAGAGGAATGCATTCAATATTGCAGCAAGTCAATCTTTGGGAAATTTCAACTTTTACTTGAGAGGCAAGGCATGTGATGTTCACGAATAATACTGAAGGAAATAGTAAATTTAGAGACCTAACTTAAATCTTAGACCAATAAATATTGGTATGAACATTTGTTTATTTTGTATCAAGAATTTAAGGCTTCTTGAGTTCTTGTTTCAAAATTTAAGGTTACATACACATTCAGGTGTCTACAAGGTGCTTTTTGGTTTCCTCTTCAAGCAATTGTTACTTGTCTTATTTCATTCTTTTTCTCCTAAAATTGATTTTTTTAATACAAAAAAAGTTGAGAGGACATAATTGTTTATTTGTCATTCATGGAGCTACCTTTGATTAAAATGTCTGAAATGCATAAGGTAATTTTGACTTGGTCTAACCTACTAAAAAAAGAAGCCAAATCTAAACGAGCCCAATAAAAAAGTACTTGAGAATTGACCATATATTTTACACATTGATCCAATATCACTTTTATATAGATTTGTTTTTTTGACTATATATATATATATATTGAAGAACTGTTTGTTACTACCTATTATAAAAAAAAAAAAAAACGATTGTCAACTTTCAAGTTCCCAAGTTGGAGGTGTTGAATTTGGAAGAGACTATTGTTGACGATGAAGCACTCCTTGTCATCTCAAAGAGTTGCCCTGACCTTTTGCAGCTGATCCTGTCAAATTGTAAGAATATCACAGACAACGGAGTCATGCAAGTGGTAAAAAACTGCACGCAACTCAGAGAGATCAATTTGCAACTTTGTCATCAAGTGCAGGCTAAAGTTATTGCCTCAATCATACTTTTAAGGTCATCCTTGAGAAAGATAACCGCTCCACTTGATTTTCCTTTGAGTGACAGAAATAGGAAGCTCTTCTTGCGTCATGGATGTCTTCTTCTTTGTTGAGAAATTTATCAACTTTTACTTGAGAGGCAAAGCATGTGATGTTCATGAATAATACCGAAGGAAATAGTAAATTTAGAGACCTAACTTAAATCTTTACAAGTCATTCGTTGTTTGTGATTGTGTGTCTGTCTATTTCACGATTGTTGACATCAAATTACCACAATATCAAGAATCATATAAGTTTACGCAATCTCTTTTGTGTTTTATTCTCGTTGATATTTATTTGCTCTTTATATGTGGTTTATTCATTGAGATAATTCTATGCCAAATTTAACAACAATATCAAACTCTAAACAAGAAATCAAACGCTTATCCCTCCAATTCTCATGACAAAAAGTCTTTGGTAATCTATATTTTACTCGGAAAGTATAAAAAACATATGAAATATTGTTCAAATTAGATATCAAAGTTGGATATTCATAATTGATAATTTAATTTCTTATAGAAAAAAAATCGATAATTTAATTTTGAACCTAATACGAAATTAATGATTTTACTTTTATTTGGGAGTAGACATTTAAGTGTTACAAATATTAATTAAAGAAAAAATAAAAACAGTTGATACAATATTTTCTTTAAATTTAAAAATATATTTTAAATATTAGATAAATCACACACTTCAATCACAATAATATTACCAACTCCTATATCTTGTACATATTGCATATCTCTCTTATTTTTCATCTATTACATATGAATATTTGAGTCATGTATATCATGTGAGAATGTATATTATATACTCCCTCCGTTTCTTTTTAATTTTCTTTTATTATCATATTTAGCGTTTCTATTTAATTGTCCTTTTTGTATTTTATAGGTATGATTTGTCAATTATACCCTTTGTCAATTGCTCTTATCTTTTTCCATAAAACCAATTAATACTATATATTTGAAAAACTAAATCTTTTTTTTTTTAATTTTGTTGTTGTTGGTACATAACATATTAAATTTTGTTTTTTTTTGTATATAATATATTAAATTTATTGGAAAGAGAAAGTGTGGGCAAAAAAATAGGAATTAAACGAGGGTATTACAGGAAGATAACGTGCAAAAATACACTTCCTTAATTTGGTGTTATCTTTCTAAAAAGACAATTAAAAAGAAACGGAGGGAGTATTATTAAAATACAAAGTGATTGTAAATTTTATCTCTTATTTTTAACAAAACTCATACATTTTGTAACGTTCTATTATTTTATAAAAAATTATTAACTTGTATATCTTGTCTCTCATTGACTAGTTTTCATCTATTATCTTATATTTTCTTCTTTAAGTACGTATACATACAAGGGATGAATCAAGAAATTTTAAATGGTGATGACAAATTATACACAATATTATTTTTCAAAAATTAATCAATACACGGTAAAAATAAATGGGAGCTTCTATGGTACATTATGTCATAAATTAATAAATTAATGACTATTTTTATGAATTAAATAACTATTAATCTATTATTATATTTTAGAAATAATAATATCACATAAAAAACACAATTTCATTGTTTATAAGCATTACACTAATTTTTTAATATTTTTTCAAAAAGAATTCAATATTGACTATTATGGAGAATAAAAATTAAAAAAATATCAAATTTTATATTTTTGAGTGTAATGATAAATAATATTTGGTTATTATACTATTTTTAATGAAAAGAAAAATGATTTATTTTAAAAAACATTCATTTAACCATTAATTTAATGTTCTAATGTATCGGTACATGTTTTATCAAATGTACCATAGAATTTCCAAAAATAATAACATAATATATTATTGGGTAAAAACACACTCTTATTTATAAAAAATGATTTTTAAATGTTTAAAAATACAGAAGTAAAGTTAATGAACTCAACAGAATGCTGAAGACTTTTGAAAAAGAGATTATTCAAGTTGAAACTGTGAACAAAAATACTATCATTTGGAGTGGAGTCTCACCTCATCTCAGCTGTCCAACCCCGTCCCCACCTCATTGGAATGAGTTAAAACATATTTTGAAAAATGAAGATCTTACTCAAGAGGTTGCTGAAGAATATTCAAGTTGAAACTATTTGGGGTGGAGTCTGATTGTGGTAGTCCATATGCCAACTATATACCACATTAACAATACGATTTTCTATTTTATTTTTTGTTTTATAATAATTGCTATTTTATTAATTTAATTTTGGTATTTTTATTATTAATTAAAATAAATGTAATTAGTGACATGAAAAGTGCTAATACATGTGGACTCTGACACATCAGCACTATGTTTGTCATGTCATTAAAAATATGACACATAAGACCAAAATTGTATAAGGGGACTAAAACTGATTAAAATTATAATAGGGGGATCAAAACTGTGAAAAAAGTAAAATAGGAGGACCAAAACTGTAATTAAGTCTAAGTGTTATGTGTGATTAAGAAAATTATAGCAGGGAATATATGAGATAAAAAATAATAGCATGAAATACATCGAAAATAAAAAGCGCTGCAAATCGATTAAAGTATCCGAACCAAATCAGTTAGTTTGATTCGGATCCATTTTTTAAAAACTTCAAAAACCGAACCAATCAAGAATTCATTCGTTCGGACATTAGATTCACCAAAAACCGATTTAAACCGATCCAATTAGACTCCTAAGACTGCTATATATGATATGATGCATGACTTTAAGTGCACGTTAGATTCCCTTTTCTTATAGGTAAAAGTGTTTTTGAAAAAAGAATATTTTTACACAGTACATGAAGAAAAACAACTTTAGCTAGCCCAACATGCATATATTTAAATATAAATTTTGAACTTCAACTTTAATACGGTATGAGATTTGGAGCTTTCACAAAACAAAACAAACTTGCTTATATACACAAACTTGCTTGGCAAATGGTGGCAGAACCCAACAAGCTTTGGTTCAGGTTACGAAAGCCAAATATAAATGTGGCTCTCTCTCTACTCCTTTTATTGTTGTTCGTAGTAATTCTTCTAATATTTAGAAGTCTATCTCAAAGTCTTGGCAGCAAGTTAAATCTCATATCTGATGGGTGATAAATGACGGGCATGAAACTCGTTTTTGGAGAGATCCTTGGATCCCAAATTGTGGTGCTTTGGAGGATCACTAGGAGGCTTCTATCCCCCTACGGAAATAGAATACTCTGTGTCAAATTATGTCATTAATGAGAATTGGAATTGGGATTTGATTACTAACCGCCTTCCTGATTCTATTTGCAGTTTGATAGCTAAGTTGAAGGTTCCAACCAATGGCAAAAATGATATGCCTAACTGGGACCTTTCCAATGATGGAAATTTTAGTTTAAAAACAGCTTACAATATTATTAGCGGATTAAATAATGATACTACTAATATTCATTCTTTGTTTGATCAGGTTTGACAATGGAATGGCCCAACTCGAGTTCGCACAATTCTTTGAAAGCTGGCTCACGGATCCTTACTTACAAATGCAGTGAGAGCTCATCGGCAGATGACAAATCATGACTTGTGTCCTAGGTGTCAATCTCAACCTTAAACCATCATGCATATGCTTCGAGATTGTGAGGATGTTCAGCAATATTGGAATCAATTTATCATTGAAGACTATTGGGCTAAATTCTTTAGCCTTGGTTTACACGCTTGGCTCGAATGGAACATCACAACAAAGAATATTGGCGCTAGTAGCACCGATTGGCCTATTTTCTTTGGTGTGTCAGTTTGGACTCTTTGGAAGAATCGTAATAAACTAGTTTTTTCTAGAGAGACAGAACTTGGGAATCACCTTACTTCCAAGGTGGTTAATATAGCTAATCAAATCGAGAAAGAGATAAATTGCCCTCTTGCATCTCGAGATGAAAATATAGCTAAACGCAATACTCTTTGGATAAAACCTCCTGCTGGCTTTGTTAAAATAAACACTGATGGCTCTTACATAAATGGAAATTCAGCTTGTGGCGGTCTCATTAGAGATCATCGTGGTCATTTCGTGAAGGGTTTTTTGTATAATCTCGGATCTGGAAATGCCTTGCTCGCCGAGTTATACGGAATTCTATTTGGTTGTCGCATGGCTAGAGAAATGCATTTGACTCATGTTATCCTAGAAACTGATTCAACTCATGTCGTTAATATGATCAACAATCGGTTTACTTCGAGCATTTATCTTCAACCTCTTCTCCATGAGATTATCTCTTTTATCCACCTTCCAAGTTGGACCATCCATGTCAACCACATTCACCGTGAGGCAAACTCTTGCGCCGATGCTCTTGCGTTTAGAGGCCACTCTGTTGGTTTCACGCTTGTTATGTTAAATATTATTCCTTCTTATATTGGTTTTCTTTTTTATAAGGACTTAAGGGGAGCCTGTTCCTCTATAGTCGTGCTTTAGTTCTTTATTTTTCTTTATATATATATATATATATAAAACAAAACAAAAAACAATAATAGTCTCAATTTATTATTTATACATCACTTTTTACGTAAATATATATTTAAATACTCTGCTTTA
The DNA here is from genome assembly GCA_030408175.1 of Trifolium repens. Taxonomy (NCBI): domain Eukaryota; kingdom Viridiplantae; phylum Streptophyta; class Magnoliopsida; order Fabales; family Fabaceae; genus Trifolium; species Trifolium repens. The sequence continues at coordinate 54,197,121 of CP125844.1, read as the reverse complement.
AAATAGGTGTTGTTTTATATATATTTTTTTAATAATTATATATCATGTTTATAACTTTAAGAATACTATATAATATGAAGTGTTTCTTTATATTAATACTTTTGCGGAGTTTATTTATTTCGATTATTATTATTGGGAAAGAATCTCGAAGAAAGATTCATTGCTGATGCTGAAACACCCAAACTGCTAAAGCTCATCAAAACTTCAATCGGTATGTATTTAAGGACAACCAATTGCGGACAAGTATATGAGAGCAGTGTTGAGTGGATTAATAAAGTTTTGGAGAGGGTTGTTCAAACTTCAAATATTATATATCAAAACTCTCAAAAATATAAAATTTGATATTCTTCATAATAGTCAATTTTTATGAAAAATGTTAAAAAATTAGTGTAATGCTTATAAATAATGAAATTGTGCTTTTTCTTGTAACATTATTGTCTCTATAGTATAATAATCGACTAATAATTTTTTAATTCATAAAAATAATTATTAATTTAATGACTTAATATAAAGATATATTTGAATTATTCAAATATACCGTAAAAACTTCCTATTATCTATGGAAGAAAATATGTTTTAGTGAAGACCACTTCTTGATTTAATAATGTGTTGTTTATTGCTTATGCATTCAGCAATTTTCATTCAACGTGCAACCAACTTTTGTATTTATTATTAACATAAGAAAATTCGTAGGGCAGCCAAACAACAATGTGTAAACGTGAAGGATTATATATTTTAGAAAGCTTCAATGTATGCTAATTAATGGATTTATTATATTAGATATAATGTAACATTTGGAATATTTAATTATCTTATATTATTTATCATTTTAGAATAGTCATGCAACAACATTAGATTTGACCATTACAATAGTCCCAATTGATCAATACAATGCTCCCAAGTCCCAATGTGCAAGCATGAAGGGTTGTTGGTATTTAGAAAGCTTCAATATAAGCTGATAGCAAATAACCTTAGATATTTCTACTTTAAAAAAAAAAAAAAAAAGCAAATAACCGTAGATATGACCATTGAGAAAGTAAACCATTTTTTCATCCTTATTTTTATTAATACTTCCTTAATCTCATATTAGTTGTTACCTTTATAATGTTTCATTGTCATTTTCAAATAATAATTATGCAACATTAAGTCTAGATGGCTTTTCCATTGACCCAAGTTAAAAAGGAGGCCTATTATATTTAAAGATTGTGCTATGGAATTGTATTATTTTAAGATAAAATAAGACAAATGCTCAACAAGAATTTATATTGTTTATCTTAAAAAAACCAATAATCTATATTGTTAATGCAATTCAAATATACAATTAATTACGTTTATTAGATAATTACTCAACACAATAAGTTGTTACAACTTATTAATCATTTATAGAATATAATTAATCACAATTTTTTTTTGGACAAGCTAGAATTAATCACAATTTTGAATGTCACTAATCACAACTTTTTTTGTTTCAAAGAACTTAATGGTGAAGCACAAAGTATGAAATGAGGAAAACCTTGTCATGTCCTATGATGCTAGTAACTACTTTTACAACTTCCAAACAAAATCTTAACTCATTTGTACAATGTTATAACAAGATTAATTGATCTATGTAACATACCAAAATCCATTTTTATTTTTTCCTTCTCCGAAATTTCCTCCTAACCTTTGTCTTAAATAAAAACATTAACTCATTACAACGTATGACACACACACCAAAAGACTCTTTCCTTCCTAAAATCTATCACCTTCCTCTAATTTTTCCATTCTATCATCATTCCAATCTGTCAATAATCAACAACTAACCTCTTTATCACCCTTTAATTTTTCTACTAAGTTTTTTTTTAGAAATTTTTTTATGTGCTTCCAAATTTCCAATTTCTAATTAATATCTCTTTTCTCAATTCATTTCATTTTCTTTCAAAACATTGTTCACCCCTCCAATGGCAATGTTCTAATATCTATAACCTTTTTACCATTACCTATTTTCCTTCCTCTCATATTCCTTCCATCCCTTTTCTTCTGAGTTGATTCTCCCTTCCACCATGGGCAATTGTTGCTCAGGTGGCACTGAAGACCCTCAAGATAAGGGAGAAACCAATCAACAAAACAACGATGCAAATGGAGATTCTTCGGCTACAACGCCGCCACCAGCATCAAAACCAGCCTCTCAATCTTGTAAACCATCAAAACCGGCCGCGATGGGTCCTGTTCTCGGAAGACCAATGGAAGATGTAAAAGCTACTTATAGCATAGGGAAGGAACTTGGAAGAGGACAATTTGGTGTAACACATTTATGCACACACAAAACCACAGGAAAACAATATGCTTGCAAAACAATTGCCAAGAGAAAGCTTGTTAACAAGGAAGATATCGAGGATGTAAGGAGGGAGGTTCAGATTATGCATCATCTCACAGGACAGCCTAATATTGTGGAACTTCTTGGTGCTTATGAAGATAAACAATCTGTTCATTTGGTTATGGAGTTGTGTGCAGGTGGTGAACTATTCGATCGAATCATCGCTAAGGGTCATTATACCGAACGAGCTGCGGCTTCCTTGTTGAGAACCATTGTACAGATTGTTCACACATGTCATTCCATGGGTGTTATTCATAGAGATCTTAAGCCTGAGAATTTCCTATTATTGAACAAGGATGAGAATTCTCCTCTCAAAGCCACCGATTTCGGTTTATCTGTCTTTTACAAGCAAGGTTTCTAATTTTATAGTTTTTTTTTTTTAAATTTATTTACGCAAAATATGGGAGTGGATAGACATCATTATGAATTACTGACATCCCAACTATGTTGATTGCGACGCCATTTAACATGAGAGTCATAATTTTTGACAGGAGAAACATTCAAAGATATTGTTGGAAGTGCATATTACATTGCACCTGAGGTTTTGAAGAGGAAATATGGACCAGAAGTTGACATTTGGAGTGTTGGTGTCATGTTATACATTCTTCTATGTGGTGTTCCACCATTTTGGGCAGGTTTATATCTACTCACTTAATTTTCTCTTGAATTGATTTTATGTCTGCATAATTTGAAACTGAAATCAAAATTTGGCTTTTGACAGAATCTGAAAATGGGATATTCAATGCCATCCTAAGAGGCCACGTTGACTTTTCGAGCGATCCATGGCCTTCCATTTCACCTGCAGCAAAAGATCTTGTAAGGAAAATGTTGAATTCAGATCCTAAACAGAGGCTAACAGCATATGAAGTTTTGAGTAAGTATATGCACTGCTTGAATTCAATCATGTTTCATGGTTTACAAATTAATTTGACTTCATCCTCTCAAATTGGTATAAAAATCAATTCTGACAAAGCACTTTCTCCACTTTTTATGCGAAAAACAGATCATCCTTGGATCAAGGAAGATGGAGAAGCACCAGATACACCTCTTGATAATGCAGTGCTCAATAGGCTCAAACAGTTTAGAGCAATGAATCAATTCAAGAAAGTTGCTCTAAAGGTAGTGTTATTTTCCTTAAAACAAATCTTAGGTGCAGTTTCTTGACAGCATAGTAAAATTTCTCTTGTATTAAACTCAGTATAATAAAATTTACATATGAATAGGTTATTGCTAGCTGCTTATCAGAGGAAGAAATCATGGGATTGAAGCAGATGTTTAAGGGTATGGACACTGACAACAGTGGAACCATTACAATTGAAGAGCTCAAGCAAGGACTTGCAAAACAAGGAACTAAACTGTCTGAACAAGAAGTTAAGCAATTAATGGAAGCTGTAAGTTATCACTCCATTTTTGTAGTGTACTGCATGACAAAATGACTTATGCGAAAAAGCAGCTTCTGTACCTACCATGATTACTTAGACTTTTTTTTTTCTTTTGCAAATTACAGGCAGATGCTGATGGTAATGGAATCATAGACTACGACGAGTTCATCACAGCAACAATGGCCATGAACCGAATGAACAGAGAAGAACATGTTTACACTGCCTTCCAATACTTCGATAAAGATAACAGCGGGTAAAGAAAAATAACTAAATAAAATCAACTGGATTGACATATATTTACCCCTCCTTTGGATACTAATTGGTGTTAAATCTTCTAATCTCGCTGTTTTTCCATAATTAGGTTCATTACTATTGAAGAACTAGAGCAAGCTCTCCATGAGTATAACATGCATGACGGCAGGGACATCAAGGAAATCATTTCAGAAGTTGATGCAGATAATGTAAGTCTTGTACTATGCAAGTTAAATTTGATTGTATTTTATGTAATGAGTTTTCTAGTGTGCTTATAAATTAGATTGTAATTCGTTGTCATGAGTATTTGAGACTTGATTTAGAAATATTACAATGAAACTTGCATGTCTGTGCAGGATGGTCGGATTAACTACGATGAATTTGTTGCTATGATGAGCAAAGGAAACCCAGAAGCAAATACCAGGAAGAGGCGCGATTCAACTTTGTATTAGTAAGGGACCAAGGGAAGATGTTCAACAGATAATGAGCTCTTTCAGCTGTGTTTCTAAAAATTCCAAATGCTAAGAGTGAAAAATCAGACTGTCAAACTTGGTCGTTGTTTGGTTGGAAGGGATATATGAGTGAGGAATGGGTAAAGGTGAAAACAAACAAAATTGGAGGGGGAAAAGAACCTAAACTAACCTCTGAAAAAAATGTAAAAACCATGATATAGGTGTTTGGTGGGTTGGTTTTGCTTTTCGTTTCCTTGTAACATGTTTTATATTGTAATTGTTGTTCACTTAGGAATCAAATCAAAAGGGTGTAATTTATGTATTTTCTCCTATTCAAGACTAGATTTAAATATGTGAAATCGTCAACTCTATATATTGGATGATTATATGATATATAAAAAAAATAATCTATATATTTTATAAAAGAAACTTATATATTAGAATACACTTTGGATCAGACTGACAAGAAAATAGGCAATAGGCATGCATATTTTGTATTGAATAATAGAACTTAAAAGACATGATAAAGTTATCTCATATTCCAACATAAACCATTTACAATTCATTACATGATACAAACAATTCAATTTGCCAAATCCATGTGCAATTCACTACTTGATAGTTGATACAGATAGCCTACTTGCCAAATTGAATCGAATTGATACAATTCATCGCTAAAACATATCATGTAAACTTTCTTCTACTCTTGAAGTAATACTCAACTCTGCGGTGTAACAACATTTAATACTGGATTTTCAGCTGTGACTGTAAAATGAGAGCAGAAGTGAGACAGATTGAGAGGACAAAGCCAAACATCGTTCTAGTGTTTTAAATTATACAACATTCTTAAAGTAAACCATGAAGTGTGGCACAATGGCGGCCACTGCACTAAATTGTTCCGACACTTCATGACCGCACATCAGCTAAATCCATTTAAGGTGCTATTGACAACACTATAAATAATTTGGTTGCACAATGAACTAAATCTAATCAATATGATAGTCCCAATCAGCATTGAAAGAAAGGTAAAGAAGAATAATGCAGCCCTAAATTTTCAAAAGCTACAATTCTAGGTTCTTTTCATAATTGACTTTATTTTTTTGGTATTAACCCTCTAGTTCCCAAGAGAAAGGGGGCCAACAATCTAGAGTTCAGCCAAATACACGTGTCTACAAAACTACCTATCGTTGAAGAAATTAACATCAAGTAAACCTAACGAACGCCATCAAGCAGGAAACATCACATTCTTTCTCTAAAAATTGAATAATCACTTATCCCCTGTTTGGATAGTAAATAACTTAATGAAGCACTAGTCATATAAGCACTTATGCATAGAATATTGGCCCGTTTGGATTGGTTTATTTTGAGCTTATGCGAAACAACTTGTGCAAATAAATAAGCTTCTATGTATTATTATAAGTTTTTTAAGGTAGTTTATGATAAAATAGCTTATAAAGATACAATTTTTGTCAGTGAAAACTTATGAATTAACACAAAAGTTTACTTATTTGTATAAGCTATTTTCATAAGTTTGAAAATAAGCCAAATCCAAACGGACTCTATTTCTACAACGAAATAAAAATAGTGAAACTAAGCTATAAGCTATTTCTACAAGTTATCCTCAAGAGTTTAAGGAAATAATTTGTTTTCATTAGCTCTACGATAGTACATAACTCAAATAATTTAATCCAAACAGCCCTTAATCTCAAACCAAATAAACTTATTTTCACCAATTCAAAGCTTCAGCAGAAAAGTAACAATATCATACATAACGCTATATGTTTATATATAAATAACACTATTCAATAGCAAATCAAGTATCCATCCATAATTTTACATAGCAAATTTCTCAAAAACCCTAAAACAACCTCAGAAACCCTAATTTCACACCGAAAGAAACCCTAACAATTAAGCAAAACAAATTAAACCAAGTTTTCGTCAGAATCGCTTACATATAATCATCAACTACTTGCTATCTTTAGTAGAAACACCATACTTCTCCTGCAAATTCGCAATTTCATCTTCCTTCTTCTTCTGATCAAATTTCTTACTCATCTTCGCTTGTTGATAATAAAGAACAATAAGATACCTATTAGCAACATTGAAACCGGAGAGATGATCGACGGCGGTTTTAGCGTCGTAAATATCTTCGTAAACTACGAAAGCGGTGCCGCGAGTGTCTTTGTTTGTTCCGATTCGGATCTGACGAATTGCACCGTATTTGCCGAATATATCGTACATTTCTTCGCTGGTGATGTTGAATGGAAGGTTGCGGACGTAGAGGACGCGGTTAACTTCCGGTGGGAGTCGTGTGTTTCCTTTCCGGAGACTGATTGTTGTCATGGTTGGTTGTTGACGGTGGTGCTTGGTGGCTGAGAATTTGACGGAAAAGTTTCTTAGGTGTCGAGAATGTGAGAAACTTTTTTTCTTTGTGTTGAGGTTTTATTTATAGAGATCATGTTGGGCCGGACTTTAAGTTGGATCTAAGCCTCTTGCTCATGTGAATTTCAAACAATATTCTGCTTGAATTCTAGAATGAGATTTTCTTCTCGCACCTCTAGAAGTCCTCGTTCGTTCCCAGAAAATTCAACAATATTCTCTTGCTATTTAAGTAACAAATCCAGGGGGTGCCGACTCTGAAGAAAAAAAAAGAGGCGAAGAAAGGGGAAGAGACGCAAAAATATTAAATTTTATAAGATTTGGATTATACAACGTGAATTGAGTTCACATTCTAAGATGCGAACTGTTTTTTGTTCTCAATATTTGCTATTTACACACTCGCACCACGCGTTGCGAGGAAGGTAATATTGGAAGGTCGAGGGACGCGTGTGGGACTCAGGGGGCACGAGATGTAACTCTCTTCTACAATATGCACATCATTTTATATATTTGAATTCTAGAATCCGAACGTCTCATAAAGTTTATATCTCTCTTGACATTTTTAGGATTATTATACACGTTTGGAACTTAAAATTTAAAATCTATTTTCGGCATAGATAGTTGTGTTTTCTAGAAGCTAGATGTTGTAGTTAGAGTTGTGGATCTTTCCACTCAAGTGAAACCTGACATTGCAACAATCTCATTAGGGGAAGTATGTACAATTTTAGGTATAATATATGACTTCTCTTTAGCGGAAGACTTAAGATAAACATCCATATTCAAAACAGTATAAACAACTTAAGAAAACAAAATTGTCTCAGTAAAAATATGTTTCAGTTTCAAAAATTTAAATGTATAAAATCTTGAAAGGGTCTTAAACCATGTATAAAGGGTGTATGAATTCTAGAATCCAAATGGACAACAATCTTGAGATAAAATTTTTTTTTTTGACACAGTAGTCATGAGATACTAGTCCATAAGTTACTTCTAATAAATTGGGATTTGGCCATTCCTTCCATGTCGCTCAAAACAAACAAAACACACTACCAAAAAATTCTACTATATAACCCAACAATTTAAAAAAATTTACTAGTATTTTTAGGACACTTGCTAGCACGACTTTATTTTTTTTATTATAAGAGAGTATTTTTTTTTGGTAAGTATAAGAGAGTATGTTAATACTTAATAGTAAGGTACTAAGGTTTAGCATTCAAAGAATAAAAAAAATCTTACAAGACATTTTTAATGCAATATATTATTTTTGCCGCAAAAGCTTAAGAATCTGTGTGATTATTATTCATTTAAATCCTTAAAATAAATAAAAGAATTGAAATTAAAATGATAAAGATGTCAATGATATAATTTAACGTGCTTTTTCCACAAAGCAACCCAAAAGAAGAATCCTAACCTATATATATATCTAAAATTGGCACATACCAAAAATTAGTTTAGCAAGTTAAGTTGTTTTTACGTTTTGTTTATGAGAAGTTACATTTCTTTGGTGCAAAACCATGTCTAAATATGTTCATTACAGACTAGCCATATGTCACTAAACATGGACAACCACATTTTTTTGTCTTAATTTTACTATTATCAACATTTCATATATAAATATCCGTTAATTACGTTAATCCGTTCCTTATAGATTGGGTTAGTTTAAATACTAAGCATAACAAAATGTCGTTTTATCATAGTTTGCCTAGTTAAAATAAAATACCCCCATGACTCTACCTTCAAGGTACCATTCAATTGGACATATATCTTGAAAACTTAATCCTTATTTTGTAAAGCTTCACGTTCCTAGGTCCCTCACCTCTTCATTCAGCCATGGATCAAAGGCAGGCAATGGTAAGTTTCGATATATATAATAAAATATACAGGAAGAAACAGCCACAATCTTATCTACTCAAATTTCTAAAATCACACATGATTTCGATAAAAAATCATGACCTTTGAAACTATTTTTCAAAAAAATTGTAATCGTCTTCAACCATGGCAAAGAAATGGAAATTTATGATGTTATACGGTTCTAAATGGAATGCTGCAACCCTTCACATAAGGCGGATTCACTATGATGTTGGGTTTGAACATTAATAATAAAATTTTAATTATCGAAATAAAAAAGAAGCTATAATTTAATTGTCTACAACCATATAGCAAATAAATGAAAATTTAGGTAGACATTATTGGGTGAATCACATTGTAAATAATCTTTTCATTTATTTGTTAATCAAGTTCTAACCAAAATTTCTCTTGATGCAGCAATGATTATGTGTACAAGCTTATCATATGGCCTTGTTGAAAATTGATTATCTTCTGATATATTTTAGTCATTTATTATAGATATAAACATGATATTGACAATGGAACTGAGATATTGTAATGAAGTCGATCGGAGCCTTGAGCTTGTATTGGTTGATGTGTGTTATACGGGGGTATCAACCAATACAAGGTCAAGAAACTCAAGATTAACGTAACGTCTTAAGATCTTGTATTTGAATTGGAAGTTTCGAACATTGAACTTGAAATGGTTAATGTGCGTTGATCAAGGGGGTATTAACCATTACAAGTTCATGAAGAAGCTTCCGAGACAAACTATGTTTTTTTGTTTTGTTTATTGCATGTAAAAGAATGAGTAACAACAAAAGTACTGATTACTATGTATGATCTTTCATGTATGCAGAATAAACCTGCTAAAATGTCTGTGCCTCAGTTTGGAGGGTGGGACCAAAAGGCTCCAGGAGCTACCGACTATTCAATGGTGTTTGCCCAGGCTCGCACGAATAAAAAGAACCAAAAATCTGACCTTACTGAAGTTAAGCGTACCAGCCTTGTGAATGAACCGGTCGCCACCAAAGCTAGTCATGGAAATGCTAATCCTGCTCATGGTCGTCACGCTCGTCCTGCTCATGGTCAAGCCCGTCCGCAAGTTCATGCTGATGCTCGTGCTCAAGAAGATCCTGTTGTAGTCATGGTGAGACCATTTTCTTTATTTCCTGTTTCGGTTGCATGAATATCTTTTGCTATTACTTGAGATTCTAATTCTATGCTAAGACTTTCAACTTCCTAAGATTGAAAACTTTTTTTTAAGCAAACTACTCCCCCTCGATTTGGTCCATACCCCCTTGATCAACGCACATGGACCATTTACTAGGAGGAGTAGTACTATTGTAAAAAGTAACATACAACATAGATTAAGAGAGGAGTCATAGAAGTTTATTTCAGATTCTGCCATTCTGTTTCCTATGTACATGCAGCTCGCACATAGAGGAGCACGAAGATAAATGACAATACTGTAAAGATGCTTGCTCTTTGCCCTCCTGAATTGATCGCACTAAAAAACACACTACAGGAGATTTGCACTATCGGGAGATATTTCCTGATAAGATTTGCACTACCGGGAGATATTTCCTAGTAAGATTTGCACTACCGGGAGATATCTCCTGGTAGATGGGGGGCCATGGGAGGATTCTGATCAATTTAGGGGGGGAGGGGGGGAAGAGCAACCATCTACTGTAGAATCGGCGAGTGCAATTTCTAATACATTTGTTGAATATTATCATGCAGGGGAAAAGAAGGATTCTTACCTACATAAATTGCTGTATTAGGCCTTGAATATGATAAGAACCACAGACATAGTTACTCCATATTCAAATCAATGGCATACTATAAATATAATGCTATCAAAAGTACTAGGATCTATGACTTGTAAAATATTTGTGTAGATGAGACAAATTCAATCGAAACCTGACCATTACACATTGTACAGTATCTTGTAAAAGCTATGGTCACTTTTTCTCGAATTGCTTCTGTTACTGTCTAAGCAATGTACATTATATCAATGGAAAATGTTGCACGAACGAAATATATCTATTATTATATTAAATTAAATTATATATACATATCATGCTTACCACTAGCAGTACATGAAATATACATATTCTACTTTATTTGATCAGACAACTGGAGTTATACTTGATCGATCACCTCCTCCCTAACCGATGATGGCAGAAGTTAAGCGGTGGATTTCGCCCGCTTAACTGGCGCTTGAAGGGAATTTAGATAAATGGCATCCTTCTTGTCTATTCCATCAAACAGATAACTAAAAGGAGGCATTTGTATGTATTTCCCAGTACCGGGAACAACCTTCAATTCATTATTTTCCCAAACAACTCTTCCTCCTGATATAGTCACTTCAACTTTTCCCTGAACGTGAAATTTATCGGAAAACATTTTCAGTCTTGATATCACACGATAAAATTTCAATTATCAAACAACATATATAAACAAGTGCGCATGTTGAATGGAACCATAGGAAACTTAAACCAGTAGTACCTTTCCTTTCCTTCCCTCGTAGACGTTTGTGTCCGTTCTGGAGTGGTGTGACTTTGCAGTTACCTCAACACTTGAATTTGGATTAAGAATTATAATATCTGCATCTGAGCCGGGAAGGATCGCTCCTTTCTTCGGATATATATTAAAGATTCTAGCACTGAAATGATAGTAGAAAAAAGGGAGAAAATAAATCATCAAAATAAAAATAAAAAAACTACGGATTTCTGCATATTTCCATAACAGGATGCTAATTTTACTTTGATCGACCAAAAAATTTACCATTCGGTGCTTGTCACCCGTACATAGTCAGTGACAGATATTTGACCGGATTCCTGCGAGATATATACAAATAAATTCGAGTTAGAAGGTTATCATCTCCTCGCAAACTAGCAAGAAAGCGAAGGTTGCACTGGAGATTTATTATCTTACCACCATGATATCCCATACCACGTGCATCCTTTCTTCAAGACCTACAGATTTCAGGTTACATTCCATTAGTAAGAAACAAAACATTTCAAAATTGTCCATAATATATTTAGGCCATGGATATCTAAGGTCACCGTGTGATTACCATTAACACCATTAGGAATTTTCCGGAAGTCATCAATTCCAGAAGCTTTCTGGGTTGAATTAAAGACACAATGATCCGTTCCTACCAGCTGCAAATATGTAAAAGGCATGCTTTGGTCAAACAAACGATCTTAGCGCAAAGATAATCAATTTGAGCTCATGGAATAGGAAAAAATACATGGATCAGAAATAATCAATACTCAAAAGTGCTACTCCATCCGCCCGATATTAAATGTCGCATTTGAAATATTTGTTTGTCTCTTATTATTTGTCATTTTAGAATATACCAAAGAAACTCATTTTATTATAGAAAATAGTACGCTCGATGATTTTCTTAAGAAATGTGCATAACCTTAAACGACACTTAATATGAGACAGAGGGAGCATGATGCATATCATGGCTGGGACCATGCTAGCTACTTTCTCAGATTCAAACCATGATTTTTAAATGATTACTGATCCTAACTCTAACTAATAATGTGAAACCTGTAAAACTCCTGATGAGAGGGCAGCTTGTAGGGCCTTATCATGTCCTTTTTTCCTAATAGGAGGACTCATGACATACCTGAAACATGAGAATGAAATTTGGTTTATATATTCCTCAAACTGAAGACAAGAAAAGAATGAAAATTATAAAAAATCAACAAGTGAAGGAACTTGCTTTGCTGCAGTGTCAAAGTCAGGATGCCAAAGCCAAGATTCATCGAGGGCTAACCCAGATACAACAGGTTCTCCAACTACTCTTTGTCCTGAAGTAAGAAAACAAACAAGTTACCAATTAAAACTATGTCATTTGGGAACAAAATCACTTTAAAAAGTAGGGAAGCTCTCTAAAATTAAGTTATCAATAAAACTTAAAATGTCACTTGAAACAAATTAATTAAAGGTTGTCAAACTCAGATCTCCGTAAAATCGTGATTTCTTCGTAGACTAAAATAATACAAAAATAATATTTAAAACATCGGTCATAATATACAATTGAATACTACGTGCACAATAAACATTCAACATCTATCTTAGTAATAAAGCAAACAAAAATTACAAAATCAGCATTATAAAAGCACTTTTTTTCTTATAGAAGCGCTTTTTCTTATAGAATCACAATTAAGTTCAAGTGAATCGACTATTTGAGTGGCGCCAATTTTCTGTATGACAGAGTAGATTTATATAATAGCATAGCAAAAGAGTGGAACTGTAAGGTGTTGTCAGAACCTATTTATGTAGTTATTTCTACATAAAAAAACACAAGAATATTGTTGTACGCAAGCATGTGAGTTGGTGTACATAATTTAAAATAATACTACAAGGGTTCAAGTTAAGAACCTGCTTTCCTGGCCTTCGCAACTTCTTCCATTGCATCAATGCTCATGACATGAACCACATACAAAGGAGTATTTACAAAATCTGCTAAACGAATAGCACGAGCAGTTGCCTCGCCTTCCAACTACACATGCAGGTACCAAAGTCAAATAAAGTTCTATAAATCATACTAACAGATATTTATATAGAATTTACAGTAATCACAGAATACAACAAAAGAAAAACAAGTAATCAATCTACTCAGATACCAACTAAATGTGGTTCATCAAAAAGATATGAAAAAAATGATCGGAAAAAATGTAAAACTAGGGTGATTAGAACTTAATGGTAAGCTAAATTCGACACTAGTAACTAAAAACAGTTAATTTGTCTAAAGTATGTGCATCTAAATCCAATTCCCTTTGAAGGAAAGCTACTAAGAGTGTGATTGTCAGAGATGTAAAGGGAATGCTGAAAAATGAGGAACGAATATCATGTATTCTATGGCATAGTAAAACAATGGAGAAGATGAATGAACCAATATATGGTCAGTATTTGCATTCCGTTATTCTCTTGAGTTCTATTTGTCCGTAAATTCTTTATATGAAGAACAAAAATTGAGACTAACCACTGCAGGCCTTGAAAGAGCGTGCCCCTCGGGTCCAGTTATTCCAAGCTCTATCATCTTTCTTTGGCCTTCAATCACACCATCTCCATTTTCTGCATGGACCATGGCTAAGGCACCAAGAGACTTGCACTTTTTAAATCCTTCCAGAAGAAGCTCATCATTGACCATAGCAAATCCTTTGTACGCCAAGAAAAACTTGAAAGAGTTGATACCTGCAATTAGAAAGCATAGATATAGTAACTACCTGAAATATTTCATAGGTTCATTGCCTCATAAATCATAATCAACCAAATTATTAAAAATATGCAGAAAGGAAATATAATATAACCTTTCTCCTTGACCATGACCTCCATTTCCTTTGGAACAGTTTCATCCCATTTGGTAACAGCCATATGGAAACCATAATCCATGCAAGACTTCTTTGCCTTCTTTTCGTAGGCTTCGAAACCGGCTGTTAAATTGCCATTAGTTGGTATAACAAAGTCAATGTGCATTGTCGTCCCACCAGCCAATGCTGCGGCCTGGCCACTGAAGAAGTCGTCCACCGTTACTTTGTTCATAAACTCAAACTCCAGATGAGTATGAGGATCAATGCCTCCTGTTAGTAAACAAAAAGTTGCATTCCTAAATGTAAGCATTCATATGCAAAAGGATATTTTAGGGACATTTATACACAAAATAGACTAATAAGAACTATTATTAAGAGTCTCGTAAGTACAGTCAGATGGTAAAACTTAAAAGACTGCAGAGACATTTGATATGCTAGAGTGCGGTTCGAAACCACAGTTTCCTACTTTCCATCACTTAGTGTGTGTGAGTTTCACCGCAAATTCTTTAGTACCAAAACAGAAGAACTACTATTAAGAAGTCTCTAAGAGTAAATGTCAAAAAAGATCTAACCTGGCATAACAAACTTGCCGGTGGCATCTATGACACGAACATCATCTCCAACCTGGCAATGGAAATTACAAATCATAGGGTATATATACAAAACTTAGATTACAACAACAGTATCAAAAATAGAAAGGATTTAATTTATGAGAAAAAAGAATAAAGCACATGGCAACCAATCACAACCATATTTTCCACCACATCACCACACTTAATCCCATTTTCTTGATATGACATGGAAGATTAAAGCACTCTTATTAGTTGTCAGCGTAAAGTTAATTGACGCCGACAATGTATGTCCTTTAAATGTGTGTAAAACATTTTTACACACATACATCCAATCAAATCACACCATATATTGATATTTGAGGAAACTATTTAAGGAACTAGCCTATAATAGTGGCATGCATGTGTAGAAAAACTTTACAGCGTCAGTGCACAACAATTAATCAAAGAGAGCATTGGATTGAATCAATAGGGGACAAAAATACCGTGATAGTTGGATTGACAGCAACAATGATGCCATCTTCAATATAAACATCAGCAACTTGTTGATGGTGAGCATTGACAACAGTTCCACCTTTGATCAACAGCTTTGATGATGATGATGCAGTTCCACATGTGGACTCTCCGTATCCAATTCCAGCTTCACAAAACTGAATTCAAGAATCAAAATAATACAGTAGTTGAATATAGTTAGACCATGGAATTTGTACATCTTTGAAAAGTCAACGAGAGAGAGAGAGAGATACCTGATTAGGTTGTGATTGAGCAAGCAAAGAGGGAGTGAAAGTGATGATAAGGAAGAAGATGAAGTGAAGAAATTGATGATGATGATGATTAGTGAAAGCCATGATCGTTCCTTAAACCACTCAAACTATGGATTGGATCCAATCACTGTAAGTTAAGCGGGTTGGAATATTATCACACAAGTGATTTTTATATTTTGCAAAATATTTTCTTCCAGGTTTTTTTTTTAGTGATGAAATATGCAAAATATTTTGTACGAGGTTGTTTTTATAGTCAAAAAAATATGGGAAACCGTGGTGTTTTTTTTTATTCCATGTTTTTTTGATAAAATTAAAATTTAAGGTGAGGGGATGGTGGTGCCTCAGTCCAAGATAGAGAAGACCTTAGACTTAAAGAACACTTACAAAGGTAATTATATTTACCTCCCTCCAAAGGCACCAGCGAGACTCGATCGAACCCGTTTTTTAGACGATGTTTGTTAAAGTGTTTAAAAGGTTGTTTTGATATAGATATGGCAAAGTTCGCATAAATTTTTTAATTTAAAAATGATATTTAAAATAAAGACCCAAATTACAATTTGTCTAGTAAACAATTATATTTAATAAATTTTACTAGAAAAAAGATTAACAGTTTAACTTATATTTTAATGGTTGAACATCTAACTACTTTCTTTATGAACTCAAAACTCTTATCACTTAGATTAATTTATTATTTGTGGATATTTACATTTAATCGTTGCAATGTGGTGGTTTATCTTGGTCAATTTGATATAAATAGGTCAAATGCATGAGTCTTTAATTTTAACATTTGTATTTGTCATGTAATAAATTACATTGTTATCTCTTTAATAAAGTAACGACATAATCTATTACAAATTTAAAGGACCAATTCAATAATTAAAAAATTTAAAAGATCAATCTAATCTATTACAAAAGTTGAATTTAAAAGACTTGGTCTATAAAAAAAATTGTTCGAAGAATAATGTAAGATATATTTGAATAAGTAATGTGCATTACATGACATCAGTGCAAAAGGTAACACAAAACACATTTATTCATTCAACATACAGTTGAAGCTTTCTAGTACATAAGTACACATGTTTTTCCTTTGTTTGCATGGGAAAACTATACTAACACAACTATTGTTTTCTTCCACAGTATACATTTCAGTATAGAAAAATACCAAAAAAAAAATAGGCTGTGGATTTGTCTCTCTTTACTGGAGCTTGAAGAGAATTTAGATAAATGGCATCTTTTTTGTCCAACCCATCAAACAGATAACTATAAGGAGACATTTCTATGTATTTTCCAGTTCCAGGAGCAACCTTCAGTTCATTATTTTCCCAAACAACTCTTCCTCCTGCTATAGTCACTTCAATTTTTCCCTGAAAATATTCATAAAATAAATAATTTGAATCTTCATATTACATGACACTAAATTACCACCGACACTTTAGATTCAAGGCGTGTCTGGTGACCAACACCAACATAGGAGTATGTGATTATATTCAATTATTCATTTTTTTTTCTCAAATTATTAGTTTATGACCAGTGTTGACATGTCAGTGTCGTGTCTGGTGTCTGTCTCTGTGTCAGTGTTTGATGGAGATGGTCGGTGACAAACTCGTGTTAATGAATTTCAATCTCAGCTTGAACTAAACTAGAATATAGTTTAAACAAGCACTACCTTTCCTTTTCTTCCCTCATACACATTTGTGTCCGATCTGGAGTGGTGAGATTTTGCAGTTATCTCAAAACTTGAGTTTGGATTTAGGATGATAATATCTGCATCAGATCCCGGAAGAATAGCTCCTTTCCTTGGATATATATTGAAGATTCTAGCACTAAAATTATTGTACAAGTAAAAACATGATTAATATTTTTGGCAACTTTACCATCAACTAAAAAAATTTTAGTCCTTGAAATTGTAAATATTGGAGCATTTAGTACCTCAAAGTTGCGAAATATCGAAGAACTTACCATTCAGTGCTTGTCAATCGGACATAGTCAGTGACCGATATTTGACCAGATTCCTGAGAGATATATAACAATACGATCGAGTTAAAAGACTGTTCTCTCCCTTTCAACCAACCTAACAAGAATGAAGAAATGGAGGACAGGGTGGAAATTTATTATCATACCACCATGATGTCCCATACCAAGTGCATCCTTTCTTCAATACCTATAGATTTTAAGTTGCAATGCATATTAACAATACAACATTTTCAAATCAACTATAATGTATTTAGGCCACATACATACAAAACCATTGAGTGATTACCATTGACACCATTCATAATTTTGCGGAAGTCGTCAATTCCCAGAGCTTTCTGAGTTGAATTCCAGGTACAATGATCAGTTCCTACCAGCTGCAAAGTTTTAAAAGATATCGTTTTGTCAAATGAACAATCTTAGTGAAGAGAATAAAGTTAGGCTTAGAATATATTAAACAATCCAAGGCAACAACAGGCTTGGAAGATTTAACAACCGCGGCACTAAAATTTCAGTCCTTTGTTGAAATATATGGAGCGAATTCAATCATAGAAAAAAATTTAGATGTGAAACAATGTCTTAGAATTGGGAGTTTGGCTTAACTCAGCCATACAAAACCGGCTTGTAAGATCAGGACTATATGCAGGTCATCTAGGAACCGATGTGAGACTTCTTAAGACAAATTTATGCTCACTTCGATAAATGTATGATGCATCTAATATTTACACTAAAAAAGTGTCAATTAGATGTGAAACCTGCAAAACCCCTGTTGCAAGGGCAGCTTGAAGGGCTTTATCATGTCCTTTACTCCTAATAGGAGGACTCATAAGATACCTGACCACATGAGAATGAAATAAGGCTTATGGATTCTTAAAATTGAAGACGATAAAAGATTAACAACTATGGAAAAACAATGAAACAAGTGAAGGCACTTGCTTTGCTGCAGTATCAAAGTCAGGATGCCAAAGCCAAGAGTCATCAAGGGCTAAACCAGAGGCAATAGGTTCTCCGATTACCCTTTGTCCTGCAATTTAAAAAAAAATACGTAACCTTGCCGAAATTAAGTTATTAGAGAACAAAACACATAATAAAACGTCACAGTGTAACATATAGATTAATCTTCTGATCAACAATTTCAAAACGAGAAACGGATCTATTAGGATATTGAATATATGATAATTAAAATGGCAAACCTGATTTCCGAGCCTTTGCAATTTCTTCCATTGCATCGATGCTCATTACATGAACCACATATAAAGGAGTGTTCACAAAATCTGCTAAGCGAATAGCACGAGATGTTGCCTCTCCTTCCAACTACATATGTACCGAAGTCAAGTAGGTAAGTTTGTAATCATTATACTATTATCTAGTATTTTATTGTAAATTTTGTTACAAAAGACAAAATAACGAGAGCTTACCGCTGGAGGCCTTGAAAGAGGATGCCCTTCAGGACCGGTTATTCCAAGTTCTATCATTTTCTGTTGCCCAGCTTCCACGGCATCACCATTTTCTGCATGGACCATGGCTAAGGCACCAAGAGACTTACACTTCTTAAGTCCTTGCAGAAGAAGCTCATCATTGACCATAATGATTCCTTTGTATGCCATGAAAAACTTGAAAGAGTTGATACCTGAGATTGAAAATCACAAAAGAACTACCCGAAATCAATTCCTCAAAACTCATCTAAAGGGTTTATTACTTAATGCTAGAACAGTGACCCTAGTTCAAAAGTAAACAGATAAGAAAAAGCGCAAACAAAGAACACACGATATTCAAACAACAACTCTACGTCTCTAACTGCAGAGCGGCTGAGGTACCACCTGCCCATGTAATCATAAAGCACAAAAAGGAAATAAATTTTGACCTTTCTCCTTGACCATGATCTCCATATCCCTTGAAACAGATTCATCCCATTTGGTAATTGCCATATGGAAGCCATAATCCATACAAGACCTCTTTGCCTTGTTTTCATAGGCTTCAAAACCAGCTGTTAAATTTCCATTAATTGGCATAACAAAGTCAATGTGCATTGTTGTTCCGCCAGCTAATGCTGCAGCCTGACCACTGAAGAAGTCATCTACTGTTGTAATGCCCAACGCATCCATCGCTAGGTGAGTGTGAGGATCAATGCCTCCTATGATCGGTTCAAAAATCACGCATTCAAAAAGTTTGTCACATAAAAGATGATAATATCAATAAATAGTGAATTATTGTATAGAGCTGTTAGATTAAAACTCTTAAGGCTTAACCTGGCATGACAAACTTGCCAGTGGCATCTATCACATACACATCATATCCAACCTGACAATACAAGTTACATAAGAAAGAGATCAAACAATATATATAATAGCAAACACAAAGTAATAAAACTTGGGATACATTTTAGTTTAAGACTCCGTATCTGGTCCAATATACTGACTAATTTGAGGGATACAATCCCACCGTCCACTAGTGAGGGGACCATTTGAAGCCAGAGCTTTTGCTCTATATGGACTGACCCAACACAAGAAGTGACACCGAAAAGAATTTAACTTGAAATCTTGAAAGGAACACACTCCAAGATCTCAAGTCTTCACCAATCAGGTCAACCCATGCGGGTTCAACTTGGGACACATTAGTCTCTAAACACAATTTTAACACCCAAAACAACCTTGGACTAATGGATTAATATGTCTTAATTTTGTAATTAGTCTCTACTTGTGGACATTTTTCTGAAGCACCGAGGCTCCATTTGGATAAGCAACTTAACTAAATGTTAAGCACTTATTGTATTAGTGCATATATATATATATATATATATAAACTATAGGCCTGTTTAGATTGATTTATTTTTTAGCTTATTAAAAATAGTTTAAGCAAATAAATAAATTTTTATGTTAATAACTAAAAGTGTATCTTCGTAAGTTTTTTTTTTTTTTTTTTTTTTTTTTTCATAAACTACCTTGACAAGTTTTTGAATAATACATAAAATTTATTTATTTGCATAAGTTGTTTTGCATAAGCTTAAAAATATTTAATGGTTTTTTTTTTGACGCAACAAGTTAATGTTTTAAACTCAAATAAGTGGATATAAACAATACCTAAATTGGGTGTGTGTTTTTTATTCATTAGTATTATAGAATTAGAATAGGAATTCAATCAAGAAATAAGATAAAATAAAAATAAGGGAAGTACCATGATATTTGGTTGGACAGCAACAATGATGCCATTTTCGACATAAACATCAGCAAGATGTTGGTGATGAGCGTTGACCACAGTACCACCTTTGATCAACAACTTGGATGATGATGATGATGATGCAGTTCCACATGTAGACTCCCCGTATCCTATTCCAGCTTCACAAAACTGAATTCAATAATCCAAATAAACACACAAATTTTTAGTTCATGTATTTAAAGGGAAAGTCAACAAGAAAGAAAGAGAGAGATGTGATGTAATTGACCTGATTAGAAGAGTGCTGTGAAGATGAAGTGATAAGAAAGAAGAAAAGAGAAAAGATGGTATGAAGAAGGAGTTGAAAACTGAACCTCATCATCACTAATCACTATCACTACTACTTACTACACGAGCATAACCACAGCAACTGTTTCTATATTTTGATATTCAGAGCAGACATGAACTCCCTCAACGTGGCATCTTATTCATCTATCTATCTATAGTTATTTCACTGTGAGATTAAATAGTTAGGTGCCAATTAAGGAAAGAATTAATGTTTAGTGGACACTTTGGCTCAAATTAGCTTTTAGTTTATAGCATGATGAATTTATAAATTAGCTTTTAGCTTATAATGAATAAGCTATCTAATTAAAATGTAACATTTGGTAAAATTAGCGGTTTAATTAGTTTATAACTATGAAATGATATAAAAATTATATGTTTAATTAATATTTAATTTTTTGAAGGATAATGTCAAGGGTAAAATTGGAAGAGAAAATGATAAACTATAAGCTACTTGAAATAACGTCTGAAAAATAAGCTATAATCTAGTAAAATAAACTATAAGCAGCTCATAATGAAAAAATCTATATACCATTTTTCTTTTTGAAAAAATCTATATACCATGTTAAATTTATATAAATCCATATTATATTAAAAAATGTTGAAATTTTGTTTATTAAGAACTAAAAACAATGATTTTTTTTATAGTTAAGAACAAATGATTTTATTTTACAGAGACGAAAACTAAAATTCGTTATAAAAGTAGAGATAAAAAACATATATTATCCCAAAAATAAAAGTTACTGTTACTTTTATTTTAAAATTTTTATGTAAAAAAAATTATATTTCATTTATCCCATATATAAAAGAAATCTATTTTTTTTAACAAAAAAAAAAAGAAATCTAAATTTGTATGGTAGAATTTTTAATAATGTGATATTCCAATTTATTTTAATAATGTTTTAAATATTCCTTGATTAAAAAAATGTTTTAAATATTCCTATAAAAACTTGTCAAAAAATAAAATAGTCCTATAAAATAATTTTTAAAAAATAAATGTCAAAAAATAATTGAACATATATTAGCCCACCAAAAAAAATAATTGTGATTTGGTCAAGAAAATATATAATATTTCTTTTTTTTTTTGCTGAAATGTTTCTTTTCTTTTTTAACAAAAAACTTTGAACAAATCGAACCCTATCACACTCACAGTATCATCATCTTCACCAACCTCCGGTATCTCGTTAAACCACCGCCGCCGCCGCCGCCGCAAACTCCCTTCACTTCCGTCAGTACACCTCTTCAGATGGAGGCAGCAATATTAGGGTTCGAAGAAGTACCATTGGAAGACGATACCAACTCATCAAGTTCACGAAAATTAGTTCCTTGGTTGAACTGGAACGAGTGGCTTTCCGTTAGAGATGCTCTCTTCTCTCAGTCTTCTCAATCTCTTTCCTTTGCTCTTAAACGAGTAACCTTTTTTTTCCTCTGATTTTTTCTCTTTTTTAATCATACATTCATACTTACATTAGAATTTCATCATAAGATAATGTGTAACCCTAATACTGTTTATGTATTTCAGATTTCATCATGGCGGAGTCGAGGTTCATTGCCGGATGCTATTGACGTCACTGCTACAATAGTTGAAATTCAGCACATGGACCCCTTTTTTAGGTATTCTAAACTAGTTCCATCACTTTTTAGACAATTTATATAATTTTGAAATCAGATGAATAAGGTATTGTTTGGAGAAACAAATTAGTTATGAGCTATATAAGCTATTTGTATAACAAACCCTGTTTGGCAAAAATTAGTGGATAGCTAGCTTATAGCTTATGACGGATAAAAGCTTACTGATTGAATTTGTGGTGGGTGTGTGGTTGAATTAGTTTATAAATATGAAATGACACAATAAAGATAGGTTTAATTAATATTTACTCTTTTTTTTTTCAAGTAAGATGACAGAGCTAAAATTGAGAGACAACGTGATAAGCTATTCGCTATAAGCTCGTAGGAAAAAAAAGGTTATCAGACAGGTCTTTTGTTATCATATGAGTTAATACGTCACAAGCTCAAAATGTGTCATTGCCAAACATAGCTAAAATAAACTCATTCTTTTTATGTAAGCTATAATCTATTTTTCATAGGCTATCTTGAAGAGGTGATTGTCATAAGCTGGAAATAGCTTACGACATGTCATAACCATAAGTTTTCACAAACAGTCTCAAAAGTGCCTATGGTAGTGAATAAGCTCAACTAAACCAATCCAAACATCTTCCAAATATGTTGAATATTGCTTGAATCAATTTTTTGTTCTATTTTAATGTAGACAAGATCAATCGGATGATGGTTCTGTTTCAGAGGAGATTCTAATCAATCTGTATACCATGGCAATCGTGAGGTTTGATTGCTTTTTATTATTACGTTTCTTCTCTCAGCTTTCTAGTGATTTTGTTTGTGACTCTTCGAACATTTAATTGTGCTGTGATTTTTTTGGAAAGGCTTGTGAATGTTACTGTTGAGAAGACACGGACGAAAGAACGTGCGTCAATAAGTGAGGGTGCTGACAATATTGGCATTCCACGCATGCTGGTTGATGTTCGCCACGGTAAAAAAACTTGTGAGAAATAATATTAATTTGAAAAGAAATATTAACATTTAACAGTTTTAATAACGATGAGCTCTTCAAAGAATAAATTTTAGTACAAGTTAAAATTAGCTTCAGCATATATACATATTTTTCCATAAAGTCCTGTTTCTTATTTTACCTATTGCTTTTATTTCAGAGGGATCACATCGTGAGCTTCCATCGCTCAAGGTTGCCCGTAGTGCCTCCGTTAAGGTATAACTCATTTTTGGTCTGTTTAATCATCTGTCCCGACAATCTGTTTACTTCTTTGGAATTAAATTGTACTATTGTAAGCAAGTCTTTGCGTATATGTAGTGGGATTCATGTTTGTCTGGTAGTTTGTAATCATCACATAATAAGTTGGTAGTTGTCACTAGAGAAGATCACTCGATGGGAGTTCTTCTTTGTCCCTTTTAGAAGTATCATTGTCTTAACTTCTGGCTTGGTGGCCATGGTATCCTTGGTAGAATATCCTCTTCTCCATGAACACCTCGTTTTATATCATCGAACTCTAGTAACATATGCTATGCTTCCATTAGATTTTAGAGGACTGTATTTAGTGTATTTAAGAATTGAGTAATAGTTTTCCTAGAGGACTGCATTTAAGATCTAGGTAGTAGTTTTAACTTTATCATTTTCAATGTGCCAACTTGAGCATGTCATATTAGAAAGAGGCATTTGGAACCTAGCTTGTGGATTGAAGTTGTCATCCTTACTGCATAACGCTTAATGGTTAAAACTCTTATTATTAGGGTAAAAAATGGAACAATATATAGTTCTTAATATATCCATGATGTTAGAATGTAATAATTGTTTATTGGACTGATTATGCACTTACATTTTACAATAACAGATAGGAATGAGCAACATTTGTGCCATTGTTAACATTTGATTTAACTGAAGAAAAAAAATCCTGCTTTTCTTTCATGATTTATCTATTTAAACACAACGGTTTCTTTCATACCAAGTATTTTCGACCTACAGACCTAAACTCATCTATTGTCAAACTGATTAATTTCAGGCACTTGATTGGTTAAAATCTTATTATTGGGAGCCTCAGAGCAAAGCAATTCCTTTTCAAGGTAAAGGCAATGCAGAAGTAAAAAAGAAAATCAAGTCTACGATTCGTGAATTAGCTATCTGCGTGAAAGTCAGCGGAAGTGCCCAGTCTAGTACACTGCTCAAGGCAAAACGTGTGTAAGCTTTGTTCCTTGTTTTGCATAATGTAACCTGTAACCAGTGTCATGCACTTGTCTGTTATTAGAGCTCTTTTTTTTCCCTTTTCAAATTCACTTTAAACTTTAAAGAGATTCATCATATCTTAGATCCAATCTGGTTTGGTCTATTCTGGTCTGACTGCATATGATTCAT
Source organism: Trifolium repens (assembly GCA_030408175.1). Lineage (NCBI taxonomy): Eukaryota > Viridiplantae > Streptophyta > Magnoliopsida > Fabales > Fabaceae > Trifolium > Trifolium repens. Next base: position 54,172,398 of record CP125844.1, on the reverse strand, counting down.
TTAATGTTTAAAGCCCAATTTGAAATTTTGGTGCACGCAAGTTCCTTGCTCATCTTTCATGTTCCATCTGGGCCTCCAACATGTTGACCCTACCCATTGTCGAAAATAACCACATTTTTAAAAAACGCTACAAAAAATAGTAAACATTATACCAGTGTTGTCAACTGTGGATCACAGAGAACAGTGGTTTAAGAAAATTCTGCTGAGCAACAGTACTATAGCGCCTATATCACAATATTTTATACTAAATAGTGTCTCCCGGAACAAAAGTGATTTGTTCAAATTCAGTTATGCAATAGCGCCACTATAACCGCTATTTAACAACACTTGCCAAAGTATATCCTTTATCGTAGCTTCTTTTGTGTCTCCCCTTTCTTTCTACTTAAAAAGACAACCATGCTTCACTTTGAATGTAAGGATGATTTTTTTTTTAATATATACAGCAGCACATCTAAAGGCATTTTCTTTTTATGATATTTTTCAATTATTACTTCCTTAAAGATTTCTGAAAGGAAAAATGACATTTTCAATAATTTTTTTTTACAATATAGACTTGTGCCTTAGCCTCTGAATTACATATACTACTAGACTTGTTGGTGCCCTATAAACATCTAATACGCAGTACACTATCTTTTTGGGACTAATGGAGTATTACTTAGTGTCAACACATTAGTGGCAATGTGGCATACTACACATTTTTGGCTTTGTATGTAGACAGCTAAGTGAAAATATCTTATTTATGATTTTTTATTTTTTATTATAGAGTATGTGGTCTATAGGCAGGTCAAATGGAAGTGGGGTAGGGGATTTTTTGTAATGTGGAATTGCTTGTACTTGCCATTGTTTTGTCCATTTAAGACTATTCTGATGTTGAGTACTTGCTCTTTTAAAGGGGTCAAGCATGTTGGATTGCCTTTTGGGCGTAATAAGCTTTTGTCTGTGGTAGTTGGCAAGAGTCAAACATCACGTCTTGGAGGTATTGTCAATTAGATTCAATACAATAAATCTCATGTGTCGTTGTTCAGTGTATGATTATATATGTGATTGCATGTGTATGAGAGAGTTGTGGGGTAATGCATGCTCTAAAAGAAAAACAAATTGTTTCTAGGACTACCTAATATAAAATTGAAAGGAAAAGAAAGAAAAACTGCAAGTAATACCATTTTGCACGGACATTAATTGTGCTGTAGAAAACAATGGTTGAATTGAAGAAATTCTGGAATATTTGTAGGCCTATCAGCTTTAGTGCATTTATTGCTTTTTAAACATCTGTTTCATCAAACATTGCACAAACCAAGTTAAACTTCAGTAAACCTGTTTCTTTTTTGATGAATAAAATTGTGGCAAGTACGCGGAGCTGAGACATGAACATTACAATAACAATGAATGAATACTCAGTGCAATGGGTGTAGTATTATCAGATTTTCTCCCTTTACTTCTTTCTCACTCAACTTGTAAAAAGAAAGATGGGAAATTGCACGTATGTGCAATTGTAGGGATATGGCGTTTGCTAAGGATAGCCTCAATTAACTTATTGGTGGTAAGTTTTGGCATATAACGGGCGTTGAAGGAAAAGACACATATTATTAACATGATAAAGAGGTTTTAGTTGCTTAATAGAGGTAGGCTTGTTTCCTACTTCACTATTTTATCCTACAGTTCTTTCTATATGCCTTTTTGCAAGGCTATATTAATCACAAACTGTTTCTTGAGAGTTTATTTGTCTATTATGCTTAGGGACTGGTAACACTGGTTTAATTGTTTTAGTTAGTGTTCTCTCTTTAGGATTCCTGGTACTCCGTGTTCATACTCTTCCCCCTATTTAAATAATTTTTTTTTCATTGATAAAAAATCTCAAGTATTAGGTTTTCTGAAGTAATTTGTTACAGCGTATCATCAGTTATAATTAATGTTCTGGGTATTAATGCACTATTAACTTGTGATGCTTTCAGTTCCCAAGAAACAGATTACGAGGATCCTGAAATCTGTAATTCAGTTATATTCTTCCTTCTCTTCAGAGATTGTGTCGGTGTTGTTGGATTATTTGTTGAAAACATTAAGTTCTTCAAAGTTCAAAAAGAATGTAGATGATTCTTCTGTTGATCCCACTATAGAGAATGTTTTGGCTGATTGGAAGCCTGTCATACTCAAATTGTGTAACAAGAAACCAGAGTTACTTCTGAATCTCCTTAAGGAAGTTCTTCATAAGATTGAAGCTCAGGAAGATATGAAGTGTGAAGAAGGTACGCAGCAATTCTGTCCACAGCACTCTTGTTAAGCCACACACACTTGTTTGTCGTTGGAGATTTATTTTACTATGCTCGTGTCTTTTAATTAAGGCCTATTTCCTTGTTAAGCCTCACACACTTTCACGGCTTTTGTACTGCACTACTGTTGGGAATGTTTTTCTGGTTGGGTTTCCTTAAGCCAACATGAAGTCTTGAGTTTTTGAAAATTTTCCATCCTTTATTTTAGTTGGGATGTTTTTTTTGACAGAACACGATTTTTGTTTGCTAAGTTTCTTCGTTTTTGTCTTATACTGTGCTCTTTTGCAGACAACTCAAGTCAAGGGTTTCATCAAAGTGCTTATCTTTCTTCTTTGTTTGCATGGCTTGTTCGAATTCACGACAAAGAAACTTCTGTAGCAAATATGCCGAAGAGGATTTTGCATGAACTTGTTCGTAAATGTCTCCTAATATCACGTCTTTGCAACAAGGAGATCATGGATTCAGCTCTTCATCTTGCTAAACTGATGGATGATAAATCTTTGTTGAAGAAAGTTCAATTGCTCTCTGGTCTTTCTTTGTTCAACATTGTTGACAATGCAGATGATCAAAACTCTTCATTGACTTCGATGAATGTTTCCCAATTCGAGGAATCCTTGCGTGAAGCAAATAAAAAACTTGAGTTAGTTAAACAACATATAACGAGAAATAAACAGTCAAGTGAAATAAATTGTGAGACCGAAGAAACACAGGTATGGACTTTGGCTAAGTCATGGAACCCATGCCCTATCGGCATGTTGCCTCATTTTATTGGTTCATCTGGTTGCCTTCCTGTTCTTGATGTTATTGATAATGAAACGGTTGATGTTATCGAGCACGAAGAACACAATCAAGTATCAGCAAGGAAAGAAAATTGGAAATTGATTAAACATGGTGCCAAGCGAGATGCCCCTTCAGACATTCAGCTACTCGATAACTCAACTGCTAAGAAGATGAGGGAAACCGAACAACTTGGCGAATTAAACAGCGAATCTCCAATGGAAGAGGATGAATTACCAACGGAAGAGGGGAAAGGGTACCTAATGGTAGGCGGGATTTTGAAGAAAGTAACAGAGGAAGAACTACTAGCCATTCAATCTTCTGTGAGAATTTTAATTTAATTGATACCTGCTTAGCTTTGCTCAGCTCAAATTTTGATTATGATTTTCAGTTTAATTATTCATAAGCTTTTTTTTTTTAAATTTAATATAGGTAGTGGTTATGATACCTATATAGGATAGAGGTGTTTAGCCTGTTGGAGTTAATTCATTTGTCCTGTTATTACCAATGTTAAAGAATTTATTAAATTAAATATAACAAAAGTAAGTTTTATGCACTTGACTTTAGTTGTATTGTGGGAAAAAGTTACTGGTTTTGAACAATAGGGGTGAGCAAGTGATCAGGGATGAGTTTGACATATGCTATATTAGGTGTCAACCAAATCCTAAATTTTCATCAGACTAATTCACTAAACCTTAGTTTTTAGTAGATTCAATCAAATTTGATGTTCTCGGGTCAAATTAAAATCAGATTATAGGTTAGTTTAAAGGACATTTAAAATGAAAATATTATTATAAAACTCATACATTTTATTGACACATTCATATCTTAATTTTTTTAAAATGCTGTAAACCGATATCATATATGCACACCAATGCATGATAGTTTTATAATGAAACTTTGCTACTAGATTACTGCATATTTTCTTCACAGGAGTATTACTATTTTTTTTTAATCAAGGATTACTACTTAAACATACGTAATAGATTAAACAATTTTTTTTATTACAACGAGGGCTTAACGACCAAACAAAAGAGAGACTACAAAGAAATGAAACAGAGGATGGAGATTTCTAAAACATCAGCAGCAATGCAAGTACCCAAACTGATATGGACAATCCACAAAACAAAGCATATCACCCTCTAAGGAACATCCAAAAATAGTTAATGCATCTGCACATTGATTGGCTTCTTGAAAACATTGCAGTCACATTCCACTCCAAATCAAGCATGCGCCGAATCAAACTAACTAATGACCTCACCATGGGATTTCCACCATCTTTGTCGTTCAAAATCTTTGTAACCGCCATAGAATCCACATTCAACTCAACTTTGCTAAATTCCAAGTTCCTAGCATACTTAAACAAGTTTGATTGGTTAATATTAAGACTATCAACATCGTACCTTTGCCATATACTGATATTGTTTTTCAGTTTTTCCAATTCTTCAGGCTTTAATCTGTTTCTAAACACTGATAAATCAACTATGGATTAAACAAGACTAGCCGCCTTTTTTTGGTTTAAAAGAGGTGCAATTTCATGTGGCTTAATTTCTTGAATTTTCTCTGCAAATTTTTTAAATCAAGAAAATATTACATTACATGAACATAACACTATCCTATAGTTTGATTACCTGAATCATATCCATGCAATTGAAGTAACACATTTTACCTTTGTTCTTCCCATCAACTAGTTTCACTTCACTTGGAAGCAAAAATGTGCAATGTAGCAGAGAAAATTCAGCAGGGGCGACCTGAGAACACATGAGCTGAATAGCTTTGACATAAATATAGCTTCATGTGGTCTGAGGTCGACCCTGTAGAACATCTCTACCTCAATTTCTCGCAGCATAAATGATAAATTGAATGATTTTGTACAAATGTAATGAATCATGTAACTTAAATCAACAGATATATAGTCTCAAACATGGTACTTGTGAAGGATTTAGATGTACTACACATTAAGTACTTGTCACGGAAATGAATTTATCTATATGTATGTGTTTTGTGAGAGTACAACATTGTACATTTGTACTTTCTATTTCAATCAAAATCAAAGAAGGCTAATTAAGTTGTACTATTTTTTTTTGTTGATAAAATTAGTTGTACTACTTTGAATTAAAAGAGAAATAGTTGTACATTTGTACTACAGCTTCCCGTTAACCACACGACACTACAATTCTACAAATATAATTGGACATTTTTTTTTTCAAATTTTTTTGAAGTCCAGAAAAGAAATACCGTAAAAATCATCTGGTTGTACATTCACAATGTAGTGTACTAACAAAAAAAATATCTTTTTCATTACTTAAAGTACCCCCTCTACTTTTTTTTTTGTTATAAGACTAATCAAAACAACAAAAGACAAAAAGAAACGTGAACTATTCTCTAAGAAAAAAAGTTCCAACAATATCGCTCCGGGGAATATCAAAGAGACCTTATGGGGAAAATGCGTGAATCATGAGATCAGAATCTGAAGAGGCTCCAAACTTAGCTAAGAAATCCGCACAATTGTTTTCCTATTTGAGAGTATGGCAAAGAGTAGTGTTACTTTGAGAAAACAATACTTTGATGTCTTGAATCAACACGGCATAGACATGATAAAAAAAAAGCAATTTTATTTCTCTTAAAAAAATGGGAAAAAGCGTAAGCCTTAAAAACTGTTTTCTTAAACTAGGTTCACAATTCTACAAATATACTTGTCTTATAGTATTTAAGAGGATTGGTTTTGCCATTCAAAAAGGGTTAGCGGCGTAGCTTGTTGTTCGTTTACCTTCCATTCAAGTGTAATTATCCTATATATATATATTCGATAAAGAGAAAATATCTTCATAAAATATCTTCTTATGTCATTTTTTATATTTTTCAATTAGTTCAATGGTTAATTTTATTAAAGACTATAAATTTAATCTGCTATCGACAGGGCCGGTTCCAAATATTTAGAGGTCCTAACAATCATTTTTGTAATTCACATGAAAAAGATTCATATTTTATTTGATAACAACAAAATACATTTTAGTAACTTAAGACGAGTTATTCTTCTAACATTTTTTAAAGCAAAATCGTCAATTAATTTTTTTTTGTGTGGTAAGACCGAGCTTATACCTTTTACAGTTTTATGAAATGTACCCCCAATATATTAATATTACTCCCTATAAAAAAAACTGAAGTCCCTACTTTTAAAAGGCTTTATATTATAGCCTATGTAACACATGCATGAGGATTTCTCTTCCCACCCCCTGTAACTCTTTTTCACCCCCCTAAAATCCAATTTTACCCCTTAAAGTTTGGGTTATGCGAGCAGAACTTTTTAAAAAGTTCTGGTTACGTAAGCAGAACTTTTTTTAGTGTAAATTTTACACTAAAAAAAAAGTTCGGGGGGTGAAAAAGTTCTGCACGCGTAAGCAGAACTTTTTTTCCAGGGGCATAAAGGGCAGCACAGGGGTGAAAAAGCAAACCGGGGGTGGGAAAAGTTACCCTGCATAAGGGCCAAGTCAGACTATAAATTACCTTATTCGCTATTTTTTTTAATGGACTTATTCACTCTAATAGTATAGTATTCCCTCTATCTCAAAATAATTGTCACTATTTAACTGTGTGCACTATTCATATAATATACTTTGATCATATTGTATTACTAAAATATAAAGATAAATATTATCATATGAGATGTCATTATGTTTGTTTCGGTAATATTTTAAAATATCAAATTTTCATAATTTTAATAGTATATAAATAAAAATATTAATGGTCAAAGTTGTAAGGTGAATTCTAAGGTGATGGATCAATTAAGTCCCTCATCAGTGTACCACGTTATTTCACCGCTGGATTAAATGATCTTTCTTTTCATGACCACACCAAATCTTACATACCCTTCTTCCATAAAAATACAGTATAACCACTCTACAAGGCTGCAACCAAACATTTTTTCTCTCCGTCTGGATCTCTATTTCGCTCCGGCATACATATATATTTACTCCTCAGTTTGTATGTTAAACCCCGTGAATGCCTATCATTTTGTCTTCGGATCTAAATCCTAGGTGTCTTTCATTTGTCCCAACAGATTTTAATGCAATGGTCAAATATCCATTAACATGAAATATAATAATTGGGGTTTGATCTTTTAAATGAAAAAGCCATTAACAAGACCAGAAATTTTTGTTTTTAAGAAAAGGCCATTAATTGGGGTAAAATCAACATAATTTGTATGAAAAAACAAATGGAAGACCAAAAATCCCCCTAAAAGTTCCATGGATTAGAAATAGTAAACATTAGTATGAAGAAAAGGAACCAGTGTAACAAGGAAACAATTAAGTTTGGTGTCTGGGGAAGAAGCCAGTGGTCAGGGAGCGAGGTTGCAGTTAGAGCGACTACTAATTATGTGTGATTGTGAGAAGGGTATGTAAGATCTGGTGTGGTCATAAAAAGGAAGATCATTTAATCCAACGGTAAAATAACGTGGTACACCAATGAGGGACTTAATTGATCCCTCACATTAGAATTCACCTAAAAAAAGGCAATTATTTTGGGATGGAAGTTAATTACCCACTAGTACTTTTTACTAAAGAGAGCCTATAAGTATAAAAGAGTGAAATGTTGAAAAAGCCTATGGAATTGCCCTTTTCAATTACTTTTAAGTTCACAAGCATGATGGATGAATTTATCTAATATTCTGCACCACTTGGCATGAAATGTTGTCTTTCCTAGGTAGAAAAGAAGACTATGGTCCTATAACTCTTATTTTTGTCTTCCAAAGTCTCAGTTTCCACTAAGTACTAGCCATCACTTTTTCAACTTTTTATCTGTAAACAAACAAAGTTCTTCAGAGAAAAAGAGAAAGGAAAATGCATGATATGAATTATGGTGGCCATTGCTTCTCAATTCTGACAATTCTTTAGTGGTATTCTAAAACAAAACGCACTTTCAATAACAATAATGTAAATATTCCATCATCTTAGTAAGAGAAAAAACTTATTTATTTTGTCTCAAATTATAAGAGAAAAAACAAATATTTCTTTTCTCAAAGAATTTTTTTTTGCTTATTCTTATAAAATTAAATGCAAACTATATTTAATTTACTCTTTCTTTCATTTTCTTGATAATATTGTTCTTACATTTTTCCATGCAACTAATTTAAATGAAAAAATTCCAAATTATTATGTTTTCATTTTTCTTAATAAGTATGATTTTTTTTTTGCTTTATAATTTGAGACAGAAAAATTACTAAGTTGTTAATTTCCATCATTTTTGTTCATGTTACTACTACTACTACTACATTTTTTCCTCTTTTTATGCTAACAACATATAATTTTATAGATTAGTATCTAATTAAATGACAAACTAATATATAATGAAATCTTTAAATTATAGTATGTGTGCATATATATGGATCTTAACACTGATGAAAAGAAAGGTCGTTGCTTATTGTCAAAAAGAAAAGTTTATTGCACGATGAAATATTTTATGTTGAATGGGGGACCTTGGACAGAAAAAGAGAGAAACATATTGAATGTAACCACATTGGTGAAATAGTACATGGTAATGATTCAAAATTCCAAGGATAGAAGCCCATTACTTATGCATTTAATCATTTATTTTGTATTGATAAGTTTATGATAGATTAAAAGTTTGAACTTTATCTCTTGCATGTGATTTTTCATCATTTGGGCATGAGATGTGGTGCTGAATTTTTCATGTACTCATAGTCATGAGGCACTCTTTTGGGAAACATACAAATACTATTAATCCATATTAGTACCGTTAAGAATTTCACATCAATTATAAGATGATCTAAATACATTTTTATAAATTAAGATAACCTAATTTATAAAATTTTTGTAGGGTTGAGTTAAGTTTTAACTATACATTTTTTCTTTTGCTAATAATTTGAATCCTTAAGTAAGTACACGAATTTACTGCAGTTTGATTGAAGAGAGAATATATAGTTTCAACAAAATTAATAAATAGAGGTAATATTAGAAGTAGGATTCCATGCAGTTGCTGCACCACGCAGTAACTTGTCTAAGCCGTTCGATCTTGAATAGATGACTGAGATTGTTTTACTATATAAAAATGTGTGCTAAATCAGAACCGTTCGATCTAAAATGGATAACTACGATCTAGTACTGCGTGAAGCTATGTGAAATTCTTATACCAGAAAATCTAAGTCCGTAATATTATGGCTCTGTTTGGTAAAAAATAGCGGATAGGTGATAAGCTAGCTTATAGCGGATGAGCTTATAGCGGATAGCTTATAAACTAGCTTTTAGCTTATAGCGAATAAGCTAGCTGATTGAATTTGTAGTGTTTGGTAAAATTAGCGGTTGGACTAGCTTATAAGTATGAAATGACATAAAAATGATATGTTTAATTAATATTTAATTCTTTTCAAGTAAGATGATAGGGGTAAAATTGGAAGAAAAGATAATAAGCTATAAGCTATAAGCTCATAAGCTACTTGAAATAGCATTTGGAAAATAAGCTATAAGCTAGTAAAATAAGTTATAAGCTCTTTTTAAAAAACCGTTACCAAACAGAGCTTTTAACTTATAAGCTAAAAGCTAAAAGCTATAAGCTAGCTTATTTGGTTTACCAAACATAGCCTATATGTAAACTTTGAAAATTGCAGGAAATTTGGACGACAGATAATATTAATCCCTTAAGTAGATTGTAGAAACTTTTAGCTCAAGTCATAGCTTTATGGTTTAGAGCTATGAAGTAATAGAATGTGATAATTCAAAAGTTAGTTAGTTAGTTAGTTTAGGTAGTTAGTGGTTACTTAACTACCAAGTTAATTAGAGTTAGTTGGTTAGACCAATAGTTAGTTACTTATAGTTCAAGTAACTCATATAAATACACTTAAGGTGTATCATTTGTAATATACCTTTTACTTGGCCCAAAGTGGAAGAATAAAGAATTTTCTTTTCTTAGTTTTCTCATTTTTCATTGAGTATTCATCTTGCTTGTACAACAAGGTTCCTCTTGTTTGTGTAATTTTCTAAGTCTTTTGCTGCATAATTGTGTTATAACAGTTGGTATCGAGAGCGCTGGTTAAAAATCCAAGGGAAACACGAGTAATTGTGAGGGGAAAATCATCTTAGGGAAACACTTGAGTGAGGAGTGTGAATTTCTTTAAGAAATTGTGTGAATTTCTTCAAGAAATTGAGTGATTTTCTGAAAATCAAGATGAATACACATGGTTTTGGCACGAATATTCTGGTTCTTGATGGGAAGAATTGGGATAGGTGGAGTGCCTTGATGAAATCATTGTTTGGAGCTCAAGATTGTCATGATGTGGTCCTGAATGGCTATGAAGAATTGGGAGAAAATCCAACAGATGCTCAAAGAAACTTGTTCAAAGAAAATAGAAAGAAAGATTGTAAGGCTTTGTTCCACATTCAACAGAATGTTGATACTCAACATTTTGAAAAGATCGCAAAAGCTACAAAATCAAAGGAAGCATGGGACATTCTTGCTAGTTATCATGAAGGTGGAGAAAGAGTGAAGAAAGTGAAGCTTCAATCCTTCAGAAAACAGTTTGAGATGTTGCAAATGGAGGAAGATCAGAAGGTTAGTGATTATTTCTCAAAACTTCTTGCAATTGTACACCAAATGCAAAACTGTGGAGAGAATGTCACTGATCAAATGGTGGTAGAAAAAGTGTTGAGGTCTTTAAATCAAAAATTTTATTTCATAGTGGTAGCCATTAAAGAAACTAAGGACATGAGCACTATGAGGATATAGGATTTGCAAAGTTCTTTAGAAGCTCATGAGATCAAGGTGATCAATAGAGGTTCTGAAAGAGTAAACCAACAAGCCCTGCAAGCTCAAGCTAACAAGAAAGATGGTAATGGCAAGAATTTCAAGAAGAATGAAAAGGGAAAGGGAAAGTGGTCCAATGATCAAAATTCAAAGACATATGACAAAGCTGAATCTTCTAAGAGAGGAGGTTTTGTTAAGAGTCAAAACAAGAAGAAGAATTTTGATAAAAGCAAAGTGAAATGCTATAACTGTGAGAAACTTGGACACTTTGCTGATGAGTGTTGGTTCAAAAAGGATCAACAAGATGTAAACATTGCCGCAGATGACAATGATGCAAATGCAGTGCTTATGATGGCCACAACATGTGATGAATATACTCAGAATGAAGAATGGTATTTGGACTCAGGATGTTCAAATCATATGACTGCACATAGAGAATGGTTAACCAATTTTGATGCAAGTAAGAAATCTAGCATAAGATTGGCTGATGGCAGGAAACTTGCAGCTGAAGGAACTGGTAACATTGTAATCAAAAGCAAGAAGGGAGGCAAAGTGATTATCTCTGATGTGTTCTATGTACCAGACATGAGCTGTAACTTGCTGAGTATAGGGCAATTGGTGGAGAAAGGATTCTCAGTGACTATGGAAAACAGTGCACTAAAGCTGTTTGACAAAATGAAGCAGTTAATTCTGATGTGTAATTTGTCAAAGAACAGGACCTATAGATGCAAAATATCAAGTGTAGATATGATGTGCATGTCTACTACTGTGAATGAAGAAGCTGAGGCACTATGGCATAAAAGGTATGGACATTTAAACTTTAGAAGCCTAAGTGAATTGAATTCTAAAGATTTAGTGTCTGGTTTACCTAAAATCAATATGAAGCATGCAATCTGTGAAATTTGTATGAAAAGTAAGCAAAGTAGATTGCCATTTGTGAAAGAGATGAGAAAGAGAGCTTGTAAAGCTCTAGAAGTGATTCATTCAGATATTTGTGGACCCTTTGAAGTGCCATCATTAGGAGGAAGCAAATATTTCATTACTTTTGTAGATGAATTCACTAGAATGATATGGTTATTCACCATCAAGCTTAAGAGTGAAGCCTTAGCAGTGTTCAAAGGTCTTAAAGTTTTAATTGATAAAGAGAGTGAGAAGTCAATTAAAATTTTAAGAACTGATGGTGGAGATGAATATACTTCAAATGATTTTGAAGTTTTTTGTAAAAGTCAAGGCATATCTCATGAAGTTACAGCTCCTTACACACCACAACACAATGGATTAGCAGAGAGGAGAAATAGAACATTACTAAATATGGCTAGGAGCATGGTCAAACAAAAGTGTCTTCCACACAAGTTCTGGGGTGAAGCAGTCACTACTGCTGCTTATATTCTGAACAAGTGCCCAACCAAGAAGCTGAAATTAGTGCTTGAGGAAGCTTGGTATGGAAGAAAACCTAGTGTGAAGCATCTTAGAGTATTTGGCTCATTGTGTTACAAACATGTGCCAGATGCTAGAAGAACTAAATTGGAGGATAAAAGTGAGATCATGATTTTGATTGGTTATCATCCAACAGGTGCTTACAAGCTATATGATCCTGTGACTAATAAAGTTCATATCAGCAGAGATGTGATAGTAAATGAGAATGAGCAATGGAAATGGGACAATGAGACTACATATAGCAGTGAGAAAAGCTATATATTTTCTGAATCAAGTGATGAATCAGAAAATGAAGAAGTAGAAGATAATTTAGCAAATGAGAATGATAATGTAGTCCCTGACAGTGATGAAGAGAATGAGGGGATTGTATCTCCACCAGTTATAAGGCAACTACCTCAGAGAATCAGAAATACTTCAAGTAGATTGAATGATCATGTTGTAACTTCTGATAATGCAGTGAATGATGAAGGTGATTTAATTCATTTTGCCTTATTAGTTGATGCTGAACCTATTAATCTCACTGAAGCCTTGAAGAATAAAGTATGGAAGAAGGTCATGGAAGAAGAACTGAGGTTAATAGAGAAAAATCAAACATGGAAGCTAGTTGACTTGCCAGACAAGAAAAAGAAGATAGATGTGAAATGAGTGTTTAAAATAAAGCTAAACCCTGATGGCACTATTTCAAAACATAAAGCAAGATTGGTAGCTAGAGCAGGGGCGGACCCAGACATTACAAACAAGTGTGGCTAAACATAAAAGAATTTTTTTTTTTATGCAAAAATATGAAAGAAATTATGAACTAAATTATTTGCAATAACACATGATTTGTTGAGTTATTTCACGTGTATAAGGAACAACAAATAATTATACATTTATATAAATTATCTATATGATATAAATCGTAAATTTAACGATAAATTTTATACTATATATATATATATATCACTCCTATAGAAAAAAATAACAATAGTTTAACCACATTTCTTATGTAGTGATTTAGTCACCATTGGAACATAACAATATCTTTTAAAAAAAATTATTAAAGGCAAAATAATGGCAGCAAAAACTGTAGTCACCGGGTTTGGAACCAGTGACCCTTCACTGACATGGAAACGCAGCCTAACCACTACACCAGAAGCATTATAGTTATCACAATTAACCATTATAAATATATATACCATAATATATAATAAAAATATATACACATACCTATCAAAAATCGAAAATTCTGGTGTGGCTATAGCCACACTATGCCTCAATGTAGGTCCGCCCCTGAGCTAGAGGATTCCTGCAAAAACATGGCATTGATTACAATGAGGTGTTTGCACCAGTGGCTAGAATTGAGACTGTAAGACTAGTAGTAGCTCTGGCCTGCAAGAACAGATGGTTACTATATCACTTAGATGTTAAATCAGCTTTCTTAAATGGTCCTCTTGAAGAGGAAGTGTTTGTATCACAGCCTCCGGGTTTTGAAATCAAAGGGAAGGAGAAAATGGTGTATAAACTGAATAAGGCTCTTTATGGTTTGAAACAGGCACCAAGAGCATGGAATAAGAGAATTGATGATTTTCTGATTCAAATTGGCTTTAAAAAATGTGCAGTAGAGTTTGGTGTGTATGTGCAAAGTCAAAAAGATGAAGAAATCATTATCATCTGCTTATATGTAGATGATCTACTCATAACTGGTAGTAAGACTACAGAAATTGACAAAGTGAAAGACAAGCTCAAAATGGAATTTGAAATGTCTGATCTAGGTGAACTCTCTTTCTTCTTAGGTATGGAGTTTGTGAGAAGGAAGGATGGTATAGTGATGCACCAACAGAAGTATGTAAGTGAGATACTTGAAAAATTTGAAATGACTGAATGTAAATCTAATTCAAATCCATCTGACACAAATGTGAAGTTAGATGAATGTGCAGATGAAGAGGGAGTAGATCCTACATTATTCAGGCAAATGATAGGCTCTTTGAGGTACTTATGCAATAGTAGACCAGATATTTGCTATGTTGTGAGTGTAATCAGCAAGTTTATGAACAATCCTAAGAAATCTCATATGACTGCAGCAAAGAGGATTCTTAGGTATGTGAAAGGCACAGTGAAGCTTGGTTTATTGTTTCCTACTAGATCAAGTGATGATAGTTCAGAGTTAAGAAGCTATTCAGATTCAGATTGGGGAGGAGACAAAACTGATAGAAGAAGCACTTCTGGTTATGTTATGTTTTTCAATAATGTTGCAATTGCTTGGAGTACAAAGAAACAGCCAGTGACTGCTCTGTCAACTTGTGAGGCTGAATACATAGCTGGAACATTTGCTACTTGTCAAATGATATGGCTAGACTCAGTCAGTGCTTAAGGATTTGAAATGTGAGATGCAGAAGCCCTTGAAGCTTATGATTGATAATAAGTCTGCAATTAGCCTTGCTAAAAACCCAATTTCTCATGGGAGAAGCAAGCATATAGAGACTAGATTCCATTTCATTAGAGAACAGGTGATGAATGGAAATATTGAGGTAGTGTATTGTCCTACAGAAGTTCAATTTGCAGATGGTTTCACAAAAGCTGTCAAATTAGACAAATTTGAATTCTTAAGAAGGAAGCTTGGTCTTATTTTAGCTTAGTAACTTTTGAATTAAGAGGGAGTAATAGAATGTGATAATTCAAAAGTTAGTTAGTTAGGCCAATAGTTAGTTACTTATAGTTCAAGTAACTCATATAAATACACTTAAGGTGTATCATTTGTAATATACCTTTTACTTGGCCCAAAGTGGAAGAATAAAGAATTTTCTTTTCTTAGTTTTCTCATTTTTCGTTGAGTATTCATCTTGCTTGTACAACAAGGTTCCTCTTGTTTGTGTAATTTTCTAAGTCTTTTGCTGCATAATTGTGTTCTAACATGAAGCACCGATACGCGACACAATACGGATACGATACGATACCGATACGTGAAAATTTTAAAAAGTCCATATTCGATACTGTCGCGATACGTTAATTATAAATTAAATATATAAATGCACAATATATAAACATGACTAAAATCAATAATATTAATAATGATAATTTTATTTTGAAAGACAAAAAATATATATTATTATTATTATTATTATAAACGTCAATAGTTCATTGTATAAGGAGTACAAACAAATCTTGCACAAGAGCAAAACAGTTTGAAGTTCAACATACAAAAAGAAATTAGTATTATCCCAAAAAACATCACCAGTACTATAAAAAAAAAGACATAGTTAATTATCCGTGTAACATAATAGTTCGACAATTACTAGGAAACACGGATTGTATCGGATATTTTTTTCCTTTAAAAATAAAGATTTAACTGACATTTTTCCGATACGAGTATCGGGACGTATCGGACGAGTATCAGATATTATTTTTTTATTTAAAAATAAATATTTAACCGATACTTTTCCGATACGAGTATCGGGACGTATCGAAAGAGTATCGGTATCGGGTGTGTATCGGCCACGATACTTCACCAATTTTAGAGTATCGGGGCTTCATAGGTTAGAGTATTGTTTACCCCGATTTTTAGTAAACAACCGCTAGTTTAATTATTACAAGAAGGATCAACTAGTAAATCCTGGGACATATGGATTGTGCGGAAGATGATGAAAACATATTCATATCTTTTTGGGTTAAATCGGATAAATTGATAAAAAGTAAAAGCATTTGACGCAGTCAAATGATTTGGTTTAAAGTAAAATGCTTCAAAGTTAAATTTGCAGAAAACTTGTAAATGAATTGCAAATAAAGTTTAAAGAGGAACTTTGAAAAGTAAAACATGCAATGAAATAAATTGCAGAATGCTTAAAGTGCAGAAAACTTAAATGAAAGACAAGTAATCAATACTTGAAAGATAAATTGCATTTGACAATGTAAAAATGTTTACAAAGGATGGTACACAGATTCGTACATGTTCCTGTTTGCATTCATTTCGCTCGTTGACATGGGTACTCTGAATTTCTGAGGAATTTGCATGTATTATGAATTGTGGACCCGTTTCTCTTATGAAAAACTAATATTTATAGACAAACAGACTAACTGCTAAAACCTACAAAATGTCTAACTATGCTCCACGTGTCCTTGACAATTTGAATTCTCTTTGACACCTGGCGAACCCTTCAACGTCACTCACTTTTGAATATTTCGCTAAGTCCAGAGTACGCTTCTTCCGTTCTGCACAGTACGTTAGACAGACAAACATACATATGTATATATATATAATTTTCGACCATTATCAGTAATGTCGAAAAGTAGATATTTGCACAAATAACTTCTTGTCGAATTCGACAAGCTTATTCAGATAACAAACGTCCTGTCGAATTCGACAGGTTTTTAGGATTTGACACGTCAAACAACTTTAATGTCAAATACTTTGATTCTTTCTTGATTTATTGCCAGAATCAGTTTCCAAGAGAATATTAAAAGGCAATAATATACATTAAATGAGATTTCATCATCTCATTCCAATTCATTAATGCCTGTCGAAAATACAGGCTAACAAGTATATAAAGGTCTTGGTTTATAGTACATACTTTTATGGTTTAGTTGACCCTCTAATACCAAATTACTTTAACAAAGTACTTCTTAAAAAATTGAGTATTGAGTTTAACAAAAGAATATTCATAAAGAGTATAACTTAATTAGAATCTCTCAACTTTAGTAATGTAAAGTACTATAATTTGTAGTCTTTTAGCTTGTACTAAGTTTTTTAGCTAGCAAGTAGCAATCAATTGACTCCAGCAAGCTTTTGTTTTGTTTAACTTGCAAATTTCAATATAAAAAAGTGATTTCAATAAAAGATTATTTGGATGGAGTGTTGGTGGGAAGTGGATAACTTGCTTCTTTTAAATAAACAAAAATTAAAGACACTTGTAAAATATTTTTAAGAATGAATTAAGTGTGATTGAAATATTATTTATTATGATATTCTTATCTTCTTCTTTTTTAAAGTATCAAATATATGTCGATGTAGGTTGGTACGGTATATTGGTGAGAGTTGATTTATACTATTCCACAATAATGTGAATTTAACTACGTACGACCGTTAATGTTGAGACATCATCAAAAAAAAAAAATGTAAATATTAAGCATTTGTTGAGCCTCAAGACTTTCCTCGACTTTAGTGAGCCCCCAAGAGCCTGAAAGTTTTTCCTATAGTGAATCGCAGGAACCAACTCACAGTTAAAAAAAATTGTAACAAAAGAAAAATATCAAATGTATCAAAATATAAACTTAGTTTTCCAAAACTTTCTAAATTTTCTATGTTTAAATTTTTTTTAAACATAGAATTGGTATGCTGAAAAACCACTTTATATAACAACAACCGACATCTCAATTATAATTTTACAACATGTATCAAACTTAGTGTATGTTTGGTTCTGCGGTGACGAGAATTGATTTTAATAGAATTGATTCTGTAAAATTGATTCTGGTCAAAATTGATTTTAAGTTAAAGTGGTTTATGTTTGGATATATTCATGTAAAAGTGAATTAAACAAAAATTTTGAGTGTAAAAATCAATTCTAGAATCAGAAACTACGATTTCTAGCTTCAAGTAGAATCTATTCTACTTTTGAGAAACCAAACAAATTAGAATCAATTCTGCACGTCCATAATCAATTCTGGCTACTCCAGAAGTGGAACCAAACATACGCTTAGAAGCTTTTTATGCTTTTAAGTTGTAGTTATAGATAACTACTATTTGAAGAGATAATTTCAAAGTAGAAATCTTGCACTAAACTTCAATGCATTAGCATGCATTAGACTATTTTAATTAACTAACAAAACCACTAAGCTTTCAAACTTTTCATTTGTTAATTAATCAAATAGTAGTTACTTTTGGAGGCACCTTCTTAATTTTAAAATTTTAAATTTAGTTACCACACACCACATGGTCTTCTTCACTCACATGTTGTGCATTTAGATTTGTGCTTAACATATAAAAGACAAAACCTTCTCTCAAAAAAAGACATGCAGTGGGTCACATGGAAGGAGATTGAGATAGATCATGTGATGTAACGTATATATTTTCACTATTCATATATACTGAAATCTGAAAATGATGGTAATATTAACTTTGGAATAGAATCTTCTCAATTATTGAAATATATATCAATTTAGACCTTTCGGGGTCTAAGGAGTTATGCGGGGTATTTTAGAGGCTTCCTATTTTTTGACCACTAAATAGTGTGCAACAAATCAAGACTCAAGAGTCAAGATGTGTAGAAAGAGCTTAAATATGTCACTTTCCACTTAATTTTCTAAGTAAATGTCACAAAAAAAGAGAAGGTGAAGATAAGAAAGTAATAAAGAAATATTTAATTATTTAATTTAGTCACATTTTTAATTTATGTATGTGTGTTGTGAATATTTAATTATTTAATTTAGTCACATTTTCATGTTAGAGGTGTTTTTACTCAAACTTCATTTTTTATAAGTAGCGGACAAAATCCACTACTTAAATAGTAGACAGATAAAAAACTTAAATTTTCATATAGGATAATTTTCTTTAAAAATTACTCATTCTTATGTCGTCCGCTATTTATATAACGAAAAGGTAAAATGAAAAATACATAGAACGCGCGACTAAGTCCTAAAGTGACAAAATAATTTTCATTATTTTTTTGTTTTGTTTGTGGGAGCTTCAAATCTCATATTGAAGTTAAAGTCCATGTTGGGTGAGCTAGAATCATAGAAGTTGGACATGTGTAAAAATCAATTTTATAATTCCAAAAACATTTTTATCTATAAGAAGGAATCTTACATGCACTTAAAGTCATGCATCACATCATTTCATTTTTTTCTTTTATAGGAAGCTTTGAGAAGCAAAGCCTAAATATCTTCTTAAATAAAAGAAGATTCACTTATAATTATGCAGTGCACAAATAATACATAAATAATTCCATGATTTGAGCCTAGAAGGAGCTACTAGTACTTCTTTTTCTTTCAACCATGAGACTATGTCACGGGGTGTGCTTTGAATATTGTACAAAAAGATGAATAATGGTCAGAATGTTCCACCTTGATACTAGGTACCAAGCAAATTAAGTATTTATAATTAATTTTATATAATGTTCTAGTTATGTCCACAAGAAGGTAAACTTTGAAGTACTAGCCATAGTGAGAAATTTTTTTAAAATCATGCATGTGGTCCTCGTGATCACAACCCAACATTCATCCCCACAAAAATTAATTTTTCCCAAAACAAAATGATGCTTTATTAGATATAAAAGCTGGAAAAAAAAATTACAAATCACATAATATTCTTGAATAATGTTTATCTTTTCTGACTTTTGTGACACTTTTTTCTTAAGCTGGAAAATCAAAAAGTCACGAGTTAAAAAAAAAAAGTCATGAGTTGGGGTGATCTAAGAGAGTTTCTATCCATGAACCCTAATAATTCCTTAATACTAGTACTTTATAAGCACAAGACTATTGATGATGAGTAAATGAAAAAGAGTATAGTATTTAGCTAGCTATCACTTATGTGTACATTATAATCTTGATCAATTCTTGATTTATATGATGGTTTTGGTGATGAAAATTGCAAAAATAAAAAAGTAATTTATCAACATTTTTTTTATTGTATTGTTTTTGTTATCTCATTGTGTCATATATAATGTGGAGGGTATATCTTAGCAAATAAAATAACAATCCAATATTTCCCTTTGGTGTTCCAAGTTTTAAATTTCAAAAAAATGCATTTACATAATAAAGTTATCACCAATTTTTCTTTTATATACCATCAATTTTTTTTTTTTTTTTTTTTTTATAGTAGTAAAGACAAGGGTGGAGAAAAGGGAGGGGCCAACAAATTGAACATTATCTGACACTGATAAAATAGAGGCCCAATATATATACATAAAAGTAAGTAATTTTTTGGAGTACTATTGCAACCTTCCAAGATATAGCTCTAGTTCTATAGTAGTACAATAGTATGTCTCATAGAGGAAGAAATACATCAAAATGTTATCATTTGAATTAATTAATTATTAGTCTAGGTATTTGCAGAGGACATATAATTTGTAGTTTGTAATAATCTAAACAAAATTTTACTCTGTATTATACATAGTACTTTACATTATTTTTGGTAATTTTATACTCAAACTAATGTTTTGATTTGAAATTTTGATTAAGAAATAGTCCTTTCTGCTCAAAATCTAGAGAATCCAATAAAAATACAAATACCCTAATGTTTTCTTACTACAAATAAAAATACAAAGTATAGCTCGTCTCTCAAGAAGCATCAATCCACCACCACCACTGCAGCAGAGAGAAGAGAACAATCAAATAACTAATTAATAGTCTTATTGGATCTTATTATAGTTTATCCTACAAAAACACATTGTTTGTAGTTTGTACTGACATAGTCATATGCTTCTTAAAGTTAGTAAACAATTTAAGAGAATGGACAGACAAAAGAAGAGTTACTTAAATTGATATATGTTGTTCGAAGGCTGTTTTATTCTTAAAATCACGGTGGTTGATCATTTGTCTTGCACAATTTTAGATAGTGTCGCAAAATATCTTATAAAGAGTAATTTAGTCTGTAACTCAATTCGGTAATTGTTTCGGTGGCAATTTTCAAAATGATTTTTCATATTCGGAAACAACATATCTCATATTGCTTTGTTTCATAAAGTAAGTTGTATAAAAAATGTTAGGTATGACTCATAATTTATCGATAAATAGACAATTTTACTGATAAGGGTAATTTTGTAAACTAAACCGTAATACTTAAATACAAGTTTTTTTTTACTAATCAACGATATAATCTTGTAAATTAGACCGTAGTATTTAAACACAACTTGTAATATGTCACCCTAAGATTGAATAATAGAAATGTACCGTCAAAGACGCAGGTACAATTGACCGAACTCTGTCATCAAATCTCGTGCGTTTTTTATTTGTGTTCTTAATAAGGGAGGGTGCTGTTATAACAGAAAGAGAGTGAGAGAGGGTTTCTTAAACTTGGTAGTACATTACATTAGGAGAGTATAACAAAGCATAAAATTGGAAAAAGCACTAAAAGTGTTTGGTTTAGTGATGGCTTTCACACTAGAGAGATGTGAAGATAACATGATGTTCACTATGGAATCTCAGAAGTCAGTGCCTGCTCCTTTCTTGACAAAGACATATCAACTTGTTGATGATCCTCTCACTGACCACATTGTATCTTGGAGTGATGATGAAACTACATTTGTTGTTTGGAGACCTTCTGAGTTTGCTAGAGATCTTCTTCCCAATTTTTTCAAGCACAACAACTTCTCAAGCTTTGTTAGGCAACTAAATACCTATGTGAGAATCTTTCTATTCTAACTTCTATTTTCTCTATCCTTCTTGGTTGTTCCTTTTTTTTTCTCCCTCTATTTACCCTCTGATTCTCAGGAGAAATGAACTCTAGTAATCGAAAGTACTGTCGGGAGATAAGTAAAGTCTAGTCAAAGATTATTCTAGTCAAGAGTTGAACTCTGATAAACTTGTACGATTAATTATGTCAACAATGGAATTAATTAGTATCTTTTTCCAATATTTGAACTCTAAAGAATAACTTATACTTAGCTATCTGATTGCATTCATTGGTTATACAGTTCATTATTATTGTTACATTACATGATTGACCATGCTAGTAAACCATATATTAAGTCCTTGTTTGGTTAAAAATCTTAATTAAATGATGATAACAAAAGTGATTATAACATAAGTGCTTAAGTATTAGCTATAAGTTCAAGGAAAATCAAATTATTTTCATATAAGTCAAAAAAATTCCAAAGTTATTCTGAAGAGTTTGTGAAAACAAGTTCAAAACAACTTGAAAATATCATAAATTGTTTTTTACAAGTTCTCACAAATATTTTCACAAAATATGAAACACCGACACAAACACCACATACAATATTGATACATCTACACTTATAATAATTTGAGAAAATGATATACTCACATGTATTGGTGTCATGTCAGTGCCGGACACGAACACATATCAGACACAGAACACATTATCAATATGAAGTATCAGTGCTACATACATCACAAATATGTATATCATGTCCTTCCTCCTTATACTTCTCTTGTTGCAGGGTTTCAAGAAGGTGGTTGCTGATAGGTGGGAGTTTGCAAATGAATACTTCAAAAAAGGAGCTAAGCATCTATTATGTGAAATCCACAGAAGAAAAACCCCTCAACACTATCAACAACAATACTATGAACAACAATCACCACAAATTCTTCAACAAGATCATGAAAGTATTTGTTGGATTGATTCTCCATTACCATCTCCTAAATCAAACACTGATATCTTAACAGCACTCTCTGAAGACAATCAAAGATTAAGGAGAAAGAATTTCATGCTCTTATCAGAACTCACTCACATGAAGAATCTTTACAATGATATTATATATTTCATTCAAAATCATGTGAGTCCTGCTACACCTTTTGAACAAAGAAGTAACAATAGTTCTATTTTGAAGCTTGTTGAATTGGATTCATCAGCATCTCAATTAGCAAATGATAATAATGTGGTTAAGGATAGTAATAGTTCTTATGTGAAACTCTTTGGTGTTCCTCTTTGTGGTAAAAAGAGAGTGCATCCAAGTAATCTTGATTAACAAGAATGGTTAGTTTTATGTCCAGAGTTTTCCATGATCATGTTAAGTTTGTAATGGATTTCTCTGATTGTTTTTGTTTTGTTTTTTGTTGACATTTGAAGAGAACTATGTTTTTCATGTATAGTTGAAGTTTTTTAAATTTAGATTAATTAGACTTAATTAGTTTTTTTTGAAGGAGTTAGACTTAATTAGTTATTTCTTTGAAAATTTTCCATTACACAAATATCTCTTTCAACTAGAATTTAAACTGTGATTCAATTGTTGTAAATCGTTGAAGAGAATAGTCATTTTCTATTGACCCGGCCAAAGCTAGTTTTTTATGTGTAAGCCAAATATTTTTTTGTAATTAATCACTCGAGCTTTGTAAAATTTAAATAGACGATGCACAAGTTTGATTTGCACTCTCTTTTTGAAGTGATAATTAATTTACAATAACTTGTGAATTTTACCTTGTTATTGTAAAAAAAATTGTCTTGACAAATATCGTTATATAAAGTTACTAAACTAACAACCATTGAATGTCAAGGTTACTACTATTTTTTGTTTGAGATAAAAATATATTAACTTGTGGTTCAAATATAAATAAACTTTTTTTTTCTTTTTCGAACAAGCAAAAATAAAATATATTAAAATCAACAGTTAATCCTAACTAGCATAAGGCGTGTCAGAGAGAGAACCTCAAGAGTTTACAGTACACATAATAACGACTATTTCGAAAACAATAAATAAACTTAATTAATTTTATATTATTTAATTAATTGACTTCAATCCTAAAACACTATTTTGATTGATTTATATTTCATTTTCTAGTAACTTCATTTTTATGAAACATGTTTCTAGGAAGCACAATTTGAAAAATATGTTCAACTTTTTTTTATTGGTAGATAAAAGAAATGAGAATAGTCATTATTTTATTTTTTTTTAGAATTATACCCACTAAAATGACGACTAAAATAAATATCGACAACGTTATGCCATGAAGGTTAAGACAACTAACTTGAGATGGCGAAGAAGATTCATATTAAAGTTCAAATTACCAAATTGCATAAGTACATTTAAAATTAACGTGCTTATCTAAATTTTATAGTATACCGACTTGCATTTGCATGTTGAATACAATGTCTAGAAGTCTTCGTATCAATTTTTTTGTTTGGTAATAAATGATTACACCTGCTTGACCCAAAAAATAAATAAAATACTATACACTCACAACTTTATGAAGAAGTAGAAAATTGAAAATTTGAACTCTATTTATGGCGTAAGTTCCTTACCGTATTATTTTTTTTTTCATCTCTTTTATCCTTCTCCTCTAATCCTAGCCGTCACCTCTTTTTTCATCTTCTTCGTTTATCAAAGAGGGATGATTTAAGGTCAATTTTGGCATGAAATCACCCTTCCAAATTGTTTTTCCTTTCTGTTATAATAAATAAGGGTGATTTTCATATATTTCTTTGTTTTGATTTTCCGTCTTCGTGCAGTGCATTTTGTTGTCCCGTCGTCGTGCGGTGTATTCTGTTTTCACGTCTTTGTGCGGTGTTCATTGTTTTAGGTTGAATGATTAGCTCTGATCTAGTGCAGATTCAATCAATGTCGACTTTGGTGTCATCAACGCTACAGATCCGGATGCATGGATATTCCGAACACTTCAATATAGTCATACTTGTAGGTTTATGCAATTTGTCGTTTTATGCTATTAACACGGATATTGCGAGTTTGTTCGCAGATTTATCCTTTTTATTTTTAGCGATTTTGAATTTATATTGCATCGATGTACTCAAACAATTTGAATGAATAAATATCGTTTGTTTTGAGTAAAAAAAATGTCCCTTATCATATTAATAATTATTACATTATTTATTAAAACTTTTTGTATAAATTAAATATTATTCATTAAAACTTGTTTAACTCACATTCAATCTCTACTTATATCACACTAATTTTATGATTGTGTCCATTTTAACGTTTGTTAAGCATTAAGGATATGAATATGGCCTAAGGTCTCACATCTCACATAGACTCGATGACTACTCAATTTCATGTCCTTGATGACTACAAGTTACAACAAACTCTAGACATGCATTGTTGTTGATCTTTCCCCTTAAATAATACTCCATAACTAAAACAATCGTGAGTTCTTTCCAATTTCAATACTTTTTCTCATCAATATATATACATGGGATGTGTTTGAGCAACCATTATTTTTACAGTTTTTTTAAAAATAATTTTAAAGCATTTCATCTTTTGTTATAGTTATTTTAAAAGAGAATTTTTTGTTTGATTAAAAGTTTCAAATGAGAATTTATTTATTTTTAATTACTAGAGGAGTAGTAGAGAGCTACAAGCCTACAACCTCCAAGAGAAATAGTTTAAATAATTTCTCACACAAATATTATTTTAAGTATTTCACATTTTTTGTTTTACTTTTTTGGATGATAAAATTTGTCCAAATGTTTAAAATAGAAGAAGCTACTTTAAGTAGCCTCATTACAATTATTTTTAAGAAATGTTGTTTTAGTAAAATATGTGATTTTTATTATATATATATATATATATAAAAAGACATACCAAGCTAAATGAAAAGTATTCTAACACTTCTAAAATGATGTTACGTATCCTATTTTGTCATAAGTTTTATTTTCATTTTAAAGGTTTTATATATTGACAATTATTTTGTATTTCCTTGTTTAACATAAAGTTTTTGTGTGTATTGCATAATATTTAAAGTTTTGACCTCCCAAATTTCGATATGAACACAAAACTTGTCCCATTCCATGTGGGATAAACATCGTATATATGGTAAATTATTTTAAATTCATTAAAAATAAGAATAATTTTATAAAAAAATTGATTAAGATAATAAAAAATACAGATAAAATTTGCGGTGGTCTCAATTGGACACTCTCTTTCTTGTTATTCGTTCTAAACGGATTGATATTAATTGTTCATTTACAAGCTCTTACATCACCCCTTTCCACCACCGCTTCAACAACACCACTACCACCACTTCCACCACCGAATTTAGTGGTTCGCTACGAATTGGCTCAAATATTCATATACTCTAGCAGTTCAAATGAGGTAAGAGTGATTGATTTGCAAAACTCACCCAAATTTGGGTGAGTTTCAGCATCAACAATGAATCTCTCTTTGAGATTCTTTTTCAATAAACTCAGAATAGCAACATACAAGTCTGCAAACCTATTAAATTCCATCTGAAAGATTGGTGATCCAGTAGAAAAATCTGACAATATGTTGTTTATGCCAATGACCCTAGGAATGCTAAGCTCTGAAGATTTGGAAACAAATGGAAAATATCTGGAAGAAACCAACATATACAAAAAATTATAATTTTTAAAATCCTAAATTATAGGGAAAAGTGGAAAACATTCATTTGACTTGAAAAAACAAGAAAAGTCTTAAACTATCTACATGTTGTTACTGCAATGATATAAAAATAAATATCAACAAAATTATAATTTTTATCTTCAATTCCCTAATATGATCTTTTATAAAAAAAAATCTTCTTATTATTTTATTTTGTAGATAGATAAATTACAAACCATTGAAAACTCACACACACAATAGAGGGATCGAGATTCTAATCCCGGTCATGGTATCTGACACAAGCAATTTCAGCATTTCTACCAGTTGAGTTATGATTTAAGGACAATATCTTTCTTTTCTATTAGCACTGACTCTATATTAATAATAATAATTGGCAAAAAAATTGCCGAAATTGTTAAGCTACCAAGATTGAGGTTTGAACTTCGACTCTCTTATTTATGTGTGTGAATTTATGATAACTTTGCCATTTCATTTATGTACTATAATAATAATAATAATAATAATAATAATAATAATAATAATAATAATAATATTTGCATTGTTTCCAACTTTAGACGATTTATCAATAACTTCACAATTTCGGTGGGAGTATAGATGAACCAAGAAAATAAACATTAACACAAAATGTTTGGTTAATGAAGAAATTAAAAGCATAAGCACATAACTAACTTAATAAATAAAAAACTATAATTTATTCAAAATGACTATAAATTAGACACTAAACTAATAAAATTAGATCAAAATTTAATTAAAATGACTCTAAAAATAGTGGCTTATCAGAACTCATCATAAGTGCTGTTTTGAAAAATATAATAGTGTATACTACCAAGCGATTATTTATATAGAATAGATGTGAGGACTAGTGTTGATTAAACTTAATCTTAAATTTATAAATGAGAATAATGAGTGTGTTTGTTTGAGCTTTTTAAGATTTTTTTTTTTTTTATCTTTTTATTATTTTAGTAGTGTTTGCTATGAATATTTTAGAAAATTATTTAGTTAATAGGTACTCAGAATTTAGTATACAAGATGCAGGTAGACTGAGTTGCTCAAATGTTTCAAAAAAAAAAAATCGGTTTAAAATACAAATTACCTGTTCTTTGATGTCAAATGTGCTTAGAAACTTTATGAGTGGCCAAGTGCGGCTTTTATGCCTCAAAAACATCAACTTTTACCTCCATTTTCGTAACAATTTGGGTTGAATGTGTATTTGATTATGAAAGTATTGTTTTTTGCATTTGCCATATAAAATAACATTTTGGAATTTGCAATCTGAAATTAAGCGTGTGTTCAAATCCTAGGTTCTGAAATACAAAAAAAATCAAAAATAAAAATCCATTTCAGATGATATGATTCAAAAATTTGGACATTTGGATCCTGAATTGCAAAGTACTGTGGAGATAATTTCTTTAGGGCAGGGGGTCTTGAGAGCAATTAAGGGGACTAAAAGAGCAATTTTAGATGTATAAAAAAAATAAGTTTTATTGGTAGAGATTGGGCCTATAGCCACAGGCCCTCATATACTATAGCCACTTGTAGGCTTATTTGACCCAAAAGAAATCAGAAGGATCAATTAGATGAGCCAATAATAATTTTCTCTTCCCACCTGCGTCTCTTTTTCACCCCTAAAAATTCAATTTTACTCCTGATTTTATCTCTCAAAAGTTCGATTTTCATTTACCGAACTTTTTTTTAAGGGTATACACATGTGTTTTCATACGTTTAAAAGTTCGATTCGCATTTACCGAATTTATTTAAGGGTATAAACAAAAACTCAGAGGGTGGGAAGAGAAATTTTCTTAGCTAGAGAGTTGAAGTTAACTCTTTAAGAATCTGGCACGTATATAGTTCACATTCATAGAGATAGAGAGATAATTTTGTAATGAACAAAATGGGTGGTGGGGTATGTGATTTCAAAGTTTGTGGGGGTGTGACAGATAAAATGTTCAAAATTTAGGGGACAAGCACAAAACGATTGTATACCTTAGTGGAAAATATCAATGTAACCAAAGTGGATATGCTTAAATCATTCTATAATTTTCTATTTCATTCATCATCATAGTGAAGAAATGAATGCAATAAAAATAAATAAAAATCTGTTTGTGCCGTTTGCTCCACAACCTATGGAGAGAAATAAAACAACGCATTAAAGAGACACAAAAAGTAACAAACTTATGGTTAGTGTGACATAGTGAAGAATCACACATATATTGCATTTAGATAAGATTCCATTTCACTGACAAATATGTCATGATGCTCAAATGGCAACATCACCAATTTAATACTTGTCTTTATATATCAATGTCCATTTGCTAAATGGAAAAGTTAGAATCCAATATTATTATTATTGGTACTATCATAACCCACTCAAGGCCTTAGCTTCAAAGAACATCACAAAAAATGTGAGACATATCTCATCACAAGGAGACCACTTTTGTACTAAAATTAATTCCCTATTGTACAAAGTGATCAACCATTGATGGGGCTATTTTTCCCAATAGTGCTTTATTTTAGCCACGTTATCCAACTCTAGATGATATACCAAAGTTGCATAAAAAAGAAAATGATAGACCAAATAAAAAAGTTGATGTTTTAAAGATGTCTCAATTATCTAATCTTGAAGGAGTATTCCTCCTAGTGAAGCCTTTCTTAAGGGCTTTCTTTTCATTGTTGTCACATTCATAGGATCATGTGGCAACTTCATTGTTTTTTTTTTAATAAGTCAAGTAGCACAATTAATAAAAAATTTAATAAAACAATTATCAAAAGTGAATGAAACAGAATAAGGTGTCCATTTTGTCAAGTATTTGACATTTTTGGAACCCCCCTAAATAAATAAAAGAATGTTAGTGTTAGTGCTTTCTTGGCTCTAATGTACTACATGGTTGTACTTGAAGGAATGGGATAAACTTGTATGAGTGCATCTATGTACCAACCCCTTCCATTTGGTTTTCCATTATTTTACAGAATATAGTCCAAATTAATTTGTTTTTTTAAATGATAGTCCATATTAGTTGCTGAGCACTATTAAGTCAGCACAAAATAATTTACTATTCTAAGACGAAACCAAATAGAAGTCCATGTCAACAATAAGTTGGACCGGATTTTTTTTTTTGATAAAATAGTTTGAATTGGATTAAAATATAATTTTTTTTAAGAAAATAAATAAATAGTAGCATTGTTTCTTAGATTCTTCCTTTTTAAAAAAAAATGGGAAGGGATATATTAACTAAAGTGATGAGAATTATTATCTTATAACTGATTTTGAGAAATATTTGAACTTAAAATTACAGGGTTGACCTATTCTTATTGAATTGCCACTCTGTTAATTTTTCAATATAATTTTATTATATAACTATAAAATGATTAACTTCTTTGAGAAGTAAAAACACATGGGAGGGTTGCATATCTCAAATAGTAAATTTTCATACATGTAAGTAAGGAATCAACCCTATAATAATAAAAATAATATTAGAGATGGAGCTTTTGTGAAATAAACCTATATCTTTAATTAGGTTAACAAATTTTAAATGAATAAACTCTTAATTAAATCTTTGAACTTCCAGGGTCGACCAATGGGTCATTATATATATACCTCTTGATCTATAGCTCACCACAAATAAATTATTTGTTATACTATTGATAGACCCACTTTTGTGTAAAGAAAAATAGATTTTAAACCATTGTTGCAATAAGGGGAAAAAGGGAAAGGAAGACTATTTCAAGAAAATTGCTTTTTAGAACCCATATGTTGCTCAGGCCTCCAAAAATTTAAAAATACTCTTTATTTTGGACATAGGCTGGTTTGGAACTTGCGTTCCAAAAGGTATATATCAACTAATTTCGAAAATTACGTTCCGAAATTAAGCAATTTTAGATTGTAACTTCCGAAATACAAAAAAATTAAAACAAAAAACCCCACTTCGGAACATACATTCCAAAATCACGTTTTCTATGTTTTTTTTTTCCAACAACTAAGTCTTTTTTCAGATTCTATATTATAAATCCTTTGTTAAGGGTATTTTTGTCAATACAGAGGGCCTAGTAAGCAACAGAGGGGATCTAAAGAATAATTTTCCTATTTCAAAGGGGTGATCATATCCGAACCAAACCAAAAGTAAAACCGCAAACCGAACCAATCCAAACCGAAAACCGCAAAAACCGCATTTGGTTTGGATGTATTTGGATGACTTTTTTATTGAACCGCGAACCGCAAAACCGCGAGCCGCAAAAACCGCAAACACCGCGGTTAACCGCTAAAACCGCATTAAGCTTCTATTATATTCCAATACCACATTAAGTTTATATTATATTCAAATATACATAGCCTAATTACCAACTCGGTCCACCAAATTAATGGAACTTCAAGTTGTAGTTATTTTTTGTACTGTAATATTATTTTGGTGTTGTTATATTATTTTTGATCAACAACTTTTATCGATACTATAATGTTATTTTGGAATTTTAAATTCTTTTTTTGTATATTTAAAATTGTAACGTACTGTAATGTTATTTTGGATAAACAACTTTTATTGGTACTTTAATATTACTTAGGAAATTCAAGTTATTCAAGTTTTTTTTGCTATGTTTAAAATTGTTTGGTACCGAAATATTACGTTGTAAACCGCAACAACCGAACCGATCCTAACCGCAACAACCGAACCGATCCTAACCGCATTGGTTTGGTTTGGATGACTTTTTAAAACCAACCGAACCAAACCGAACCACATGCATTTTTATCTCGCGGTTAGGATGACTTTTATGTTTAAAACCGATCCAATCCGCATCGCGATCACCCCTAATTTCAATGTCAGTATGTTTATACTTGTAACAAAAATACATTCATATTTGTCATATATTTATATTTATCATTTAGTCCCTAAAATATGATATATTCTTCAATTTGAAAAAGCAAAAATTGGCTTCATTAACAAGCTATTTACCGCAGAATATGCAAATAAAAAATACAAGAGTCGACATGCCACCACTTTTTCTTTTTTTTACAAATCCATACCACCCACCACTTTAGTTCCTAAATTTTTTCTTCTTCTAAAATATGATATGAATATTGAATATATCGGGAGGGGGCCGGAACGACTTGATGTCAGAACTGACCCCTGAACCAGATTCAACTGATGGTTAAAGAAAAAAAAATGATATGAATATTAAATGTACTTATTTAGTCCTTAAATTATGATAAACACACCACTTTAATTTTAATTCCTGATCATTTAAATCTCTAGTTTTAACTGCCCTTCAGTTTATCAAATATAATGTATAAAAATTAAGTGCACTTTTGTTCAGCGTTGTGGCTGATTAATAATTTTAGTTACTAAATTTTTAAACAGTTAAATTTAAGGCTTAACCGTAGAGTTCTTATGATATAAGTTATCAAAATGAAAGATACATATTGTATATGGATTTTTTTAAGCAAATATTTGTATATAAATAGTAAGTATATATCAATCAATTCTCACAAGTCATTCTTCAATTGTATACAGTGTCATACTTGCACGAACTCAAAAATTTTCTCATTTTAATGTAAATTCAATTTATTCTGTTTTTTTTTTATATCAATGTTCTAAACTTAAATTCCCTTACATTATCTATTAAATGTATTTTATATGAAATGTTGTAAACTTAAATTCCCCTACAACAAGTTGGTTAACATCAATTTGATAGTCCTCATGAGGACAAGTTGTCGATGGTAATAAGATGGGCGTCGTTTTCAGCATAAAGGCAAG
Source organism: Trifolium repens (assembly GCA_030408175.1). NCBI lineage: Eukaryota > Viridiplantae > Streptophyta > Magnoliopsida > Fabales > Fabaceae > Trifolium > Trifolium repens. Next base: position 54,140,451 of record CP125844.1, on the reverse strand, counting down.
TAGCTTAGTTGCCTCACGTAACGTTGATGTAGAATTGGAAAGTGTGCACAATGCATGGTCTTTATAATTAATTAATCAAATTACATGTATATAATAATGTATAGAAATTATAGAAAGAAGTCCATTGTGGAATATATATGTTGAGGTGATGGACCACCGAAAACATCTTGGCCTAAATCAAAATCACCAAACTTTGAAAGTGAGGTGAGAACTTAGGGCAATAATTGAATAATATGTGATCACAAGATTTGAACATAATATTTAGGCATATACTATTTTGTCAAAAAAAATAAAAAAAAATAGACACACACAATAATAATAAAAAAAATAATAAATAAATAATGTGTATTTTAAAATAATTAAATAAAGTTTAATTTTATGTGTAAGCTCAAATAATTTGGAATTGCGACCAATCAAGTTTTCTGTATGCTATTTTATTCGAGTATAAAAATATTTCCTTAAAAGATATAAAACATTTAGTTTTTGATATTGAATTATTTATTGAGTTTAATTTGTTGAGATATATCAAATGTAAATTTTTATTAAAATATGAGTTAAATCTCACAATAATCAAAAAAGTTTGGGTTGAAGAATAAGTGAGATGATCTATAAAATTAACATTTCATTGGTTTTTGTGTTTTCCTTTCTTCACTCTTTCCTTTCCAAAAATCAAACACACTGTTAATTCTGCATCCAGAGAGGCTAAAATTGCTTCTAGATGTGTATAATTGATTCTGACTTGTTTGATTCATCAAAGGTAAAATTACTTCTGCATCCGGAATTTATTCTATTTAAAACTAAAAATTGTAGTTTTGAATTTTATAATTTATTCTTACATTCAATTTTTTTTTAATTAAATTCACTTTTACATAGTTATATTCAAGCATAAATTATTTCATCTTTGAGTTAATATTGATCAAAAATAAATTTTATGAAATCAATTCTTTCAATTTTTTTTTTTCACTGCATAATTACAAGCCACCTGAATAGTGGAGCTGGCAAGGCAGGTATTGGTGGATCCCATTTTAATTTACGGTTGTTTGCACCGTCCAATAATATTTGTCTCAGCTTCAACTTCAACCAATCAAGGCATGGCACTTCTTTTTAGGACTCTACTAGAGAATCGGATACAACCAACTTGAGACGTTGGTCTCCTTTGATCGGGGTAGACATAAATAAATAAGACCTCCAAAAACTTTAGGTCCCCTGAAGTTATTAAAAATAAGTTTTTGGAGGCCGATAGAATTATTAAAAACGAGATTTAATAAAAGAAAATTCCAAAAAATAAATATTTTTTTACTAATATAAAAAAAGTTTGATAAACAAGGTAATCTCTATCACATATCTTTCATTTAATAAAACTATAGTACTCCTTCTGTTTCTTTTTAAGTGTCCGTTTTGAATAGTAACACCAAATTAAGAAAGTGTATTTTTGCACCTTATTTTCCTATTATACCCTAATTTTAATTCACCAATAAAATCCTATTTTTTTGCACACACTTTCTCTTTCTAATAAATTTAATATATTATCCACACAAAAAAAGAAACAAAATTTAATATATTATATACCAAAAAAAAGATTTAGTTTTCCAAATATATAACATTAATTAGTTTTATTGAAAAAGATATGAGTAATTGACAAAAAATATAATTGACAAAGGGTATAATTGACAAATCGTACCCTTCAAACACTAAATGGACAATTAAATAGAAACGCTAAATTTGATTTTTTTGGACACTTAAAAAGAAACAGAGGGAGTATAACAATAAACTGTTTAAAAAATTACTTACAATAGAACAATATCTCTTAGAACTTTTTCAAATATTTGGAAGCCCACAATCACTTGTTTTATATGTATCATTTACTAATACTACTACCAATAATTATTTTTGAGGCCCTACTTTAAAAAAAAAAATTAAAAATTTTGAGGCCCTTATTTATGAGGCTCTGTGTCGTAGTCCATGCGACACATGCATAAAAAACGCTTCTAGTAAAATCACACATTTGTTTTTGATGAGTTTCTACGATACATTTGTTAGATTGGAGGCACCTTAAAAAATGGGATATCTGGCCCATATAAAATCACACATTTGTTTTTGTTGTAAATTATACAACAATAATAAAAGGATGGGAATAACAGATCTTAAAAGTTATTATAGAAACTTTAGCGTAAAGTTTGTACGAAGGTAAATAAACAAGGTTGTCTTTAATCTAGCTAAGAATAAGATGGCCATATTATCATCTAATTTCCAAATTTTTGTAAAAAAAAAAAAAAGGAAAAAACTTGAACGCAGTGGCGCAGCTAAGTATAGTAATGGGGTAGCTTTGGCTACCTCAAAAATTATTATTTTATTTGTTTTAGTATGTATATTTCATGTATAACTACCCCAATAAAATATCTTTAACCACTTGTGAATTTAGTTCAATTGGTTCGAACTTCGATCATTTCATTTATCCACCTTAAGATTATAATTTCTAGCTATTAATTAGACTTAGACCACTTGAACAAAAAGGATATCTTTAGCTATTTCAAAATAAGTTTATTTGTTAAAAATGAAGAGAAATAAGATACTCAAAAGACCATCACTTATTTGATATAGTAGATTTATTTTATTTATTGTGTCATTTTCGATATATTAAGCAACTACGGTAAGAACTTTGTTAACAATGGTAAAGACAAATTAAAAGTGATATGTACAATCAATTTCTTACAAATGACTAAATTATTTACATTTTGAAAGTATATACAAAATTATTATTGTAGAAAAACTTTACCCTTTTATTTTTATAAGAGAGAATTTAACCCTTTCAAAGTATTGTCGAACTCAATTTTCTTATTAAATAATTATCGTTAGGTTTTTATTTTTTTTGGTGTTTACTTTAATTTACATTTTATATAAATAAAATTATTGTGACTTTTTTTTTCATGGATTAAATTTAATATATTAATTTTAAAAAATTGTGTTATATTTGGCCACCTCGTCAGAAACCAGCTAGCTTCGCTGCTGCTTGAACGTGAATATTCAAAAGCAATTTGTATGAACATATTTTGTGTAACACTATTCAGATGCACGAATCATAAACCTTTATCTCCGAATTTAATAATTAAATAACGAATCTTGTTGTCGTTGTAATGTTGTTGTCCTATATACGTTATCCAATGCAGTTGCCTTTTCAGGTCAGACATTTCCGTCCAACTTGAACTTTGTTTAGTACAACTAAATCAAAGTTTCAAGATTTTTTACAACACAAAACATAAATAAATAATATTATACATGAATAATAAAATCAACAAAAATAATTTTAAATTTTAGATCCATTTATTTGTGTTTATTTACTAAAATAATTTGTGTGAAACTGTTTTGAAAACCAATGTAAATAAAAGTAGTTTATATCATGATAAACATTTGTACTATAAAGTATAAACTGCAAATACAAATAAGTTATTTATACAAACAATTTTTTTTTGTAAATATACAAAATAATAAGTTATTGAAAACTCAGACAAACAAAATTGAGGAATTGGGGTTCAAACCTCAACCAAAACGTCTGACCTAATAATTTTTAATATTTTTATTGGTTGAATTAAGATTTGTGAACTATCAAAACAATATTTTTTTTACTAAGGCTCTGTTTGGTAAAAAATAGCGGATAACTGAGAAACTAGCTTATAGCGGATGGACTTATAGCGAATGAGCTTATAGCGGATAACTTATAAACTAGCTGATTGAATTTGTAGTGTTTGGTAAAATTAGCGGTTGAACTAGCTTATAAATATGAAATGACATAAAAAAGATATGTTTAATTAATATTTTGTTTTTTTCAAGTAAGATGATATGAGTAAAATTGGAAGAAAAGACAATAAGCTATAAGCTACTTAAAATAACATTTAAAAAATAAGTTATAAGCTAGTAAAATAAGCTATAAGCTCTTTTTCAAAAACGATTATCAAACAGAGTATAAATTATAAGCTAGTTTATTTGGTTTACCAAACTGAGCCTAGATACGGATAGATCTTGCATTCTGTATGATTCGCAATGTTGCCAAAGTCTAACATATTCTGCTAAGATATTATTTATTAATGACTATTTTTTGATGATTGGGTCATGGAAGAATGGGGCATGACATTGAAATGTGTTTGACATCCACAAAATCTAACAAAACCTTAGCCTCCCATTCAATTTGCATAAATAACAAACCACTCATCCTTTTTTTCCATTCATTCATTGATTGTCCACCAACTGTTTGCTATTTTGCCTCACACACAAAACAACAACAACAAAAGTAAAAAAAGAAAACAAAATTCTTCATTATCTTTGATTGATTTTATAGAGAGAAGAGAAGATAATTAATAATTGAGGTGTGGTGAAGAATTTTGTTGAATTTGAAGGGAATAGGAAAAACAAAGGACCCTACCTACCCTTCACATTCATCATTATCCTTTCATCAATCTCTTTTTAATCAATCTTCTCTTCTCTATTGATTGTTTTTTTTTTTTTGTAGATCTTGAGGTGTTTTTACTTCACTTACCAACTAGCTAGATCTATTCAATATTTTATTCTATCTTAGACATTAATTATTCCATAGAAGATTTCTTCATTTATCCAAGAGATTTTCATATTCTGCTTATATAAATTATTCTTATTATATAGTTTTATTCATTGCCTATTGTGTTATAAAGCCTTATATCATATCTTGGTACCTTCATTCTTCATTGAATGAATATTGCTTAGTTTGTGTTTGTGAAAAGTATTCATAGAGAGAGAGAGAGAGAGAGAGAGAGAGAGAGAGAGATATTAGTGCTATAAGCTTTGTTTTGTAACCAAAATAGCCATATCATTGTTCATTCTTGTGGTTATTTGCTTAATTTATTCTGATCTTTAACTTTGTTTTGGGAGGCCCACCATTGGGTTTTGGTGGGCTTTTCATTGAGCCAATAAAAACCCAATCTTTAAAAGGTTTCTAAATTGCTTCATTCAGTGTTTCTTTCCAAAAAGGGAGGGAAAGGTTGTGTCAATTATCATTTGTGTTTCCACTTGTGTTAGCCATTTTTTGTTCCATAATTGGCTTTTAATTAAGGCTATTTGATATCGTTTATGCCAAACTCAAATTTGATCCTTGAAAGTCATTCTATCTAATTTTGTAATGCTACTTTACTTTATTACTTGTGTCTCTTTCTTTCTGTTTTTGAAACCATTACTCCTTCTAAAACCACTTCCATCATGGACAAATGAAGTGAGGTTGATCTCATATTTGTTTCACAAAGATTTTTGTTTGAAATCCATCTCTAAGTTGTTTAGGAAGACACTTGTTTCAAGAATGTCTTTTGTGAAGAGAACATTTGTTTCAAAAGTAGAGAATGTTGAGGAGGAGGAAGATACACCGTCGCAGGATTTGTCGGTGTTGGATTTGCCTGATCTTGTGTTAGAATGCATACTTGAAAAGCTACCTCCAGATTCACTTTGTCAAATGGCTGGTGTTTGCCATTCTTTGAGGGAGAAATGTGTGAGTGATCATCTTTGGGAGAGACACATGAAACAGAAATGGGGTAGAGTTATTGGTCCAGTTGCTTATAGGGAATGGAAATGGTATGTTGCTTCTAAAAGGAGTATTGGAAGCCTCAGACGTGGTAAGCAAAGTAGTTTGATCAAGTTTATGTCGCTTCGTTGGCCTTTTTCGTGGATGAGAATGACGGTGGATGGAGTATATAATAATAGTGCCAAGAAGCAGAGTAGTTATTTGCCTCCTGATTCATTCATGACTTGGTATCTTGCTCTTGAGAATGGAAATTTCTGGTTTCCTGCTCAAGTCTATAACCGCGAGGTAATTCCTTTGTGCTTTGTCCTATTGAAAATTTAATATATTATATTCTATCATGGTACCCTATGAATCACTAACTCAAACACGGACACTGAACACGACACTAACAGGTACACTGGTACTAGTTTGAACAATGGAATCACATGTGTCGGTGTCGTGTTGATGTCACCGACACATGTTAGACTCCATACGCACATTAATAGAAGCTTGTGTTTTCTTTTTATTTCTCTCAAAAGTTACATTTTTTCTGCAGAATGGCCATGTTGGATTTATGCTATCATGCTATGATGCTGAACTTAGCTATGATCCACACACCGACACCTTCCAAGCAAGGTAACTGATCATGATTTTTGTTAAATCATAGGCTTTTCTGTATGTATAAAGGTTAATAAAAAAAAGAGGGATTTAGATTTTGTGTTTTTGTGGCCTAATTAGTTATTTATTGCAGGTATCCACCACATGGAAGAAGGGCTGTTGCAGTAGAGCATGGCATCCAATGGGAAAGGCTAAGAGCACCGCCTGTCGATACTTCTCCACATGATCTTCATATCTCTGAGTGTCTACATGATTTGCATCCTGGTGATCACATAGAGATTCAGTGGAGGAGAAACAAAGATTTTCCTTATGGTTTGTACCTTTATTCAACATGTTCTTATACTTTTACTTATTGCTTTGGATGGTATAAGGTTAGGTATATTATCAACAAAATTGGATCCAATTATGCGTCTTTGATGAAAATGATTAATTCTTTAATCTTAATTATGTATTTCCATTTACATATACACTTATGGTGATAGTATTTCTATTAGTAGCTTGAAGAGATGCTCGTTTATTGCAGGTTGGTGGTATGGCATTGTAGGCCACTTGGAGTCATGCGATGGTAACGAAACTTACTGCCGTTGTCACAATAGTGGTGAGTTAATGCATATTCCTTTTGAATGTGTGTATTTATCATTCATTTAATTCATGTTCTGTTCCTCCCTTCAAATTGAACCATATTTTGGGTAAAATTATCTAGTGGATCTATGCAAGGATATGATTTCAAAAATGACTGTTAGATTCAGATGAATTCTGTTTTCTCAGAGATTCATCAAGACAATTTAGTAGTATCGGTAAGGGATATATTTAAAGAGAGGGCTTATATTTAGTAACATACTAGTAGTAATTGATTGAAGATTAGAATATACTATTTTATGGCTTATATATTTTATTAATGTTTTATACCATTATTGTGTTTTCCATTGTGGAGGTTGCAAAGTGAAAAAATGGCATAAATTTAAAGTTCATCTTGACTTAACAGACCAACAATTAGAGCTAGGTTCCTTTCTTGATCATATGTCAAACTTGGACCACTAGCTATGATATATAGCATTGGTCCCCCCGGACATATCATGGTCAGGATGTCATGATTCCACCAACATGTTGATAACTTATGTCTCAGTGGATGGATACCTTTATGGCCAACTATGTCAAAGAAAAAAAATTTCAATATCTTCTATAGTTTTCATATTGGTTCTAAATGACCAGAATACTCCACAACCTCATGATTAGCTACTGAAGATATCAATAACAGCAGAACAATAATGGTAGGCACTTATTTATGTAAGCATGACAACAGAGCTATTACACAACTTCAAATGTTCCTATCAGTTTCTGTCATGTTTTTACACCTATCAACTGTGTTGAATTTTTGAATGGTCTCTTTGATGTCGTGGACATATGCACACATACCATCAAAAGATTTCTTCATAAATGTTGAACAGTTAAAAATAGGGCTCTTGTAAATAACCATGAACTGAATCGCACAAAAAAAAAACCAGAATTGTATTGATAGTTTACGAATTGAACTGAAACAGTTCCCGTCGGTTCAGTTCTTTTCGGTACTGTTCGGTTTTTGTATTTTTAGTTAATAATAGCAATTTGGTACAGTTTGGTTCACATAGTCAGTTCAGTTAAAAAATGTGCAGTTTGGTTTTCTAAAAAAGTAGTTCTTGTTTGGTTCGGGACGAACCATTAATGGTTCAGTTTACCAAACTTAGAATTCATAAATCCCTTATCAGTATATGGACAGCTATCTCTCGAGCACAGGTTTAGGTTTGGCCTCAATGAAAAGAAAAACAAAGCACCTAACAATGCATCTTCACAGACCAAGAACTACGAGATCACCCCTTTCATTCTGGGATGATGGTGGGATCGCACCATTCTCTTGAAAAATATACAGCTCCATTTTCCTTTTTACCGTGGCATTAGCCTTTTATTTATTTATTTATATTTTCTCATTCCCAATAGGTGTTTCTTAGTATTTGACACTGTATTATGTGTTGGTTGCAGACACAGTGGTGCTAGAGTTCAATCAGTACACTACTGATTCGCGATGGAGAAAGACAACCATATGTAGGAAAGATCACCGAGAAGAGGGAAATGAAGCGGACGGATTTTATGGTGGAGTTAGAAAGATTAAGAGTGAGAAGGAAATTTCCATCTGGAGAAGCCTTTGGCCTTCTGAAGTCTTGGATTAATCAGATCAAAATTTTCCATGTAGCATTATGTTAAGACTCAAGACTAGATTCGCATTCTGCCGAAGGAGCATTGAGTCTATCCTATTTGCTTTCCCCTATTATCACAATTTTTTTTCATGGAAAATTTTAGGCTTGTTCATCTGATTTCAATCAATGTAAATTAATTTCTTATGCATTGATGGTATAGAATATTCATTCCACAATATATAGAATGGTTAGAATTCATCTGATATTCTGATATTAGTATGCTTTGAATTCACAAACAAGGACATTTGTAAGGGCTTTAGTGCATGTTTGGAACCATACTCAGATTGATGAAATCACGGCGGCATCTTGATTTTGTTGAAGCTCCAAATAATAGCTTTTGTCAAAATCACAGTGGCACGCCATGATTTTGCCAATCTTGCTGGCAATCCAAATATGCACTTAAAGGGAGAGTGGGAGAGAGATATTGTTAGGAAAATTGATCATACAAGAATTTATGGACAGCTAAAATATATTTCAACAAACCAATTTCTTAAAAAAAAACATTTTCCATCACATGTTTCCTACCACTACCAGAAAAGATAAAATAAAAACAGCAACACTGTTACACACATGGAATGAATCTAAAATAACAATTCCATAATTTATTTAAGCTATATTCTACCTAGAAAGGGGGTGACTAAACCACTTCACTTTCCATCCCTCATAATCCAAGCAGAGAAAAGACTTTGACAATGGTTTGTGACATACTAATCTCATTTTGTTAAACTCACCTGATATTTCATCTTTGCTCCATGTGGTTGATTCTGTTGATGTCACAGATTTCATGTCAAGTTTCTTCACCGATGCATGCTTCACTAATTTGGTTTTTTTATCTTCTAACTTGTGTTGATTACTACTAGCTTTACCCTTGTTTGAATTCCCAAAGAAAAACTTCTTTATACTTTCTATTTTCTTATTCCTTGTCCAGAAACCACCTCTTTTCTTCTCATCTTTCTTTGTCTCGTTAGAAACATTGGAAACTAAGGCTTTCTTAGGCTCAAACTTAACAAGGTTGGTATCACTGACAACTTGTCTCACCTGCCTTGCAATCACCAACTCTTTTGACTCGGATACCATATTTTCTCTTCCTAATGCTTCGTTCAATGGCTCTTCCAGAAGATCAGATAGTAGTTGAGCTTTTGGAAGAGCCAATAGAGGAATTTTTTCACAAAAGTGTGACTGATCATGTTTATGTGACTCCGATTGTCCCACATGTTTGTCACACTTGTTGTCGACGCCCCTCAATGGAGAAAGGGATCTAGTCCTTCTTATACCATGTTGTTTATCCTTTGGTTTCCCTCTACTCTCTTCTCTTACCTTCTCCAAAGTAACCTTGAATGGATCAAAGTCATCATCATTCTTCCTCAAACGCATAAACGGAAGCCTAAGCATTGATCCTGGAGACTTAGGAGACGTCGCTCTTGAGCTTTGAGTACTATCTCCATTATGAACTAGTCTTGGAGGAAGTTTAAGAGGTGGCATCATTGGCATTACTTTACCCTCACAAAATAGCTCATCAGCAAATGCCATAGTAGGCAATGAATCCTCACAAAGCCTTTGATTCTGCTCAAATGCTTTCGCCTCTTTTCGGTTTGTCTTAGTGCTCCGTTCACTTTGATTAAAACGACTACTTGTTTCGAATTCAAACCCGTAAATATTGGAGTTTGCATCTTCATATGATCTTGGTGTTGTTGGACCTGTTTGAGAACCATTTTGTTCTATGAATTTGAGTCTACTAGGACTAGTTGGTGCACTATAGAAGAACAAATTTTGGTCTTGATGATTGCAACTACTTGCACTCATGTAACATAACTCATTGGAAAATGAGATATCCATCATGCTAATTGACACAAAAAACACCTTATGATTATTATAAGGTTATGAATGATAGAAGGTGTGGCTAAGTTTTGTTAAGGACTGTCACAAAACATGCTAAGAAAATAGTTTGAGTGTAAATAAAGGGATATGGATTCATATATATGAGGATATTTTGTTGTCGTCCCCTAAAGCAATCTTCAAAATTCAAAGCTTAACCAAGATTTAATGCATAACTTTTGAAGGAGTTTTTTTGGTATTATGTCACTTTCTATGTTGTGGCCTTATTGATGATACGTTTTATACATAGTTGTCAAAGGTAAGTTAATGTTTATGGTAACATTGGTAAGCAACTTAATTGATGATGTTTTTGCTTGATTTTTATGACACTATTGTTGTCTTCTTATGATTTCTTAACAAGATTTTAGAGGTTTGCATTATGTACCAATACCAATCGTGTATAATTTATTTTGTGATACTCTCTCCTTTGTAAGTATCTCATAACATACTTAATTGATCATAATAATATAATTATGTCATGGAGAAAACTATAGTCTCTCCAATGATAAAATTTAGGGTAAATAATCTTTTAATCTATAAGGGTCACGCAGAAACTTTAGTTGATAGCTTTATCCTTGTGACACACCAATATTGCCATAGGTCACAATGAGGGAATAAATATAATGGTGTTGTTAACCTTTGACCATCCTCAGGAGTCTTGACTCTTGAATAAGGGTATATCCAAATAAATTCATTATAATTCCTTATTTTATTTTATTTTATTTTTAATAACTTGGTGGCTAGAATTTCAACTTGAAAAATGAATAAGTGGGTGTATCAGAATTCGAACTTTGTTCCCTGTATTTTACATGCAATGTTTTTATCAACTGAATTATGCTCAGAGTACTTATAATTCTTTATTTTATGATAAATTAATGGGATAAACAAACATTGATGTGTCCATCTATCTTCATTTCTACCGTGTTTAATGTCTTCATTTTATTGTATTTATTGTATAATCTAGTATTCATTTTAATTAATTTAAATATAAACAAATTATTACACCAAAATCTTGTATCTACTATTACTTCTTTTTTTCTCACATAAGAATAATTTTATTTTATATATATATATATATATATATATATATATATATATATATATAAGATAATTACACCTTAATGAATTCATGTAATAAGTTGTACTATTAACCCTTTTTGAATGACAAATAAGTTGTACTATTAACCCTTTTCGAAAGACAAATTAACATGTAATAAGTTGTACTATTAACCCTTTTTGAATGACAAAATTCAACCCTCTTAAACACTACATGGAAAGATCTATGAAATATCACATTGCTATGCATGACTCTTTAAACTCTTTTCAGAATTTCACAGTCTCTGATGCTACAAAACTAAAAGTATCAAATTACTATTGAAACCTATACTGCAAGAAAATTTTCAATTGCTCATTTATTTTGTTCTATTTGTAATTTGTTGATGTTGATAAGGATAAAAGAGAGAAAAAAGTTTACACCAAAATCTTGTATCCCATATATATATCATCGATATAAATAATAATAAAAAGAATAGTGTTCTACATATAAACATAGTATTTCAAATTTATATGACAGTGTAATTTTACTGTTGTCCCTTAGATGTAAGATAAAAATTGTAGAACACAACTAATATTATATCAAATTAATTATAATTTTTTTTATAATGATGAACTATATGTAGTTTAACACCAAATATTACATCATTCAATAACACTTTAACGAATTCAAATTTGAAAAAGACATATAAAGTTAATTTGTTTGATACTAAAAAAAATAGATAGTGACAAATATAATAAGAAAAATGAACAAATACATAAATAGTACAATTTTTATTTTATTTTATCAGGTGCTTGATGTGTGAAGTTTATGAAAATTAACTGTTTTTTTTATATTAAAAAATAATAATTTTTCGAAAATCAGAACCGAAGAAATTACCGGCTGAGTCACGACTAGGTCGCTCTCGTTAAGACATTTCACGGTACTGCTAAAATTGTGCAAAGTAGACAATCAACCTTGCCGCCCCCAGGATAAAACAGCCCGTTCAAGAACTGATCGATTACTGCACAGTAATGATCGGAAGGAACACCAGCTTCTTGAATGGTTCAACAAAACCACTCGAAATTGATACAACAATATCAATTTTAACTGATACTACAATATCAGTTTCCAAACCAATGAAACACAGAGAAAATTTCGATGAAAGAAAGAAGGATAAAATTCTGCTTTGTTTGTGATTTTTTCGGAGTATAGAAATTGTTATTCACACTCCAATAAAGAAGATGGTCTTTTTGATATATAATCAAATCTGACCGGATAAAGAATAACAGTAGGGGACAGAGTGATGAAAGTGAATTAAAGTAAATAAAAAATGTGTTGGATTTATCATGATTGGAATTTAGAATCAGTTGGTGATGAGTCATCGTTAACCAGTAATGACAAGAGTTAACTAGTTTTATTCACTTTGTTAACCATTCAGTAATGATCAGAGTTAACCAGTTGTATTCACTCTGTTGACCAGTCAATAATAACCAGTTACGACCAGAGTTAACCAGTTTTAGTGACTCAGTTAACCAGTAATTAACCAATAAAAATTGACTAATTTCGTGACTAAAAAATAACACATCATGTGTTGTTTTAGAGTTTCATGTGAGTTTTATCTACCTTATAATAAGTCTGTGTTGTTTGCTTCTTTTAGAGTTTTATGTGCAGTACCATTCTAAAACAAACTAGGTCACAAAAGCATCAAACGAAATTAAATAAGCCTTATGCACTTACAATTCTTTTCTAATTTGAATAGCTTGATATATCATTATAGAAGATTTAGTATATATTATTGTTGAGAAATTTAGTTGGGTAAATGTTTGAAGTCCAAATTTATATGGTTGGACAAATTTAAATGTGAAGTTATAATTCAAATTGTAAAAAAAAATAAAATTTGGCGGGCATGCCCACCAACCCGCCTCCCCGCCAATAAATGGGCGGGCTTGAATTTTGAGCCCGCACACCTAAGTTGGCCAGCCCTGCTCCGCCCCACTTTTGAGCGGACTTAAATGAGGCGGGCCTAAACGGGTCGGGCATGCCCACTTTGCCACCCCTACCTATAGGGACGCCCCAATTAGTCACATTTGAATATATAAACACTCCTAACAAGTCTGTTCTCTCCAACGTGGATGTTTTCCACTTTTTTTCAATTCACACTTCTTAGTTTCAAGCCCTTCAAAACCAATATGTTTATTCCCTTCTATTTCCAATCACATAGATTCAACTTCCACACATTAAGTGATCCTTAAATCATTCATTTTTACAACATTAACAAAGATATAAATAGTACAATATTTATTCTATTTTGTGCAGTTTTTTTTTTTAAACGGGATGATTTGGTTGACATTCTTGTTCCACGATACTCTGATAATTGTTCAAATTTGTTGATCTATAGTATTCAAGTTCAAGATTTTGAGTTTGCCTCCAACTCACTGTTTACGTTTAATATTTGCACCAATTAATTGATTTTAGACTGTCTTTAATATCCTCGCCTTTCTCCTATTTGGTGTTAGACTGCTTGGCTCGAAAGAGTTGTTAATACTCGTTGTCCTTCGTTGCAGGAAGTTGATGGCTCATTGATTTGTTTCCGCGTTGACGGTAGTAAGTTCATTCTCTAGTTGATAAAACTCTGGTTGTTGCTGTTAGGATTGACTAGGGTTGGATGTCTCCTCTATTTTTAGATTTTTTTTTTCTTTTCATTTTTCCTTTTCTTTTCCTTTTTTATTTTATTTTAGTGTATGGTTTGGTTCCCCATATATATATATATATATATGGTCTTGCTAACGAGTGCCTTCGAGGCACTCTTTAAACATTTTTTTTGGATACAAACTCCTTATTTATTCAAAAAGTCAAATCCAATATTTTGTGCAATTTTTTTTTTTTATCGATTTATGGTTTTATTTTGAATCAATTTTGATTCGTATATCCCTAACTATGTGTGTGATTTTTTTTATAACAAGAAATTAATAATTCATTTTAGAAAGATGATATTATTTTAACAAAATTAAATGTGTTTAGTTTTTAGTCAGATTTTACTTATCTCGCAGCCGAACTCTGGTTACCGGACACCTTTTCCTTAGAAACTACAGGATTATTTAATACTAAAAAAATAAAAAACTAGCATTGTCTTTATAACTCTAAATAAAAAAAATCATTTTAATCATATGAAAGAATCCAAGGTGATCTTCTTTTATTGGTGTGATTTTTTTTTATTAACTTTCTGGTTTTCATGATAAGGTTCATCTGGTAATTAAGAGTTTGACTACATGGTCAATAAAATCTGACCAATAATTATTGTCATTAGAAATCAAACTCAAATTCTCCCAAGCGATTCATTCTAAAAGGATTCCATTAACCACTTGAGTTCATTATTTTAGTTTCATTGCTTTTTTTTTGTTGATAAATCATCGTTACGACTATTAAACAAATTAATGATGAATATTTACTTTTTTTTTACAAACAATAATGAAATATTTACTTAGTAAAAGTATTTTTTACGGGAATTAATTAATTTAGATATTGACTCAATGCATTGAATATGAAAGTTAATTGGACTGTAAGTTGACTAAAAATTACTCTATATGTTGACTATAAATATTGACTAACATTTCTCATTTATTTATTTTGGTTTGTAAATAAATCGATAAATACCAATGAAATTTATACATAACTGCAAAACCTCGAGTTTACATAAAAATAAAAATATTCAATCTATAACAATAGCTACATTGTCAATTCTTCTTTGACAAAATCTATATATTGTCACTTTCAATATTGGACCTATATATGGACATGAGATATATTTCTAATTTTTACTTACATACATAAATTTATGAAACAAAAAATATATGAAACAAAATTTTGTATTAAATTTGGACAATATATTTAATAGAAGTTGAAATTTTCTTTTCCTATATATTTGGAAAACTGAATTATTATTATTTTTGAATTATTTTAAATTTTTAATTATGTGTGTTGCGTTAGTTGTAATATATTAGTGTTTTCTCAATGTGGTATTGAACATCAATATTTTATCTTTTGGTTGTGATTTTTTATTTTATGAAATAGGTTAAGTTTGATTCATTGTAGTAATAGTTGTTACTATTTTTTTTTTTTATACATGGATGAAATGACAAGCCATCATAAACTCACACATATAAAGTGGAGTGACTAGGAATCGAACCCCGACCATGGATGTCCAACCTAATAATTTCAGCATTTTCTGCCAGTTGAGCTAAAACTTCTGAATTATTATTATTATTATTATTATTATTATTATTATTATTATTATTTACAAATATAATTTGGATTAATTTCCACTTCTGTAATATATCCTTTGCTTTACTAAAAAAAATAATCATATCCTTAGACTCTCCTCTCAATTAGCTACAATATAAAATGTACCCCATTCAAGTTTTTTTATAAACAAAATTTTATTGTTTCACACGTACTAAGAAATGAGATTGACTTTTGTCAAAAAACAAAAAGAAGAAATGAGATTGACTAAGAATACTAATAAATGAGTTGCAATTACTAAAATACCCTTTAATATAGTAATTATCCCATTAAACTAGTATTGACCATACACCCATCTTAAAAAAATAAAATTAATATGGGTTTTATTTTTTGAATATTCCTTTGTGTTTTTTTATAAGAAACATGTCATCTTTATAGATTCACTGAATAAATAAAATGTATCTGATTTATATTATAGGCTAGATACGTTAGTCACATGTATCTAACCGGAGGTAGTATTAAATAGAGTTGAACTTAGTGTTTTTTCTTACATGTAAAGTCAAAGAATTATGATGGCTTTTCTTAAGAAACCGTTGGAAGAACAGTTATACAAAAAAAAAACCGAAGGAAGAATCTAGAAAGAAAATTACAATCCAACTTAAATCGAACGGCTGTAATGTAAAACAGGGTCAAAAAAGTGGGAAAATAAACCCTAAGAAACATAATTCCCCATGTTTTTCATATTTGTGACAACTATAAATACCCTAGCTCATTGTTGGCCTCTTCATCATAAAATACATATCCCCAATAATGGCAAACAACAATTGTGCTCCCTCCTCTTTCAACCCAAACTCCATGAATGAATCCTCAGAGAACAATCCTGTGAAATCTTACACAGGTAACAAGAGAGGATACATGGTCACAAACAATGACACATTGGTGATGCCAACACAATCACATGCACCACCCTCTACTACTAGACTTGTTGATCCCCCTCAAGAGCCACTTGAGGACATTATCACACCCTCCACCAAAAAACCTAGGGGTAGACCCTTAGGATCTAAGAACAAACCAAAACCACCCCCTAGCCCACTTGTGCAATTTGCTACCTTTGAAATCCCTGCAGGAATGGATATTCCGGGGATTTTAATTAACTATGCTCGGGAAAATAATTTTGGCATAGCAGTTTTGAGTGGTTTTGGGACTATCTCTAGTGTTACGTTACTCGATCCGATATCCTTTACACCAAAGTCCCCCATTGCTGGACCTTTTTATATGACATCTCTAACGGGAACATATGTTAATCCCAATTGTCATAGAATTTCTCCTATATTCATCAATGATCCAATATCTTCATGTTTTTCCATTTTTCTTGCTAGCAATGATGAACATGTGTATGGTGGAATTGTTGGGGGAGAAGTTATTACTGCTGATGTTGTTACTATTACAACCCTTCTTTTTAGGAACCCTGAGATCTATCGAGAAGGATTTGGCAATGGTGGTGGTGGTGTCATCAACAATGTTGGTCTTGTTGCACCTCAACCTAACAACATCAACAACGTTAACGTTGTAGCTGATGTGCCAAATTTCAATGCTGTAGGTGTTGATCCAATTCAGCCAAATCATCACCAAATGCCTCTTCATCATCTTCCTAATGATTATGATGTGATGCAGTGGAATGATTTCACTCACTTTAATAGCTACTAGATAGCTAAAGAGTCTTATGTATTTCCCTTTGTTGTTTTTCGAGTCTTTTAAATTTTGAATAAAATAAATTTAATTTCTTTGTTTTTTTTTTTTATGGAAAATATATTATGTCCAAATATAAAAGCGAAAAAAAAAAATATAAGAAAAAGTTCCGTAAATCAATGAGGTACTAGAAGTACACTCCAATGAAATTCAATAATCTCTAAGATAAGACAAAAAATCAAAATAAATCACAAGAAAATAAAAAGACACACTATCAATAAACTAAAACTCTCGCAGGCATCAACACGTGATCAGAATACCTAACAAAAAGAAAGAGAAAAACAATGTCTTACTTAAAGAATTAGTAGGTATTTTTTTTATAAAAAAATGATTGGTTATTTAATTTTATGTGTCTAAAAAGTCATGTAGCAAATATTTTCATATTAGTCAAATATGCATTAATTGAGTTGTCAAAGTTATAGGCATACACAAGCATGAATTGTGGCAAAAGATTGAAATTACTATGGTTTATTTTTAGCTGGTCTTTGTGTATGTGTGCAAGCATCATTTTTAATTTGTGTTTTGTTCTAAAATTTTACTTTGGAGTACAAACTAGGTCTCTTTTGCACACATGAGAGTAGATATAGGGTGCGTTTGTTTGGGATTTTTTTAAGAAAAAATCTATTTTTTTCTTAAAAAAATCCATTTTGTAATGTTGATAGTGTTTGTTATGGATTTTTTTTAAAATCATTTTCTTAAAAAAATCATTTTTAGCCCCAAAATGAAAAGCTATTTCTAATAGCTTTTCAAGAATCTATTTTTTTTAAACTAAGGAATCTAAGTGTATGAACTTCTTTTTTTAAAAAATAGATTTTTATGATTGTAAACAAACACAAAGTAGCTTTAGATTTTCTTCAAAATCTCTACAAAAAAATCTCTAGATTTTTTTTAAAAAAAATCATTTTTTTTAAAGCTTAAACAAACGCACCCATAATTTATATATCAACCATGGATATCATAAGTAAGAAAAAAAATTGAAAATAAAAAGAGCTAACATGATTAATTAAATAAACATTTTGATATATTAAAATTGGTTATATCATTGGACAAGTAAGAAATACTAGTAGTTAACACGTATATGATTAATTTATTTAATTTTTTACTTATTGTGACAATGTTTGATGTCATTTTTTATATCAATAAAACCAATTCAACTTCAAAAATCATTTTGAAGAACATCAAGATTGAAAAAGATTGAGATTGTAATTGATTAGTTACATCTTGCTTCGTTTCTCTATTGTTTTAAATAAATTTTTGCATGCATTGTGTAATATGCACTCTAGATGCATTAGATTGATCTTTCTTTGTTTGGTTTGATCTATTTTGATCATTGTCCCGTTTAGATTCACCAACAAGTGCATTAGATTGGATCGATTTTTAGTAAATCTAATGTTGGAACTAATATACTCTCGATTGGTTCGATTTTTGGTATTTTTTCTAAAAATGCAATTGAACCAAACTGTTAAGATATTTTAATCAATTTTTTTTATTTTTAAATCAATACTTAATATATATATATATATATATATATAAAAGATAATTACACATGAATAAAAGAAAGACGGATAACAAGTTGCACCGCTAAATCTTTTTGTAACACAAAATTCAATCTTTGAAATACTACATTCATAGACCTAGGCGACATAATATTACTATGCATAACTTTTTGAATCCTTTTTAGAAGGTCTACCGCCTGTCCGCCTCTGGTGCTAAAAAGCCAAAAGTGTCAAATGCAAATCGTATAAACACGTGTTGATTGTCAGAGCACGCTTTCTCATGTTTGATCATTTTGCTTGAAGCAGCTTTGAGAGCTGCCCCTGCCCGTCCCACTGTAAAATCTCCAACCCCCGGTCCCACAAGTGTGGAAACTCTAGTCAAGTCTACACAAGCATGTTTCCCACCTACCCATACCAGAACATCTGCAGAACGACGTGTCGATCTCCCTTCTTGTAGGTCCGTCAAGAAGTTCACTGATGCTTATTTCTTCACAGAAATTCCCGCACGCCTAAAAATATCTTATATAAATATTTTTTTCGATATATTTTATTATGACAAACAAGTGATTTTGCAAAACTTCATAGAATTGAAAAAGCATTTGGAAAACTTTAGTTTTAATTTTTTGTTTTATTAATAAAAAATTATTAATATCATTTGTAATATTTTATGTACGTAGCCATCTGACATGTCACAATTGTCTTTGTCATGTCATTAAAGTTATAAAATGAGGTAAGGGATAATATTAAAAGTAAAAAAAAAACATTAAAATAAGAGGAGCAAAATATTTTTTTTAAGATAGAGAACCAAAATTTCCAAAAATGAAAATAGAGTTTAATGGAGATACACTGACGGCATAAAATAGTTTTACATGATCATCCAATAAAAAAATATCAATTTGCCATGTCATATAAAAAAGTTGAGTGATGTGACGGAAAACATTGTTATATATTATTGGTTGACAGTGCAAAAATTATTTTACACCGTCAATGCATATTTATTTTTCTCAAATGAAAGGATCAAATAACATTTAAATGAGAAAAAAAAACCCAGAGAAAAAAGAATATGCACTGACAGTGTAAATTGATTTTACACTGTCAACCAATCACAACCAAGTTTTCCTCCACGTCACCTCACTTAATCACACTTTCTTGATATGACATTGAAAATTAAACCACTCATATTGATATAAAATTAATTTACACTAAAGGCATCTCTAATGCAAGTGTCTTATTGAGTTCTTAAAGCTTAGCAATCATTTCTTATTTTATTTTACCATTGGACTTGGATGACATGACATTCAAAGTTGCAACTCTTACCTTGGGTGGCTTAGCAATAAAATTTATTATTTTAATAAGAATTAGTGGGGCCATACTTATTATTTTAATTGAAAAATTGGAAGTACCAATTGAAAGGAATTTATGTGTCAAACCAAAAATAATTGTTTTATTTTTTAAAAACTAGCCGTTATAAAAAACTAGCCGGTAAAAACTAGTCGTTATAAAAAACTAGCCGGTAAAAACTAGCCGTTATAAAAAACTAGCCGGTAAAAACTAGCCGTTATAAAAAATTAGTTGGTAAAAACTAGTCGTTATAAAAAATTAGTCGGTAAAAACTAACCGTTATAAAAAATTAGTCGATAAAAACTAGTCGTTGTGAGAACAACGAAAATTAATTTATATAATTTATCGTTATGTATTTTATTTCATTATGTATTTCTTATTGTTGCGTATTTTTCGTCATTTTCTAGTTATTGTCGCTATGTATTTTTCATGGTTTAAAATAAATTTATTATGTTTTTATGTATTTATTATACATTTTTTATGTTTTTTAAACATTTATTAGATTTAAAAATATTAATAAAATAATTGATATAAAATAATTTAAATCAATATTAAGTGAAAATAGAAAATATATATAAATTTATGGGGTCAAATATGAGTTGCTTATTTTAATATCATTGGAGTGAAATTGATTAAAGTTGCTTATCAAATGCTTAGATCCTAGATGGCAATTTGAGTTCACAAAAAGTAACTTAAGGCACACATCTAAGTTCCCCTCATTAGAGATGCCCTGACAACGTGTGTCCTTTAAATTAAAATGAAAATATACAAACATGGCCCTCCCCAAAAATAATCTTGACTTTGTGTTAAAAAAAGAAAGAAAGAAAAAAGTGAGTTGATTTTGATTTCAAAACATTTGAAATTAAACCCGCCAGAACTCATAGTGTATGTTTGGTTCTGCGGTGACGAGAATTGATTGTGATAGAATTGATTCTGTAAAATTGATTCTGGCCAAAATTGATTTTAAGTTAAAGTGGTTTATGTTTGGATATATTCATGTAAAAGTGAGTTGAACAAAAATTTTGAGTATAAAAATCAATTCTACAATCAGAAGCTACGATTTCTAGCTTCAAGTATAATTCATTCTGGAGGCAGAATCAATTCTACTTTTGAGAAACTAAACAAATCAAAATCAATTCTACACGTCCAGAATCAATTCTGGCTGCTCTAGAAGTGGAACCAATCATACACATAGTCTTGTTACTATCACAACCCCATATATATAACCTCTCTAACTTCTTGCGTAAAAAAGATTCAAGAAGAAAGACATTTTCTTTTTATGGAATTTTTATGGAAGAAAAACATTATCCTCCTCAAACCACACTTAAAAAATATTTCCATTTAAAAAATAGTCTATTCCAATCCACAATGAAATTATTTGCAAAATTTTCACTTCATGCTTGATATTATCACCTCCTTGTTTCTAAATCACACCCATCCATTGGCCTGAGACTCCCCCCTTTCTCAATAAAACCCTCCCACAACAGTAACCGATCCAAACAACTCAGATCTTTGTTTTAAACCAAGTAACCTCCATGCTTTTAGACAATTGCGGAGTCAAAAAATTTATAAAATTTGGACAAAATATTAATTTTATATTAAAAAATTTCAGTTTTAAATAAAATATCTCAATTTTACCCTAAATTAATTCCTAAAATTTTTAATTTTTTCCTAAACTAACATCTAAAATACCAAAAATTTAGGGTCAGACTCGAACTAGTGCACAGGCTGACCGGACCTTATCTGTGTCTTGATTTCATAACAAATTGTGATAAAACTTTTTGTTGTTTTCTATTAATTCTTTTCACCACATTATGGAAGTCTAACATCTTACAATAGATTGTGTCAAAAAAAAAACATCTTACAATAGACTCAATCGTTATTGGTAAATATAAAAATTTTAAATAAATAAATAAGACTATTCAAAATTGTGGCATAAATATAGCTCGGATAGTAAAATATTGCAACAACATTTGATATTTGGGGGCGTAAAATTGAATCCACAATACCCTTATCTCATCTTAGTGAGAGTTTGTACCAAAAAAAGCTTAGTGAGAGTTCCAATATTCTTAAAAGAAAAGAAGAAAGACTATTTAAAATCAATTGATATATTAGTGAAACTTGTTAAGATTAAATGTGTTCAATAAAAATGCATAAACCATTAATCTTGAAGAATTTTAATAAAATATTAAATGATTTTAGATTTCCTTAAGAATTTACTTGGATGATCTACATAATATAAATTTTCAATTCAATTGTGAATTTTGTTAAAATTTATATTCATTGAAGCGTTATTAAGCGGTATAACATTACTTAAATGTTACATCGATATAAAAACTAGTCCAATATATATAAAGACAAGTCCAATAGCTGAAAGAGTCTCATTACTTAAGTACCACATTGAACATTTTGATATACTAGATGTAGAACTCCTAACATTACCACGCCCTTTAAGAGCTGACGTCCATGGCGATTTTCACTCTTTCGGTACTGGCTTGATTGTAGCCTTTTCTTTTTCGGAGATTTTACTCACCTATCAGTTTTCAGGGTGATGACTTCACGTCATTACTATGTTTCTAACCATATTACAGGGCATTTTAGCTAGTATTTGCTATATTTTTCGTATGAAATAAGGAGGAAAAGAATCATGACAAGTTGGCTCTAAACACAAGGATTTGAAGAGAAAACAGGAGAAAAAGCATCAGTTGGCGCACCGGCGCAAGAAATTGGCGCACCGGCGCAGGCAGTTGGCGCGCGGCGCCCAGAAGAGGCCAGAAAGGCCTATGCTCTCTGTTATTTCGCGCCTGGCGCGGTCGGGCTGGTGCGCGGCGCCAGTACGCATCTTAGGTCTATAAATACAAATTTCTGTCACAATTAGGATTACAGAATTTTACCGGCGAAAAAAGGCAACTTTTGAGATCAAGTCCAGAGCTAGTTTTCCTTCTTGTAATGAATTCTTTCACTCTATTTATTGTTTATGCTTTGATTATGAGTAACTAAACTCTTTGATTGGATCCTAGGGGATTCTAATTGTTATTGTCTTGAACCATGTATTTCTTATGATTTGTTAATCGAATTACGAAGTTAGTATTCATTCAATTGTCTCTTATTCTTAATGCTTTATACAAAGTCATGAATTGTATGATGATTATAATTGTTTGTTTACTAAGACATTAGAAACAAGTTGATTGACCTAGGGATAATTGTTCGATTAACTCGTACTTTAGACATATTGGTTTGTTAATCGAGAATTCAAAGATTAAAGGGCAAAAACCTAAATTGATTATAGGTCATCCTAAGACATTAGGGATTGATAATCAAGTTAGAGGATTATGTACCAAGACATTGGACATAGTTATTTAATTTAATCGAATCATGAAACTAAGTTCGTAGTTTGTTAACATGCGAGGAATACCAAGACAATAGTAATTAGATGAACCGAAAAGGTCCAATCGTCTTCTCATCTTGAAAGAAAACCCTATTTTCTTGCCGTTTATTTTCTTAAGTCTGAAACCTAAAAACTCCCCCCAATTTATTTAATTGCAAATTTACTTTCGTATGATACCAATTACTCGCATTTGATTCGGAACAATCCCTGTGGAATCAATAATTTTTGTACTTACTTTGACACTTCGTCAAATGGCGCCGTTGCCGGGGATTGTTGATTGAATCAACAAGGCAATTGGACCATACGATAGTTAAATTCTTTTTTTTATTTTATTTTTCTGTCGTTATTATAAAAAAAAAATAAATAAAAAAAATATAATTTTAATTTTCGCTTATTCTTCTTAATTGCAGTTGCTGCTAAAGGTATTGTTGTTTTTGTGCATGCGAGGTAACGCACAGGGAGAACTATTGTACGATCCTGAGATCGAGAAAACAGCAAAGAAGAACAGAAAGGCTGTAAGGTTAGCCCGAGAAACTGCTCGGCTGGCTAATACAGCAGAAGAACAAAGCGACACAGAGATTTCTAGTCCAACCACTTCGGACGACGAAATCAGTACGATGGGTGACGAAAACCCACCACCACCACCTCCTCCTCCAGAAAGAACATTGGGTGATTACGGGCAGAATAACGGAAGGAATGCTAATCTTGGGTTCCAGCCGGTCAACCCAGTGTCCTTTGATATCAAGAACACAGTGCTCAACGCTCTCAAGGAAAATCAGTACTCGAGGGCTGAATCACAATGCCCAAATCTTCATCTTGAGCACTTTGATGAGGCATGTGGATACGCGGATCCACCTAATGTGTCAGAGTCCGATAAGAAACTGAGGCTTTTCAAGTTATCTTTGACAGGGAGAGCTAGAGATTGGATTGACACTTTACCTCCCAACACCATCGCAACATGGGATGAGCTTGCTATCAAATTCAAGGAGAGATACTTTCCTATCGACAAGTTTCTAGAAAGGAGGAACGAAATCACAACGTTTGAACAAGGAGAAGCTGAATCCTTGTATGATGCATGAGAGAGATTCAAACTCTGTCTGAAGAAGTGCCCAAATCATGGGCTTGATAACACCACTCAGATGCAGCACTTCACACAAGGCTTACGACCTCAAACAAGAATGCTTCTAGACGCATCAGCTGGTGGATCGTTAAGAAACAAAGTGGAGAGTCAAGCTAGGGAACTGATAGAGAATATGGCGCAGAATGAGTATCGAGTTCAGAATGACCGGGGTCCCAAAAAGAAACCTGGAATGTTGGAACTAGACACAGGGACTGCACTCCTAGCTGGGCAAAGTAAAATGAGTAACAGCATTGAATCTCTTCTAAAAATTTTTACTAACCAATCTGCTTCTCAAGCACAGGTTAATGCTGCTCAAGGGGTCACTTGTGATTTCTGTCACCAAAATCATGCAAATGGTGAATGTTTTCCTGCAGGTTCCGAAGAGGCTCTTTATTTAGCAAACTTCAGGAAGAGCAATCCCAACAACAACCCTTTCTCCAATACATATAATAAGGGGTGGAGAGATCATCCAAATTTTGGTTGGGGTGGAAACACGAATCAATCTCAGCAACAAACTCCTCCCCCTCAAAACAATCAACAAAAGAACTCTTCTCCTTTGGAAGACACGCTGAACCAATTCATCAAGTTCACTCAAGGAGGGTTCGAAGCTATGAAAATCAGTCAGGACCAGCTGAAAGCCACTCAAACTCAGATGCAAGCAAATCAAGACATTGCCAATAAGAATACCGAAGCTTCTATTAAGAATTTAGAAACACAGATTGGTCAATTGTCAAGACAGTTTTCGGCTTCTCAAAATAATGGTTTCGACGGTACCCCCAAAAATAACCCGAGGAATGAAAACTGCAAGGCTATCACTTTGAGGAATAGGGTGGTTCCTTCACCAGAAGAAGTTGAAAAGAAAAAAAGTGCAAATGAGGGAGTAGTTGAAAAGAAAGAGAGTGAGGGAGAAGTTGAAAACAATGAGAATGAGGGAGAAGTTGAAAAAGAGTGGGAGATAATTCAAGAAGATGAAAGTGATTATGAGGAGCTAGTTGAAAATGAGAGGAAGAAAACTCTTGAGCGAGAGAGAGAAGGGCAATCAGGTGAGAAAAAGAAGAGTAAGGGTAAGGAGGGGAATGAAGACAATGGTAACCAAGCCTCCTACCGTCCCAACTTACCATACCCACCAAGAAGAAAGGCTAAGGCAAAGGACCATCAAAATTTCAAGAAATTCATGAAGATGTTCCACAGTCTTCAAGTGAATATACCCTTTGCCGAAGCTTTGCAACAAATGCCGGCTTATGCTAAATTCATGAAAGAACTCTTGACCAAGAAGAGGAAGCCGCTTGATGATGACACAATTGACATGACTGAAGAGTGCAGTGCTATAATTCAACAAAAACTTCCACAAAAGAAGAAAGACCCAGGGAGTTTTACTATACCTTGTTCTATAGGTAACATTACTGTTGGTAGAGCTTTATGTGATCTAGGGGCTAGCATCAATTTAATGCCTCTGTCTATGATGAAAAGAATACCAGGTGCTGTGGCAAAACCAACCAAAATGCAGCTCTCTTTAGCAGATAGATCCATTGTGCATCCTTATGGCATACTTCATGATGTGTTGGTCAGAGTAGCTGAGTTTGTCTTTCCGGCAGATTTTGTGATACTTGACATGGACGAAGATGCAGGTAATGAACCGCTACTTTTGGGCAGGCCTTTCTTGGCTACCGGAAGAGCTTTGATCGATGTTGAGATGGGAGAACTTATGTTGAGGACTCACAGAGAACAGGTGATGTTTAATGTGTTTCAAGCTATGAAGCACAATGATGATGAGCCGCAATGTTTTAAGGTAGATGTGGTAGAAGAAGTGGTAAAAGATGTTTT
This sequence comes from Trifolium repens, assembly GCA_030408175.1. Taxonomy (NCBI): domain Eukaryota; kingdom Viridiplantae; phylum Streptophyta; class Magnoliopsida; order Fabales; family Fabaceae; genus Trifolium; species Trifolium repens. The sequence continues at coordinate 54,114,016 of CP125844.1, read as the reverse complement.
TATTGAAGACACTCCTTCTGTTCCTCTAGAAAGAGTCATAGTAAATTCCATTGATGATTTGGAAGAGGAATGGGAGAAAGAGATTGAAATATGCCTCCGTCAACTTGAGGCATTGCCAGAAGAAACAAAGCCACAGGTACTTGAAAGTAGTATAGCTCTTGAAGAAAAGAAAGATGTTCAAGAAGGAGCCAAGGCTATTATTCCAGAATTGAAGGAGCTTCCCTCACATTTAAAATATGTTTTCTTAGGGGCGGAATCTTCACATCCAACCATCATCAGCAGTGGGTTGAATGCATTGGAGGAAGAAAAACTTGTTCGAGTTCTGTGTGACAACAAAGAAGCCATGGGTTGGAGTATAGCAGATCTGAAAGGGATTAGTCCCGGGTTTTGTATGCATAAGATTAATATGGAAGATGAATACAAACCGGTGGTACAACCTCAACGGAGACTCAACCCAACGATGAAAGAAGTGGTAAAGAAAGAAGTTCTAAAACTCTTTGAAGCAGGTATGATTTATCCTATTTCTGATAGTGCTTGGGTAAGTCCAGTTCATGTAGTCCCCAAAAAGGGAGGTATGTCGGTTGTGAGGAATGAGAAAAATGAATTGATCCCCACTCGCACCGTCACCGGTTGGAGGATGTGCATAGATTACCGGCGGTTGAACTCTGCAACAAGGAAAGATCACTTCCCTCTTCCGTTCATGGACCAGATGTTGGAAAGGCTTGCAGGGCAGGCCTACTATTGTTTCTTAGATGGCTATTCCGGGTACAATCAGATCGTTGTAGACCCGGCAGATCAAGAAAAGACAGCTTTTACATGCCCTTTTGGGGTGTTTGCCTATCGGAGGATGCTCTTCGGTTTATGTAATGCACCGGCTACTTTTCAGCGGTGTATGTTGTCAATCTTTGCTGATATGATGGAGGACAAAATTGAGGTATTTATGGATGATTTCTCTGTTTTTGGTAAGTCTTTTGATCATTGCTTGAACAATTTAAATGCCGTTTTGAAGAGATGCATAAGTACTAATTTGGTTTTGAATCGGGAAAAATGTCATTTTATGGTAAAAGAAGGTATTGTGCTTGGTCACAAAATCTCTTCAACAGGCATACAAGTTGATCAAGCAAAGATAGAGGTTATTAAGGATTTGCCTCCTCCCGTAAACATTAAGGGAGTGAGAAGCTTTTTGGGTCATGCCGGTTTTTATCGGCGTTTTATTAAAGATTTTTCTAAAATAGCAAAGCCCTTAAGCAACCTCCTTGTTAAAGAGAATGATTTCAAATTTGATAATGAATGTCTATATGCTTTTGTGACTATTAAAGAAAAGTTGGTCACCGCGCCCATAATCGTTGTACCCAATTGGGAACTTCCCTTTGAATTAATGTGTGATGCAAGCGATTATGCGGTTGGAGCGGTACTTGGCCAACGACATGCGAAGTTTTTCCATGCCATATACTATGCGAGCAAAGTTTTGAATGAAAATCAAGTGAATTACACCACAACTGAAAAAGAATTGCTCGCAGTCGTATTTGCATTGGAAAAATTCCGCCAATATCTAATCGGTTCAAAAGTGATTGTCTTTACAGATCATGCAACACTTAGGTACTTACTCACAAAGCCAGAGTCAAAACCTCGACTCTTGAGGTGGGTGCTACTCCTACAAGAATTTGATTTGGAGATCAAAGACAAAAAGGGGGTGGAAAATGTGGTGGCTGACCACTTGTCTAGACTAGACAATCCAAAGGTGACCCAAAAGGAGAAGCGCATCAATGAGGAATTTTCGGATGAAAAACTTTTTGCAGTCTCTAAAAGACCTTGGTTTGCCGACATGGTGAACTACAAGGCAAGCAAAGCAATTCCGGAAGATTTCTCATATCAACAAGCACAAAAGTTTAAAAGAGATGCGAACTTCTACCTTTGGGATGAACCTTATTTGTTCAAGATAGGCCAAGATGGTCTAATGAGAAGATGTGTAGATGAGAATGAAGCAAGGGATATCATGTGGCATTGTCATAGCTCGCCTTATGGTGGACACCACAGTGGGCCAAGGACGGCGGCCAAAATGCTCCAAAGCGGGTTCTTTTGGCCGACATTGTTTAAGGATTGTACTGAATTTGTGAAGAGCTGTGATAATTGCCAGCAGACCGGCAACATTTCAAGGAGGGATGAGATGCCTCTTAATGGCATGCTGGAAGTAGAACCATTTGATTGTTGGGGGATTGACTTTAAGGGACCTTTCCCATCTTCTAAGTCTAACCTCCATATATTAGTGTGTGTGGATTATGTGACAAAATGGGTTGAAGCAATTGCCTGTAAAGCTAATGATGCCCATACCGTGGTGAAATTCCTCAAAAACAATATTTTTACCCGGTTTGGTGTTCCACGAGTTCTGATAAGTGATGGAGGAAAACATTTTTGTAACAAGTATCTGGAGAACTTATTGGCCAAGTACAATGTGAAGCATAAGGTGGCTACCCCTTATCACCCTCAGACAAGCGGCCAAGTTGAAGTGTCCAACCGGCAATTGAAACAGATTCTTGAAAAAACAGTTTCCTCATCACGGAAGGATTGGTCCATGAAGTTAGATGACACTCTCTGGGCGTATAGAACTGCTTTCAAAACCCATCTGGGGTTCTCACCTTATCAGCTGGTTTATGGCAAGGCGTGTCATTTACCGGTTGAACTTGAGCATAAAACTTATTGGGCTGTTAAATTTTTAAATTTTGATGCAGGTTTAGCAGGTGAAAAGCAGTTACTGAAACTGAATGAGTTGGAAGAATGGAGACTCCAGGCGTATGAGAACGCCGTGATCTACAAAGCGAGAACCAAGAAATACCATGACAAGGGTTTGGTGCCCAAGGTGTTTCAAAAGGGACAACAGGTCCTGTTGTTCAATTCTAGACTGAAGTTATTTCCGGGAAAACTCAAATCCCGTTGGTCTGGTCCTTTCATCATCAAAGACGTGTTCCCACATGGGGCGATAGAAATCTTCCCACCGGGAGAAGAAGATAAAGCTTTCAAAGTGAATGGCCAGAGACTAAAGATTTACAAAGGAGGAGAACTTGATCGCCACAAGGTGGTCCTACCTCTCCATGACCCGTGAGGTCATTGGACGTCAAGCATCGGGACGTTAAACAAGCGCGTGGCCTTTGGTCACGGACCGTCAAGCTATTGACGCTAAACGAGCGCTGCTTGGGAGGCAACCCAAGGTTTTATTTACTAATATCTAGTTATTTATGTCTGTTTGTGGTTGCAGGTTAGGCAAAAATGAGTAGAGCAAAGAAAAAAAAAAAAATTTGTAGTAGAGAATCAGTAAGGCGCGCGGCGCGTGGCTTCAGGTTTGCGGCGCCAGGAACCACCTAGAAAGGGCTGGCAATTCTGTCCACTCGCGCGCGGCGCCAACGGGATGGCGCGCGGCGCGAACACGAGTTATTAGCCTGATTCAGCAAGAATTTCACTTCTTCTTCCTTCAACAAAGCAACTCGTCGGCCACCATCTTCTTCTTCACCCAACCATCAAAACCTCCATTAACAACACAAACACCACCAAAAAACCTTCAACCCAACACTTATACATACTCAAACAATTCTCTAAACCTTCAAATTTATCCAATCCAACCACCAATCCACCAAATCCTTCACAAAACCCTAACCCCCAAAATCTAAAAAATTTCAAATTTCTTTTCTCAATCACCATACCACACGAAATTTCCTTCCTAAATCCCATTCCCACACTTCACAACCTTAAACCCACACCATAACCAAGCCTCCAAACAACCCAAAACCTCAAAAACTCACAAAATTTCCAAACCTTCAACCACCCAAAAACCCTACACAAAAATCCCAAGTAAACTCTCACAAACAACACTCAACATTGCTATGGGGAGGAAGAATGATGGTAAGAACAAAGCACCACAACAAGAGGAAGAGCCAAGGGTACGAAAAAGGGTTACCCGAGGGAGCACATCGGAGGAAGGAGGAAATTCCCGCCGCCCTCAACCAACTCAACACTTGTCATACAGTGAAGCCTTCCGAGCTTCCAATCCACAGGACAATGCTTGGAGTGATATCTTCTACCGCGAAAACCGAAAGAACAGGTATAATTTCATCAAAACTTTTGGCTTCAATCAAGAAAAAGGTTTTAGTGATGAATTGAAAGCTGTTCCGGAAATTTTTGAGGAGCTTAGGCATAGAAAATGGTTGAAATTCAATAGTTTGATGATGAAGGAGAATGTTATAGGGAATGAGAGGTTGGTTAGGGAATTTTTTGCAAATGCCTGGAAAGAACCATATGACCAGCATACGGATAGAGCATATGTTAGAGATGTTATGATTGATTTTTCTGCTTTGGCCCTAAATGCGTTTCTAGAGGCTGAAATCCCTTTCCGGTGTGCGCTGGAATCGGCCAAAATTGATTTTCCTAAGTGGCCGGAGGTGAGAAGAAGTGTGATTAAGGATTTTGTGGGTCGTCCTGGTACACAATGGCTGAAGTATACGGGAGGAGAATTTCCAACAAAGATCAGATTGGGTGATTTCAAACCAGTGGCACGTGCTTGGGCTGAATTCGTTGTGCACAATATCACTCCGGTCTCGAACTCCTCAGAGTATCAGGTTGAGAATGCTTTGGCGGTGAAACTGATTATGGAGAAAAAGGACATTAATTTGGGGCAGTGGTTGGTGAGGAGCATCAGAAGAATCGCCAACAATGGGCAGCCGAGTTTTACCTTGGGGCACTGTAACTTAATCACCACCCTATGCAGAGCCAAGGGTGTTCCTGAAAGAGATGAAGATAACCCCTGTTTGCCAATCCGTGCCATGAACTTGAAGTATTTCCGGAATTATGACGTAGGTCCAGTTGGCGCCCAACCAAGGGGTGCTCGAGCTAGAGCGAATGTGGTTCATGAGGCACAAGAAGAGGATGAAGAGATGATAGAGATTGATCGTTATGAGAGTGGGGAGCATCCCACTCAGCAACAACAACCAGAGATGCATAGCCCCACTTATTCCGAAGATGAAGTTTCTGTTGGAGTAAGCCCTAAGAGCCAATCTATTTTCATAGTATTTGCTTTAGGAGTTTGAATATAAATATGGCATTTCTTTATTATGTTTGTAAGGTTGCAAAATAATGAAGTCCCTAGAATAGAAAGTCCGTTTAATAATTAAGTGTGACTTAATCATGAGATAATATTAAACATAAGGACATTATTCTTAAAGTATCCGTAGTCGAGTTTTATCATGAATTGGGATAATGATAAAACATAGAGACTATTATGAAGATAGACTGATGATCGCATCTCATGGATCATAGGATAAGGAGTTATCAAGTCTTGGCATAGGTATAAGAAATATTAAGAGTAATATTTATACCGGATTGACCCGTTATGAGAGTACTACATGCAAAGTTATGCAAAGTGTCATAAGTTACTCTCATGGTGATAATGGTGTAAGCCGCCCTTAGACCTGAAACCACTTTGTACCCTAGATGTGGAGTCAAGTGCTTTGTTGCTGATCTAACGTTGTCCGTAACAGGATGACCATAAAGGCAGTTAATGGGTACTTCACAAAGCATGCTGAGGGACAGTAGTGACCTAGATGGAATTTGCCAATCCTGCATAACAGGATAAATGTCATGGGCCCAATATTGAACTGGACAAAGATGACACCAAGTATGCTTTGTGTTCAATATAGACATAAAGGGCAAAGGGGTAATTATACACACTGATATTATCACTAGAGGTTGTGTTTTAGATCACATGTTAATTTCTCATAACTTGGGTAGCAATGATGTGTTGCTAGATACCGCTCATTGTTTATTATATTAAATAGAGGATTTAATATAATTGCCAACGTTATGGAAACCTACAAGGGTCACACACATAAGAACAGGCTAGTGTGAAATTGGAACACCGTAAGGTACGGTGCACCTCAGAGAAATAAGGAAATATGATAAGGGTATCATGGTAATTAAATAAGCGTATCATAATTTGTTATGATAAGAGAGCACTCATGTGTACATGACACATGGGGGTGCGTTTCTTAAAAAGGTTTATTTAATTATATGGGTTTAGTGTAATTGTAGCCCAATGACAATAGTTTGTCTTGGTGCACAAGACAAGTGGTTCTATAAATAGAACACTTGTGAGAAAGAAAATCACTTGATGAAAATCAATCTCTAAAACCCTAATCCTTATTTTCCCACCTCTCACTAGAAACCTTCATTCTTGGAGCTAGCACTCTTTTGGAGGGATCTGTTCGTGTGGACTAGCTAGAGGCGTTACACCTTTAACGCTCGTGATCAAAATCGGTGGTGACCTTGTTCGTGATGATTCGAGGTTCTTGTTTGTGACCTTGCTCGTGATTCAAAGCGCTAATCACCAACCGTTCGTGAAAGAAAGGATTTTTGACAAGAGGTAAAATCCTAAACACAATTCATGATCATTCGTAAGGATCAATTAAAAGGAAAATTTTTATATTCCGCTGCTTTTACTATTACAATTTTCCTTCAGTGGTACCAGAGCCACTTACGAAACCATGAATTGATGTTTGTTTAAATTCATGAATTCAGTTTTAATATGATTAAAACGGTTAATAAAAGATTAAAATCGAGTAATTAAAATTTGACGGTTGTTTGTGTATAAATTGGATGATTAACATTGAAACGGCTCCGGAATCCGACACTTGTATGGTGGAGCATGCGATATGTTGATTGTCCTAAGGTTACACGAACAAGAACGGTTAATACTTACATGTGATGTAAGTTTTGTGTATGAATTGGGTAATTAACATTGAAACGGCTTCGGAATCCGACACTTGTATGGTGAAGCATGCGATATGTTAATTGTCCTAAGGTTACACAATCAAGAATGGCCATAAACTTATATATGATATAAGTAACCGTAATGCAAAATGGTGTATGTGATATACCGTTAATAATTTCGTTCAATAAGAAAAATTATGAAAGTTATTTGATATTGAATTGATTCATGTTCATTTGCTTTGGAATCCGACAATAGTATGGTGAAGCAATGACATGTTAATCAATCATATTGAATTTCGATCATGAAAGGTTTTGACGGCACGAAATTGTTGCATTAGGATTCGCGAAAAACTAGGTTTTTCCCACGGGCCTGCGCGGGGCGCAGGGCATCTGCGCGGGGCGCAGGTGGCAGAACCAAAATCACTTTTTGCTGAAGACCTGCGCGGGGCGCAGGACAGTCTGCGCGGGGCGCAGATGACAGCTTCGATTTTGACCGTTCGTCAAAATTTTAATTTCATTAATCTACACGACTTAAGCCGATCGTAATAATAAAATATGTGTTTATTGTTATGATTTGTGATGATCAATTAAGGGTTGCACAAATGTTGTGTCATTAAAATTCGGATTTGCAAAACGTATCAAGTGTTGATGCGAAAAGTAGATGATAAATATATTTAATTTTGAAATCGTTTCAAAATTCTAGAAATATCTTTTAAAATTGTTTTAAAATATAATATCATCAATTTTGGAAATATTTTATTCAAAAGGGTTTTGATTAAATAATTTTCCATATTTGACAAATATATTTAATTATGAAATCGTTTCAAATCTCTAGAAATATCTTTTAAAATTGTTTTAAAAGATAATATTACCAATTTTGGAAATATTTTATTCAAAAGGGTTTTGATTAAATAATTTTCCATATTTGGAGAATTGTCAAAAGATTTAATTCTACTTTAAAATAATGTTATTTATTTTAGCAAATTTTGATTCGAAATATTTAATTGTGAATTAAATATTTGAATCAAACTTACCTGATTTGATCAATCGCCGGATTTAATTAATTATGAGACTTTAATAATAATAAAGTATGTTTGTTATTATTATATTTGATGATCGGTTATGGCCTTAGTTTATTTATTTTATTGCATTTGGTTTTTAAATACGGCCTGCGTGTCGTGCCTTATCTCTATTCTCTATATTCTCTTCTCATCCACTCCCTCGTATGTAAAACGAGTATTCTTTTATATTATTATGTAATATTATGAAGAAGAAGAACTATGGAGGTCAACCTTGGAGATCATGCTTGGAGAAGTATAGATCGTTTTAGGTTAGATTAGGTTCTCTCATTGGCTTGGGAGAACAAATGCGCTAGGGGCCATAACTGTTTCATTTTATTTATTTATGTATGTTGATGCATGTGAGTGACGATTTATATGATAAATAAGCCGGTGAGATCAAATTAAATAAAATCCCTCAAAAGACACATAAGAGATTAATAAAGAAAATGTAGGTTCGCCCACCGCGGAGTGCATTCTCTTTAATAATAAAATATGTGAATATTAAGTTTCCGCTTTCCAAATTTTAGAACTCATCAAGACCAGTATCGAACAATGTAGGTTCGCCCACCGCGAAGTGCTTGTTTTACATTGGTAAGGTGCGATGGGATAATTGTAATATCCAACTTCTAAAATTAGGGTCAAACTTAACTAAACTAAATATAATAAGATTATATGAGTTTAGAAGCAAGAGTTGGGAACGATTCATAAGATGAATTAGAATAAGGAGTTATTCACCCAACTAAGATATTCGAGAATTGTATGAGATACAATTGGAAGGAGTTCCTACCTAAATAACTGAGTTTTGTGTAATCCGCCCACCGCGGACTTAGAACAAAGTGAAATATGGATCTCGACCCACTAGAAAATCTTCCAACGGGATTTTCCGAATCAAATGATGAGGGTCATTTGTTTTGAATAAAATAGTGGGAGCGTATTTAATTAAAGACCAAATTAAATATGATTTAGTCATAATATTTTACATATTTTTGTAATTAGAAATACAATACATATTAAGTTGTCCTTATGAAGGACAAGATTTTCAGAAAGGAGTTTCTGTATTGGTACAAATTGAGAATTGTTCTCAAAATGCGAGAAAATTATAAGTTCTTGAACTATAAACCATGGACAACCTGCTATAACTAGATAAGAAAGGGATACTTGTTAGAAGTAATCAAGTTGACATCTAGACATAGAATATATCATACTAATAAATGATATAATCATTTAAATCTCAAGTAAGATCTTTTGAAAGAACTTTAAGAGTATGATAAATTTCTCAGAGTTGATCATAGGTTCAATCCAACAAATTATAATGGAATAGATATAGACAAAATTGTTTTGAATATCTACCGGAATTTGTTGAGTTGAATGAGAATTAATTTGCACTATCAAAGATTTGAGATATAATATAAATAAGATTTATATTCCTCTTATTTGAATAGTACAAAATGGTTGTCAAAGTAGAACGGCTATGGTTAGACCATTAAATACAATGACATAAATAGTTCTTGGAAGAGTCAAACCAAAAGTATGAAGTGAGACTTCAATAATGCACATATTGTTATAGAAAGTCAAAATTTCTATTTCTACATCAAAAGTATATGATACAAGATGTTGAATCTCAATTTTTCGAAAATAGAGATGCTTAAAGAATTAGAACATTGGCTATAATTTTAAGTCAACCCATATCTAGAATGAAAAATTGTTTCATTGATAATGAGAGCTTATGCAATGACTTAAAATCGAGTTTGAAATGGAACACAATAATTGTTATTAAATTCCATCTAGTAATAGAAGTAGCAATTGTATATCTTGTATTGACAATATATGAATTGTAGCCTTAAATGATAAGACAAGTAATGGTCCTATCATTTAAGCAAAGTCTTCTATACTATTACTCCAAGTCAAGTAATGGACTAGGGTTCCATGGTCTTGATAGGGTTATCTATAACAATCATGATAAGAGCCAAATATGATTTGGACCTTAAATATATCAAGAGCATTGTGGTTTAGTACAAATATTCGATGTGTCAATAAAATAACGCATGACCTATTTGAACAATATACATGAGATGTATGTCGACCACTAAACATATTTGGTATATTGAGTTTATTTTACTTCATTAACATTGATGATTAAAATCATTAGATGTTGGTAGGTGTGTGACACCAATTAGAAATCTTTGAATTTGTCAAAGAAATTCAACAATGAAGAAAATAGAACTCGACAAAAGTATTTAAGTTATATGAATGAGTCATATCAGTAAATACTTAATTAAAGGAATATAATAACTATTTTATCACATCATGTTTGACATGATTTAAGGATAGTTTAATTATATATTGACTCTTCCTATAAATCTCTTTACTTATAATTAATCTTCACCCACAATTAGTTCCCTTTTAAAATGATCATAAAGACACCATATGCGATATGGAGGTAAGAGTACCAAGTTTGTCTTTATGAGAATTTTGGATTAAAGTTTATTAGATAAATCTAATTCCAAATGAATGAATGAATAAGTGGAAATATCCTAAAGAAAGGGATATTGGTCATATATCACTCTTAAGGACAAAATGTTGTTTTGTTGCTAGGTTTGAAACATTCCTCTAGTGGGAGTGTGTCTCTAAAAGAGACAGTGGGAGTGATATAGAACTTGAATAAATTCAAGTACCACAAAACATATTTATTTAAAAGGGAATGCAAACCGGTTCCTCAAGGTTGTTGAAGAACCATTGTTTTAAAGTTGCACAAATCCAAGATAAGTCTAACATATCACATATGGCTACAAGGTATGGTTTTATCATGACTCGGCAATGTGATATGATTCTCATGGAAGATGAGTCTTTGACTTTCTAAAAGGTCGTAATACGATCTAGATTATGAGAAGTGGCTAAATGCCATGAAAACTCATACAGAATCCATATACACTAACCTTATGTAGATAATGGTTATGTTTTCAAGATGAGTAAGACTCACACGATGAAAGTGAGTATTCTTTTTGAACACTGATATGGATGGTATTAAGAATACCTTACAATATTTGATTGCTTCTGATAAATGTTGTACTACATGTTTTGGTAGATGGATAACAAAGTTGCATTCCTTAATTGGAATGACCTCATATATATGTGTTGGACATATACGTAAGGGTTTTGTTGATCAAAATGATGCTAGAAAGGTATATAACTTGTAGCTATCTAATTTTGATTAGATAGAGTTCTCAGAAAATTAAATTATTGTTTGTTCCTTTTATGAAGTTTTATGAAAACAAATTAACAAGGACAAACCTATCTAATTTTGACTAGATCGAATAAATTTGAATATTTGTTCCTTTTGAAAGTTTTGTGGAAAACAAATGAAGGACAAATATAAATCTTGTGCATACAAAGTTTTAGTGGGAGTGATAATATCTGATATCATATTAATCATCAAGACATTTTTCTTATACATGTGAGACATGACTAGGAAAATAACTCTTGATGAAACACTTAGGCAAGAATTCCTAAAGAGTTAGGAATAACCTATGTACCAAAATTGAAATTAGTGTTTGACACTAACTTACCTTCAAGAATATCCCTAAGGACCTTAAAGGAACTAAGGCCTATTTCTTGAAATAGATAGGTATGGGAAGGATCATTATAAGGAAGTTATAATGAAGGAAGTTTCCATACCAATGTATTGTATATCATGGCTGAATACAAGCATTGAAAGCTATAAGATAAGCTTCGTAATATGTTTGTTTCAGTTAAATAAGTTGAGTATTTAAGATTGGATCGTTTGGCTCATGATTGAGCTAAAGCTATGTTTCCGGTGTTACAAGTCACATTAATCACATTAGTGATGGTGATAGTTTAATCTTGCAGGAACACTTGAGAATAGATCTCACCGACGATTCATGAATATACTTAGACACTTATACATTTCGATAGAGATCGAAATAGAACGTTGGAAGATACGTAAGATACCAACATAGGAAATAGTTCCTTATCCACTAACAAAGCCTCTTGCGCAGTTGAAGCGTGATGGGCATACTAAGTCTATAGGTATTGAGAGTAACCTAGATTGGCTTTAGTGCTAGTGGGAGATTGTTGGAGTAAGCCCTAAGAGCCAATCTATTTTCATAGTATTTGCTTTAGGAGTTTGAATATAAATATGACATTTCTTTATTATGTTTGTAAGGTTGCAAAATAATGAAGTCCCTAGAATAGAAAGTCCGTTTAATAATTAAGTGTGACTTAATCATGAGATAATATTAAACATAAGGACACTATTCTTAAAGTATCCGTAGTCGAGTTTTATCATGAATTGGGATAATGATAAAACATAGAGACTATTATGAAGATAGACTGATGATCGCATCTCATGGATCATAGGATAAGGAGTTATCAAGTCTTGACATAGGTATAAGAAATATTAAGAGTAATATTTATACCGGATTGACCCGCTATGAGAGTACTACATGCAAAGTTATGCAAAGTGTCATAAGTTACTCTCATGGTGATAATGGTGTAAGCCGCCCTTAGACCTGAAACCACTTTGTACCCTAGATGTGGAGTCAAGTGCTTTGTTGCTGATCTAACGTTGTCCGTAACAGGATGACCATAAAGGCAGTTAATGGGTACTTCACAAAGCATGCTGAGGGACAGTAGTGACCTAGATGGAATTTGCCAATCCTGCATAACAGGATAAATGTCATGGGCCCAATATTGAACTGAACAAAGATGACACCAAGTATGCTTTGTGTTCAATATAGACATAAAGGGCAAAGGGGTAATTATACACACTGATATTATCACTAGAGGTTGTGTTTTAGATCACATGTTAATTTCTCATAACTTGGGTAGCAATGATGTGTTGCTAGATACCGCTCATTGTTTATTATATTAAATAGCGGATTTAATATAATTGCCAACGTTATGGAAACCTACAAGGGTCACACACATAAGAACAGGCTAGTGTGAAATTGGAACACCGTAAGGTACGGTGCACCTCAGAGAAATAAGGAAATATGATAAGGGTATCATGGTAATTAAATAAGCGTATCATAATTTGTTATGATAAGAGAGCACTCATGTGTACATGACACATGGGGGTGCGTTTCTTAAAAAGGTTTATTTAATTAAATGGGTTTAGTGTAATTGTAGCCCAATGACAATAGTTTGTCTTGGTGCACAAGACAAGTGGTTCTATAAATAGAACACTTGTGAGAAAGAAAATCACTTGATGAAAATCAATCTCTAAAACCCTAATCCTTATTTTCCCACCTCTCACTAGAAACCTTCATTCTTGGAGCTAGCACTCTTTTGGAGGGATCTGTTCGTGTGGACTAGCTAGAGGCGTTACACCTTTAACGCTCGTGATCAAAATCGGTGGTGACCTTGTTCGTGACGATTCGAGGTTCTTGTTTGTGACCTTGCTCGTGATTCAAAGCGCTAATCACCAACCGTTCGTGAAAGAAAGGATTTTTGACAAGAGGTAAAATCCTAAACACAATTCATGATCATTCGTAAGGATCAATTAGAAGGAAAATTTTTATATTCCGCTGCTTTTACTATTACAATTTTCCTTCAGTTTCCGCTTTGATGACTCAGTTGGCCATTGCTCGTGCATGCAATGTGCCACACACATACTATAGCGATCAGTCCATCCTTTACCAGCAGGCCAGGGCAAGGGAAGCAGATTTCAGACCACCTCCTTTGTACCCCCAGTACAGTTCATTGGCAAGATTACAAGCCCAGCATGCCATTGAGAATGCTCACAACACAGCCAGACAGTTGGACGAGGCGGAGAGGTGGCAGCAGGAATATAATGCCTTTCAGGAGAGGCAGACATTTTATGAGGCAGACTTGGGCCTCGATGAGAGACATGATGGGAGCGGATCGTCCCGTCAGCAGTGACTCCATGGTACTACCTAATCCCTTGGACTTGAATTTAATTTTGTCTTTTATGAATGTTTGTGTCTTTTTGAAAACTTGTGCACTTTTTAGATTTGTTTGTTCATAAATATGCGAAGTCTGTTAGGTTAGCATCTAGGATACATGAATATGTGATTTTCTTGTTGATTACCTTGTATGCTTGAATGATATTAGAAAAACTGAGGAAATTTTTCAAACATTGACCACTCGATAATCCGGCCAAGCCGTGAGGATTCGAGCCTAAACACTTAAATTTGTTTTCTTGTTATGAGAGATTCCACAGCTTAGCTAATTCTCTAGAACTTGCGTATGTTCTCTTTCTTGATTGATCGTTATAAATTTCACACCGAGGCAAGATGTTTTTTTTTACCTTGAGCCTTTTGAAGCCACCTTTAAATATTTATCCTTCGTTAACCCCTTTGAGCTGAAAGAAAAAATGTTATTGCTTGCTGAACCCAAAATTTTTCAAAAGAAATGAAAAAAAAAAAATGATTTTCTTGGAGTTCAGACACTTAACTGATATTTGAGCACATTGCTCATTATAAGTTTGGGGTTGCTTTTGGAATTAGCAACTTAATAAGTTTGGGGTGGGGTACTAGAGAACTGAAAAAAAAAAAATGATGATGAAAGAAAAGAAAAGAAAAAAGAAAAAGAAAAGAGGTATATTTCATACACCTCTCAAAAAGATATATGTGCTTGAAAAAAAATTTAAGTTCTCTAGTATAAACAGCTAAGTGTAAAGGGAAAAAAAAATAAAAACTGCATTGTTTAGAAAAGGTGATCTTGAAAACTCCAAGTTTTTCTGCCCACCATCCAAAAACATCCACCCTTAAACCTTAGCCCCGTTATAACCCTCAAGTCCTCTAAAAGGTGTGAATTTGTTTGTGTGTCGATCGATTGTAGAATGTTTGCAAGCCTATGGTTGAATAGCTATGACTGTGTTGATTGAGCGAATTTAACCATCTGAAACAGGAGAGAAAAGTGAGGGAGTGAAGCGATTATGTTTGGTCAATGTTTGCAAAAGGTTCTTGTTATTCTAATAATATTCGGTGTGCATGTGTAGTTATAATAGGAATGATCATAGGACTGTTGATTATGATGATTGACTTGACTGACTTTGTTGATGTGATTAAACTGTTAAGATAGTGCCATGTTTTCCTATAGATGCAGATATTCCTTGAGGACAAGGAAAAGTTCAAGTTTGGGGTTGTGATGACTTCACGTCATTACTATGTTTCTAACCATATTACAGGGCATTTTAGCTAGTATTTGCTATATTTTTCGTATGAAATAAGGAGGAAAAGAATCATGACAAGTTGGCTCTAAACACAAGGATTTGAAGAGAAAACAGGAGAAAAAGCATCAGTTGGCGCACCGGCGCAAGAAATTGGCGCACCGGCGCAGGCAGTTGGCGCGCGGCGCCCAGAAGAGGCCAGAAAGGCCTATGCTCTCTGTTATTTCGCGCCTGGCGTGGTCGGGCTGGCGCGCGGCGCCAGTACGCATCTTAGGTCTATAAATACAAATTTCTGTCACAATTAGGATTACAGAATTTTACCGGCGAAAAAAGGCAACTTTTGAGATCAAGTCCAGAGCTAGTTTTCCTTCTTGTAATGAATTCTTTCACTCTATTTATTGTTTATGCTTTGATTATGAGTAACTAAACTCTTTGATTGGATCCTAGGGGATTCTAATTGTTATTGTCTTGAACCATGTATTTCTTATGATTTGTTAATCGAATTACGAAGTTAGTATTCATTCAATTGTCTCTTATTCTTAATGCTTTATACAAAGTCATGAATTATATGATGATTATAATTGTTTGTTTACTAAGACATTAGAAACAAGTTGATTAACCTAGGGATAATTGTTCGATTAACTCGTACTTTAGACATATTGGTTTGTTAATCGAGAATTCAAAGATTAAAGGGCAAAAACCTAAATTGATTATAGGTCATCCTAAGACATTAGGGATTGATAATCAAGTTAGAGGATTATGTACCAAGACATTGGACATAGTTATTTAATTTAATCGAATCATGAAACTAAGTTCGTAGTTTGTTAACATGTGAGGAATACCAAGACAATAGTAATTAGATGAACCGAAAAGGTCCAATCGTCTTCTCATCTTGAAAGAAAACCCTATTTTCTTGCCGTTTATTTTCTTAAGTCTGAAACCTAAAAACTCCCCCCAATTTATTTAATTGCAAATTTACTTTCGTATGATACCAATTACTCACATTTGATTCGGAACAATCCCTGTAGAATCGATAATTTTTATACTTACTTTGACACTTCGTCACAGGGTAACACCTTAATCCTACCTATAAGTAGCGCTATATGTGGCCCAGCTCTCAATAGGAGCACCTATTGATAAGCTCTGAAAGCTAAATCTAAGCAACTATGAAATACATATAAAACTATACCTAAGAATATAAACATAACTTTTCATTCATTCATTTGCAAATTGACAAAAACACTATATACGGTCTTTATATATATATTATTTTCTATTTTGAGCAGGAATTTTTTTTTTCTTTTTCTAATCATAGTATGAGAGGATCCATATTTTTTTTCAAAATCAGAGCAACTATATCCTAAGCAACACAAGCATGTGAAACTGTGAAATGAAAGGCTATCTTGAATTTCTAGTTCATCATATGCTAAATACCAAATGATATAAAAAGATTAAAAAATAAAATAAAAGAAGCAAACAAAATTAATTCAATGTAATCTGCTAGTACTTCTGTGTCCTTAAGTCCAAACCAAATTAACATACAAAAATAACAGAACATACATTATGTCATATGAACATGATATTTAAATCAACAACAACAACAAAAAAATTGTATACAAATTAACAAAAATACAAACATTATCAATAGCTCTCTGAGTACTTTTCACCATTGCATGCAAATAAAGGCAATCATAGACAAATGTACTCAAAAGCTGTTACACAGTCACTACATTACAACATCTACATTAATGGCAGCCAAATAATTCATGATTCACATCTTGTCTTTTAGTTTTAATTTCTAACATGTTTCATATTTTTTCATTTATTGCAAAAAAATAAAAAAAAAAATTGACATCATAGGAGATTGAAAAATTATATTATTAATTATCGTTACACTAATTATCAATTTACAACTATATATACTTAACCGATTTAAACTCCGTTTGATAAAATTATAAAATCAAACTCTTATCACTGAAATGACACCTAACTGACATTATAAACCAACATTATTTGAAATTGGATTGTAATTAAGTTGTAACATAAATCAACATTCTTATATATGATTATTGAATAAGTACACCAGAAGAAACTGGTTCATCAAAATTACAAATCACAAACTCTTACAAGAAAAGAGAATGGTAGAAAATAACATATGAAAAGAAAGTGAAAATTTGAAGAAAAATATATACAAATCAAAAGAGGGAGCTTGTGAAATGATAAAAAAAGAGAAGAAAAGAAAGAAAAAAATGTATAAATTTGAACTTATCTATTATGTAAAGGATTAGGACCAGTGTAGACTTTTCTTTTCTCATCACCAAGAACATCTTCATCACTACCTTGTTTACCTGAATTCTTTCTTGAACCTTCTTTACCATGAAAAGGACTAAACTTTGACATAGAATCACTTCTTAAGTTATGAGATTTTGCTCTTGCATACACTTCAGTAGAAAATGAAGTTTTGAACAACAAAAGAAAGAGACAGAAGAAAAAAAACAGACTCATCAACTTCATAATGTTCTCAAGGCAAAGATCATATGCATGGAAATTTTATAATTGGCTCAAGATTCAATAAAGAATGAAAAGAAAACAAAGTTTCTTTTTGGATCTGATACAAGAAAGTGTCACTAAAAATATCAAGAAAAAAATCAACTTTAGTGGAAGAAAATATTGGTATGAAGAAAAGAAACTAAAGGGTTGTCCTGAAATTATGATGTAATGACTTTTTTGTCCTCCTTTTTTCTTTTTTGCCAAACTTGTATGAAGATTTTGTGTGAGTGTTTTTAAAATTGGATGATGTATGAATGAATCTTGAAGTGTGAGCTCTGAAAATGAGGATAGTCAATGAGAGGTTTATGAGTCAATGTGCATAGGGTTTGGTGCCTTAATGCAAATTAATATGATGCAGAATGTGTTTGGAAGCTTTTTACTTGGGAAACAACTATGGACCAGAGAGAGAATGAGGAGTAAAGGATCCTTTTGCTTCTTTCTGTTTCACCTCAGGTAATGTGATTCTGCTCTGAACTTCACTTATTATGCATTCTTCTATTGGTGTATGTTTGGATTCACTGCAAAAATTTACATATATAATCATAACGAGCCATCACAATTTTGTTAAAAATTGTCGGTTTTGTAATTTTTGACAAAATTGTGGTGATTTATCGTGATTTTGTAAAATTTTATTGTCAATTCAAATATATACTTGATCAATTATATGTAATTATAATCTCGTGTATTCACGCAATCAGTATATCAGTGTTTGTAGAATGACATTGGACAATGTAATGTATCTATTGAATATTAGATGGTCAAGTAAATTATGTTTGTAAATAACTTAATTAATAACAATTATGTGGAAAATTGTTTTTTAGTTGTAAAGTCTTTTTCTTAAAGTAATCACACTAAAACTTGAAAATGTTATAAAAGGAAAAAGTTAATTGTAGTATAATTATGTCAAAGGTGTGATTATAACATGGGTAGAATAGCATTACTTGTTGTGTTGCTTGCTCTTAGACTTTTTGAGTATTTATTTGAATATATTTGGCACTTTTTTAAAGAGGACATATCATTGGATTGAAATTTTACATTCTCAACTAATTTCAATTCAATTCATTGAGTGTTGTGTGTGTCTTAGATCCATATTTGTAGTTGTGTGTGAAGTGTAAATTCTAGCTATTTTTGGGTACCACAGGGTGTTAGTAGTGATTGGGTTGTGTGCATTTAGAAAATATATAGGATTGTAGTGCAGTTGGCCATATATAAATTATCAGATCAAATGTCTTAGATTTTAAGATCATGCAGTCATACTACATTGAATTTAGATCCGTTAGAACAGTTGTGTCCGACGTTGTAATTTTAATGTACTCTTTTCAAATCCTCACCTTGACCGTTTGTATGTTTTGTTTTAAGTTTCTTTTGAAGCAAGCCGAGAGTTTGATAAAATTATAGTAAATTATCGTAATTTCAGCAAAACTAAACTTCAAAATTTCAATAATTTTATCGAATTTATGGTGATTTCAACCATGACATTCATAAATTATTAAACAAAAATATAAACCTATTTTATATTTGTACCGTCTAATCTTTTTTTTTTGGGTACAATCCGTCTAATCTTATTTAATGGTGACCATTGTCTCAAATACATAAGATAAGAAGCGAGAATTCTCAGGGTATCAAATTTGGTCCAAGCACACTCCATATTAATCGGATTCGGATTTGCTGCTGTTAATTATTGACGTTGTAGTCAATCCTAACCATTGATTTTAAATTGAATGGTTCAAATTTAAAATACAATTTTATAAAGCAAAACGATCCCAACCATCAATATAGATCAAACGACCAAAATCTATTACAGCACCCTGCTGTAACAGCAGGACATGTGATTCCATATTAATCGGTCTTATATGTTTAGTCTAATTTTTAACACACGTTTAATTTGCAAGTGACAGCACTATTGTGGACATTTTTTTTATAAAAGAAACATATAAGTGTTGGGATTCAAGCCAATGAGAAAATAAAAAAAATAATTTGGTCAAACTAGTGGGGTTTGACAAATTAAACCATGAAACTGTAAACAATGAATACATGAAATCTTTTTCTCACTAAGAATGATGTTGTCTTCATCTACTTTACACAAGTGAAAATGTTCATTACTTTTGGTTGTGGACATTATTTTTAATTTGTTTTTGCCCCCTCTTGTGGAAGGCCCCTTAGCTTTATGTCACTAAAAGATTGGAAGAATATATTGAAAAATCTACTTTTATAGATTACATTACATCCTTTTCTCTCATTCCCATTAAAAAGTTACTATTTTCATTTGAATGTGATGGCATGATATTTATAGCAAGTATTTCATGACTATAGAACCTAAGCATGAATTTTTGTAACCACTTCATGGAAAAATGGGAATTGATATTGACTTAAGTATTTCATGCCATTCCCTTGCCCCTAATCCTTTCCATTAATAAAAAACAACAAACAAACACATATACTTGAGTATGATTTGGAATTTACCTAGTTTGACAAAATGGTTTTTGTTTTTGTTTTCTAGCATAGATATATAGTCATAGTACAATAGAACATTATGAGTTTAGAGGTATAGCATTTTCCAAATGTAATTAGTTTTGGGGTGTATACCTATATTATCTTAATCTCCAACTTTAATTACCAGCTGGTAATTGGGGTGATACTAGAGCTAGCTAGAATGTAACACATTATGATCGGTTTAATGTCGCTTATTAGTAATTTTTTTGCTTTTTTTTCTTTTTTGTGATTAGTAATATTTTTGCGCTTTTAAAATAGAGGTTGCAATGATTAAGCTATACTAGTACATAGATAACTCATTTTGCGATCTACCAATTTTTTCGCACGCCCTATGATTTTACTAAAATATTTTTGTCCGCTACTTAGGTAGCAGATACACTCAACAATACATTATCATTATAATGTCCGCTACTTAAATAACGAAAGAGTAAAATAAAAAATGCGTAGGGCACACGAGTAATAGGTAGGGTGGTAAAAGTAAATATCTAGTGTAAATTTATAATTTCAAAAGTCCATATAATATGTTATAAGCACCATAAACCATCATGTTTCAAAAAAAAAAAACACCATAAATCATCATGCATTTCTTCTTTTTTTTTTCTTTTAAAGTATTCATCTTTACCATGCAAACTACTGATTATCTGTATAACACTTACAAGTCTCAATTATGACATTATCAAAGAAATTTTTTCATCATGATGATGGACACCATGCCAAAATTGAGATTGAGGAATGGAGCTTATAGAGAAATATTCTTCTGAGGGTGTTAAGTAGCTTTGTGAGTTTTTGACTAAAAATATGCATATTTTTAAGAAAGAAATTTATGCGAGTTGGATCCTAAGGTTCATCAAGATCAGAGATAATTTTAGAGTTTGAAGAGTACTAACAAATGTATTTATTTATTATCCATTAATTAGTTAGGTCTTCACCTCGTCAAAATAAATCAAACTCAAATTCTTGTAGAATACTTTGATTGGGTTAATACACTTTGACGAAAACATAAAATTCTTTTTTAGATTACTATGATATAGATATGAAATTTTTACTATTGTTAGTGATGATTAATCTCCATCAGAGAATTTTGTCGTATCCTCTTTCAACTAAATTTTTTCTATATGCAAGAACTGGTAATCGAACATACTTAAGAAGACCAAGATTCTTACCACTTAGACTAATTAATTTAAATCAAAAAAGGAAAAATTATTCAAACATTTGGTTGAGTACATATATAGTGCTATCATTAGCGCAAGGAAATAAATTGGTGCACAAGCAAAAGCAAATAATGAATGTCTCTTTCTTACTCTGTTGTTTACATTTGGTTTCCTTTTTTACTTGTCAAAGTCATGGCTCCTCAATACCATAATTGGGATCTCAAATGCTTTATTTACTTATAAAAGGTGAAACTGTTTAATCTTGGTCATGGCTCTGAGTGACTATTTAATTATTTCTGCCTTTAATTAAATTTCTGAAATAATTAGGTATCCTATTGATGGTTCCATAAGACAAACAATGGTAGTGATTGAATAGTAGCATTCTGATTATTATTTTTGGTTATTACAAGTATTCTGATTTTAATCACAAAAAGTATTATTTTAACAGCTTTTTTAGTTGCCAAAATAGAAAGGAAGAAGGAAAGAAACAGGGGATTAAGGGATATGTTTAGTTTTAAAAGTTTGGTTTCCTAATTGTTACACATTCAAACTCATGGATATATTTGGCCAAACCGATATAGAAATTGACACTGAAATAATTCAAACGTAAGACCTAAATATCGGAGTACACCATTAAATCAACCCCTGAAAGTTGTTTTAATTGACGATTTGTATAAACTCTTTCAACGTACACAACAAAAACTAAATCATCTTTTGATAAGAATTTTCTGTTTGTCTTAATTATACATGAATGGAAGATAGACGGAAAACAAACTATATTGTTAGACCTTTTGTATGATAAAACTAATCTTTCGAAAAACTACAATCATAGACCTGTTGGATATGCCTTGAAATCTCAGAATATATCTTTTGTTGATTTTGTGAAAAAATTAGTTTTTTGGAAGATATCTAATTTGGATTCGGTTTGTTTTAAATTGGATATATTTAGAAACAATATGAGATTTGGTTTTATTTTAAAAGATTTGTTTTAAAATAATAGGCATATATTTTTCTATAAATAAAGAGTGTTTTGTTCATAGAAAAACAAGAGAGCAAAGAGAGACAAGATGTAGGGAATTGGGGTTTGCCACCACACAAGGCTAGGGTCTTAGGATCCTAGGGGTTTGGGCAAATTATTCTTGGGATCATCTTGTGGGATCACCTTGGGTAGACTATGTCAAATTGAGTCTTTTGGCCACGGGAAGAGATTCGGGACTAGGGTAGAATTAGGATTAATTCTTGTAACCCTTGTTTGGGAATTTCTTGTGTAAAGTTTCTCTTTGATCATAGTGGAACAGAGAGTTGCTCTCTCCCCCAGACGTAGGTCCTTATTTGGCCGAACTGGGTAAACAATATTCTTGTGTTCTTTTTCTTCCGCCGGTTATTGTTTGAATTATTGCATCATCATCTCTATCGTCCTTATATTTGGTTGCTTGTTTCGCTTGCCCCACACATCAGTTTATTATTGGTGTGAGTTATTAGTCGAATTCACAACAAGACCTAGAGAACACCACATTTCTATACATCGACCTTTTTAACTCTTTTCAGAAGACACCTTGATAATATTGTCGAATTATTCGCAAGGTTCAAAAGATATTGTAACGTGCGAAAATACATGGATAGAAAAAAAAAAACAAAGTAAGTTTAGAAGCATTATTTTTTAAGGATAAAAACCATGAATAAACATGCAAATTTATTACAAATTTAGTGTCACTATTTTCACCATTTTGTTAATTTGATCTCACTATTTCATCATAGTGATCCTTGAAAATACTACTTAAAAGAAAGGGGTTGAACTCTTACAATATCAGTTTGAATTCTTGAGAGGAATACCCACGTCTAATATGTGATAATACTCGAATAGAATTACCTATAGGGGCGGATCTGAACAAAAATTTTCATTGGGGTTAAAAGTTTTATATACTATTAGAATTTTTTTCTTTTGTTGATAATTCAGTTAAACAACAAACAATGTATGAGATTACTACCAATACAACATCTCTAGCAAAAAACAAAAACAACGACAAACGAATAAACAAGAAAATTTCAATTAAAAAAGATAAACCAACAAACCAAATTAAAATAACCACAAAATTTTTATTCGAAAAAAAAGACTATAACTTATTGAATTTCTATTAAATTATGCATATCACTATTGCTTGATGCTTCGCAAGATCCTATCTTAATTGAAAATAAATAAATATCAATTATACATTTTTTATATCGTTTCATATTTATATGTTAGTTAAATTGATAATTTTACCTAATACTACATATTCAATTAGTAATACACTATTTTTAAACAAAAAAAATAAAAGTTAATTATTATAAAATTAAACTATATAACTTAAAATAAAATTGTACTATAACAAAAGGCTTGAAATCATCAATAATAGACTATGAACTAATATTTGTACTAATATTTAAACTAATATATGTATCAAGAGACTTATAGTCATCAAAAAAAAAAACTTAAGCTAATATTTACATTAATACTTGTATGAATATGTATGCACAATGACTAAAAAAAGTTTATAAAAATATATTTATTTCAAAAAAAAATATTTGGGCTGAACCGGTGTGACTATAGCCACACCAAGCCTTGAACGGGCCCGCCCTGCTTGAAAATATTAGACTCCTACAACATAAAGAACTAAATGTTTAAATCTACTTTATAATTCAAATAAAATACGGTGTACCTCTATTTTTTGGGTTTTTTTCTAATTTATCCCTTAATAATTTAAGAATATTCATTCATCAACCAATAAAAATAAGTTACATTAGTTGGTTACAAATTAATTGTGAATACCAAATGCAAATCTATTTATATAACTTATTTTCATTGATTGTTGGACAGATACCTCAAATTATAAACGGGTAGAGTATGCCTCACTTTTTTTACTATATATAAAATTTAAGAAAAGCTAAGAAAATCATTAAGAAAAAACCCTTAACGCACATGCTAATCCTTATATATATAAATAAATATATAACTTGCATAAGTTGAGCATAATAGCCATAGTAGCACACCAGGCAAATTCAATGTTATCTGAATTCCGGGTTCGATTCCGGGCTGTGGCATTTACTTTTTTTAAAGTTTAAATTTAATAATTGATAATTTTGAAACCAACTCTCATTTAGTGTACAATGCATATTTTTCTTTGAAAAAAATGTATATGCACCGATAGTGTAAAATTACACAGTCAACTAATACCAATCATATTTTCCGCCACATCACCCCACTACACCCCACCTTTTTCATATGACATGGCAAAATGATAGTTTTTTATTGGCTAATTATATAAAACTATTTTATACCGTCAGTGCATTTCCATTAAACTCTTTTTCTTTTGGGCAAATACACAGATATACTGCACTTAATTTTCCTAAATTCCAATTATAACCAGTGAAGAGTTGTTGTGCCGTGGTCCCCACTTTTGTAAATTAACTTGTAGATAAATAAACAATATATAGATAAGGCTCTCCATAAAGGAAATGGACCGGTCAGTTGCGGAACTAGAAAAAATTATGTGGGGAAGCCATAATTTTTTATAATAAATAAATTAAATATGAAAATTTTATTGTATATAAAAATATAAATTATAAAAAGCACAAAAACTTATCTAGTAATTTTTATGAGCTTATAGCTTATTTATATTAGCTTATAATTTATTTTGATTAATTAATTCAATTAGCTTATAACTTATTATTTTTTATTCTAATTTCCCCTATTACCTCACTTAAAAAATTAAATATTAATAAACATATTCCTTTACGTCATTTCATATTTATATATGCTACATCAATTGCTAATTTTATCCAATAATATAAATTAAATATTAAAAAACATATTCCTTTATATAATTTCATATTTATACATGCAACACTAATTGCTAATTTTATCCAATAATATAAATTCAATTAGTTATATGTAATTTTTTGACAAAGTCAAAATTCATTATTATAAAATTAGACTGTATAACTTAAAATAATATTCTAAGTATATATACCGAGTAACTTGAAAACATCAATAATAGACTATAAAATAATATTTGCACTAATACTTGAACTAATATATGTGCCGAGTTACTATTAATAATATTTTTTAGGCTTAATTAGTCTGCAAGTCTCTTAAAGATTTTTTTGGTTTCACTTTTGGTCCCTTAAAGAAAATAAGTTCCACTTTGGTCCCTTATTGATATCTTTGCCAGTCAATATGGTCATTTCCGTCCATTGTTTTTTCAGAAACCGTTAACTTCTGTACATGTGGCAAAATAGGTTGTTACGTGGCACCTGGACAGAAGTTAACGGTTACTGAAATAAATGAACAAAAATGATCATATTGATCGATGGAAATATCAATAAGGACCAAAGTAGAACTTATTTTCTTTAAGGGATCAAAGTGGAGTTTATTTTCTTTAAGGAACCAAAGTAAAACCAAAATAATCTTTAAGGGATCTGCAGACTAGTTAAGCCTATTTTTTAATATAATTACATTAATACGTACTCCACCTATAAAAAAAATATTTTTTGGAGTGGGGGAGGGCCGTGGCAACCCTCAACCCTCCCGTGGTACCGCCACCGGACGCGGTAATTGATCTAGCTGTTCAATTTTTTATCGATAATTGAGATTAATTTAATTAGAAAATTGTCTAAAATATCAGAACAGTTTGACCAAGACTGCGTGAAATTGTGTGAAATATTAACAAAAAGGAATCTTAGTCCTCAATAAAGAGACGGTAGCTAGCTAAAGATATGGTTAGAGATGTCAACAAGGTAGAAAATGTGTGGAGGATGCTACTCTGCTTTTCACCTCTCTTCCAAATTTGTTTCCTATCTCCATCCCTGTTCCCGATCCTTACCATAGTGGAATATTCTTTCCCATTCTCACCTCCAGGAAGATCCACGAATATAGAAACTTAGCGAAATTTCTATACTTTTTTATCAAAAGCATGATGGCACTAGGGTCTGTTTGAAACAATTTTGGTTTTTAATTTTTAAAATGTTTTTTAGAAAACTGTTTTTAAAAGAGAAAAGCAAAACTCTTTAAACATGTTTTACTTTTTTTTGTTTTAAAAACTGATATACAAAAAACAATTTTGGAAAATACTTTTGAAAAATTGGATTAACAATCTTAATATTTAAT
The DNA here is from genome assembly GCA_030408175.1 of Trifolium repens. NCBI lineage: Eukaryota > Viridiplantae > Streptophyta > Magnoliopsida > Fabales > Fabaceae > Trifolium > Trifolium repens. Next base: position 54,087,709 of record CP125844.1, on the reverse strand, counting down.
TTTTAAACTAAAAAACTATTTTTGAGCAGGGAATCAAACATGACCTGATAACATGTTATTTTTTTTTACTTAGTTTTAAAAGTTTGGTGTTTTGACTTTAATATGTAATTGACACCGAAAGAATTCAAACATGTAAATATTGGAGCACTGCACCATTAAGCCAACCTCTGATAGTTATTTTAATTGACGATTTGTATAAACTATATCATATTTTGATAAGAGTTTTCTATTTGTCTTAATCATTCGATTTGCAGTTGTATGAGTCACGGTAATTCATAATTTGATTAATAATTAAATAAAATTTTATCAACAATTATTTTTGTCATAATTCAAATTTGAAATATCTCAAATTGTTAATGAATTTCAGTTATAGACATTGTTTGAGATAAACTAAAAGCTTAAATCCTAAACGAAAAGATATATGTATTTAGTATTTGACATTACTCGAATAAAATTACCTATGTGAAAAACTAAGAACATTATTTTAAAAAAGGTTAAATATATTTTTTGTTTTTAAATATCTCAAACTTTGTTTTTTGTCCCTATAAATTTTTTTAGTAAGTTTTGATATTCAAATATTTTCTATCATGATTTTGGGCTTTTGGTTTACACCACCAGTTTAATCTGGTTCGGGGGTCAGTTCTGGCATCAAGTGGTTCCAGCCCCCTCCCGATCGCAGTTGCGGGGGATCGAACTGTGGTCCTCCCTACCAAGTTCAGCGCCAATCACCACTGAACCAACTAACGATTGGTCATGATTTTGGGCTTTGCTTTTCATTCAACTCGTGTAAATAATTTGAAATTTTGATTTTTCTTTTATGTGGTAATGGTACACTATCGAAATCTCTCTTAAAAAAAATTAAATTTTTTAAACAATAGATGAATTAAATATGAATTTTTAAACTAATTGAGCAAAAAGAAATTATATAAATAATTCATTTTATGTTAAAAATTCTAATTTTTTATGGAAGAAGTTATTATAATAATATAAATATGTATAAAAAAATAATAAATGAATTTGAACGTACACAAGAGCTAGATTAAAAATTGGGACAAAAAATTGTGAGAAAAAAATATTTGGAGGAATTTGAAACCGTTATTCCATTATGTGCGTACAAATTAGTTACAATATTGCTACATTTTTCTTTTGGGCAAAGAAATTGTTATTTTGTGCTTACTAAATATAATAGTTTATAGTACTTTTAACCTTTAAGCCATTTTTCAATAGATCGACTCTCCACTAATTTTGACCAAGTCAATGTACATGTGGACAATCACTAATTAAGTGACTTACATATCACATGCTGCATATACAATTATTAACACAATTAGTTCTTTTTAAAAAAAATTAATAATCACATTTGTGGCAAAATAATAATATAATATATAGATAGATATCTATCAAATTATTAGTCAAAAAATAAGAAGATAGATATTATATTAAACTAACAAATAAAAAGTATTTGAAATTAACTAACAAATAAAAAGTATTTGAAATTAACTAACAAAGAGATATTGGGCATTTGGGCTTTTCAAAATAAAATCAAAGAGATATTGGGTGATATGTATATAGATAAAGTTTTAAATCGCTTCAATAGATAAAAAAAGATAAGTTTTAAATCAAATGATATAATTCAAGAAAGTCGGTTTCAAATAGATTTAGTTTACCCGTTAATATCTCATAGGTTTGTTATTAAATCAAATGGATATCTATATATATTGACAATTGCTACTATTTTTTAGTTAATACAATTCACACTTTGTTCTTCACACAGCTTCTAATAGTTACTATGGAAACTCAAGCTCAGCAAACAATAGATGTAAGTCTCTCTTTTTCTTTTTATTAGGTTGCATGCAAACCAACATATACCATGAATGTAATGTAACACAAAAATAAGAAGAAAATTTAATTCAATCATATCATAGAAATAAAAAAAAATTTAAGAATTGAGTGAACAATTTAGTTTTTGAAATTTGCAAAATAACTATATTGTTTTAAAGAAAGAAAGAAAAAAAAAAGGTTTTATGACTTTTTGGATTCAATAAGACACTACTATTCGAGTTAATATGTAGATTTTATTTTATCAAAGTTAATAAGAAGAAAAGAAGAAGTTAATAATACATAGATCTTGCATTACTTTTTATGAATGTTTACCGGAGAGTTATTTTAATGGAAAAACTAATATTTTGTGGTGTAAATTGAGTATCTCCACACGAGACTTATAAACTAATCAATTGAAGTTTGAACTCGAAATCTTGAATATTAAGTTAGAAAAAATATGTTATAGCTTTAATTAAGTGCTCTTGGTTTATGGAAAAAGTAACTAAATTGACTAATGTTCATTAATTTAAAGAAATTAATTTTTTTATTTAAATTTGAAGATTAAATTGGCCAAACTTACAAAATTTAAATTTGAAGCCTAAATCGACCAAATTTACAAAATTTAAATTTGAAGACTAAATTAACAAATTAAATATTAAATATTTTTTGTGTTTTTAATCATTAGTCCAACTACTGCAATTTATTAAACTTGAATTTTTTTAATATTGGCTTATACAAGATATAGAACCATATCTTACATGTAACTAACTAATTTTATTTGTTGTTAATTAAATAGATTGATGAAAACCTACGTAGGGAAAAGGAGATTAATGACTGGCTTCCTATTAGTGCTTCAAGAAATGCAAATTGGTGGTACTCAGCTTTCCACAATGTTACTGCTATGGTTGGTGCTGGTGTTCTGAGTCTCCCTTATGCCATGTCTGAGCTTGGATGGTAATTAAATCTTTTAATCCAAACTTGTATTTTTTTTATCCTTTGTTTTTTACAATACTTGTATTATTTTTATCTTAAATAAATAAAAGTTGAAAATTAAGTAAAATAATACTTATGTAACATTTTTTATACTACGTCATATCCTTAATGAATCTGATGTATCCGATTCATTGAATATCTGATATATTTAGTCTACATGTTAACCAAGTACATTTTTACTTTATAATTAAGAATGGACGGATTATAATATATGGATTTGATTATTTGTTGATTTAACAATCACATAACAATCTCTTAACTCTTTTCTTCTTCTTTTTCTTCAGGACACCTGGAGTAATACTACTAACCATGTCATGGATCATCACCTTTTATACTCTATGGCAAATGGTTGAGATGCATGAAATGGTTCCGGGAAAACGTTTCGATAGATATCATGAATTGGGTCAACATGTCTTCGGCGAAAAATTGGGTCTTTATATTGTGGTGCCACAACAACTCGTCGTTGCAGTTGGATTGAATATAGTATACATGGTCACCGGAGGAAAATCATTGCAGAAAGTCCATGAACTTCTATGTACTGATTGCAAGGACATAAGATTAACCTTCTTCATTATGATTTTCGGCTCTGTTCACTTTTTTCTATCACATCTTCCAAACTTAAACTCTGTTTCGGGTGTATCATTAGCAGCAGCAATCATGTCCATAAGGTACAACTTTTAATTATCGAGTCTTATATTATAAACATTTTAAGTTGGTCCTTCAAATTTCTAACGTTTGAATTAGTTATCTTTGACATTGATATTTATTTTTCTCTACAGTTACTCTGTAATTGCTTGGGCAGCTTCTGCCAATAAGGGCATTGAACACAATGTTGTGGATTATGGTTTTAGATCGAAGACTACAGCAGGAAATGTCTTTGGCTTCTTCGATGGCCTTGGCAATATCGCTTTTGCCTATTGCGGACACAATGTGGTTATGGAAATTCAAGCAACAATACCATCTACACCGGAAAAACCATCAAAGCGTCCTATGATCAAAGGAGTGATCGTTGCCTACATAATTGTCGCTTTGTGTTACTTTCCGGTTGCTCTCATTGGTTATTGGGTGTTCGGAAATAGTGTTGACGACAACATACTCATGAGTTTACAAAAACCAAAATGGCTTATTGCTATGGCAAACATATTTGTTGTTATCCATGTTATTGGAAGTTATCAGGTAAAATTTATTTGTTTTCTCTCTAGCTAGTAATTCTTTATATTATTCTTTTTAAAATTTTCTTTCTTTGTTTGTTGTTCTAAATCATAGTCACCATATCTAACTAAATGTTCAAATGTAGATTTATGCAATGACGGTGTTTGACATGATTGAAACTGTGATGACGAAGAAGATGAATTTCAAGCCCACCAAAATACTTCGTTTTATTGTTCGAAATGTGTATGTGGGTAAGTAAAAATTTTCCACTAAGTTGTTTTGTAACTTTTTAGTTGAATTTCTTTTCTATCTTTAATAAAACAATAACATAAACTTCTTTTTGTTTTCAGCATTCACCGTGTTGATTGCTATTACCTTCCCGTTTTTCGGTGGTCTATTAGGATTTTTTGGAGGGTTTGCTTTTGCACCAACAACATACTTTGTAAGTCATTTAAATTTGTGAATTTATATCTAATAAGATTACTTAGGGATAAAGCAACTTAAATTAACTGTTTGTTTTCTTAATTAAATTTTCAGCTACCATGCATCATGTGGCTTTCAATCTACAAACCAAGGAGATATAGCTTGTCATGGTGGTCTAACTATGTAAGTTCAAATTTGGTTTTATTTTAATAAGTCTTATTTAAATTGTTAATTATATTTTGAGCCTGACTTAATCTTATTTCTTTGGTGATAGTTCTGCATTGTGTTTGGCATGCTTTTGACGGTTTTGGCACCTATTGGAGGATTGAGGTCAATCATAATCAATTGCAAGGAATACAAGTTCTACTCTTAAAGTGAATCAATCATCTTATTGTTAGTGGAAAAAGTTGCTACCAAAACAGAGGAAATTTTATAGATTTTTCTGCCTCTTTTCTTTATTCAAGATGTATAGTCTATGAGTATATTGTTCATAAGCTTGCTAGAATAGTCATTTTTTAGGTTAGGCGCTATTATCTTGAGATGCTACCTACTTGTATTGAAATTATTTTGATTAATGAAATTTTTTAAGTTTGTGAAAAAGTAAATAATTCTAATTGATTTAGGAGTTGGTATGTGCCTCTCTAGTTTGAACATCTACTTTATATTAAGAATTTCACATGTGATTGAGGAAAATTGGTTTTAGTAGTAATATCAAATAATAATAATAATAATAATGGTGGATAAAAATTATTCAAAAATTTTATTTTTCTTTTCAGTGAAGTTAATCCTATTTGAGACATTGTTGATATTAAATATGGACATTTCTTTTGATCAAGATTTGAATCTATATTCTTTTCGCATGCTAACTAAAGTCATATTTGTAACAAAAAAATAAGTCATGTATTAATCAAATTCCACAGAACAAACATGTTAAGAGAGGAAAAACAATTATTAGGAATAAAAATGAAAGTCTTCCCCTTAGCTTCTCCCTTTTCAAAACTCATCCATGTGAATGGGACTTTATATTAATCACAAATTTATTTATCACCATTAATCATGATGAAATCTTACAATAGTAATAATATAAAAAAGAGAGAGAATTCATTCAAAACACAGACAGACAGAGCACACTGACTATGGTGTGTTAAAGCTTAGAATGATTGTATTATATGAAATTATGAACTTGAGGTCGGAACAATAACTAGTAATATGAGTATTTTTCTTTCAAAAAAAAGTACTATTTTGAAAGAGATTAACATTGACTCTTTTAAATACTATTTTTAATATTAATTATTTTGACATGATTTGGATCTCTCTTGTTGGAGATAAGACTTAGAAATTATGAACTATGACTATGAGGGAGGAAATCCGTATATATGAATGAAACACTGAGAATTGAATAAGGAAAGGTTGAAAAGAGTAAAAGACGTGACTTACGTGAAGATAGATACCCAATAAAAATAAATAGTTTAAATTCGGTTGAGAGAAGAGAATTACATATGTTCCCCATAAATTTCTCTCTTGTGTATAAAAAAAATCGATTGAAAAAAGAAAATTCACCTTTTGTAACTCACATGTTTCTCGATGGAACGGGTATTAATTAATTATAACGGCAATTTATTAAAACAAGAACTATTGATTTTTTATTTTACAGTTTAGTCACTACATATATGATCTAAATCCAATGTGACAAAATGAGTTAAACTCGTACAAAATGGTGAATTGGTGTTTAAATTTCAATTAAGAGAGATACACGCAACACTACTCGAATTGGATCATTGGAGAAGAAAAAAATCTCTTTCAACTAGAGTTGAATGTAACAAAAGATCTTAGACTTTTATAATATAGTGAACTAAATATTAGAAATAATATAAAACTATTGATATAGTTAATCCTAACAGCTTAAGCTTTTGAGATAATCGTTTATTTGACATGGTATCAGAGCCTCTATGACTAAGTGGTCTAGAGTTCGATCCTCACTCCCCTCACTATCTAATTAAAAAGTGGAATTTAAGCATATGGTAGGTGGACCTATACATTATCCACGCTTCAAGCTCAAATGGGCTCTTGTGTGAGAGGACGTGTTATAAATAATATAAAGTCATTGATACAGTTAATCCTAACAGCTTAAGCTTTTGGGATAATCGATTATTTGACACTAAAGTTTGAATCTCGTCCAAAAGATATAATGTTTGACACCACTCTTATACAGTAATAACATAAAAATCTCCATCTAAATATCAAAAAATAAATTTAAAAATCTTTCATAGCTTATATATATATATATATATATATAATGTTATACTATGAATAATACTAACAAAACATTTTATTTTGGGAAAAAAAGGCACATTTGGTGGAGACACATCACATAAAATACATTCTTTTAACATATACATTTCAATAACTCTATTTAATCAATTAAAAATTATATGTGAATTCCACATAATTTAGGGTCCGTTTGGTTCGAAGTTTTTGGAGGGGAGGGGAGGGGAGGTGAGGGAATATTTTAAATTTTGGAGAAGTAATTTACTTTTTTACTCTTAACCTTATAAACTCAAAATAAGGATTAAATTATAATGGATATATTACGTCAAAAAAAAATTTAATGGATATATAACAAAAAAAAATCTAATGAGTAAAAAACCTAAATTTTTTTTGTTGTAAAAAAAAAATAAAACCTAGAATTTTAATATTCCAACAAGGATAATTTTGAATTTTAGTAAAAAAATGAGGGTAATTTTGTCAACATAATAAATCTCTCCCCTCACCTCCCCTCCCCTCCCCTCCCCTCCCCTCCTTCTCAATTGAACCAAACAGACCCTTAAGGGAGCCTAGCTATGTGAATTTTAATTTAAAGGTCAAAGAGACCGTTTAAGTTCGACTTTGAGATCTATATACATAATTTGCAAACAAATAGCACAACATCCATAGTAGCACACCAGGCAAATTCAACTGATATGAATTCCGGGTTCAACTCCCGGCTGTGGAATTTTTTAGTCATAATTTAATAATTTTTATACAACTCTTCTTTTTTAAATTGAAATTTTTATACCATTTTTCTTTATCACAGGACCACATACTTTTTGGGTAATTAGTCAACTTTGTAGAACCTACAAGAAATACTTAGGTGTATTTTTTTTATTTACGGATATTTAGGTGTATTTGTTTTTTATAATAAAGGTTTAGGTGTATTATTGGATATCAATTTACCATGTCTCAAACTCTCAACCCCAAAAATCATGAGTTTGGTAAAATGATAACTATTAATATCTCACTTTACACTTTAGTCATTATAAATGATTTAAATCCGATGTAGTGAAATGGGTTAGACCAATACAAAATGAAGAATTGTGTTTGAATTATAGCTGAGAGAAACACAGATATTTAATGTTTGACACTATTCGAATAGGATGTTACTGAAGAAAAAAAGAATAAAATTTCCTTTCAACTAGAGTTGAATGTAGCATAAGAGGCTAGAAATTTATAATATGGTGAAACCAACGTTTGAATCTCAATCAAGAGATGTATCTATATCTTAATGTTTGTCACTACTTGTACAATAATAGGATAAAAGCCTCCATATATAGCTTACATACTGTTATACTATGAATAATGGTAGCAATACTCTCTTTTAAAACATCACATAAAAGTTTTTAGAGAAATTTGTCATCCATTTGAATCCTACAAGGCTAGAGATATTAATCTCTGCAGTATTGCGCAGAGGATATCTAATTTACGTAAAAAAAGAATCACATAAAAAATACTCTTTAACACTTTTTGTGTGCTAATCTTCGATTTTTAGGCTAAGTGTCTTTGATAATTTGGAGTTCGACCGCAAGGTAAATAAAATATGATTAAAAGTTATTTCTCTAAAAAAATCGAATTTAAGTTCTTCTAAATAATTTATTATTATATATAAGGAGAATTCATTAACCATTTGATCATAATCACTTAATTTTGAAAACATAATTTTCACTACTTTATTTAATCAATTAAATTTTAACCAAATTCCACCAAATTTATATAGAATTCATATAATTTGGTTAAACTTGTGTAACATTTAAAGAATAAAAGAGACCATTTAAGCGTGTGTGGGTGTGTGTTGAAAGAGCTAACATTCTGATTACTCTATATATAAATAATTTGCGGCTAATTATCACAACATCCACAGTAGCACATAAGGCAAATTCAAGATTATGAATTCCGGGTTCAATTCCTGGCTGTGGAATATTTTTTTTTTAGTTTAAATAATTTTTTACACAAATCTTCCTTTTTAAATTTAAATTGTTATACCAGTTTTCTTTGTTACAAGGCCACATCTTTCTTTATGATAGGATTTTTTTTTATGGAAAGGGTATATCTGTTGTTTGTACGAATAGAAATTTGTTGTATATATTGAGTTTTCTCGTTTTCTGTTTTTCTAACAAAATTTATTATTTATTTCTTACATAATTTTTTTTCTAAGAGAAAGACCGTTTGGCCAATTTACAAACAAATACAATGATTAAAACACAGAAAGCTTTTTTGTTAGTGAAGAAAGAACCTTCATTTTTTCCCTATATAAATTAGATTTTGTGAAGAGTCTCATATTAGTTGTGAGATAGTTGGAATAGATGTTTATGAATGAGAACAATCATCACCTTACAAAGTCAACTTGTAAGGAGATAATTAAGACTTTTATAACACACCCACTTGCGCCGAATACTATTGGGTTTTGTTGGCGGATATAAATGGTGGTGCCCCGATCAAAATTTTGATAGGAAAATTCTCCCCCCCAGTATTTCAATTTTGTCGTTGAATCAAAAGTTCGCAGCGCGTTTTCCTAGTGCAAATTCGGCAAAATTTCGGAAAACACATTCCAAAATTCGTATTCAAGGCAAAAAATAGTTCAAAAAACGTGTTCCGAACAGATTGTGGAGGAGGCTATAATACTATCTTAGATCATTTGAGTTTAGCCTAACTCAACTTTACAAACCTGACTTATAAGGAGAGGATTGTCCTCACTTATAAACATTTATTCAAGTCATCTCGCAACTAATGTGAGACTCTTAATATATATTGTCAAGTGGATAAAGTACTAATTCAAAATGTACCGTATATTATCTATAAGAAAACGTTTGATTTTAAAATTGTTCTTACAATTTGACAAATTAAGGGCAAATAATTGGACAAATTTAGTCTATCTTGGCCTAAATACAAATTATCTAAAATTTCAAAATAATATTTTATCTACAAATAAATATTCTAGTGATATAAGTTGAAGTAATTAAGAATTTACTATGGATTATTTAGTTAACCATCAGCTGTTAATCACACTGACCTTGTATCTTGTGAATGAAGAAAATTCCATTAGGAGAAAAGAGGTGTTCAACAAAACCGTCGACAGAGATTATAGTCATCGCTAAACAACTGTAAAAAAAATTATACCTATAACATAATAGGAAAAAAATATAGAATATTATGTATCATCTTTTTCAATAAAAATAATCAATCGATCCAATTGAGTTCTGAATATATTATTGGTGTCTACAATTTGGTTATTGAGAGGTTTGGTTACAATTCTGTCCCAATTCATGTGCTAAAACTAAAATAGTTGAACCATGGCATGATCTATAAATCTTGCCAATTTGATGTCCAATTCAATGTTTCAAACATTAATCTATTTCGTGATTCACCTAATGGACACTCATAACATTCCAAAGTAGTAGTATTCCTATTCCATTACAAATGCATAAACATAGGCACCCAAACCCAATATTTGTTGTATCTAAGGTTAGCTATCAATTAGGTGGTTCATGGTTGAAGGATTGAGTTGATTAATCTCTTTGTTTAGGTAAATGAGAAGAAAATTCAAATTGCCTCCAACTAGTAATGTTCCAAATCTAATGTCTAAAATTGCTAGTTTGTAGATTGCTCAAGTTAAACCACATTAGTGATGCAAGACAAACGCCTAATATCGCACAAATGAGAACGAAAGTGTGTTTGGTACATTTTTTTCCGTTTTAGTTGAAAATTTAGTTCCCATTAATTTTGCCATATATGGCTAGCTAGCTAGCTATCAATAATATATGGTTCACGGTTGAACCATTGATTAAAAACCATTGGTTTTTTTTTTTTTTTTTAAAGACAAAGCAACAATTAAAATTTATACTCTTTACAAAGTATTTCAATTTGCTACATGATTGAAATTAATATTCCAATCAATTCCCTATGGTATCAATTTTGGTGGGCTAGTCCATACAGAGTAAAAAAAAACTTTGGCTTTAGACGGAGCCCCCACAAATGGACGGTAGGATTGCTCCGGTCGAATTAGTCAATCCTTAGACCGGATATATACCAAGTTAAGAAATAAATAAAAAATTCCAAATCCAATGTCTGAAATTACTTGTCTATAGATCCTTTAATTAGTTGAAGAATGATGGTGAAGCAAAACACCTATCACACAATTGTAATACTAAAAGAATCACAGCGTACAAATTTGTGATTTTGATAAAACATACACTGATCATAACTTCATCAATTAATATTAACTCTATATTTATTCACGATAATTACACTTAAGTAAAAAATAAAAGAACACATGATTCCTCTTTGATTCCTATTCAACCTAGTTACTTTTTATTTTTTTTTAACAGCAAAAGTATTATTATTAATATTAATATAATCGGTCTCTCTGCACAAAACGAGCAGAGGTCAGGAAAGCGGAACTATAATACATAAGTGACGTATGTAACCATTACTACCAGCAACTTCATCACCTTCCAAATAAGACTTCAACTATTAATTATCACTATTTCATAAGCACATCATTCAAAAAAACTAATAAAAACAACCAAATAGAGAGCAATGTCACTGGATAAAACAAGAGAAAGAATTATGTAAAATGGAACAACACCAAGAGTAGCGAGTATTAATGGTTCGAGTCCAAGCATGATCAGAGCATTACCATAAACAAATGCAATGCAGGAGACGAAGATCCAGAAGCCGATATTGAAGAGGTTATTGCCGCGGTTTTTTATGCGGATATTTTCTCCGACTATGAAGGGGGTGGCAGAGGAGGCAAGAAAGCATATGGATGTAGCAGCAAGGTTGATGATGCCGTTGTTGTCGTCGTTGCTTGGGTTGATGATGTACATTACGTAGTAAATAGTTGCGCCGAGTAAATGTATAAGAAATATATAGAAGTTTATCTTAGCAAGATTGATTAAACCCTCAATGCGGCGGAGAGTGACGGTTTCCTCCGCCATTGCTTGATTGAGTTGCTGGTGGTAGAGATTGAGTGAAAAAAAGTGGAAAGAAATAAATAATGTGAAGAATGAAGAGAGTTGAGGAAAGAAGCTACCATTTTATTAACAAATGTTGGGTCGGGTCGGGTTATCAATGTACATAAATACAAGTTGTTTGATAGGGAAATGTTACACCATCAAAATGGTAAGTCCTTGCTCAATAAGTATAAGTGTACTATCATATAGGTACTCTCATTATGGAGGAAAAGGAAATGAAGTTTATTGTGTGTGGGGTATTTAAATAAAGGACACTCTTCAATTCTCTATGGTGGTGCAATTACGAAATTTTTACAGCCATTAATGATAATCAGGATTCGTCTCTAAAGTAAGTAAAGCCTAATAAAAAATTACTCCTTATAAAAATAGAACTAAAATTCTTCCAAATAATTTATTATAGAGAAAAATCGTTAATCATTTGAGCATAATAGCTTAATTTTTAACACATATTTTTCAATAAACTTTATTTAATTGATTAAAATTTCCACGAGTCCCACCAAATTGATATAATTTATATAGAATTCACAAAATTTGGTGAACTTTCTGTGAATTTAAGTGTGTGGCTAGAGAACTAACACTGCTTTTTTTTATTTATGAGGAGAACTAACACTGCTTATTATACGATACTATATATTTATAATGGGCAATTAGTTATCACAACATCCACAGTAGCACACCAGGCAAATTCAATTGACTATGAATTCCGGGTTCGATCCCCGGCTGTGGAATATTTTTTCAGTTTTAATTTAATATCTTTAATACAACTCTTTTTTTTAAAATTGAAATTGTTTTACAATTATTGTTTTTTACAAGACCGCATATTTTTGGGGCAATAAGTCAACTGAACCTATAAGAGATACTCGGCTATACATATATATTGTTGTTTTCTTTATGATAGGGTATATTTGTTCTTGTACAAATGGGTTTTTTTTTTCTTTTAGCAAAAATAGGAATTTGATGTATATATTGAGTTTTCGGGTTTTCTACACAAAAAAATATATATATTTATTTGTTCAAAAAGTATTTGCTAAGAGGAAGGTCATTATTCCAAATTACAAACGAATAAAACGATCTCAAAATAGAAAGTTAGTAAAGAAAGAACGTTCATTTTTTCCTATAAATTAGATATTGCCAACTGGATAAATTAACTCCAGAATAAATCATAAATTATCTTTAAGAAAATGTAAGAAATACAAATTTCAATGCAGAATTTTTCTTTTTTTATTCCTTAACTAGTGTCCGTAGCATGACCCGTTAGTTAATCATTAGTTGCAAATTCACACCGATCTTGTTTCTTGTGAACGGAGAAAATAATAAAAATAGTTCATCTTGTGTTCAACAAGACCCTCGGCGAAAAATGATCATCGCTAAACAACAATAAAAAGTTCATATTTATAATATAATAAAAAAAGTCATAGAATATTATGTACCAACTTTTACAAATATTTTTAAAACAAAGTAAAAATCAAACGGTCCAATTGAGTCGCGAATTGGTATTGTCTACAATTTGGTAGTTAAACCGTGATCCAGAAATCTTCTCAATTTGATGTTCAATTCGATTTTTAAAACCATAATCTATTTCGTGAATCATGATTCACCTAAAGGACACTCTTAACTTTCCAAAGTAGTAGTATTCCATTACAAATGCATAAACATAGACACCCAATATTTGTTGTAGCTAAGGTTAGCTATTAGTTAGGTAGTTCAAGGTTGAGCAATGAGTCGATAATCTTTGTTTAGGTAATAGGTAAGCCTGACTCCCGAGAAGTCACTTGGATGAAGATTTGTTCTTCAACCTAGAGGAACTCGGTTTGAGATCCGACACCAATAGATAATAGGTAAATGAGAAGTAAATTTCAAATTGCAAAGTGGTTCAAATTGCACAAATGCAAACACTAAGTCAATGTTTGGATTATTGATGAGTTTGCCAAAATCACCATATACAACTGTAAATTTAATACACACTACACTATAGCTTCATCAAATCAAGGAGCTACTGTAAACAGCATAATGAGCATTGCAACAAACTGTTGTGGAGCCATACAGAGTTTGAAATTTTTCAAAAATAGTTAAGAGTAAAAAGAAAGAAACTCCCACATTTGCATAATACATTCCACCATTCTAATACAATCACTGGATTCCCACATCAGCTGCCATATCAGCTTTACTCAAAATGTCACAAATAAGTAAATTAACAATTACTTTGATACACTTCAAATGAATTACAAATGTCGAAAGAATGCATGTAACTATTTGCAACATTAGGATGCGTTTACAAAGTTTCGAGCAACATCTAAACTCAACTCTTCATTCACCTAAAGAAATAAAACAATAATAGAAGTTTCTGTTAAAGACGATGTAATAATAACATCAGCATAAATGAGAAACATTCTGTCAAAAAAGATAAATGAGAGACATCATTTTTGGATTTCTTCTTTGTATTTTCTTGGAATTTCATGGCAAAAATGTATTATTTTCTATATTTGACAACTCTGCAGTACACAAAATTATCTTACTAAATGATGAAAGAATATCTTTCGAGAAGACCCCTAAAAATGAAATGGTCGTTTTTCATAGAAAATAAGTATGTGTTTCTATATGCATAATTTTGAGACACTAAAAGTTGTGTTTCAGCAAAAAAGCTTTCCATAATTTCTTCTAAGAAACAATGAGAAAAATGATAATCATATGACACATACCAGTCTCTTATGAACTTGTTGGAATGCCTTGCAAAATCTCTCTGCTTCTTCTGTACCAACCTGTCGAAACATAAGAACCATTGAGCTGAGTCTCATTCTAAGTTTTCTTGACAACAAATCAACAATGACAGGTAAATGACATAGATCTCTGTGACATCACCATGACAGTTATAGCACAAATATTATGATATAACACACCCTAGTCCAGAACACACACCTCTCTCACTTCTCTCTATTTCTGTGTGCAATGTGTAACAATTTAGGTTTAATTATCGCCCTCACAAACATAACTGCGATAAAGAGAAAATAAAAGTGTAGACAACTAAAGAATGTTCATACATAAAAATGATAAACTAAAATGCTTCTCTACTATAACAACAAAAGCTTATCCTTATAACTTTAGAATGCTATGATCAACACAAAGGTCCATTATTTGATGAAACTTCCAAGAGCATGCAAACAATGTCTACTAGGTCACTGATTCTAAAGGAAGAAGGCAATGGTGCAAAGTCTCAATTTTTTATTGACATGTCATAACGGACATTTTTTTTTATATCTATACAGAAAGACAGAATCCGTGTTTTATCATTAAGAAAATATTAATTAGTTAATGCATAAATGAAAATCAAAGTAATTCAAACCGAGTTTGAGAAAAGATAGAATTGAATATGAATAGAATCTTCCTAGAATTGCAATTAGTTTCAATTAAAAGTTCATAATATTCAGCTTCAAACTTTTAAGGTTAAACCCTACTTTATAGTGTAGTTATAAAGGTTGAAAAGCAAAGAACTAAACAAGGGAGCAATAAAATATCCAATAAACATGTTCTATCTTCCTTTTTAATAATTTAAGCAATGAGATAATTCTAGTACATAAATCAGTATGCAAGTAAAAGTAAACAGGTGAATTCAAAATACCTTTTTAGCAGCCTCTGACTTCAGCTTGCTCCAAAATGAATCTGTTAGTTTGAAGAATTAATATAAGCAAATCATTAATTTAGATAACACAATCCGGTTGATTGTAGTAATAAAATTAACTATATTGCTCAGAAACTAGTGAAAATTGATGTACTTTGTTGAAAAACAAAGTTGATCAAAACGTTCCACATATATTAGACAGATTAAATTTGTCAAATAATAAAGGTTATATGGAATACCATGTTTGCTGGTTCCTTGATTCTCAAAATCCTTATCATTTTCATTCCATGCATCATGCCATTCGTTTAGCTGCAAAGATGAGTTTGTTAAACAGCATTATATATTTACATAGACATCAACACATACAGCAGTTTCAGCTCTACCTCTTCCTGTGCAGATCCAGATCCAGATCCAGATGCTAATTGTCTGGATGATGATGATTCTTCCTGAAAATTAACAGTTGCCAATTAGGTTCCTGAGTGTATTCTCAAATGTAGAATCTTGTAAAGTATTTGAGCTAATATAATTTGAATTTTGTTTCATGTAGTTTCAGACTATGCTGTGGGAATCATCATTTCAAATTCATGAATTAAATTAAAATATATTACATTACATGCAAACCTTCATCCATGCTAATGCTTTTAAGGTAGAAAATTCCTATAAAATGCTAATGTCTTCCATCATATTACATATGCAAATGGAAAAATCATGGGAAACTACTCCAATCTTTTCCTCAAATGAAAATCATAGAAAAATGAGATAATAGTATATCTATTCTGACAACTCCCTGGACAAATCCTAGATTCGTAATTGTAAGAAAAACCCTAGATGAACAACAAAACACAGCACAAAGAAGGATGCGGATTTTAAAAACAAAAAAGAGGCTTTTCCAGGGTCTAGCAGCAAGTACTTGCACACCGTCATAGCACCTTCCAACCAACAACTCCCACAGAAAACAAATAATTATAAATTTAATGCTTAGCTCCCCAAAGAGTTATACCCTCATTGCTATTTCAAAAGCGTCTATAACTTATTAAGCACTGATACAGATAGAGGCACATACAGCGGACATATCACTGACTCAGACACCAATAATAATTTGAGAATTTGGAGGTGATAAAATGTAGCCATATGTGTTTCTGTCAGACATCGAACATGTGTGTCGGTGCTACATATTCTATAACTTCAATACCTAGTTGAAACTGACAACACTATTTCACAAAAGTTCTTTCGCATCAATTATTACACAGCCGTACGTTTGGTTCCGCGGTGAGCAAAATTGATTGATTCTGACAAAAATTGAATTGAAGATAAAGTGATCTATGTTTGGATATATTCATGTAAAAGTGAGTTGATCAATTCTACAATTAGAAGTTACAATTTCTAGCTTCAAGTAGAATCAGCTCTGGAGACAAAATCAATTCTACGGTAGAGAAACAAAACATGTCAAAATCAATTATACACCTCTAGAATCAACTTTGGATCTTCCAAAAGTGGAACCAAACATATACACCAATTCCCCTACTTGCAAACAGGAACCACAACCTTATGATCAAATAAACCTAATTCATATCTGGTACTAATTAAGACCTCAATCTTATACAAAACTCCTCTCACTTTTCTGTGAAATCTTCTAATCTAAAACTATCTCAAAACAAAGAATAATAAGCAAATGGAATTCACAAATGGGTATCTTAAAAATCGAATCTTTAAACAATAGGGAAGTGATATTTCTAATTGTGAATAATAATAATGATAAAAAAATCAAGAAGAACCCATAACGTAGTAAACCCTAAAAACAGAAACAGTAGCAATTGAGAGAGAGTGAGAGAAGTACAGTGTAATCACGAGAACGAACAGAAGGGAAGAGTTGGAGAAGACGTTGAAATTCAGCTTCATCCATGGTGTTACAGAAATGGTTGACTGCTAAAATTATCTGTGAAATGTGATCTTGACGGGAAAGACTTCACTGACTCCACAACCTTTGTTTGGAGAATGAAGGACACTGCAACTAATTCTCAAATTCTATATCATTATTATATTATTTTTTATGGTGAAGTCTATATCATTATTATTCGATTATTATTTGTGATAAAAAAAATCAATTCTCATAATTAAATAAGTGGAGAGTTTTTTCGTTTGAATGTGACTGATCTTTTACAAAATTGGATCGGACATTGAATCGGTTTTAGTATTGGGTTATTGGTAAATTGATCGAATTATTGGATAATTGATTGAACTATATGATTAAATTCGATAAAATTAGATATATTGATTTAAAAAATTGGTCTACATAACAAAACTATATACCCCTCCGTCTCAAAATGTATGCAAAAAAAAAATCACACTTACTAAGAAAAGTAAAATCCAAAATGTGATAATTTGAAGTATGACTTTTTGTGTTTTTCCTGAAATAAATTTCATGAAAAGATGTAAAAAGAATTGTAATTGGTTAAAGTTAGGGTTAAGGGTTAAAATTAGAGTTAAAGGTTAGGATTTAGGGTTAAAATTCGGTTAATGTTAAGGTTAAAAGTAGACATAGAGTTAAAATTAGGCTTATGGTTAAGTGTCTTTAGTTACAAGTCATTAGGGTTAGGGTTTAAATTAAGGTTAGGGGTTCGGGTTTAAATTAGGGTTAGCGTTAAGTGCCTTTAGTTACAATTGTTCGATTGTTCGATTAGGGTTAAGGTTTAAATTAAGGGTAGGGGTTAAAGTTATTGTTAAGGGTTAAATGTTAGGATTAGGATTAAATTTAGGGTTAAGTGTCTTTAGTTACATTTGTTAGGCTTAGGGTAAAAATTAGGGCTAGGGTTAAGTGCCTTTAGTTATGATGATTGTTAGGGATAAGGTTACCTGTCTTAAGGGTAAAAATTAAAATTAGAGTTAATGTTTAAATTAAAATTAGGGTTAAGGTTAAGTTAAAATTAGGGTTAGGGTTGAAATCAGGGTTAAGTGTTAGGGTTAGGATTAGGGGTTAAAGGTTATGGTAAGGGTTAAGGGTTAGGGTTAAAATTGGGTTAATGTTAAGGTATTAGGGTTAGGGTTAAAATCAGGGTTAGGATTTAGGATTTTAGGATTTTAGGGTTTGGGGTTTAGGGTTTGGAGTTTAGAGTTTGGGGTTTTAGGGCTTAGGGTTATAGGGTTAATTTTTTAGTTTTATGATTTGGGGTTTAGGATTTTAGGGTTTGGGGTTTAGGGTTTGGAGTTTAGAGTTTGGGTTTTAGGATTTTAGGGTTTGGGGTTTAGGGTTTGGAGTTTAGAGTTTGGGGTTTTAGGATTTTAGGGTTTAGGGTTTGGAGTTTAGAGTTTGAGGTTTTAAGGATTTTAGGGTTTCGGGTTTAGGATTTGGAGTTTAGAGTTTGGGGTTTTAGGATTTTTGGGTTTGGGGTTTACGGTTTAGAGTTTGGGGTTTTAGGGTTTGGGATTTAGGGTTATAGGGTTAATTTTTGAGTTTTAGGGTTTTAGAGTTTAGGGTTACGGTGGTTAAAATTAGATGTAACCCTATACCCTAAATCCGAAACCCCAAATACAAAACCCTAAACCTTAAAATTGAAACCCTATAACCCCAAACTCGAAACCACAAAACCCTAAATCCCTAAATCCCAAACCATAAAATCGTAAACCCCAAACCATAAACCCTAAAACCCAAAACCCTAAAACCCTAAACCCCAAACCTTACACCCTAAAACCTGAAACCCTAAAATCCCAAACCCTAAACGCTAAACCCTAAAACCCTAAACTCTAAAACCCCAAACCCTAAAACCCTAAACCTTAAACACCAAAACCCTAAATTCTAAAACCTTAAGGAATGTTTTAAAGGAGTTAGTGGCTATCCAAAGGAATGTTTTTTGGGAGGTGGGTCGGTGGAAAAGAAGATGTGTTGGGTTAGTTGAGATCGTATTTGCCAACCGAAAAAAAAGGGGAGGTTTAGGAATATAAAAAATTGGAGCTCTTTAACTCTTCTCTTTTGTGTAAATGGAAGTGGAGATGTTTTAAAGATAAAGAGGCACCGTGACGTGATTTGTTGAAGTTTAGATATGGTTCTTTTGCAGATTTTTTTTTGTGTGGGGAAGTCATGGAGAGACTTAAAAAATCTTCAATTTGGTGGTGAGATTTATGGAACTTAGGCAGGGAGGTCGATGGTGGGTGGTTCGGTTCTAATATTAGTAGTGTTCTTGGAGATGGTAAAGAGCTTGGTTTTTGGAAAGAAAAATGGATTGGTACGACCACATTGAAATTATTGTATCCTGATCTTAACCTTAAATCATCTATGCAAAATGGTATTGTTTCGGTGATGGGGTTGTTGGTCTACAATGGATGGGTGTGGAGGCTAGATTATAATGATATTCTCTCGTCTGTTAAAGCATTTTTAACGCATGATTTGCTGAACCTGTTGAACTCGTTTCACCCGCTCCCAGATGCGAAGGATAGGCGCAGATGGATATCGTCTCCTGCTGGGATTTTTCAGTAAAGTCTGCATATATGGAGTTGTTAAATAGATCAGTTATGGCCAATTTAGACGACAACATGGTAAGTTCTTTGGAGTTGATGTGGAAGAACAATGTCCCATCTAAGATTAGAATTTTTGGTTGGCGCTTGTTGCTCGAAAAATTACCAACTAGGGAGACACTTTTTGACAAAGGAATTATTACTAACAATTCAGAGAAATGTTGTGTGCTTTGTTTCAATCATGAAGAATCCATTCACCATGTTTTCATTCATTGCAATATTTCGATTACTGTTTGGCGTAATTCTTCACATGGATGGGTTTGAACCCCATCATCTCAGCTTTTGTGCGGGAGCACTTTACTTTGTTCGGTGATTTGCTCAAGGGTAAAGTTAACAAGAAGTACCGACATATTATTTGACTAGCAACGACGTGGTGCATATGGCGGTGGCGCAACAATGTTGTATTTAGAGGAGACCGGGCTACTATTTCTTCTTTAGTGGACCAAATTATTTATATGTCTCGGTTTTGGTTTAGTGGCCGTTTGAGGAGTAATGTTGTTATTTCGTTTGAAACTTGGTGTATTAATCCTCTATCTTGCTTAAAATATATCTAGAGAGTTATGTCTTTGAATTGTAAGGGCTGAGTACCATTTGTACTCTTTAAAATTCAATATTTTTCTTATAAAAAAATAAAAAATTATTGAAAGTGACACACGAAGGTGTTCTTGAGTGAGAGTAGAGAGAGAAGAGAGCGAACACAGAGAGGGAGTGAGTGAAGAGAGAAAAGTGTTGCTTAAACCATAGTTGTTTTCATTGCCTAGGCTTTTGATGTGTAGCATGTTATCTGTCTGGTTATTCATTTTCGCTGTACTTATTCTTCTATACCTTGTTTCACCCACCTTTATATGCCTTATATGTTGGTCTGGTTGTTAATAAAATATTTTGCAGCTAAAAAAAAAAATTGAATGTGACACGTCGTATATCTAAAATAGAATGTGCCAATATATTATTGGTTGCATGTATCTCTAAATTTCCTCCAAAATCTCCAAAACACAATTAAGGAAAAAAAATATCGTTTTATAAGGAAACAAAAAAATGGATATGTATGTATGATTAAAAAAAATCATTTGGGACTAGGTATTAAATGATGAATATGTATGCATGATTAAATGCACCCCTAAATTCCCTCATCTTATTTTTTTTTAAGTGTATCTGCGCCAATTTTGGAAGAAAAAAATTAAATGATGGACTAAACAATGAAGGTAAATATTTAAAGCCTAAATTAGATTTTTAGTCCCTTAACTTATTTGTTGGTTTCATTTTGGTCCCTTAACTAATTATTGTTTCATTTTGGTCCATTAACTATATTTATGTCCGCCAAATAAGTCCTTTCCCTTTAATTTTATGAAAAAATGTTATTCTTTATCTTCATAATCATCATCTTCATCACCAAACCCAAAAATCTGGAAAAATTCGTCATCATCTTCATTACTAAACCCTAAAAACTAAAAAACTCAATAATCCAATTTACATTTCAATGTTCAATTTCACCCAAAATCAAAACTCTGCCCTAAATTCATGGTTAAATTGATGAAGATTAAGAATTTTCTAGGTTTGGTGATGAAGCTGATGATAGTGATGATGAACATTAACGTTTTTTTATAAAATCTAATGGAAAGGACTTAATTGGCAGATGGAAATATAGTTAAAGGACCAAAATGAAACAATAATTAGTTAAGGGACCAAAATGAAACCAACAAATAAGTTAAGGGACCAAAAGTCTAATTTAGCCATATTTAAATACAACTGAAAATATGATTTGTAAACAAGTTTGTCGTAATGTTCAATAGTTAACACTTCACAATGAACCATTATAAGGATCAAATTTTTTAGGGTAAATAGGTTGATACCCCCTGTAATGTGTGTGGGTTTTTTTTTCCCGTGTAATTTTTTTTTTTAATTCGCCCCTTGCAAAGTAAATTTGTTTGGTCCCCCCTGAAATAATACCTTCACCCCCTTTAGTTTTCAAAAGCCAACGGCGTTTATCTTTGTGATTGAGAATCGCATGGTTTATTTGCTTTGTTTAAATTAACTGTGTTATGTTGCAAGAGAAGTTTGTGTAGTTTTGAAAAATAAATAAGGATTCAACACTAAAAGCCAGGTAATTTAAATGAGCATCAGTAATAGAAACAATAATCATTGAAAAACATTTATCATATAGTACCAACATTTGAAGAACTTCTAATCCAAATCACATCCTGTTTAAAAGAAGTTATTGAATTCTTCACATATATAGGTGGTAAAAAGTATGTGAATTTGTTCCATCAATGGAGCAATGAGGAGGAAAGGAAGAAGTAATGAAAATGAAAGTTTTTGATCTAGGCATACAATCACATCTTGTCTGTTACATTTGATTCTTAAATTCATGTAATTAAGATTTTATTTGGTTGATTCATGTGTTTACGTCATTATGTGAATAGTAATAATAATAACAACTAAAGGAAAAGGAGGCAAAATTACCTAGAAATTGGATGTTTACACTATAAAAATGTTATTAATATTGATTGATACATGGCCTGTTGTTTACATGTGACATTATAGCAAAACTCCTCCTCTCCTATCAACAGGCACCGGGTATAATAATATTTTATCAGCTTGTAAAACGTTTCATTCTCTCAAAACTCCGTGTTAAAGAATTATAGCTGGTAGTACAATTTATCGTTTCCAATCTTGAAGAATGTTGAGACACATTTTTAATATCGATTTTGCCCCTTCGTTCTTCTCTATTTCATATTGATGAAGGAGTTCTACCTTGAATTCTTCATTAATTGCAGTAACTGAAGGCACAGCCACGGAAAGTTTCAAGATTTCCATTAGGCATTCTGAGGCAGAAACATGAACCTGATTTTGGGCACAAGAAACAGAAGATGAAATAAAATTATGATTATGAACAGCCAATTAGAGTACTGAAACTATTAACAATTACTACCATTGACTAAAAGAAATAAAGTTACAAATTTAGATCTTAATTCCTAGTTAAAAAAAAAAAAACTATTGCATGGAGCTTGACCAATTTTTGTTTCGCCCAAAATGATTCACGTACTTAAAAATTAAAGTAATACATAATAGTAATGAATTATATCAAATGACAGAACCTATGGACAAAAAAAATCTCATTGAGGATTCAATCATGGATCCTCCTCTATAAAAAAAATCAAAGGTGAATATTGAAGGTATATTAAAACAAATCACAATTTTTTTGGAATAACATTCCTTGATTATCTCACTTTATTCTTTCATCATTTTAGAGGAGCCAAATTTCAATCATAAGACCTCATATTTCAGTAAAAATGGAGGCCTAAAACCTTAACGCTAATGGACTCAGGGTATAGGGCCGGCCTCAGGTTAGTGACACTATAATCGTGCTGTCCATTAAAGCCTGAAGCCACCCAATGCATCCAACGTCTAGTTCTCAGATTGGACCCATTTCGAAGTATTACCAAACAAATGCTGACAAATTCATCCGGGTACTTTCTATAACTTAAAATCTAACCCACAAATAACGTTCAAGCAAAAAATTAGTGACATACCTGAGCAATTTTTATTGTGCTTATGCAATGTAGAACCTTCGGGGATAGAGAATGAAACATCTGATGAAAAATGAACCAATTTTAGATGATTCAATTATTGGGATTACCTTGTCAAAAAAAAAAAGTTGGAATTATTAGAAGTCCAACTGAAACTGAACCCTAATTACCTCCTGAACAAGGGAAGTTACACCAGCATGTTCATTAGTTCCCTGGGAGTCCTTTATGACATTGTGGAGCCTTGAACAAAGTTCTTTAATGGATAAAAACGCGGTAGTTTTGACTGCACAAAAAATACATTATTAATGATATAAAGAAAAATTACAGCAGGTCTTTGAAACAAAATATTAAGCATAAAGAATACCTGTCCATTTATGTTCAGGTAATAGGAACGCAGCATACATGTGCATTAGGTCCTTTTGCTTTTCAAGAATATCGTTTATATGTGCCACATGGATGCAAGAGGTCAAACATTCTATAATTTTGTTATGTGGAATAGAAGTCTCTTCAACACTGTCCGACTCTGCAAAAAAGACATGTCAAATTGTGTGATACTAAAACTTTCAGTTAACAATACACTAACTACGAGAATCATAATACATTTCATCAAGTTGCTGGATACTACATATTTCAGTTTTCCTTTGTTGATAGAGACTGCCTACTCTATACAAGGTATTGATATCTCCAAAAGGAAATATGTCCTTGAGGACATCCCATAAAATTGTAACCCAAAAGAGGACTAGCCTATAATGTTAGCACCCACTGTACTTGATCATCATCACAAAATAATATTCACACTTTTTCCTCTCTTTTCAAACCATCAATGGAAGCATCTAAACCAATTTAGCATGACAAAATTCAACTTGCCCACCACATTAGCCATACACTACCTCATACAAGAAATGGTTTTGTTGCAACATAGAAATAAAGATCAAGAATTTGTCATAACCTGCTTTAGCAGCATCATTGAGCAATGGTGACTTTAGGGGCTTTGAATTGCATAGATCAAACAACAAGGGAAAAACCATATTAAAGAACTCTGGGTTGCCAAAGGCTTTTATAACCTGAAAACATACATGGAAAATGATTAAGCATCTAAATATTTAAACTTTGGAAATATATGAAAAATGGCTGAACTTACAATAGTTATATCATGATTCAAGGACAAACATGTATTGAGATTATGGACAATTTTATGATTTTAGTTTATGAAAAAGTAAACATAAAATAGTTATCCTCATCTGTTCGTCACAAATTTTCGTATCTCCCCCAACCGCAACAAAATCTACAAGTTAAAATGGAAATGAACATTGGATCCTTAACTTTGTTGTGCCAGATACATCTGTCCAAGACCAACACTCTAAATATGCTAAAACAAAGGATTTTCCAGTTCAGCTAGTCTAAACAAGAAATTAATAAGCACAACAACCACAATCAAAACCTTTCTAACTAGGACGGGTTTGCTATATAGTTTTGCCAGACCATTTATTTCGATAAGTTTATCTATGAATGAACATGTCAAATAATAATTCACTGTCTGACGATTGCTGGAGTTTTCATCTAAAGCTTGATTTCATCTCTTCTCTTCCGTAAAACTCATTTAGGATGTTACTAATCTGTATTAGTTTAGCACTTGAAGTTCCAAGCACTACTAGTTTGTAAACTACTGATCAAGTAGCCTCTTGTTTTATCCGTTTATCATCTTTCTTTCTTTTTTGCTGAAGAATCTGATAATGCTCTCACCATCCAGGAAAAAGGGTCCAACTTGGTCAGCTACTTCATTTATTCAATAATGGGCGGGAGTTAAAATTTCAGGGTCCTATATCCTGTTCCTAATTATATTTGCCAACTTCTAGTACACGCTACCTGCTTTTGTACATTTAATCATCTTCTCTCTAGAAAGGTTTTGCAGAAAGCATGGCTGCTAACAACTCACTCCATAACCAATAATTAACAATGAGAATCACCGTGTAAATATTAATGATTACACAACGGATATAATTACTATCTTCACTTTTCACAGTGGACATAGAGTTGTCGCGAAGTTATTTTTCCAAGACCAAGGTTACTCATTGGTTTCTGAATAAATATTTACCCCGAAGAATAAAGGTTTGCTAAAATTACTTTGTCGCAGTAGTACCCACGATGAACAACTAACCTGTTCAAGAGAGGCAAATGCTGCTTCGCGATATTTTTTCTCCTTTTTGGTGCATGCTGATGATACCAAATTCAGAATCGCAATGGAAGAGGCAGAACCATCAGCAGAAATAGCTTTATGGCAGGATGTAGATAGAGTACCTACTGCTAGCAATAGAACATCTTTTCCCTGTCATATGCAGTAAGTACAGTTCGTCTACGATTAAATTTTGAAGATAATCTTTCCTGTCACATTAAAAACTCAAGTGTCACCATAATACTTGATAAACTAGTTTTTTGATTACCTCCCATAGGCGACCGGGAATTTCCTTCATAAGAGACTGAAGCAGAACTTCATGGTGAGAAGAAAGAGATTCACCCAAAACTTCACTGAGCTTACATATAGCCTGTGCAGACTACACATACAACAGCAGAAAATAAGCAGACATTTTAGACACAAATGAGCAAGCTTAGAGCAAGGGCTAAAAAGGCAAAATTCACAACTAACTTTTTTTTTCCTTGCCCATGATGAAGAAGACATGCCATCACAAATTAGTGACACAATTTCACCTAAGTATAATTGCAGAGTGATTCGTTCACCACTTGTATATTCTTCCCATAGTTCTTCAAATTGGCTGGAAATATTTGTATCATCCTCGAATCTGCATACGATTTTAAGTACCAATGGAATAAGAAATACTTTTAATACCCAAAATGAAGATGTTAGTTAAATATAGCGACGCGGCCAATGGTGAAAACTTCTACTTACACATATGATTTTTTTTAGGGTTGCAATATATCATATAAGAAACATCTGATACTATCTTGATTGAATTATAGCGGAATTTAGTTAAACTTAGATTATCTCTTAGCATTGGTTGTCATATTTCTTTATATATAATTATTGTTTTCTTGTTTGATTAGGATAGTATTGTTAGTATTAGGGGTGTACGTGGGCCGGATTGGGTTGAGTTTGACCAAAACCAAAACCCGAACCACATTAGGTATTTCGGATTGGGTTTAGTAAAATAACCACCCGTTATAACATTGGGCCGGGTTGGGCAAACCCACTAATTTCTGGGTTGGGTAGTGGGTTACCCGAACTATTTTTCTATTTTTTTATATTAAAAATATGAATATCGAATCATCATATTTTTTCATAAAAATAACTCAACCATTGTATTTTTTTGAAAAATAGTATAATTTTTTTCACTATAAAAAATAATCACCTATTTTCTTTTGTAATAATACCCGACCCATAACTTGCACCAATACTAATATTTTTTGGGTATTTATTTCTCTCTTTATATACCATAAAGACTAAATCATATAACTTCAAAGATAAATCACATCAGAAAAAAATGTTACAAGGATGTTCTTAACCTTGAAAGGAAAACAACTGGAATGATAACTGCATGATATCCACCAATAACATCTGTTGCCCTGGATGAATAGCTCTTTAA
The DNA here is from genome assembly GCA_030408175.1 of Trifolium repens. Classification (NCBI taxonomy): domain Eukaryota; kingdom Viridiplantae; phylum Streptophyta; class Magnoliopsida; order Fabales; family Fabaceae; genus Trifolium; species Trifolium repens. Next base: position 54,060,783 of record CP125844.1, on the reverse strand, counting down.
GAGAAATGCACATGCAATTTGGGAGGTTTTGTCACCAGCACTCAAAGCTGCAGTATCTTCAATAAGTTTCTGGGCTTGCGAGACTGGTATATAATTCAAGACTTTCGCACAGGCCCCTGCAAAGGCACGTTTTGCAGCAGTACTTTTTTCTTCTTTAACCACGGAAAACAACAACCTCACCAGCATATTAGCATATGGTTTGATGTCAACACCAACACTTTCAAGCAACAAGGTAATGAAATTGGCAACGCCAACTCTGCACAGTTACAGAAAGCATCCATAAATAAATATGTGAGAGAGACAAATTGGTCCTAAAGCCTATGAATATGACAAAGTGCTTTGGTCAGAGACAATGTAATTCTATTTCACTTGCAATAATACATGTTACATAGGCGGTATAAATAGCCTAGAGAGACTACAACAGTTTATGAGACTAGAGAGTAATTAAAAGCTGGCTGCTAGGATTCTCCATAAAGGGCACAGAACAGATGGTGATTGACTGGAATTAATTTCAAATCCATATCCCACAACTATTTGCATATAGACCTATACACCTATATTATACATTGCACCATTCTTTACACCTAAAAAACAGACTTGACTAGCTCATTCAACCAGTTGAATCAACAAAGAGAGATGTTTCATGAAAAATGAGTATAAGGGGCACTCTAACCAATATACATACCGAAAACAAGACCAAACCAGTAAGAATTAACTACAAGAAAGAGCTCCCCTAATAGCTAACACCAATGATTACTTCCTACATATGCACTTCAACGGCTCAACTGACCATTCTATCCAATGCACACACCAAAAAAGGCATGAGCATGACAGACCAACCTATTTTATGCGACACTAATAGGCCCTTATATTAGAGTAGCCAACCTCATGGAACATCCAATTTAAAGATGAATATTGAGAAATCTTTATAAGCCAGGAGAGGGAGAAAACCCCTAGAGATGGGGGCAGAGATGGGAGAGACTTAAAAAATTAAAGACTGGGAAAAGATGAATGGACACCATCCATCCCAAATTATAAGGGGGCAAAACTCACTTTGTTTGTCCAAATTATAAGGAAAAAGACCAACATTTACCCTATTTAATCATGTTGTTCCAAAAACTTATCTTTTTAAAGAATAGTTTTACTTATTCATGTGAAATTGACAGCAAATTGCATTTAATTTGCTCTCTCCCATTTTCTCCATAACCAATGAAAAATGTTTTTACATCTTCCCGTGAAACTTCTTTCAAGGAAAAGACAAAAAGGCCTCCACCAAATTATTATGTTTTGGTTTTCTTAATAAGTGTAAATTCATCTTTTTTCGGTATAATTTGTGACGGAGGGAGTGCTTAATAATCAGCATGTTTGCCAAAAAAGAAAAGCAAAGAGTCACGAACAAAGTGCATCAAAACAATAAATATTAAGCAACAGTATCAAAAGGAAATATATTGGTGTGGCAAACATTGCAACATAAATCATTTCCTGATCAATATAAATCCCACAATCCTTTTTGTAATACGACCTTTGAACATCAATATAAGCTCCTCCAATTTTATAGGGAAAATGCATGAAAAATAATAGACAGTTCAAGTAAACAGACCTAGTGTTAAGACCCACACCAGATCGCACTAAATGAGCAAGTCGTGGGATCAATGTGTCCAATGATTCTGCATCAACAACTTTTATACACGAGTCTAAAGTTTCCCACATAGGAGAACCTTTGGCAATGGAAATTCTCAAGCTCTCAAGCTTCTCTGACTTAATTCCAACATTTGCTGCGTGAAGCTGACAGAGGCACAACATAAAAGCATATGAATATGCAGAGATTAATAACTGAAATCAAGGAAGAATTAAATATATCAGTCAACAAAACCTCAACATAATTGAGCCCTTGGTCTTCTAGGCTTGATAAACTTTCAAGCATGCAGCACACTAAATCAGATAAATGGGGACGGATTGCAGTTCCAGCATGCTGAAAAGAGACAATAAGAAAAAATTGCTCATATTTAGTCCAACGGAAGAAGAAATGTTTCAAATACCAGAACTTTAATATTCCATCGTCATTAATAATTAAACTTATACATTGACAAAAATGTCAAAATACAAACAAATTTCTTGATGTAGAAAGTAAAAACCAGCCAAAACAAACAAATACACTAAACTATGCACACTATTTAAACTTGTTGTGATGTACTGCATGTGCAGGTCAACACTGATAATACTTATTAGAGTAACACACTAATAGTTTAGCATAGTTTTACTCTAATAATAATGCTTACTGCAAAATAAATTGCAGTTATCATGCAAATTAATTATTTTAATTTTGGTTTAACAAATTAAAAAGTACAAGAGAATAGGATAAGATATACTCCTAAAACAACTTAAGAAAAACAATAAGATATAAATGAATTATTTTAAATAAGGACTACTTGTAGAGTATGTTATATTTTCAAAAACAAAAAAATATATAACCTGGAAAAATGAAAGAATGTGAGCACAGATTGAAGAGTTAATGGCATGGAAAGATATTTCAAACCTTTGTAAGCTTCATAACAACTCCAATTGATGCCTTCCTGACACTGTCAACTTTACTTAATATACCTTCTGCAAGCAAAAAAGGTAAAACAATATCCATTGCTTTGTGCGCATCTGACATATCAGTTAGAGAGATATCACAGAGCCTTGTTGTCAACGATGTTACAGAACGGCATACTTTTTCGCCAGAAATCCTGACAGTTTCCTTTATGTCATCCATGGCACGAAAGGCTCCTGACCATAATCTTTTTAAATGCTTTCCAACCTGTGGGTAATGGAATATGCAAGAAAAGCATGCAAATGAGAATAAAGACATATTGAGATGCTCCAGATATATTAAATTTAATATCAACCATTGGTGAGCTTGTAATACATTAATATGATTACACTTTTCTCATGTTTTTAGCTCTCCTTAGATTATATTATTTCCTAACTGAATCTTTAGCAAGATATATAAGATTGTAAATATGGAAAGACCAATTTTATAAAACGTGGACCAGTCATCAACTCAGTTACTGGGCCAGTGGGTGATTAGTCAAACCACTATGTCATTGGTTGAAGCACGTATACACACACACACGCGCATAAATATTCCATAAAAAACTTGTTTTGAAAATTTTGTAGTTTAAAAAAATCAAAGAATTCATACAATCCTTCAATAAACATTTGCAAATCCCTTTTAAACTGTGGTTCTAATATGTAACATCCTTTATAACTGTTTGCAATTTCAGCAACAAATAAAAACCAAGTAAACAAATCCCATAAAAAAGAAATAGGAAGAAACACATGACCAGGTATGCCGACACTATTCTCTCTTGACAAACATCACAAACCAACAGTAATAGCACAACACTTTTGAACTGTTTTACTGAAAAAGCCTCACCATAATATCGGTTGAGGATTTTGTCGTAACATGCGATTGCTATAATTTTAAGGATTTCATGGCTATTATTCTGAGCATGACATTCAAACTTAAAATAAATAGTAATCTTAATGACCTCATGAAACTTTCGTCCTTGAATAATATCTGCAAGAGCAAGACATGATGCTTCACGTGACCTCCAAAGCCTGGATCCACATTGAACTAGTAAATCATCAATAATGAGATCTAAGTTTTCATCAATGGTTTTCTTAGAGTCAGCCACTAGTGACTTCCATATGTGTACCATTGCATCCTGAAGAGCAAAATAAAAAATGTAAGCCAATGAAATTTAGTGTGATTATGAGAATTCATACATGTTGAAATATTTAATCATTATTAGCCTCGACACTCTTTGATTTTGTGTTTCTTGTGTTTTATTTTAATTCATTAAATCACTCCTTAATTTATGGACTGCCTATGTACTCTCCTAAAAATGAGTACCTTTTCATTGGAATAAACAAGTTTTGAAATTACAGAATATTTTCAAAAATGCATTCATAAAGTATCATACATAATGTAGCCATCCAACGAAATAGCAATTGTTGATAGAAAAAGTAGACTAGTGGAGAAAATTACAAACTACAAATAATTCGAGTTAAGAGGTGAAATTATGGGTTTAATATAAACGGAGAGAGAGAGAGAGAGAGAGAGAGAGAGAGAGAGAGAGAGAGAGAGAGAGAGAGAATAAGAGCTTTGAATGTTACAAAAGACAAAAAACTAATCCTTATTCATGGGGTATGTAGACTAAATCCTAAATAAAAAGGGAAATCTGGAAACCAATCATAACAATAATAAGTAATATAAATTAAGATACTCCACGATTATAAAACTAATCATCGGAAATAAATGAAGATACTCTTGTTAAGAAGTCCCACATCGGTTGCGAGAAGGCCTGAATATGTGTTTATAAGTAAGAGGCAATCCTCACCTTACAAGCCGGTTTTGTAAGGATGAGTTTGGCCCAATATTCATTTCTAAGAACTCTAATATAAAATCAAAGATATTATAAGAGTAGGTATTTGAGTTGAGAAGAGATACAATAAATAAGGGTATATTAGTGGGGGAAATTAATGTTTCATTGGTATTCTAAAGTCACAAAATTTGAGAGGAGCAAATATTTCAAATGTGACACTTAATATGAGACGGAGGGAGTATCAATAATATTTTAAGTACTTATTATTTCTATACTCTTTTTATCCTATGTAAAACTCATAACTTCAACAGGGCCATCCACCATATTATCCACACGCCGAGTCCAATAGTGTTTGGCATGAGAGGATTTATTAGGAAAAAATCATGATCTACATTAAAATGAGATAAGGCCTGAAATTAGTTTATAACGAGTCGCACACCTCACCTTACAAGCCAGGTTTGCAAGAATGAATGGAAGTTTGAGAATTTGGTGTCAAAAATTAGATTTAAAGTTGAAACTATAAAACCTATTAGTTTGAAGAAAAAAATGTAGTGAGTTTTATTACCATTTCTGCAGAATAACAAGGAAATATTCTCCCGTAAAAGCTAACATAGTTAACTAACAAGGAAATATAGGGATATTGTGAGGTTAAGTGTACAAGCAGAACCCAGTGATAGTCATATCCACTATGATTTTCAATCAGCTGTGGAACTTACCTGCACATTTTTATCAGGATCATATTGGTAGCGTACAAGCCTTGGAATCAAAGAACGTAAATGTGGCTTAAGAGCATCCCCTGCTTGCTTTGCTATTTTTGAGAAGCCAAAAGCAGCTGCTCTCTTCGAGTTTAGAGAAGCTTGATGATTTGCTAAATCCATAAACTTATAAATTAAGTCTGGTTGTCCCATCTCATTTGCTAAGCTACATAACTCCTTGTAAGTGTTCAGCTTCCCTCCACTCGCACTTTCACCAAGAGCTCCATCTTGAAATACTTCAGTATCTTCAACAAGCTACACACAAAAATTCAGGAATACAAGTTTAATAAAGAAAGGAAAATTAAAGAAAGAGAAAGAAAAATAGCCTCATCCCAAAAACCAACAATTTAAAAATATACTCGAAAATTACTTTGATGGCTCTTTTCCGTTTGCCTGACCCGGTCAACGTATTCACAAGTGCATTCACCAAACTTTGTTTCATAGACTCATCACCAAGGTCATACACAATACTCATACCTTGAGAAGCCAACTCTTGAGTGAGTTCATTTTGTTCACCAAGAAGGTGAGAGAAAGCCTCCTGCATTTACATTAAAATTGTCAAACTTGGATCTGACTCTTCTAAAATTACTCCTTCCCTTTAGAGGAAAAGGTTAAGACTAGAACTGAGTCCTATGACCGTTGATTGAAAAAACATTGATTGAGATTGTGATCACATGCAAACACACGGAACGATTCACAAATTATGAATTGTTTGAATTTTTGAATTTTAAACGTTGATTTTCTAATCAATGATAAAAATTCCTCACTTTCCCCTTGAAAGTCGCTTCATGAAAGTCACTTTACAGCAGCAAAACCCATCAAACTTATATTGCATGTTCCAAAATGCTACTACATAATGCATATGGTGTCAAAAGATTCATATAAACAAACAAGGGATAAGAATGCCCGCATTACAAGAAAAATTACCTAGTTTCACATTAAAACTCCATATTGATTACGATAACAAAGTTCGCAATAGTATGATGTAACAAAAACTGACCTAAACCCCAAATTACTAAAATAAATGGTCAATCATGCACACACAGAACCATCTGTGTGATTGCCAGAAATTTGTGAAGATGATAGATTCAAACTGTTTCAAGTTTGAAGGGAAATCCCTACTCGACCATGCCCAGCAAATGATTTTTATAAGCATATTGCCTAATACCCTTCAATAATAGACAATCCCACCTAACTGTACGTAACACTGCACTTCTTTTTTAATCCAGGTCTGAGCCCCAAAGCTACACCGCACATGGACCGGTCAAATAAATTGAAATTGTATATCCAGAAAACATAAAACTGGGCAAGTTCTACTATATCTGTAATTACAGATTGACAGGACAGGGGATAGTGAACTGTTTCTCAATTAACCAAATCAAACAAATGAGTTAGATTGGATAACACTGCTTAAAACAAGCATAATATATGCCCAGACCATAGAGTTGACATAGATTGAATCAATAATGTCAGCCCCAAGAATATTAAGTGTATAAGTAACACTTCCAACCACCAATAACATTCTAAGCAATAGTCCCCAAAAGTTAAAGCAATCTAGGGTTTCCACCCATGGAATCCTCAAAACAGACCAATAGCCCACAGCTGAACTTGAGAACCATCCATATAGAAGCATAAATAGGGCATGGTGATTTACAATAATACTCAACTAACTCGATTGAAAAGAGAAAGGCATTCCGCAAATTATTTGTAGGATTCATGGGAAAACACTTCAATTTGCAATTACCTCTAAATCAGAATTTATGATTTTCTATCACGATGAGTGACAACCAAGAAAACAAGGCAGACACAGAGGACAGATCTACAAAACCTACCAGCTCCCAAAACTTTATCCTGAAAAGACTATCTAACACAAACATAACCTTGCAATCCGAGTTGAAAGTCCCGAATGTCAAATAACAACAACTATCCCGAAGATGACATAATATGCATTTATTGATCATGTGATTGTCTTGGGAATTGTAATACATGTATCCCCATCTCTAAGATCCGGTCCATCTTCCCATCCATTCTCACACTAACCTCCGTGAAATATCTACTCTCTTTTAGCATATAAATATGGGAAGAAAAAAAATTATGGGACAACTATACAACTGAACCATCAGACATATCTTTAAATTAAAGGAAAAATATAATACAATACAAGAAGTCTGGCAAGTTACTAAAATGAAATGAAGAGAAAACTGTGACATATTTGGTTTCTAAATTCAAAACCTGAATTTCTGGAAGCATTTTCTGAATAATAGGGTGATTGCCGCAGTATTTTGTAAGTGATACTAGCCAGACAGTTCCAGCACATCGCTCCTCTTTCCTGCTACTATACAAAAGCGCATCAAAGAGCTTTTTGATAATTGCATCTCTTGCAGAAGCGTGATATTCTTCACTATGTTCACTTTGTCCATTAGGAAACTGTTTTGACACAGAAGAGTTTAAATCTCCCATCAGAAAATTTGAAGCAGTTGACAGTGAAGTAAAGTTAGTCCTGAGAATTGTGTCAGCATTGACAGGAACACCACCCCACAAAAAAGAAAGTGCCTCCCCACCAGCGAATAGAATATCCTCGGCCTGAAATTATGGTCACATACATGAGACATACTCTTCAACTAAAAAAAAACATAAACACACTAAAGCTGCTCTCAATCAAGATCAACGAATCCAAGAAAACCAATATCAAAATTCTCCAAGGAAAAAGTAAAAAAAAGAAATTGAAAATGTGGAGAAAATAAAAACAGCAAACTGAACAGTCACTCCGATATAAGTCATTGATTCATAACAAGCAAATCATGTAAAAGAGGATGACGGAGCATTTGAATTACCTTAGATCGACAAAGACTGAAAATCAAATTTAATGCCGTATCTAGATGAGAGGATGATGACTCTTGTACACATATATGTCCAATGGCTATGAGGATCTTCTGTATTGCTTTAACATCATCACTCAAGAGAAGCTTGCTCAATTTATCGTGCAGAATTATCAGAATACCATCTGCAGATTAATCAGATATTCCTATAATTTCTCAGCAAACAGCACAATTATTATTGGATTATCCAGAATTTGATCAGCATATATGAATTAACTTTACCTGAATTAGAGTTGTCTAGTGGGGGTAATGAAATACGTAGTCCAATATGACCTAATGCTTGCATTGCAACAGCAGCAAGAGCAGAAGTTTCAGAATTAACCACATCAACAAGGCATCTAAGTGTTTCCTGTAGAAATATTTCTGGCATCTGCCAAGATTTTTAATGACAATATTAGAGAATTAAATTTGAGAGATTTTGGGATTCTGAAAAGTTAGACAGTAAAATGGCACCAAATCTGATCTGAACTGTTTACAATACATCATCTTTATAAACAAGCTAAAGAGTTGTCAAGCTCTATGACACTATCAAGGTGTCTTATTACAGGACTGCAGTACTGAGCACTAGCACTAAACACTAAGGTGTGCCTTATACATGTTAATGGATCACTTCGTATTTGATTAGAGTGATGTTACAGTTCGGTTCACCGCAGAATCCACCAATAGAAGCAGAAGAGGGGGTACGTTATTATTGTAGCCAGAAGTTGGATCAAAATCGATTCTTGATACTACCGTATTAGATAACAAAGTTTGACAGAATTTGAGTGTGAGAATTTTAAGTAAAATGAGCTTGGTCTTGATATGAAATGTTTACAGTGCAATCATGCATCAGCTTTGTAAACACAGGCTGAAGGTTATCACAGATTCACAACTCTATTACACTAGTTTTCATACAACAGATACAAATATATGTATATTATATACAATGACATGATTATTGTTAAGAGTCCCGCATTGGATGAGATAGGACCTTAACATAAGTTTATAAATGGAGGCTATCCTCACCTTACAAGCCGGTTTCGTAAGAGTTGAGTTAGGCCCAACCCAAATTCTAAGAACTATTATACCCAAAAACAGATATGTAAGTTTTATTTGATAATTAGTAAGAAAAAGTTTCATTTAGTAATTTTTATGCACAAAATACATTTTTTCAAAAGGCAAGTTGTTCAAGATCAAAATTGCAACTACACGGCTCATAAATCCTTGGGCGTATTGAAAACATAAATAAATGAATAAATAAATTAAATCTTAAAGTTGCATCAGTTGATCCCAGCCAAAGCTTGTACATAATTGTAATGTAATATGTAATCTAATTAAACTGCTAATTAAAACAATATGCAGTAAAATAAAACTTACAGGTGGTGCTCTAGACATATAATCTGCAGTTATATATCCTATTGCACAAAGCGCACCATGCTGAGTCTCAAACCTATCAATAAATCAATTCAACATGAGCATAAACAAAATAGGTTCAAAAAAGGTTAATCTCAGAAACTGATCTGAAAAATTACAACACAGTACACAAACCTCGCCTTGTGTGTTTGGCTGAATATTAATGTCAATTCCGAAATAAGATCAGATGTTGCAGGGAGAGGAAGAGCAGAAGACACAATTCCAAGTAAACATGCAATGGATTCTCGAGTGTCCCAATCCACATGACTCAGTAATTGCTTAAGCCATGAAACTTTGAGAGCATAATGTGAAGCTACCACCTATTAAAAAAATTGTCAGCTTTTCAATAAATTATTGTCAGAAAAGAACACAACAAAGTAAGCAATCAAGAAACAGTAACATCAGACCTCTGGCATATGTGATCCAACTATAAGCAATGCTTTTGCAGTAGTGACGTGCAATTCAACAGAGCCTTCAAATGACATAGAGTGTTCCAGAAGCAAACAGAATGTCTTCACTGATGAAATATATTCAGATGATCCTTCTAAGGACTTGTTCTTCTCCAACTCTGACTCAAAGCACTTCATTAAAAATTTGATCATGGCAATGTATGTGTTGGAAGGAAAAAGAAGGTTCTGGTCTCTAATTTCAGTGGACTCTAATAACTTAGGCTGTTGCCGAAGAATGTAATCCAGCATCATACCAAGTTTGGGGTACTTCAAGTTCAAACCATCAATTTGATTTTCACTTTTAAGCAGACAGAGACCTTCAAGTGCCATTTCTCTGTTTAAAACCAAGCAAAAAAACTAATTTTCAAATTAAATCACCCCAGATCAGAAAAAACTTCATAATTAAATCACTCCAGAAGTCTAATAGTGCTACAAGCACAACTCAAAGTCTTCACATGTTATCCAATGAATGAAATTCAAAAAGCATCATTGTGGGATAAAGTAATTTTTTACAGCAACAAAAAATCCATTAGAGGGTGAAAAAAATGCATTACAGGGTGAAGAATCGCTGTTTAACTTATAAAAAGTAAAAACAAGCTAATTTTTTATTAAAACCTTTTGATCAGTAAGTAATAGCAATACTAATAGAGGAACCAGTCTTTAAAACTTGAACAGAAATGCATGTTATAGTTTTGTTTCCATGCTTTAAACAACTGCGATTTGCACAGTGTAAGCAAGGCACACATTGGTTTGATCACAAATTGAATGAAGAAACGATGTCTGAAGGGTTCATTCTCCCATTACGCACCTCTACTTTGGAAAAGACATATGCAAGCAATCATCTTACAGCTTTTCAGCAAAGAGAATACAACAATAAGAGACTTGGTTGTTTCTTTTCTTGTTTAAGAAATTCAATCAGACAGATAGAAGATAATTACAGAGTTGAGAGGACAATGAGCTCACTTAAAGTAAAAGGAAAACATAAACAACAAAGAAAAACATCACTGAAGCAACCAATCCCCTTAAGCAAAACCCCTTAAGATGTGCTTTAACTCATCACAGCATGTCAGCACATTGCAGAAGGAATTTGTTATACCTGATATCTAATTTACCATCTGCTGCTCCTAGCATACAAATAAAACGACTGGGACAGTGTTGAAAATCAAACAACGATGTTGCCCATCTTACAGCACAAAATCGTACTTCACTTTCCTCCTGTCAGCACCACAAAACAAGTTCCGGTGAAAATCTCTTTCAAATTTTATTTGGATAGGACATTATTACAAGGAAATAGAAAGGAAGGGAAAAAAGGCATCTTCCTAGGATGAACAAAATCTGGCAAAGCAGTGCTAAAAATGAAAATAACAACAATGATACTAACAACAATAATAATAAATACTTTATCATTATGCTACATGCGCAGTTAAATGAGCCCTGAAAGTTTCAGAAACCAAGTGAAGCACCCCGAAAAAAGAGTTTTAGAAACAATCATATGCCAAATCATATCTCAGCATTGGGACTTCAATTGAAAAATCGGAATATTATACTCCAGCCAAAGATAGCATTAAATATCATAAAAATCCAACAAAGTTAACTTTTCCAATAAACCGATTCCCAGCAACTAATGCTGAGCAATGTAAAACTAAATGTGTGGTTGTTTCCTTACAGTAACACACTGCATATAGAATAAGCAACATCACTTTGTTAGGTCTATTAAATATAACATGTCATACTTATAAGTTCATGATAAGTCAAATGCAAAACAGATCAGTGCTACGTTGAACTGAAACTTCTTTTTTTCAAATAGTTTGATATTTAAAAAATTGTTCGAGAGGATAACGTAGAAAGTAAAAAGCTTGGAATGCTCAGAAGTTTTAAGGTACTCTCTCTGGTTTCAAATATATGCAAAAAACTACTCAAATTCATTGATTATTCAAAGAATGGAAAGTAGTTTTTTGCTTATATTTGAAACTGGAGGGAGAATTATATTTTTCTGTCTATCATATTAAAGAAGAAACAAAGTAATATACATGTAAACAAGTAGTCCCATAAGGAGAAGAATAGCCAACAAGTTGTGTCATACCACTTGAGAATTTTGTAGCAGAAGCACCTCCAAATCTTGTAACACAGCTAATGGGGCTACCTGATACTCAAGATAATACAGTCAATAAAAAAAAATGTAAAAGGAGGGAAAAGTCTCAAATCAACCAAAAGGTCAGATGAGCATAATATGAAGTTTTGAATATTGAAACGAAGTCCAAAAAAAAATTGTTGCCTTTGGATGAATACAAAAATCATGAAACAAATCGTGACACCAACTGAGTAATATGAAAACTCTTAAATAATCCAAGATATTCTAGGATTAGAATCTAATCATATGAGATAATTCAAGATACGCCAACATAATATTGATACGTTCTAAATCTCCAATAAAAACATAACACCTCACTGAATAAACAAATAAGAGAGGGAATGTTAGTGAGTGAGAGAGAGAGAGAGAGAGAGAGAGAGATGGTTTTTTTGCTGAGGTGTAAGGTATCATATATGCAAGTGAGGTAACCATCAATAGTGTGACTATTATTCGCAAACTATTTTACGTCAGGTAGAGTAACAATTAAAACTTTATAACAATATTTTTCATTACAGATAGCACAGATGAAAAATAGATTCCAATAAGAGGCAGGTAATTTACTTTGTATGCTGCAGCAAGAGATATTGTTGCTTCTTGAACAACAAATCGGAGAGACTGGGATTCAACTTTCAGTGCTTGAAAAAGACGAGCAGCCATGTCAATCTTTTCACTGGAAGAACAGGTAATAGCTCCATTAGCAACCACTTAATACAACTTAAATAGAACCTAACTCGAGGACTCAATTTGTTTGCAACAACAACCATTATCCACTCTGTGAAATCGGTTACATGAATCAAGTATCATAAATCAAATTTATGGACAAATAATTAGCCTCTAAATCTAAGGAATGCAATTTCTTCTTGTTAAAAAAAATATCAACTGAAAGATGAGAAATACATAGAAAAGAAACAAGAAACCATCCTAAAACAAAGGGGAAAAACATGTATACAGGTCGTGGCTGGGCTGAGATTGTTGGAGTTGAATTTTCTGATGATTTTAGACTTGAGGTGCCTTTTTATCTGTAATTTAATCTTGACCGTGTATTTTGACCCAACAGTTTATTTCAAATGTGCTACAACATTTTGCAATCTAAACCATATATTTTGGTCCCGCCAATGCAAATAGGTTCCAAAAAAGACAAACAAATTTACGAAAGGGAAATAAATTATGACCACAAGAAATATAGACTGGGACCTGAAAAGGTGAGGCATGCGCTGTGCAAGCAACCCAATTGCTTGAAAAGCATAAGTTTTGACCTCCCGAGCACTGGCATCTGAGTCAATACCTAAAAGTTGAATATGAAATGAACTAATATCATTCAAATACAAAATAACTTCAATTCACAAAGCAGACCTGTTTCTGAACTTGAATAATTGTCAAGAGACTTCATAATTCCACTCAAAATAACAGGACCCATTAACTTAAGCTGATCAATTTTTGCCTGCATTTATATTAACAAATATTAGAGATGACCGATGCTTCAGTATGGGACAAAAGTATGTGTATAACAGTATATGAGAAAAAGTAGGATGTGAAATCATTTGCAATGCATCTCACTAGGTATATGTGGCAGTTCATCTTTAACTGAAATCATCAAACAGAGGTAACATCCATAAATAAAGATAATTCAATTAAATCAGAACAACTTTCTGATTTTGGGTTAGGTAGTGCTCGCATAAAAATATCTTTTGACAAATGACTCGTTATGAAGCAACAATGCACCGAATTCTCTTTCCTCAAACCTACCAGAACCTTATGAATTTAGAACCAATGCTGGCTGAAATCTTTTAATCACCACTCCCTAAACTCATTACAAATGGCAATTGATGTGTGAAATTCACCAGAACAGCTTCTATTTTTTCGAACACCCCTTCAACCTAAAATACCCCCTATCCATACAGTAGCATCTTCCCTTGCAAACCCAGGAACTCAAGTCATCACCATCTATCCTCCGCCTCGAGATGCTGCCAGCTGATAGATTCAACTGGTATTAAGAAGAAAATAAACTCAGTGGACACAGATGCAGAAAGATAGCTCCAGAACACATTTTTGAAGATCCTATGGCTAATATGACCTACCAAGGACATACAACTCACATGTCCTCAACAAACTTTCACTCGGTTTCCAACCAACTCCCAAATCCCGCCTATTTACAGGGCTTCTGTTGGTTACATTATCAAGTAGTTCCCTTGTTCCCTCATTACAATTTCTCACATATACACATAATCCTCCAAATTTTCACTGTTGCTGCCACTAAAAGATCTTCAGGCACACCCACCCTTCCTTCCATTGCACTTCTATTTGACTCACGATTTTTGCACTATAGCCTCTGCTTGTCAACCCCTCACCTATAAATCTTGCAGACTGTACTCACATCCACCTCCTGATTTCTAACCATGAAATCTTCCCCACAACTCCCTGATTATGTAACAGTTCTAGTACTAGTGAATAGATTCAATTAGTACCGAAAACAAAAGAAAGAAACTTAGTGGAGACCAGGGACATGCAACTCTAGTCTAGGAGGAATTTGAGATCCCCCAAAATCCCTCTACCTAATCCCACCACATTTCCATTTATCGACTTCTGTTAGTTGCATTTTTAATTAGTTTCTTTGTGTCAAAATAAATAAATTAGTTTCCCTGTTTTTTTTCAAAAGACAGATATTATTATTAATGAAGCACAAGTTACAATCACAAAAAATTAGTTTTCCTGTTACCTTGAATACATTATGGTCAGTATTTAAGCACGTAGAAAAACCCTCCCTTAGAAGCTCTCTATTAAGAGGAAAGAACCAAACCACTAAAAATACTCCCCCAAGCACCTCATTCTACTTGATGTTAGACTTAGGCATCCCCATAATACCCAAGTACACCCCTATCAAGGGACCACCCGTGAGAGTCAACATCCGAGCGGCTGCACTCTCTGGTGCATTACTCACTCTTTGTCCGGTAAACCCCTCCATGGGTAAGAACACCAACAACCAGTTCTGACTTCTGATACCAATTGATAAGTACTCAAACGCTTGGAGAAGAATCAAACTGTTTAAATACACCGCCAACCATCTCATACTACTCGATGTGGGACTTAGGCACCCCATAATACCCTAGTCCCTATCACATTCTCTCATGTATACCTCCTTTTCTGAAAAGGCTCTCACATATATCCTTTCACTAATGTATTTTTATCAACACTCCACCCCAAAACCATGATTTTTATGTTGCCATCCCTAGCTGGTTCTTTCGTCAAATCCCTAGCTGCAGCTGGTTCTTCAGAGTGTGCCCACCCTTCCTTCAACAATGCTTCTCATTTCAGTAACCGTACTTGCAGTTGCACCCTAGCCTCTACGTTTCAACTCCTAATCTCTAAATCTCACAAACTGCCCACCACAACTACCATTCAAGACTTCGCCTTCTTTCTTACCATGAATTCTTGCCACAAACCAATCTCAGCTCTAATACCAATTGATAGATTTAACTGGTATTAGGGAGAAGAAAGGAAATTATATAACGAGAGAACATGAGAGCTCAAGAAAATGTATTGCTTAACTTGCTGCCAATGTGACCCACAATGAACTTACAACTCTAGGGTGATTCCGAGAGCGCCCAAATAATCTGAGGACATCCCTTAGTTAAATTTTTCAGTTAGCTTCCCTATTTCCTTTACTACATACCAAAATACTATTCTAATCTAAATAAAGAAATAGAAACAATGTTAAAATTCATTTCAGACTTTAAATCAGAACTTGTATTGAAAATTCATGCAGTATCTTCAATTAAACCATTTCTAACTAATAAATTACTAGGTGAAAAGAGGAAAAAATTGTACAGGTAAAACTCGCGTCAAAAATCAAAAGCCAAATAATATCTGACTCACATGCTTAAATACCCAAACGGTAAATTCCATTCCCAATTGCTTTAACCTTGATGTGGTACCATTTCCTATAAAATTCAATGTATAATATCAAAGATAAAGACTAAAAAAGAAAAGAGATTAGTAAAAAAAGACCAAACAATAAAGTTTGCACAGATGTCCCAATCTTTAATCCATACACATTTGTCTCTACACAGATTGTAAAACTCAGGAATCATATAATTAGAATCAGAATTACAATTTCAAAACACAATATCTTAATAGAAAGAAACATTGTCAAAGAAAAATATTATGACTTCAAAGATTTGATCTTTACACGTTAAATAACTATAATAGATGAAGGCGATAAGTTCTTCCACGTGCAAAAGTCGTATTATTCTGTTGTCTGTGTGATGAATGAACATAAAATCATGCTGCCTTGACCAAAAATTAAGCAATTAATTTTGCAATTAAATAGTTCACAAACTTTAAACAGAAGCACTAATATTAGCACATTAAAGGTCAATATTAATAAATAAACATTTCACTACCATAAACGCAACCAAAAATGCACTGCAAGGTGGATGGGAAATTGTTTGCAGCTGCAATAGACCGGCAGAATATAGACATCAACTTTGCCTTTAGAGCATGACTACCAGGACTCACTCTTGACTCTGAATCAGCACTTTCAACTCCAACCGTGCCTACATTCACCATCAATCATGTATTAATACTAAAGAACATAAAACTGAAAACAGTTTCAAGATATAGTAAGTGTTCTCCAGCTACTAGAAGAAAATGTCAATTGAAAAGCCATACGAAAAATAATCAATAAATAGCCAGTTAATACCATAAGAAATTGCAATGCTTAAATCATTCTCTTGATTTTTATTTTTGGAGTGAATAAAAATATATCAGGAGCAAAATGCGGTTGAGTGCCTTCTCTTGAAAATTTTGAAATTTATAACCATGAACAAAACAATGACCTTATACCCACATTTATCACTCCACTTATTCTCCTTATCACACCAAAACAAGATTAAAATAAATGAGACTGCTTTCATAGTCAATGCTAAAGACCAAATGGATGCCTACGTATGTTCTTATATTTCTAAACGTCCCCTCATGACAAGAACAGAGACAATTTTTAAGCCCTTTTTCCCTTTGTTGAAATTGCACTTTGGGGGCAGCAAGTAATAAAGCATTGGAAACCAGACCACCAAGAAGACCCAGTTCAAACACACAGTGACACAGGATGTGTGCAAAAAGTTACTCAAAAGTTATTTGACATATGAAAAGAAATAATATGTAGTTAGGAAAAATCTAATTAAACTAAGCAGACTCTGAAGCACATGGATATTTTTAAGAGTTAATTTATGTAAGAATCATGCAAGCTCACATTTAAGATTCATAAGAAACTTTCACACATATACATATAACCATGGATACCGGGGGGAACTGAAAATATTGTAACTCTATAATAGACAACAGCATATATCCTTATTATATCTCAACAAAGTTGCACTAGCTTACCATTAAATAGTAAAAATAGTCTCTTGATCAGATTTAAATCATCTAAATTAGCACCACTGGCCTTCTTCTTTAAAAGCTCCTCACCTCTCTTGACCACAGGCTCTTCACTTGAGTTAATTGATCAAACAACAAATGTGATCATTCACAAATAAAACACCAAAAATGAAAAATAGTAAGAACGAATAAAAATAATTTCAGTAAAATGAGATCTACGACATACCAGTCTACAGAAGCAGCAACATATAAAGGATAAACAAGCTCAGGGTTAAACTCCATCGCTTGAATGACATTCAAAATACCCAACTGCACTAACAAAAGAACAAAATAAGACAGTTTATAGTAGCTTTCTTAGTAAAGGTACAATCGGATGTGTTTATAAGCATCCAAATGTGGATATACTGACAGGTGTGCATGTTTGTTCAAATTAATATTTAGAAGTCAATAGCAGCAATCACCAAAGTCCCATTTCACTAGGTGGTTGGCTACATGAATCAAACAACATCATAATGTCCTATTATAAGTAAAGTCCTGAATTGTATACTCTTGGATTTCTAGTTCAGAAAGATAAAACAAAATGAACAGAATATTCTATGGAGACAAAAAACTTTCAAATTAGACTGAGACAGTGTTCCTTCTGATACTAAAAAAAATGTGAAGGAAGACAGATACGAGTGGAAGAAGTTACCGGTTCTCAGAACCAGGGTAATAACATCAACAACATACAGTATCTGAACTTTACATGGTAAGATAATGGTATAACCATTACATGATTACCTTTCTTAATCGAAGTTCATTACTTTGCAACTGTTGTTTCCCTGTAACACGGTTGACTTGAGCAACAGAAAGCCCGGGAGGGAACCCACCACTGCAACAAAACAGAAACTGCCATTTTATTAAATGGGAATGAATCAAACTAACTCATGGGAGTCATGTCAAAACAAACACAAATATCACAAGCTCTATTAAGTATAAATCCAATTCCATACCTTTGAGAAACCCGCTGGTACAACATTGTATGAAGACAAAACTCAATAAAAAGCTCCCTATCTTGAGAATTGTTGACTTTTTTATACTTTGCAGCAACTTCATCACCAATTTGACCAGAGTGGCACTCACCAATTACCTTAAAGCAAGCGGCAATTAATTACAAGGAGTAGTCATAACTCATATCCCAAAAATCAATAACAAAGCATGATTCTCGCAAACATGTGTCAGAGCAAATAAGACTCTAAACTAGGTTTTCGACAGAATAATTATGGTTTGAGTCCCTTCTTGACGCCTACCCTCCTTTTCTCACAGGGAAAATAATTGTGTGTGCAGAGTCTTATGGTGCAGATGAGTGCTTTGAGTCCCTTCTTGACGCCTACCCTCCTTTTCTCACAAGCCAGCAAAAATACAATGCAACTAATGTCAATACTCATGTACCCCCAGCCTTGTGGGTGTGTGTATTGGGTGGGAAATAACAAAATAGAAAAACTGAATGTAAGCAAGCACTTTGCTTGTGTCGGCACTTACTTTAGTAGGTTGATAGGACCCTAGAAGTTGTACAATTTGTTACACATAGTTGCAGAATTAGTTAGGCCGGCATAGTAAGAACAGGGAACTGGCTTAAACAGATTAAAGGGAGATTCATTCTATTTAGCATTTGGGAACTGAGAATTTTCTTTGTAGTACAAAGTGGAAACACTTGGATGGAGAACCGTCTCCTATTTCAGTTCATACTTCTATGACCAATGATAGATTCATTCTTTTTCTTTCTATTTATCATACTAATCCTCAATTCTTGTTTGTGGGTTCATAACAGCTACTTGTGAATATATATATGAACATTTCTCTTATTTATAAGGTTATGCTTGTATGAACACCTGCTTATTGTATTGTATCTTACGATAGGCTGCTGTTGCTAATGACAGCGGTTAACAGCTGTCAAAAATCTGTTACGCATCAAAGAGAAGGAGCATGTAAACCCTTCGTAATTTATAATGAAACATAATATATAGAACTATATAGATAAATAGATGAAATCATAAAATCATTGACCAATGGAGGAATGAAATGGCCAAAGTCAACACAAGACTTTGTCCTCAGAGTCCGTCTTACAAAAACTCAAAACGATAAGAAGTATTCAGTATATAACAACAAAAATATTCAGAAAGGTCATTACCTTAACAACGACTCTAAGGATAATTTCTTGGTGTTGAATAGGAAGTTTTGAGATGTTCACCAAGAGATCAGGTGCCAAATCTTCCTTTACCTAGTCAAAATGCATGGCCATTAGATTGTCTCCACAAGCTCCATGTTTAGCATTCAATAGCGGAAAGTGAATATGGGTGTTTGCGCAGGCATACTTGGTTTATTAAAACAGACGAAAATAAATTTCTAAACAAGTCTCAGCTCTCTACTATCAATTATTAACGAAGTGCTTAAACAGAAATTATGGGTATCAAATATTGCACTATAAACGCTACATAGTAATATATTAATAACAAACAAGCACTTAAGAAATAAATAATGAATAAGAAACCTGTGCATTAACACGTTGAAAAGCCATCTCTATATAGACAATGCAAAAATTCCTTATCATCGGAGCAGCACCAGATTCCGAATACAATTTCCACAACTCGGTCAAAGGCAAACCAATATCAGACTGAAGCTTCACTCTCTTGTTCACATGACTCAAAATCTCAAGAACCTGTCATAAACACACAATTCCATAAACTTTCACCATACAGCTTCTCCATCAATTGAAACCACAATTTCAAAAACAAAAGTCACATCATAATAGAATGAAATAAACCATGCAAAACTGATGAACAAGCATTAAACACTTCATCTATGAAGCACATACACATACACCAAACACGACACGGACACTGACACATCGACACTATCATAATTTGAGAAAATGATATAATTCAATATAATTATATTGTATGACTAATCCGAGGAGTGTTCGTGCTTCGTTAGTCACAAAATGCAATAGAAGTATAAAATCTCACTGCACAAAGCAAAATGTCTCGTAAACCTAAAATGCTATAAACTATAGTTTCTAACAGTTAATTCAGCAATTTCAACATGAAATGAGAAATAGATACTAATTTATATGATAACAATTGCGTAATCAACAATTTCCGATGATGAAGCAAAAGTGAGATTGAAATTCGGCGGCGGCGTACCTTGTTACGAACTGCGGTAGATGAAGAGGAGAGAGAGGAGATGGTGAGAGGGAGAAGCTTAGAGAGTAACGGTTCGAGTTTGGAATCGTCGCAGAGAGCTAAACGAGTTAGCATCCGATCAAGCATTTCTTCAATCTCGGTATCGGACTTCGGTTTCGGTGCTGTTGCCGTTGAAGATGATGACTCCGCCATTTCTCGTTTTCGATTTGATTCTTTTCCTCTTTTCAGCAACAAAGTGAAACTCCTTGAGAAATGGAAAATGGGAATGATGAATTGATTATACGATTTATATATACTTCGGTGCTTGGTTTGGCTGCGTGCGCTCTAAGACAATTTGAGTCTGACTTTTGGGTCTATACTAGTCTTTGATCTTGCCTACAAGTAAAACACTTGCATATGATAATGATTTTTTTTTTTTTTTGTTAATGATGCTGTTATGGGCAACTGTAATTTGGAGTTTGATCACCAGATAACTAAAGTTTGATCAACAAATTATTCTATTTAAAAACTAAATTGAGTTTTTTGGAATAATTCATTTTTTGGTGATGCTCATTAATTATTTAAGTCTAACGTCTTGATTAAAGATTCTATAATTTTTGGAGTTTTGTCATACTTTAGATCATCATTGATTTAATTTTAAGGTTAAATTTATTTCTTTTTAGGTAGGCGGAATTTATGTTGTCTAAACTTAACAATTATTGACTTCTCTTTGTAAGTAAAAGTTGAGATTTACTTCTATAACTCTATCAGTTACTCGTGCGTCCTATATCTTTTTCATTTTATCCTTTCATTATTTAAGTAACAAACGTTATAAAAATGAGAAATTTTTGAAAAAATTATGTCCGCTACTTAAGTAGCGGATATTATAAAAAACAATTCTTGTAGGATGTTTTTGCGTGTATCCGCTACCTAAGTAGTCTTCAAAGGTATTTTAGTAAATTTGTAGGACGCACAAAAAAAATGGGTAAGGTGACAAAAGTAAATAGAAATTTACAATCATTTTTTTCTTATGATCAGTGAAACAATGACCTAAATTTATATTTTAAGGCATTTATATTCTTTTTTTTTCTTCCTTATATCCATTAATCAACTAAACATAACATTGTTGATAATGTGGTCTTTGATGTGTATTTGATAGCATGTGAGGTTGTGAGTCAAAATCATATTGTTTCTTGCATAGTGTCATTCCGCAAAGAGGATTCGAATTCGTCCAATTGTAAGTCCGGGTAGGATTCAAAGCAATGACCACAATTATTTCATGATTTTCATAATTCAAAGCATCAATGTTGTGCACCAATTTTGTTATGTGTCATTGTGCTCACATGTCACAACCAACATTCCTTCCAAAAATAAGAGGAAACGTTATAGAGGTATAGGCATCTCACGGTAGGTCGGTAGTTGGTACACGCATGAGTTCTAGATATGAGTTTCATTAGTATTCATGTTTTATGGGCTTGGGTTTGAGTTTGAGTTTAACACACATAAGGTGTTTATGTTTGTTTTTAGGATTGTGACAAACATGGTAAATGTAACCTTTTTGTAATGTCATTCCAAGATTGTTGATGGTTAGAATGATTCACTTGAAGATGAAGGTGTTGTAGATGCAAAGGCTTATGCAATTCACCAAATATATAAATGGACAAATATTTTAATATCTACTTGTATTCTACCGGTGGTATCTAGCACCATCTTACTATTTGATGTATCCAATGGTAGAGCTAGTTATGGAGAGAATCATTGTCCATATTGCGACCTTCTATTACTGAAAAACACATCTTCCAACGGGCTAATGTGATAGATATGATTATTTTTAATCGTCAACAATTGTGGCCAATGTGATAACGAAGATTTAGTTAAACCAGTATAGACTCATTAAGAGATGTTTCTCTTCATCAAGTGATGTTAATCTCTCTATAAATAGAGAAATCTGGGAAGCAATAAGGACATACGAAATTGAAAATAATGCAACCAATTTATCTCTCATTTACATTATTCTAAATCATCCTTTATTTTATTAATGCATGAGTAAATTGTATGAATCATCTTTCTATAAAACATTATCAAAGATAAGTTTATTGTATTAGTGTAAATCACATCAAGATATTCAAAGTATTATGAAGGAGATTCGTTGGCATCTCAATTGCATCCAATATGTATTAATTGGTGAGTACAAATTGAATCTAAAGGTTAGTATTTATACATGCGAATCTTCCAAGTGCATTCGTTATCGGCATCTTCTTTATTAAGTGTTGCACCATCTTTCCAACAAAATCTCCAATAGTAGACCTCTTTAACTTTGCCCTTAACATCTCTGCCCCACCTTGATTTGGCAATGATTCATACTGATCATACAATAGGAACCACGAATAAATTGAACAAAAACAAGCAGTTAAAAAAAATTGAACAAAAACAAATATGTAATTATTTCTTGAACTCTTGTTCTTTCTCAATATATTATTTGAACTTTACACCATAAATATAATCTGAAGTTTATACAACAACATATATGGTATATATCCTAGCTCACACCTCACGTCAACAAAAATTAAATAGAGAAAATAATAACATCTATAAAAAAATCACTATAAAGTAAATAAAGAGCATCTTACTTACTAAAACAACTTGCTAAAACAAGAAAAATGTCCCTAACAAGACAAGACACCCATACAACTTGTTGTGAAGTTGTGCATACTTTAACAACGAATTAGAATTAGATTTCTCGTTATCTTTGTCATCTTTGTCGGTACTCTTTTCATCGTCTTTATCTTCTTTAGGATTATTGAAATTGGAAGGTACATTTGTGTCCGGTGCTGACTCATCATCACCAGAAATTGGACTAATAGGAGATTGAGCATCATCGGAGGATCGAAGACTCTTTGGCAACCCTTGTCCATGAGTCACATTTATTTTAAAATGTTGTCCATTTTTGCATTGCTCACCATCATAATCACTCGAGAAGAAATACGTCGCTCCTTCCTTCAATAAAGGAACCGCCACTGTCACTGGTTGTATCCCGGTGTTTGACGGATCAGCAGATGACCATTGGACTGTATCCTTGTCTATTGCATCATCATAATCACATAGTTTGTATGTGGTGAAGTTGTATGTTTGTACAAGAGAGTGGTTATTGTCTGTGTTGAAAACTACAAGTGACAACACCAACAAAATCAAAGTGTTAGGTAAAATTATATTAATTATATTGGAAATATCTTTGAAAGAAGTCTAGTCAATTATTTTTTAAATAGAAAAAAATATGAACTTATAATGTAATACAACTTATTTATACAATCATCTAATCAAATTTTAGTATGAGGTCACTTTCCCTTTGAACTCAGAATATTGTTCTTACAATTTCTACATTAAAAAAAAATAAAATTAAACAAATGAAAACTAGTGTCCACTAGTATTAAAAAAAAAGAATATGTATACCAAAAGAAAGGAATAATAAAGAAAAAGGACTAGCATATGTCATTATGTGTATAAGAATTTTCTTTTTCTTTTTTCACAAAAGAGACAAATGATAATAGTAATTTTCTTTATTAAGCTATTTAGAACAAGAATAGTACATGTCCTTTGTTAGTGCTTCCAATTTAAGCATAACTTTTCTAAATTGACTACATGCCTCATCATACCTAAAAAGCAAGCAGCATATTGTACTCACATATATATAAGAAAAAAGTTCTTTTATCAAGTGATGTAAATTATGGTTATCAAATATATCAGTTATTAAAAAAATTGAAAAAAAATTATTTATATGAAACCGAGGGGAAATAAAAAAAGTAACCACTTAGGTGTATGATATTATTGAGATCATAATTCATGATAATAAATATTACAGTTGAAAGTTTATAACCAAACTAATTTAATGCCACTTTCATAAATTATTTGTGTGAAGAGAAAGTAGATCCACTATTAGCAGTGTTGACATTTTAGTCTAAAAAATTGTTTAATTTTGATACATTACTAGTTACTAGTGTTAAATAATCAATCACAACCAATTGTATATGTAAGTTTTATGATGTGTTATAATTGAAATTATATTCTTTTTTATGATTTTTTTTTAAACCAAGACAAGCATTCTATGATATGATTAATAATTTACATATCATTAGAAGTAATTCAAATCAAAAACTATAAACAGATAGAGATCATGTACCATATGTTATGATTATGTTACTATATATGTTCCAAAAAGGTCCTAAATTAACAATCCAAGAACATAATAATAAACATTGAAAAATCACTTACTGAGGAAATCTCCCAAGCTGAATTGTTTCTTGGCAGCCCACTTCTCATAATTAACAGTAGGTTTTTCAAGATTGTCAAACCAGCCTAAAGAATCTCCAACTGTGTAATTTTTGTAAGCTCCAACAGATCCTAAGAAATTAGAGAGAAAAAGACAAGAAAGAATTGAGAATAGAAGAAACCATGATGATGATGTTGAAGATTTTCTTCTCTGTTCCATTATTCTTGTGGGGGTGTGAAATGTGATTATGTGAATAATGGGGGTAAGAGAGTGGCAGTTAGAAGAGGCAGATTAAGTAGCTTTTTATGACTGGCTCAGTGGATGAGAATGTAGGATTCATACGCTGCCAGCTATGGTGTCATGTGATTAATTAGCCTTGTCTTTATGCTGAATTACTAAAATACTACTCACCGTTTCATACTCCCTCTGATCTCATAGAGTATATAAGCAAAAAAATTAAAAAAGAAAATTGAAAGTCTCAACAAAAATAACCTCTAATCATTACAATAAATATCACTTTTTCAAATATATTCCTGCTTTTTTCACATTTTCATGTTTTTAACGGTTTCCAAGTCAAAAGATAGGGGTAAAATTAGAAAAATGTATAACTTAAATGCATTTAGACATTTTTCTTAAAGGGAGAGTTTTTTTGTAAATTTGCTTATATATGAGATCAGAGGGAGTATGTTGGTTTCAATTATTTGTATTGTGTCACATAAGCATATTGTACTTACTAGATATTTTTGAATTGAGATGCATCGTCTTTTTTTTTGTGTTTTTGGAGTATTGATATATTGTTTCTTCTAATATTTCCTTCAATAAACAATATTAGAGTCTTGGTTCGGTTTAGTGGAAGTAAGTGTGGATTCTTTTAAATGTGCATATTTAAGTATCGGACTAGACTAAAGCTAATACACCTAAGGCTCAAAAGCGTAAAACTCTAATGCATATTACCAAGCATGAGATAATTATTCAAGGGAAGGACAACCATGTTATTCATATCGCATGGCCTCAACTAATAAGGATTTAACATAGTACTAAAATCATACTATTGTCTTATTAAATAAAAAGTTAATTTGATGTTTAAGTATCCTAAATAATAAAATGACAAAAAATCAATCATGTAGAAAAGATTAAAACTATCAAGTACTTTTGGCTTGGCTCACATTTTAGTCAAAGTTTAAGGAGGGATTAAATTGAATAAAAACTTGTAGATTATTTTATAAATATAGATTAGTATTAAATTAACCAAATTTTATAATTTTAGAGATGAAAAATGGTAGTAAGATCATAATGGAACAGATTCTCTGTTTTGTAAATTGTAAAAGCCAAGAAGGAAAACCAAGTTTCAAGCATTAGAATAAGAATAGAATAGAATAGAAGTTCCCAAGTGCAGATCTGAGTCACATGATATTCAATCAGCATCCCAACATGATAAAGTCATAAGGAAGCTGACACGTGGTAGAAACCATAGTGGTAAGTCGGTGACATTTCTGACACTGCATGTGTCTCACGAAAATATGGATAATTTGGGTGGGGTGGATATAATCATATAATAATGAGATCCTTTAATTTTTTCCAAAGTTAGGAGTATGCAAAAAATAAAGGTGTGAAATTCCTAATAAGGAGTCTTTTTTTTTTCCCTAGTAGAGAGTGAGATATTATATTTTCGAGAAACACTTACTTGGGCACAAACCCAACAAATGTTATTTGGGCACATATACATAATTTTAAAAAAATTAATTATAAAAGAATTGATTAATGACAATTGATGTAATTTAATCATTAATTTTTTAAATTTTCGTCTTTGATATGTGTGTGCCCATATATTTTGGATTTAGGGTTGTGCCTATGATAGAATTGCTCTATATTTTCACTTCAAATGTTAAGAAAGTAGGTTTATTAATCACCCTTATGGGTCTAACTCAATCTTATGAAACCAATTTGTAAGGTGATGATACATATTCAGGCCTTTTTCCAATTAATGTGAGACTTCTTTACACATTCTCTCACACCCAGCACTATTGGGCTTCGTGCATGGATATAAATGGTGGGTCATCCGCTATCGTGTCATCCACCATTTATATCCACGCACCAAGCCCAATAATACTGGGCGTGAGGGGTGTGTAAAGAAGTCTCACGTCGGTTAGGAGAATGCCCGAATATGTGTCATCACCTTACAAGCTGATTTTGTAAGGTTGAGTTAAGACTCATACTTATTTCTAATGATTTCTAACATGGTATCTTAGTCTCTATGACTAAGTGGTCTAGAGTTCGATCATCGCTCCCCTCACTTTCTAATTAAAAAACGGAATTTAAGCATATGGTAGATGAGTCTATGCATTATACACGTTTCAAGTCCAAGTGAGCTCTTGCATGAGGGGATGTGTTAGAAAAAATATAAAACTATTGATAAAGTTATAAGCTCTTTTTTAAAAATTGTTACCAAACAGAGCTTTTAACTTATAAGCTATAAGCTAGCTTATTTGGTTTACCAAACAGAGTCATAGCTCTATCCTAACAGCTTAAACTTTTGGAATAATAGGCTATTTGAGAGTATGGTTAAAAATGGTTTGTTTCAAAAATTAAATTTGGAATTTTATAAACGGTTTGTATTTAAAAAATTGTATTGATCATTTGAACTCAATCAATAATTTAATCCAATTTACTGGTAAAATGCAACACTCCTGAAACCAACATAAAAAATAAAATAAAAATGCAACACTCAATCAACAGCTCAGGCATTGGATGAATATTTGTTCTTTAGTGCCATGTTTTAATTGTACACAGCTATTTCAATCATGCATTCTAAAGATATCATATAACTAAATACTTGGGTTTGACTTTGCATTCAACAAATGGGCCTGAAAGTGATATCTAAACTCCAATATGTGCACAATGCTTACTTAATTACTTTGGTTGTGATTTGGATCAAATACATCAAATTAACTTTTTATATTCCTATGTGGAGTTAGATATATTTTTATAATAATTTCTAATAATTAGGATTTGGATTTAAATATCACTTTCAGGCTCATCAAATTAACTTTTTAAGAGAATTGGATTTGTTATTCAAAAAGGGGTAGCGGCGCAACTTGTCGCCCGTTTATCTCTCAGTCATATGTAATTATTTTATTTTTATTATGAGACTATACTAGTAATATACAATGAGTTTTAGCAATCTAGAATAATTAGGAAAAACAAAAATACTTACAAAGGCAGACTAACTGACTAAGCATTGTCAAATACATTAAATTGTAGCTAAAACTAATATAGATATCCAAAACTATCTGGGAAACTACTAGAATGACAAAATGTTAGTTAAGCATATATTCGAACATGAGATTTCTTTTTTAGAATTTTGGGTTGAACTTAATTCAATCTCATAAAACGTAAGATGAAGATTATTTTCACATATAAATGTATATCCATATATCATCTTTTATGTAATATGGAATCGTGTCCCATGTAGAAATTGATCAAATTAGTATCCACATGCATATATGTATGACAAAATTACCTCATCACTGGATATGAAACTTGTGTGACTTGTTTTTTTTTTTATAACTAATGAGTTCTTAACGATATTGCATATATGAGTTCTTGTCGATTAACCTACCGTAATTGGGTTATTTGACCTTAGGGGCCTGCTATACAACTAATTCTGGTGTTGATTGCATGCATCGAAAATTTTTAATATTGGTAATTTGGTCAATTGCTAGTGGGATACACTTGCACGCTGTAATTTTTGTATACATGTGATCTTTGTGGTATTGTTCAATGATTTTTTTTTTTTCATCCCTTAAATTGCTCAGAATCCCCTTAATCTCATCATCAAAAAATATCTACGATTAACATACAATTTTACTAAAAGATATTTTCAGATAATATTTTGTTTGTGTGAACAACATTGAAACAGATGAGGATCACCATATATTATGCACCATGAAGAGTCCATACAAAATATGGAGCAATCTAGCCCAATGGAAAAATATAAGAAAAATCCCCCCTCCACATTTTTTCCCTTGCAAGAAAGTTTCATAAAAGCACAAAAATGAAATTTCCAAGAAGAACAAAAAATGTGTGGGAGTGGTGTGTGTGTGGGGGTTGGGGGGGGGGAGTTTTGTGTGTGTGTGGGGTGGCGGCGGCGGTGGGGTTACTAGGTAAAGGTTGAGGTGGCCTGGGCCTTGAATTGATGGCTCTAAGTGCACAAAAATAAAATTTTATGAGATTTATTTTTCGCACCCCATGGAATTCCTCTTTCACTTCATGAAATGACCATATCTAGAAAGCGAGCATTTATCGCACTCTAAATAGCGAGTGTCAATATTTTATGCTCAAACTGAACGCCGGCACCCCATGCATGAAAAAGTTATGAAAAAAAAGTTCGCATCCTAAAGAGCGAGTACTGTTTGCATCCTATAGAGCGAACTCTTTTTTTCATGTTTTTTTTCATCCATATGGGGTGCAGGCGCTCAGTTTTAGTATAAAATATTAACACTCACTACTTAGAATGCAAACTAAAACATAGTTCGATATTTAGAGAGAGAACTCAATTTACACATTAAAAAGGGTGAAGAGGACAAAAAAAATTGACTTTTATAAGGTTCGCATCCTATGATGCGAATTGCGATGTTCCCGTTTTTGCAATTTTACACACTTGCTTCCTAAGTAGCGAGAGGGGTAAAAACGAAATGTCAGGGGGTGCTTTTGAGACTCGGGGGGTGCGAAAACTAATTCTCAAATTTTATATCATGACAAATTATTTTTTAAATGAATAATTGGGTAGAGTTATTGGAATAATCTATTGTCTATGTTTTATATTGAAAAAAAAGGGAAAAAATGGCGGCTCTAAGTGTACGCTATTATGAATAATAAGACTTAGTAGATGTTTATATCTCTTCCTTTTCCCTATAACTTCCACTAATGGGTGGAGTTCAATCACTTTTGTTCTCTCACTTCCTTCATTGCATCCTATAAATAAAACTCTTGTTATGATGTAAAGACATACTCCCTCCGTCCCAGGCACAAGTTCTTTCACTTATGCACCATAACCACTCCCTCTCATGCTTAATTGCTTATGCACCATACATAAATATAAATACCCCAGATTGCTTAGCGTACCCCTCAGATTTGTAGCGCACCCCCCCGCGCTAGAAATATGAGGGTGCGCTAGAAATCTGGGGGGTGTGCTAAGTAATTTATGGATGCATTAAGCATTTTTCATTATTTATGCATGGTGCATATGAAAAAACTTATGTATCATAACCACTCTCTCTGTCCCATATTATAAGAAAAAAAATCATTTTTCTTGTCCCAAATTATAAGCTAAAGCAACTCACTTTCATCAATTTTAATATTTACTTTTATTTACTTTCATGAAATTTAATACAAATTGCATTTAATATAGTCTCTCTCTTCTTTTTTCCATAATCAATTAATAAACAATCAATTTTTTTTTACATCTACCCATGAAAATTATTTTAAAAAAATCACAAACCATCATATTTTTAAAGGAAAACACAAAGTTCTCATTCTATCTATCCATGTATTTTAGCTAAGTTTATTTCTAATACACACAATTTTATATCATGACAAATTATATTTTAAATGAATTATTGGAGAGAGAGATTGGAATAATCTATTGTCTACTTTTTATATTGAAAAAGGGAGAAGGGAGGGGGCTAGTTTATATGTTGTTGGTCTCATTCTATTTTGCACCAACACTTAATGTATCAATTTTTTCATATCATCATATAAGCAATTCTAAAATAACTTAGCACTTGTTTAATTTCACGTTTGCAAGTTATGATTGTGCATCCACTATTGTAGGACATTGAAAAAATAATTTTAATCCGAAATAACTAAAAATGTGAATTGATAAGAGTATTTTCTATATAGATGTATTCAAATATAAAATATCTAATTAATATATATATATATAAATTTGAATTCGTTAAAGCGTTATTGAGCGGTGTAACATTACTCAAATGTTACACCGGTGTAATTTGATCCCTCCCCATATATATATATATATATATATATATATATATATATATATTAATAAATATAGATAATTACAAAAATTCACTTTTTATCGAAATCAATTTCCGTAGTTATATAACCAAACACACATTTACAGAATTAGTTTTCATTATCTATACTAATATATAAAGGGGATACAAATTTTTGGGATGACTTTTTCATTATTCTTATTTTACCCTTAAAAAATAACTTCCACATAAAAATAGATTTTCATTTTTTTTCTTCTTAATAACTAGCCACAATAAAAAAGAAGGAGGTTAACTAATTATCAATTAACTAAGTCCAATAAAAAATGAGATTACGTAGTTATTTATATTTGCACAATAGAGAATATCGATAAAAAAAATATCCATCGCACAAACGGGTACGGTGGCGGGTAATAAAAATAGTTTTAATTGATAGTGCATATTTATATCCACAACATATTCTTTAATAGTTCAATGAACATGTTTTTTGTTAGTGCAAGTTTATTATACTAAAACAGGACTGAGCCAACGAGTTTAAAAGCTTAAAAGAATTTTTACAATGAAGTCTTTTAAAGAATTATCACGAGGTCTTCAAAAGAATACTAAACTTATTATATTAAATATTGTTGAATATGAAGTAATTTAGTGGCGGCCTAAACTGCCAGCAAATATGTCACTCTTTTTATTTAGTGAGGGCTTGAGCCTAGTAATTTAGCCAAAATTTAGTGATGGTTTGGGCCACCGCAACATATATATATATATATATATATATATATATATATATATATATATATATATATATATTTTTTTTTAAAAATAAAAAATAAAAAATGACTTCATCCATTCACTTGACCTGACCTGCACCAGCGTACCATCACCATCACTACACCCATTCACCTATTCATCTATTCACTCTTCTATCACCACCAGCATGCCATCATAATTTTATTTTCACAAACAAACTTATCTCCACTATTCACCTTCAACATCGAAATATTTTTCCTCAAAAGATTAAGCTATCTTCAATTCTAAAATTAATTCGTTACTTCTTCTTCTTCTCTCCAGTGGCGAAATCACCTTTCTTTGGTTGCTTCTCTGTTGGATTCTTGATTGAAGAAGGAATACGAAAAAGAGGCTTTGGATGGAGGATGGAGATGGAGACTTTTAAAAGAGGCTTTTGGAATGAATCTGGAGAAAGACTTCTTTGGATGAAGATGGAGATTTTTAAAATTTAATACTAAATCATTATTATTATTTAAATAAAATACGTTTTTCCAAAATAACAAATAAATCTGTTTTTAAAATTAATTAACAAAACAATTAAAATAGTTATTTTTTTTAAAAAAAGTGGATTTAATTACTAGTCAACACACGCTTTCACAAACTGGTCCGTCCTTATTTTATGACGGCCAGAGCCATCAATAACGAAAAAGCTGCCAACATGTCTGCAAATGACCGTTGCTTGGTTGTGAAGGTCGAGGCCGCAAATAAATTCGTCATTTTAGTTTGTGACGACTTACGCCGCCAGAAAACTTACCAACGAGCTATTTTGTGATGGTCTTGGGCTGCCAGTAATTTTCCACTTTGTGACGGTTTTTCCCCGTTATAGAGAGCTTTTGGACGCCATAAAATCAACGATTTCTTGTAGTGAATGTACCCATGATATTTGAACCTAGGTCTTAGAAGATGAGACCTCATTTTATATGCTATCTCATACAATTAAAATGAATGCAGTTGAGTGACTTATATTGACAGAATACATAATTGTTATTAAATGATCGTGTATCATTTTTTTTTTTGACAAAACTATTTTTCATCATTTAAATCTTTTTTTTTGACAAAAATAAATAACAAAAACCTTTGATTTTTTATAAAACAAAATAATAATAAATTAATTACCCAAAAATAATGGATGATATATTATTGCTTAATTTAAAAAAAATTATCCTAACGGCTATAATAGTTATATTTTTTGTATGACTATAATAATAATAATTTTTTGAAAATAACTATAGTAATAATTCTTGTAAAAAAAACTATAGTAATAATTAATAATAATTGAGTTAAAAAATAATAATTAACAATATAATAATATTAAAAAAACAATAAGTAGTCAAAAAATAAAATAACTTATACAAAAAAATGCAAAAGTAAAAACTAAAAAGTGTAAAACGGAGCGGTTAGAAGCAATAAGAGGTAACGGCTAGAAAAGGTGCAAGAAAGGAAAACGTGATAGATAAGCGTTGGATAAACGAACCAAAGATCCAACGGCCATAATCCTTTCAAAATTCGACCGTTGGAAGATTCATTATAAAACATTCACAAAACCCAAACGTTGCAATCACAAACACAGAAAAACAAAAACACAAACACTCTCAATCAAAAATCATCATCGTAACACAAAGAACAAAGATTTTCAATTGTGTGGGGGTGATCGGTTACAAAGGTTGATTACTTGGTTTTGAGGTGGCGATCATTGACGAAGAAAGAGGAGGAGAGGGTGCGGCGGAGGGAAACAGTCGTATTCAGGTGTTTCTTTCGTCGATCTTCTCTAGTCTTGGTGGTGTTTTTGGTTCTAGTTTTCAAGATTCCAATTTAACTATGGCTTCTAGAGCTATTGCTCCGATTCAACATAGAGGTTTGTTTTTCTTCTCATTTCTTCATTTGGGTTTTTCCCTTTTCTGAAATTGAATCTGAGGGTATTTTCGTCATTTTTGTTGAGTATTAGGGTTCATGAGAATTTTTATTTGACAAAGTTTCGAACTTGATGTGGTTATTTGATTAGTGTTCTAATGGGTATCTTTCTTTTGCATATTTTCTGCTGTGAGGATATTTTGGTAATTTTTGTTAACCATTTGAGTTCATATGATTTTTTATTTGCCAAAGCTGTGAACTTTATGTGATTAGTGGTCAAATGGATTCTTTTCCATTTCTCTGATGTGGGTAATTTGGTAATTTTGGTTAAGTATTAGGGTTCATGAAATTGTTGATTTATTTATTTACTAAAATTTGGAAATTTATGTGATTATTTGATCAGTGTTCAAATGGAGTATCTTTCTTTTGCATTTTTCTGATGTGGTGATTTGGTAATTTTGTTTAGGGTTCTTGAAATTATTAATGAAATGTTGATTTTTTTTGTTTATTTATTTGCCAAAGTTTGGAACTTTATGTGATTGTTTGTTCATTGTTTAAATAGGTTCTTTCTGATACAATGAATAAGGATGTTTTCTGATTTGTGTGTTTTTTGATTGGATTTAGGTGAGAATAATAATAATAAGCCAAAGAATGTTGTTGGGGTAGAAGGAGGAAGAAACAGAAGGGTTCTTCAAGATATTGGAAATCTTGTGATTAATCAAGCAGATCCTGCTGCTAATGCTAATGTGCCTAAGCGCATCACAAGGTGCTGATTTTATAATTTTATTGAAATTAAGTTATAATTTTTACTTTATAATCTCTTTTGCCTAATTCTATTTGTATTTTGGTTTCAGGGCTCAATTAGCTGCTCTTGCTCAAGCCGCCGCAGAGAAGACCAAGGTACAATTTTCAAATCGTCATTGTTGTTATGATTTACTTCGTTAAATTCTCGAAGGAATTTTAAAGATTATATTTCCTTTGTTGATGCAGAAATCAATCCCTGAACTTGTCAATGGACCTAATGTTGCTGCAACAAAGGTGGAACCATCTCTAAAGCCTGCAGAACCCGAAGTTATTGTCATCAGCTCTGATGATGAATCTGAAGTGAAAGAGAAACAAGCTGTTAATGGAAGAAAGATAAGAGAAAGGTCCACAAAGAAAAATGCTAAGGCCTTTAGTTCAGTGCTTTCAGCTAGAAGCAAGGTTATTATTATTCTTTTATTCCCTTATTTTGTGTTTCTCATATGAAATATGGTTTAGGATTTAGAGTCCTATTCATCAATGTAGACTAATAATATGTATGAACAAAATTTGTCAAACTCAGGCTGCTGGCAGAATTATGCCAAAGGATTTTGTTGAGAACATTGATGCAACTGATAAGGACAATGAATTGGCTGCAACTGAGTACATTGATGACATCTATCAGTATTACAAACTTTCTGAAGTAATGTTCTTTCCTATGCTTTGTTTTGTTTTATGTATATTATTCTCTTTGGTGTATTTTTTTTCTTCATTCTCTAATGTGTTGAATTTGATGAATGGCGCAGGATGATGTCCGTGTACATGATTACATGGCTTCTCAGCCAGATATAAATGCCAAGATGAGATCAATCCTTGTTGACTGGTTGATTGAAGTGCATAGAAAATTCGAACTTATGCCAGAAACTTTCTATCTGACTCTTAATATTGTTGATCGATTCTTGTCGGCAAAGGCTGTACCTAGAAAGGAACTTCAGCTTGTTGGCATAAGCGCTATGCTTATAGCTTCCAAATATGAAGAGATTTGGGCACCAGAGGTAATTTTATATTGTTTGTTGAATTGAATGAATGAGTCTTCGATGAAACACTGAAAACATATTTATTGAATGCGTCTTTGTTTCGTTTGTGTTTATAGGTTAATGACTTTGTATGCATATCAGACAATGCATATGTCAGAGAACAGGTTCTGGTTATGGAGAAAACAATCTTGAGAAAACTGGAATGGTATTTGACAGTTCCTACTCCTTATGTCTTTCTGGTTCGGTACATCAAAGCCTCGACTCCCTCTGATAAAGAGGTATATATTTCTTAGTAGTTTGGTTGTGAGAATTGTGAAAATTGTTCAAGTTCCATTTGATTATTGATTGAGGAATGGTTTTATTTAATTGTGGAACTTTGTAATGTAGATGGAAAACATGGTGAATTTCCTAGCTGAGCTTTCTATGATGCATTATGCTACTGTTTCCTCGTATTGCCCTTCAATGATCGCTGCTTCTGCTGTTTATGCGGCAAGATCTACCCTTGAGAGGAGCCCCGTTTGGACTGATACACTGAAGCACTACACAGGCTACTCCGAGGAACAACTAAGGTAATATAATTTATAATATCAGCAAAATCATATGATGAAATTGCAATGTTTGTTATTGTGTGTTTCTTTTGTGACAATGAAAGTAACATTTTGTTTATTTATGATGTCAGGGATTGTGCCAAACTCATGGTTAGCTTTCACTCTGAAGCTCCAGAAAGTAAGCTGAGGGCAATTTACAAGAAATTCTGTAGCACGGATCGTTGCGCTGTTGCTCTTAGGACTCCAGCAAAAAACTTGTCAGCAGAATCTTGAATAGATTCTAGTTTAGGGGGTGTTATTTTGGATGATTGTCTATTATGACTTGAAACTTATGGATGGTTTTCATTTAGGAGAAAGATCATACTGTTATATGATCTATATTTCTTTTTTATTTTATGTTTAGTTTGGAACAATATTTCTTGCAGAATCATGACCTTGCCTCAGAGGTTGATTCTTTTTGTAGTAGAGCTGATATATGCTATTATTGAATGAAATTTAGTATTTGCAAATGCTTGTGTTGGTCTATGGCTTGATTGAATTGACATAATTCTAACACTGCCATATTCATGAAACATTTATTTTCCATATTGACATAATTCTAAGTTTTGAGTGCAAAATATGAATTAGGAACCAACTGTTATAAAATGAAAATAAAGTGTTTTAGCATTTTAATAGAAAAATACATAAAACTTAGGAGTAAGAAAATAAAGTTCCTTCTCTATTTTTTATAGTACTATTATTGTTGCTCAATGAGACAGACAATCATGAAAATAAATTTCTTAATACCAAATTGCCAAGTTTACTTGCTGCTACCTGCATGTGATTTGTATATCTATCTCACAGACATTGAAGGTTTGGAATACTATATCTTAGTGTTGAAGTATATGTGTTTGAGAAAGTGATTTATACCCTAATCACCCTAAACTAAACACAAAATAAATCATTTTCTCTTCATACAATTATGGGTGCGTTTGTTTAAGCTTTAAAAAAATGATTTGTTTTAAAAAAAATTAGAGATTTTTTTGTAAAGATTTTGAAGAAAATCTAAAGCTACTTTGTGTTTGTTTACAATCATAAAAATCTATTTTTTTAAAAAAGAAGTTCACACACTTAGATTCTGGGCCCGTTTGTTTGAGATTTTTTCTCACAAAAATCTATTTTTTTGTTAAAAAAATCATTTTTTTTATTTTTGATGTGTTTGTTTCAGATTTTCATAAAAATCATTTTGTTAAAAAAATCATTTTTGAGTCTAAAATGAAAAGCTATTTCCAATAGATTCTTTCAAAATCTATTTTTTTTAAAACATGGACCATGTGTTTGTTCTCAAAAATGATTTTTATAATGGTAAACAAACACAAAACAACTTTAGATTTTTTTCAAAATCTCTACAAAATAAATCTATTTTTTCAAAATAGATTTTTTTAAAAAAATCTATTTTATTTTAATCTCAAACAAACGGGCCCTCTTTAGTTTTAAAAAAATAGATTCTTGAAATTTCATTTTGGGGCTAAAAATGATTTTTTTAAGAAAATGATTTTTAAAAAAATCTATAACAAACACTATCAACATTACAAAATGAATTTTTTTAAGAAAAAAATAGATTTTTTCTTAAAAAAACCTCAAACAAACGCACCCTAAATACTACTAAAGTACTAACTTTCTACCAAAGAAAAAAAAATACTACTAACTAAACTGTGGAACAAGTGAACAACTAACTTTGTTGAGAATAATGATGTGATTGGTGTGGTGATCTTATAATATTTAGAGTTTGTTGGTACTTTTTCCGGTTTTAATTATGATTTTTTTTTAATATTATTGAATAAATACAAATAAGATATATCAGCTATTTAATGAATATAAAAAGTAAATTATTTTATATTAAAAACAAAAGGAGTAATTACTTAGTTAATTAAGTAACATTTTTTTGTCAAGTAATTTAGTGGCAAAGTTCAAATTCCAACTTTTACATATATAATGCAATGCCCCCTAGTGAGGTAAGTTCATAGACACATTAATTAATTAACTCTAATTAATTAGATATCGTTCATTATTTTCTACCTAAAAATATTATGTATAATTCTATTATTTATGATTCTTCGCGGTTAGGGAGATGCTTCTTGTGTTGAGAAATTATGTTGATTACTTATCTATTATGGGCTCGTTCGAAATAACTTATTTTTGAGTTTATATAAAATAACTTATGTGGATAAATAAATTTTTATGTATTATTTTAAGTTTGTAAAAACACAATTTTCATTAATGAGAACATATCAATGAATATAAAATCTTGCATAAACTGTTCTACGTAAGCTCAAAAATAACTTATTTCAAATAAGGCTTATATATCTTATATCAACTTTTTGCTTAACATGGCTCAAGCTAATGGCCCTTATTTATCATAATTGAAATATGTTTGCTTTAGTTAAAATATATTTATATTTATTTATTTTTACATAAATATAATGTTAGAGTTTCACGTTAGCTCAAAATATATTTACATTATCACTTTACAATTAAATTTTGTTTGGTTGCATTAGCTTAGATTCTAAGAACATAGTCTACTAAAAATATTTAATGAGTTATTTGCTATCACGTTATCTTTATTGAATCACAATCTTCATCTTATAACTTAATTTTATAAAATTATATTAAGTTTAACCAAAATTTTAATATATATCAAAATATATTTAAAGATCTGCTTAATCACTTAAACCTATCGAAATTTATTTCAATATATTTGATTTGATTTCCTTATAACTAATGTTCCAAAATCATTAGTTAACATTTTCGGTTTATTTTTAATAACGAATCAAACGAAGATTTATACACACCTTTGTGCATCAATATTCCCTTGATCCACAAGCACACAAAACTACTATTATGTCATGTTCCACATGAATTGAAGTTAAGAAGCATTTATTATCAATCAACAACCAATCCTTTTTTCCAAGTGTTGCATGGATTACATCAATCAAAACAGTGACACTTCGTCACTTCCATTTGATTGTGTTGCGTACTCCCACCGTAATGTTTTTGTTTTGTTTCTTTGTTTAATTATTACATAGATAAATAAATGGATATTTTTTATATTTAAAATAGATATAATTATAATCTAAGCAAAAGATTCACGAATATATACACATATAAAAAAACAAAAGGAGGACTTGTACATTTCCTTGAAGACATAGCATAAATTTGGCAAAAGGTTTTATGAGGTTTAATAGTTTTGAAATCAATTTCCTTTAAGACATAACATAAATTAAACTAAAGCTTAAATAAATAACTTAGATAGAGGTTTAATTATAAAAGTCTTTGAAGATTACTTTAACTAATTTTTCTTTTGGTGTGTTGAATTTTGGCTTATATCTTTTCCTTCTAATTAATACTAGCCTAATTCTAAATTAATGCTAAAACTTATTAGTGAGATAGCCACTTTTCAATGTTTTCATATTAATAAGTTTTCGTTGACTCTACTCACGCCTAACAACAAATCAATTTTAAAATGTGTCAAGCTTTTTTAAGCAACAAATTATTTAAAAATGCTTTAATTTTTTGTTAAACAAGTTCAAGTCAAATAATTCACATGCAAGCATTCTACAACGAAATCCTACACCATACACATATCTAGGTGCTTGAAATAGAAAGTTTTTGGTATTTGCGTGCAGAAAATATTTATGATAAAAAAATAAATAAATGTTTAAATAACAAACTAACAAAAAGTACAATTACGATAATATATACATAAGAGTTGCCCCAATTCGATTATCTCAAGCAAAGTTAACATCTCAAAAAAGAAAAAGATGGAAAGTGTGAGTGAAGTAATTAATAAGCTTTGACAGCTATGCCTTCAAATGAAAATGGGACCAAAGTTTTTCAATTTAAAGGCGTAGTAGCATGAAGCATGGCACCACCATAGTTATACTAATTTAATAATGTAACATAACATTCTAATGCGATAACAAAACTAATAATACTATTTTTTACAACAACACATTAAAAAATTGCAAAAAAATTATAAAGTTTGAGAGATTAATTTTTGTAGTTGCATGCAAAAATACTGAAAAGAGAAATATAAAAAAGAGAAAAATACAGAAATCAACGAATAAATTTAGACTAAAGTCAATTATAACACTAGAAAACAAAATATATTTCATATTAAACTGAAGCCAATTATATTTTTATTTTAATTTTTTTTTTTACTTTCACCATCAGTTGAGTCTGGTTCAGGGTCAATTCTAATTCTTGCATCAAGTGATTTCAGCCCACTCTCGATCACAATTACAGAAGGATCACAGTTACAGAAGATCGAACTATAATTCTCTATACTAAATTCAGTGACAATCACTAATGAACCAACTTTGTAAGTAATCCACAATAAACCAGTTTCTAGTACTAATCTTACATAGTCGTTCAATTCAAATGATGTTGTTGGTCATACATAAGAGAAGAGAAACTAAACAAAAACATACATAAAACACAAATCTAACTAAGTGGGGTCCACACAACCCACGGATGCCACAACAAAGTCACCCTCTTTAGTCTTTCCCTTCTTCTTTTCAAAAAGCATTCTTCCAATCTCTCTCTCTCTCTCTCTCTCTAAAAGCATAAACAAAACCAGTGATTCCCGTTGTTCAAAATCAAATTTTGTAGCAACCCTTTTACATCTACTTCCACAATCACAAGCCTAACCACTCATTCTCATGATCTGTAAGTTCAAGCTTTCCTTTTTTGTCTTTTTTTATTTTTTTTATTTTCTTGGCTTTTTCTTCAATTACTTCATATCATATAAATAATGTGTAAAAAATAAGAAAACTAGGGTTCATTTTCATTTTGAACAAATCCCAGAATTTCATTTTACTTTCACAAGTTTAATGCTAGTTGTAAAGTATTAACTCTTATTTATAAGATTCTTTATTTTTTGTATTTTTTGTTTAATACTTTTTGTTTCTGTTCATTCATATCTTGTGTATGGTATTTGTTTTTTTGTCGTGTACTTTAACTTATTGATAAAAAATAAAAAAAGAGTAAAAAAATAAGAAAATTTCATTTTTAAGTAATTTGAAGAAATCTCAGAATTTTCCTTTACTTCAATTAGATTAATGCTAGTGGTATATCTAATCATAAGTATCTTGTTTTTGGATTATGTTGTTTTGTTCAATATTCTTTGTTTGGTGGTGCAATATATAATGAATGTTTCTTATTTTTGTGATTGGTAGAAGGAATTTGTTGTAAGAGATGACAAGGGTAAGCCGTGATTTTGGCGATACTATGCATAAAGAAGCTGTGCCTGCGGTGTCTTCTGATGTGATGTTTGCTTCTAGTCGGTTTCCTAATTACCGAATTGGAGCTAACAATCAGATAATGGAGACAAAGGATGATCCGAAAGTGTTGTCTATGAAGGAGGTTATTGCGCGTGAGACTGCTCAGTTGTTGGATCAGCATAATCGTCTCTCGGTTCGTGACCTTGCTAGTAAATTTGAGAAGGGTTTAGCGGCTGCTGCTAAGTTGTCTGAAGAGGTGTTTACCCTTCTTTCTGGTTGAAAAACTCGTATTTAACAATATAATTATATTTATTCTTTCTTTTGAAGGGTTTTGTAGTCTTAGAGTTTCGTTATGTAGCTTTCCCGATTGAAATAACCAAGGTTTTAAATTACGGTCATGTTGCGATTCTTGAAATAACCAATGTCCATAGTTTCTGAAGATACTCATATCCGCTACTTTAATCGTGGTTTTCATATGCTGGTGAAATTTAGGCAAGACTTAAAGAAGCAGCATCGTTAGAAAAACATGTTCTTTTAAAGAAGCTTAGAGATTCACTTGAATCCTTAAAGGGGCGTGTGGCGGGAAGAAACAAGGATGATGTAGAGGATGCTATTGCTATGGTGAGTTTTTTCTTTGGAGACGAAATAGAAAGATATGTTCTTCGCATTGATTTCTTCCTAATAAACAGACATTCATGTTTATCCAATTATGCGCTATTTTCTTATGAAGCTGACATTGAAATTAAATATTCGTGTTTGTACTTCATAAAAATCATTGTGGAAGATTGTGCATGTTAACGAAGATGCATTGTGAATAAACTTTAGGATAGTTTTCTTAAATTTTTCATGAGATTCTAGAACAAACTTTTCTTCTCCGTGCACTCTTTAGGTTGAAGCTCTAGCAGTTCAACTGACTCAAAGGGAAGGGGAACTAATACAAGAGAAGGCGGAGGTGAAAAGACTGGCAAATTTTCTTAAGCAGGTGATGCTAACCTTATGGCATACTAAAAGGATTTAGCTTCTATGTTATGAAATATATTTCACGTGTAAAGGAATTTTCTCTATCGACGCTGAGAGTATGGATTCATTTTCAGGCTTCTGAAGATGCTAAGAAACTTGTTGATGAGGAAAGAGCTTTCGCTCGTTCAGAAATAGATAATGCCAGGGCAGCTGTTCAGAGAGTGGAAGAGTCACTTCAGGAGCATGAGAGAGTGTCTCAAGCTTCAGGGAAGCAGGTTTGTGCTTTTAGCTGTCATTTTCCATGTCATAAAACATAATAAATTCTGTATTTCTTTATGTCTTAAAGATAAATTTCAAGGCCTTAATATCACTTTTGTTGTATATATTCATATAGTTTATTCATGTAATTAACTCATTAATTTTTGACTTTGTGGGGCTTTTAGGACGTGGAACAGTTGATGAAGGAAGTTCAAGAAGCTCGAAGAATCAAAATGCTCCATCAACCAAGCAAGGTATATATGAAATACTAGTCCCTATTTGATCTCTTGTCTAAATAAAATAGTAATAATTGTTTTCTCGAAATGATTTTTTTATTTTTTATATTTGTTCTTGACATTGCTTTCCCATTTAGACTTAAATTTCTCTATATTTTCTTCAATTTCATCAAGCTATTTGAAGGAAATGAATATGTTGATCGTTGATTGATTTGTAGGTCATGGCTATGGAACATGAACTTGGAGCATTGAGAGCTCAACTTGCGGAGAAGACCAGACATTATCTTCGACTTCAGAAGGAGGTATGCTTCTATAATCTTATGCGGAAGTGAAAATATTGTTATATGTATAGTCTACATGGTTAGTTCCGTGGAGTAGTTATATGATTATCTTCCATTGTAAAGCTTATTTAACCGATTATCATTTATCCCTTCATGATACTTTTCAGCTTACAAGGACAAAGAAAGGAGAGGAAAATGTTCCACAATTATATGAACTTGAAGGGAATGAAACCTTAGGTTCTTATTTGCAAATTCAACCTTGCTCTGATAATGCCCCAGACATTTCAAAATGTTCAATTCAATGGTGTCGTGTATCATCTGATGGTGCCAAAAAGGAACTTATTTCAGGTATCGACTTTTGCATGATGAATACCTGTTGAAAGAAACCTTTTCTTTTGTAGTGCTTTTTTTGTTGAACTTACAAATTATGCCATTTTATCTTTATCAGGAGCTACCAAATCAGTTTATGCCCCCGAACCTTTTGACGTCGGACGCATATTGCAAGTTGATATTATTTCAGAAAACCAGCACATCATACTTTCAACCACCGGTCCAATAGATCCAGGTCTGATGTCATCGAGTCATTCATATTTGATTTAAAAGTCTCTGCAAAGGTGTTATCTTACTCTTATCAGTTTAAGAGATGGAGACATATTTCGTTGCACAACCAC
Source organism: Trifolium repens (assembly GCA_030408175.1). Classification (NCBI taxonomy): domain Eukaryota; kingdom Viridiplantae; phylum Streptophyta; class Magnoliopsida; order Fabales; family Fabaceae; genus Trifolium; species Trifolium repens. The sequence continues at coordinate 54,017,365 of CP125844.1, read as the reverse complement.
GTTGAGCTTACATTGCTTTTATGATCTTATGCAGCTGCTGGTTTGGGAACCTATGTAGAGGCACTTGTGCGAAAACACGACACTGAATTCAACGTATGTTGTTATGATTCTTTTATTTAATTCCTTTTCACCCTCCTAGTAGTATGGGAGCATCAATGTCAGATATTGATACGCGATTATTCTGTGTTAGTGTCTAAGCTTATCATTAATCACTTTTGCAGGTAGTTGTAACTCAGATGAGTGGTTCACATCATCCAACTGAATCTATTCATGTACTTCATATTGGAAAGATGAGGATCAAACTCTGTAAAGGAAAGGCAACAATCGCCAAAGAATATTATTCGAGTTCAATGCAGGTATTTGAAATTGTTAATGCTTTCGGTTTCAAGACGATTCTTGTTTGCAACTTTTCTATAATCATTCTTTAGCTTTTGTGATGACCGATGTGTTTCTGGTCATGTTTTCTTTAGCTTTGTGGAGTTCGAGGTGGTGGAAACGCTGCGGCACAAGCGCTATTTTGGCAGCCAAAACAAGGACACTCTTTTGTATTAGCTTTCGAATCCGAGCGAGAAAGGAATGCAGCCATCATGCTTGCAAGGAGATTTGCATTTGACTGTAATGTATGTCTTTCTCAATAATTTTTAAAAGTTTATGCTCAAATTTTATCAGTCAGATGAGAAAATCAACAATTGACATTACTCGCACGTGCACGAACAAATCATAAACATGACAATTGAAGCACTGACACAGACACTCGACACCAGTAGTAATTTGAGAAAGTGAAATATTTAAATGTTACTACATGTGTCTATGTCATGTATGACACTGACACCTGTTGGAAAGTGTCAGGGATGGTATGTCACTTTATAGTTGCTTTCTTTAGGAAAAATAAATCCTGAACTTTGTTCTTTATTGATTTTAATTACTATTTTGCCAATGTATACAATGCTAGATCATGCTTGCTGGACCAGATGACAGAGCTCCATTAGGGACATGATGAGTTTCTCCTCAAAATCTTACTTTTCCACTTGTAATTAATTATGAGTTTTTGTTCTACCTTGTATTATATGTAAGTTTTAACATCAAAATGTGGCTTGTTATTCATATTGGTAAGTTTGTAATGATTCATTCATATTTTGTGGTGTGAATGATATAATGTAATTTTGTTTCATCAACACTAAGGCATATTTTAGTTTTGCCTTTGTGAGTGAGTTGACAAAAGATTTAGAATTTACATATTATAGAATATGGTTGCAAATGGATTGTATTTGATTCAAAATCTCTAATGAGAATTCTCATTCTCTTTTCTCATTACATTTGTAATATTGTGGATGTGTTTAGTTCACAAGGAGGATTAACATTACTTTACCTTGAAGGCTAATCTCATCATTGTTGAGAAATTAATCATATGCCTATTAAGCTATATTTGTTTTATAGTGAAACTCTGAAGTATGTTGGAAGAGGGTTCTTTAATTGAGCAGGAGTTACAATCCGAGATTGGTGCAATGGATCTGCATGTCATCATCTGGATAAAGTGTAAATATTTTTCAAGTTAGATCATTACAAAAATGAAGTGAGTGAGTTTAGAGATTTGATAGGACAGTTTGATGACGAGCTTTAGGGTATCAACCAACTTTCCTATGATATTATAGTGTTAAAAATGAAAAAAAAAAATCCTATGATATTACTTCTAAAATATGAAGACAAGCCGATAGTAATAATTATAATATGTAGATTTCATGGTAAATTCATTTTTTTTTTAAACAATAGCGTGTTTTTACCGTGTATTGATTAATTTTTGAAAAATAATATTGCATATAATTTTGTCCACACCAATTAAAATTTATTCATCCGTTAGGTTTATACATTACATTGAGTTTAGGATCTGTTTGGAATAGTATATTTTTGAGCTTATGCAAAACAGCTTATGCAAATAAATAAGTTTTTATGTTAATTTATAAGTTTTCACATATAAAAATAGAAAAGGGATAGTATGTAACTAAGTGCGGAGGTTTTTAACAATTAGTATCATATTACACTGAACATGACTTAAATAAATTTGGATAAAGGAACTAATTGGTGGGCTAATCCAAGCATCATCAGCAGAGATGTTGCACAAAGGAAACAATATAAGTACGAAGAAATTGCAATAACCAAATCCAAAAGATGTCCTTTGCAATTTGGCTTGTGTCCGGTGATGTTCAAGCAAAGCAAAAGGTGAAGTTCATTCCAAGCTTCAAAGATTTACTCTATCTTTGCTTTTCCAAAATAAAAAAAAACTTTAAATATAGGTTGCACTGCATCCTTTAACCTGTAAAAATAATGATCAATTGTGGTTACATATGACATCTTATAAGATCTTACAACCAACTAATATTTTTTATTTATGTGCTAAACAATTTCTTTAAAAAACATTCAAAAGGAAACTTTAGCATAAGTTATATATGCTCGAGGGAAAGGCAAGAAATGATAATACTACATCAATAATTTTGCTCCAACTTTCAAATGACACACCATGATTCTTTGATTGCTCATTAACGGCCTAAACTGCAACTTTATCCAAATTGAGTATGAAATAAACATGCATGGTAGAATCTCTGGGAATTGTTTCATTAGTTATGTCACTTTTTAATTGTTTCTTGTATGTGTTAGAAGAACATAAAAGGCATTGTAAAGCGTCCATTATTCTACAGTAAAGATGTCGTCAACAATAAAAAGAAACATCAACAATAAAGAACCTTGTCACCACTTACACGAGTTCTGTTGAGCACGACCCTCGTCTGCTAGTCTGTATTAGAACAAATATTCATTTTGGTGATTGAATTTGTGAGACACTCAAAGTATATTTTTTGAATATATCAAAATTAAAAGAAAATCCACGAACATGTCTTTCATCAGACATATTAGTACTTGAATGTTTCTTTCATTAGTAAGTTTGGTCATCAAATGTGTCTTTTGTTAGCCAATTTGGTCCATAATGTTACTAAGAAAAGATACACTCGGGGATATTGATATATTCAAGGGCTAGAGCGAGCTATATGAGTTGTTTATCTTTTTTTGGTCCAATATATGTGTTGCATTCAATTATGCTATTTCCGGTGTCAACATGTCTATGTTAATGTTGCAATGTTGTGCCAAAAAAAAGTGAGAGCTCAGAGTCACATTATTCATCCAATGTTTCAGGACATGTGATGTTTACCAAACATCACAATATATTCATCACGGCTCTCAGTTTTGCACCAGCCGAGAATCAAACCCGAGTCTATACCGTGGCAAGGTATTATTTTACCACTAGACACTGGTGCTTTAATGTTATCAATTATGCAATTCAATAGATTGTTTGTCATTGAAGTATGAACCGTGTGACATTCAAAATTGTAGAGTTCTTTCATAACTTTATGATCAAATAAAGATCAATGAGGTTTTTAAAAGTGTATGAAGTACAAATGAGACAAATCACAATGCACACATTTATTTTTTACTATTATATCTATAAAAAAAATTATTTTTTAGTCAAGTTATATCTATAAATTTTAGTTAGACCAAATAAAATATGATACATATCGATAATTGATATAATGGTGAAAAATGAACATTTGCATAGTACAAAATTTATTTATTTTTACGAATTAGACAAAATCTCTATAATGATATTGATTGTATATGTATATTCTTTAGGGTTAAAAAAATACCATTTTTATAATAACTTAGAGCATTATAGCCAAAATATAAAAACAATATATTATTTTCTGGATGCAATTTTTCCTTTTTATGATTGTTTACGGGATGCAAATTATAGGTTAGTTTTAATGCAATTAACCACATAAAATGACATACGGGCCACATAGTAAAAAGCCCAAAAATAAACACACAAACTAAAGGCTTAATGAAAACCTACCATTGACCAGTACCAGGAAATTTTTTTCTCTACCCCAATTTTTATTCTTTCACCCCAACAGATTTTGAAATATTTCCATTTTACCCTTAACTTATTTCCAGAAATTTTTTTTGGTTACCAGAAAAAGTGTTCCGAATTGTTAATAGTTAACAGTGTTCTGATAAAATATGTTTCCTCTCAAAATCTCACAAAACAACTTGTAACTTGTTCCAATTCCAATGAGTATGTTAGGCCTTAGAGATCTATTTCTCATAGCTTCATCCCCTTCCCTTCACCGTCATCAACAACAACAAAATCAAAACCAACCCATTTCACATGATCACAATTCAAACCACTCTTTATCTTCATCGGGTTCATTTTTCCTCTCTAACAGCCACACCCTGCATGCCACAACAACAACCTCAAAAGAATGATGTTCAAGAAAATCCTAACCAAAACAATAACTTTTGGAACCTTAGGATGTCTCATGAAGCAATGAATCTTGCAAAAAAAAGAGTTATCAATGTTGATGATGAGAATCATAATCATTAATCATAACACAGTGGTTTTGATGGAGAGTGAAGAAAATGGTGTTTATGGTTTTGAGTATAGAATGTGTCATGATTGTAGTAATAGAGCTAAGAAAGATTGTATTTTTAGAAGATGTAGGACTTGTTCTAAGGGAAGATGTTATGATTGTAATACTCATTTGAGTGTCACTTTTCAGTGGTTCTGATTGTAAATTATTAAAACTGTTTTTTCCATACCAGCACACTTTTACAACACTGATACACTTTTGCTTTAGCTATACCGATACACTTTTGCGTTTTAACTATACCGGTATACTTTTAAAAAGTGTCCCGGTATCAATTCTATCATTCTGAGTTCTGAGATTTTTTCAAACCGGCACACTTATAAAAAGTATTCCGGTAGAATATTTCAATTGACTTTGCAGTGATATAAATCGATACAGTTTTTTAAAGTGTTCCAGTAAAATTACCATACCAGAAAAAAATAAAAATTTATCAGAATAGTGTTTCGGGAGTATCAGTTTACCGGAAAAGTGATAAAATGACACAATAAAAAATAATAAAATATACAAAAGTAAGATAAGGGTAAAATGGAAATATTTCAAAATATGTTGGGGGTAAAGGAATAAATGTTGGGGTAGAGAAAAAAATTTCCCCAGTACCATCTTCTTCCGGAACGATATTGTCTAACTTTAGCCCGCGAAAGTCACCACATACCTTTCAAAGTTTATAAACTGTCCGATCAATCCCAAGCATTATATTGTGCCACGTTTTAACTTTTCCAAAAAAAATGGTGGAATAGCATAGACTAACATACATCATTTTCACTCCTCGTTGTTACCACCACACCAGCACGGCAGCACGGCAGCACGGCAACCAGATCTAAACACTCCATCATACTCCGACCAATGTCATCGACACGATTCCGGCCACCGCAACAGTTTGAATTTTTAGAGGGATAACTTTTTTTTTACAGCATGCAACATTTTCCATCCACAATTTCTATCTATTCCAAATTGTTTCTACATTCTACACTACAAACAAATTGTCTCACAAATTGTCTCAGACTTTTGTCTCACTACAAACATCATCCACACCAAACAGGCAAACACTATAAATTGTTCAAAATAACAATATAGCTCAACCCCACCAATTGAGCGGACAGACTTTTTGGTTAGAGCTTGAATGCTGCTAGTAACCCTTCAAGCAGTAGTAGTCGAGTCGGAGTTGTGAAAAATTGGTGGCAACATGACAACGCCGGCAGTCATAACAACAAAGATGGGTTGCAGGTGCGTCTCATCAAAAATGGGTTTTGTTTTGTTAAGAGTGAAAGAGAGATCTTGACAAACAAAAAAAAAAGAGAGAGAGAGATAGAGAAAATTAGGGATATGTTGCAACTTTCACACCGTCAGATGAATCGATGGACCAGATATGCTGAAAGTCAATGCCTTTCCAGCAATAAAGGTAGACAATATTGGTCCTCTTCTTCCTGACTGCCGCTTCTGTTTCTTTTCTCCTGCCTTAGTTCTTCAGCTCACTCACATACTTTTGTTTTCTTTTTTTGGCTGCGTCACTTCTCAGTAAATGTGCTTTCTATATTTTCTTTCTGGAATAAGCGGAAAAAGATTTTACCTGCTACTCCTACTTTTTCCACTTCGCATATGGGCTTTATATTCTCTACGGCGTCAACCATAAGTTTGATTACATCGCGTTCAGTTTGAGCTGGGAAGTAAACTAGGTTTTGCTATTCCTTCTCGAGCTTCTATTTCATACCTTAAAGGAGATTCAGGAAAAGATAGAATAGGAAGACGTTTTTCCAGAACAAACAAGATACGGGTTGAGAGGGGAAGTTAGCAAAGTTAGACAAGATTGGAATGGGCATAGGAACATGTATTGATGTACCAGATCGGCTAATGCTCCCAGGTTGATGCAATGTATTCCACCAGTTGACTGAAGACTTTATTATTGGTATATCGATCGGTGGTTTCCTTTTCTCTTTAGTGGGTGCAAAGGTATAATTTTAGGGGATTCAAACTGCAAAATATACAAAATCTACACTAGATTTTTTCAAGTTCAGGGGTTCAACTAATGGCTCAACTGCCAGACGATCGTGTGGTTCAAGAATTGGAGCGAATGTACAAATATGCAGTGGTGAAGATTCTACTTAATAATCGTGGGAACAATGGGTGGACGGATTTCGTAGTTGACAACTACCCTCAACTTATTATTATGACAGTCGCCCATGCGACTATTGGATTCGATGATTCTAAGATATATTCTGTTAACACATTTGGAGTCGTGTTTCATAAAAATACAACCATATATAAGGCAAAGGCAGTTAAACACAATTTTCAATCAGCGGTGTGACCCCCTACATTATCCGGTACCCTTTTTCAGATTTGCGAATCATGAAATCCCGAACTCCACAAGCGTGATTTGCATATCCCATCCGTCTCAGCGAGACTGGGCGACTTTACGTGGAACCATTTGCCGTAAAGCTTTTAGGATGGGAGAAAATCAAGGCAATTTTGATCCCGAGTTGATTCTGATTGACCATGACGTTCAATGTTTTCCAGAATCATCGGGGCCCATATTATAAACATGGCGGACGAAGTAATAGGAATAAATTTCTCCCAGCTTACCATGACGGAGCATAGTTTTTGCGTAAGTGATCATTCCCGTCAAAGTGTAATTGTAGATTATTATAAGGAAGGAAGATGGCCTCAACAGCAAATCAAAGAATTGCAGTTTCTAACTTGCAATGTGAAACAAACAATAAAGGTCGGCTATCTTGACCAATCTCTTAAGCAATAACGGTCAAGATAGCTCAGATCCATTATTGCTTGTTATTGCTGGTTTCACATTGCAAGTTAGAAACTGCAATTCTTTGATTTGCTGTTGAGGCCATTTTCCTTCCTTATAATAATCTGCAATTACACTTTGACGGGAATGATCACTTATGCAAAAACTATGCTCCGTCATGGTAAGCTGGGAGAAATCCATTCCTATTACTTCGCCCACCATGTTTATAATAGGGGCCCCGATGATCCTGGAAAACATTGAACGTCATGGTCAATCAGAATCATCTCGGGATCAAAATTGCCTTGATTTTCTCCCATCCTAAAAGTTTTACGGCAAACGGTTCCACGTAAAGTTGCCCAGTCTCACTGAGCCGGATGGGATATGCAAATCACGCTTGTGGAACTCGGGATTTCATGATTCGCAAATCTGAAAAAGGATGAAGTCTTGTCTGATCTGCCGGAGAAAATAATTCAAGACAGATACTGTGATTTGAGCTCTGTGCAACTTAAACTTTACGAGCAGTTTTCTGGTTCTCGTGCGAAACAAGAGATGTCATCTATTGTAACAACGGATGAGTCAGCTGCAGCAGAAGGAAGTAGCAGTTCTACTAAAGCGTCTTCACATGTTTTCCAGGCCATATGATTTGCATTTTAACAGTTAGTATTGTTCCATCAGCTAATTTTGACTTCTAACATCTAAATCCATTCCATTTTTTCAGGCACTCCAATACTTGCTAAAACTTTGCAGTCATCCATTGCTTGTACTTGGTGGGAGAATTCCAGATTCACTTTCAACCACCCTCTCAGATCTGTTCCCTGCTGGCTGGGATATCATTTCAGAACTTCACAAACTCAACCACTCTCCAAAATTAGTTGCTCTTCATGAGATTCTCGAAGTGTGTGGAATTGGAGTTGATGCTTCAGGTTCTGAGGCTGCTGCTGCTGTCATTGGACAACATCGGGTCTTGATATTTGCTCAACATAAGGTAAAATTTACCTTCTTCTTTGGGGTTAATTTCTTTCGAAGACTAATAAACAGTTTACTGATTTGTCATTTAAAAATGGTTTGTGTGCAGGCGTTCTTGGATATAATTGAAAAAGATTTGTTTCAGGCACACATGAAAACGTAAGATCCTGGATCCAGTTAATATTACTGAAATAGCTATCTAGATTTGCATGCTTGTTTGCATTTAAAGGTTTTGTTCAAAGCTCCTTTTGTTACTGAACTGATGGCACATGCTTTTGCATGGAATTATGATTCATGAAATTGATTGACTTTGATTCCAATTGATAATGACAACTTTCATTATTTTCCTTTTTGCTGTACAGTGTCACATATTTGTGGCTGGATGGATCAGTTGAGACCGAGAAGCAATTTGAAATTGTAAAGGCTTTCAATTCAGATTTTACAATTGATGTCTTATTGCTCGCGACTCATGGTAATGAATTTTCTCCTCCTTCAATATACCAACAAACTTATATTATGACATTTATTTCTCTTGTAAGCATAGCTTAATTTTATCAAATTATATACACTTGTTTTTGTGGAGCATGACTGGAATCCTATGCGCGATCTTCAGGTAACTTATGATCCATTCAATGCTTTTTTTAGGTTTTCTATTGCAGTTCAAGACCACTCTAATTTTGGGAACTGAGCATTCAAAATAGTCATGGCATAAGTTTTCTCTAGCAGATATTTAGTTAGATCTTTCAGATTAAACTCTAGTTAGTTGTGAATGGTGGTTGTTTGTTTCCAGTCTGGTTTTGATGGTGAATGCATATGCTGCCTTCTTGCATGGCCTTGGACCATCTTTAATGCCCAAAAGCATGAAGCATTTCTTGTCATCTTGAGTTATTATTATATTTCTTTCTAATGATACTGTTTCTTATGTTAATAACCTGCAGGCTATGGAATAGAGCGCACAGGTTAGGTCAGAAAAAAGTAGTTAATGTTCAACGTATGATAATGCGTGGTACATTGGAAGAGAAAGTTATGAGTCTACAACAGTTTAAAGTGTCAGTCGCTAATGCCGTCATTAATGCGGAAAGTGTACGGCATGGTAGCGCGTGATGGCACTGAGAGAGATTTTGACACATCAAGGTGCTTCTGCTGGAGTGTTAAAACACGACCCACACCTGGGTAGGGCCTCATTTGTGGAATTAGAAGACAAAAATTTACCAAATATGTTGAAGAGAGAGAGGGATATTGATTTAAATATGCTAGTTTCAGCAGATGAAAGTGTCTTGAACTTGCACAGGCCAAAACTTGAAGATGTATCGTTGTCAACCTCTATGGATAGCGTGATGACTTGCAGCAACGATGTTGATATTGAAAACAACATTAGTTCTGAAACCCAGGGGTGCAATATACCTGTGGACTATGGGAATGTGAAATTTGATGGTAGTTCTATTGACATGAATCTGGAAACTCACTCCAACAATTTACATGATGCATGCAAGGAACTTGCTAATATAGCAGAGCAGCAGGGTTATTCTGATGACACAAAGATTCCCTCTGGAAACCCTAATGTCCTGACAAATCTTCCTCAGAATTGTGAGCTGATGAACATGGTTAAAGTTACTAGAAGTTCCTGGCTTCGGAACTGTGAATTTCTTCACGACCGTGTGATACGCTTTTTGTGTGTATTGTCACTTGACCGGTATGATATTTGGTTCTGTATATCTTCTAATAAATAAACTAGATTCTTTTGAACTTTAACAAATTTTTAGTGCAACTTATTGACAAATTTCTTTCGTCTTTTCTTACTATTGGCTATTATTATCAATGTGATACTGTGGCACTGATTCTCTGCAGCAAGTATTGCTTTATGATACTATTTGGTTATTTTATTTCAGCTTTGGAGACTATGTATCTGATCAGGTTGTTGCGCCAGTGCGTGAAACCTCTGCACAGGCATTAGGTGCTGCATTTAAGTATATGCATGCTGCACTTGTAAATGAAACATTGAACATACTGTTGAAAATGCAGGTAAACATCATTTAATGGCACAATTTCTATATACACATGAGCATTGATTTAATATGGATAAACTGTTCTGATTTTCTCTTGTCCTTTTCCTTCCCATGCCAGCTGTTTCTTTTATAATGGATTTTGGTTTGAGTTTTTTTTTTTCACTTAGATTAGTTTTTAATCTTTTTGCTTCTGCTGTTGCCTTGTTTTGGTCATGTTTTCTTTAGCTTTGTGGAGTTCGAGGCGGTGGAAACGCTGCGGCACAAGCGCTATTTTGGCAGCCAAAACAAGGACACTCTTTTGTATTAGCTTTCGAATCCGAGCGAGAAAGGAATGCAGCCATCATGCTTGCAAGGAGATTTGCATTTGACTGTAATGTATGTCTTTCTCAATAATTTTTTAAAGTTTATGCTCAAATTTTATCAGTCAGATGAGAAAATCAACAATTGACATTACTCGCACGTCATGAACAAATCATAAACATGACAATTGAAGCACTGACACAGACACTCGACACCAGTAGTAATTTGAGAAAGTGAAATATTTAAATGTTACTACATGTGTCTATGTCATGTCTAACACTGACACCTGTTGGACACCAAACATACCTTCAATCTGAAGTGTCAGTGGTGACATGTCACTTTATAGTTGCTTTCTTTAGGAAAAATAAATCTTAACTTTGTTCTTTATTGATTTAATTACTATTTTGCCAATGTATACAATGTCAGATCATGCTTGCTGGACCAGATGACAGAGCTCCATTAGGGACATGATGAGTTTCTCCTCAAAATCTTACTTTTCCACTTGTAATTAATTATGAGTTTTTGTTCTACCTTGTATTATATGTAAGTTTTAACATCAAAATGTGGCTTGTTATTCATATTGGTAAGTTTGTAATGATTCATTCATATTTTGTGGTGTGAATGATATAATGTAATTTTGTTTCATCAACACTAAGGCATATTTTAGTTTTGCCTTTGTGAGTGAGTTGACAAAAGATTTAGAATTTACATATTATAGAATATGGTTGCAAATGGATTGTATTTGATTCACAAATCTCTATGAGAATTGTCATTCTCTTTCTCATTGTATTTGTAATATTGTGGATGTGTTTGATACACAAGGAGGATTAACATTACTTACCTTAAGGTTTTTATTTATTTTTTGGACAGAATTATTTACCTTAAGGTTAATATCATCATTGTTGAGAAATTAATCATATGCCTATTATTAGCTATATTTGTTTTATTGTGAAGATTAATGTTCATTGATTGAACAGAATATGGATATATTGTTGCAAATTAGATAAGATGCTGATGATGATTTATACATTTTGAAAAAAAAAGTAATTTGCAAGGGGGGTTTTAATTTTTTTTTTTTGAAAAAATGGATTGGTTTGAAAAAAGTCATTTGATTTTGTTGGGCTTATGGTTTGAAAAATGAGTTGTGATAGTGGTGTTGGTTTGAAACATTCGACTTTGCTCCTCTCAAGATCTCATATTTAATTTTCTCTGATATCAATTTCGGCGAATTAGTTTATCTAATAATTTTGACATTTTTTTGTCAGTTGACCTATAACTTATTGATTAAGAGACCTAATATTTTTTTTTAAGTTTACATTAAAGTTAAAAGTCTAACTTATTTTCTCTAGTATACTAACTAAACTCTATTTTTTTGATGGACTAACTAAATTCTTCACCACTAGATAAAATGTAATGAGTTGTATTTACCGCATTTAGGGTGTACTAGACGTCTTGCCCGTGCGTTCGCACGGGTCATAAAAATATCATTTATAAAGGTGGAATTATTTAAAGCTAACAAATTTATTGTTTTATGTCAATCAACATAACAATGGTCGATTAGAAATATATTTGGTATATAGTGAAAGTAAATATTTCATTGATTAAGATCGCCATGGAACAACAAAAACAACATATGATATTAAAAACTAATTAATATGATGTCCAAAACATTCAATCAAATGACAAAATCACAAAAAATAATAATAATAATAATAATAAGAGTTCGATGTCCTAATCTTTAATTGGACTCAAGCATTAGGAATTTCAAATGACATAGAAACCTGAAATGAGAAAAAATTCTACAAATTTCTAAAAATTTCATGGTAAACAAAATAATTTTTGAAAATGACCCTTGATATATCAACATATAATTCATCATGGGAAAAAACTGATTTTGGAATATATACTCCAACATGTTTTAGTGATTGATTTTTGATGCACAATCTATCCATTTTAATTTTCGAAGAGAAAACCAACTTTGTTTGGAGCTCTATGTAGTTAAGTTTTTTTTTTCTTTATGTTTATTGAAAATCAACACATGTTTGGCTTATAGTAAAGTACAAAAGTTATTTTTTTAGATTCATTGTATGATTAATACATCAGTTTTTTTTATGGTCTTAGATGAAGTGGTAATCCATTGAAATTAAACTCACACACAACTGTGAGGTCCCGGATTCGAACCCGGGTCATGATGTCCGGCCTAGCAATTTCGGCATTTGTCAGTTGAGCTAAAACTTCTAAACGATTAATACATCAGTTTTATTTTTATAGATTAGATATAATAATTATACAATGAACATAAAATTAATTTTTACTTATATTTTGTGGGGTCTGCATTGATTCTATGCCAACAGAATCCTCTTATATATGAATCACCACCTTCAATAATTTTCTAGAAGTATATAGTAAGTGTTAATTAACATTAGAAACCGTTGAAATAATTAAGCCATAAAAGTTATTCATGCATTGATCCCATGAAGAGACAGAAACTGGTTAGCAATATTCTCATCTTCTATAAGTTTCTTCACAATATAATTGTGCTAGTAGTGAAATAGATTGGCATCGCTGACCTCACCCTTAAACAACATCTTTTTCTCCACAAATACATTGAGTTCTAGTGGATAAACCAAATCCTATTAACAAATAATTCAAGTAAGCAATTTTACTAATTTAAAGGATGAATAATTTGTTTATAAAAACACAAAACTTAATCCTATACTAAATTAATTACTTGAATCATAGAATCAAGCAAATCTTGCACATTACCGTTGTCGAAAGCTTCAGTCCTTGCCGATTATCGAAATGTCTCTCCTCTTGAATGCAATTAGGAAAAGAAAGACTATGAATCAAAGAGAAAAATCTCTCCTTTATGAGTGGTTCTAGCCCCATCGCCCTTGTTGGTGTTTTTCTTCGTTTGTAGACAGTGGGAGTGTTAGTTTTGCAATACAGGGAGGAATAGTAACAGCAAAAATGCTGAAGGATTATGGTTGTTTAAACTCATATATATAGCAGTAGAAGTTAAAAAAAAAATGTAACAAAGCATGTGTTTTGCTTGCTATTGAGGCGTGTAAACTAAAAGGAAAAATGAAAGAAAAGCAAAGCTTATTATGAATGGAAGAATATGAAACGCAAGGTTGGCAAATGAAAGCAGAAGGAATATTTATATAGAAATTAGTAGGTAGTTTAACATGTGAATAACATTGGTAACTGCTGTCATAATTACATGGAGCCACCAAACCTGAACATGAGTTACACAATGGCATTGGAAAAATGCATGATCAGCACATCATTTAAGAGGCGTAATATTTATTAAGCGGTTAGTTGGCGGATATATGAATTAATTAGCTCTATTTCCCTCTGATTCCCGCCCATTTAGCAAGGGTAATTAGGGTTTAGGAGGCTTTTATTAAGTAGCTTGTTATTCCCACTTAATATAATAAAGATTTGGTATGAGGGAAATAAAGTAAAAGGAAATAAAATTGTAAAAATTGATAAATAAATTTGGATTAAAAATTTGTCTAAATTCATTCATCAATTTTCGCAATTATCTTTTGACTCCATTTTTTTTTTTTTATAATGTTTTTTTGATAATGCTTTTGACTCCATTTCTTTTCTTCAAAACAAACTCACTATTAATATTTGATTGGAAAAATAAATGGTCGGTGTCATTTCCTTTTTTTTCCATTCTTTGCCCGCCACGTGTATAATTTCCGTGTGGACCATGCTTTAATAACTCTTCATGATTTCTACTCATAGTAAATCATCATTAAGGGTGTGTTTGTTTTAGGTGAAATATGGGAGAGAGAAGTTGGTGAGAGAGAAGTTGAAGAGAAATGTATAAACTCTCTTGTTTGGTTTGGAGAGAAATAGAGAAGAGAGAATAAAATGATGTGGGTCCCACACCTTTTTATGGTCTCCTCTAAAATGAGAAGAAAGGAGGGAGAGAAACCATTTTTTACTTTGTTCCATTTTTACCCTTGCATTGTTTCTCTAAAATGATGTGGGTCCAACACCATACATAACTACTTTTGTCATTTTAAAAATAAAATTATTTATCTTTTTTCAAAATAAAACTTTTTCTCTTCTATTTCTCTTTTCTTTCTCTTATATCAAACAACACCACTAATCTACTCAAATTCTCTTATCTTTCTCTCTTCTCACTCTCTTTCTCACCTCTTTCTCTCTTCTCATTTTCTCTCTCATGCCAAACTGACCATAAACTATTCAAAACTTAATCAACGGCTAGCATTTCTCATCTCTCCGTGGCTAATATCCAACCGTTGATTCCTTCCTTTCTTATTCAATATTTTCTTCTAACAAAATCTTCATCTCACTATATAGTTGAATTCTCATTTCTCACTGTCACAATTTCTCTCTGATCACTCATCACTCATTTCAGGTACTTCTCTACTCTAACCAAATTCATCACTAATTTATTTTTTATTTTTGTTACTATCTTATGATTGTTTGTTTATCTTCCATTTTAATTATTGTAAAAAACCATGGAAAAAAAAATCACATTTTTTAGTATACCCTGATTTGAAATTGTAAGTTTTTCTGCATTTTTTACATAATGGTGATCTAAAGTTTGAATTTTTAACAATATTTTAGTATTATGCTAATGTATATAATGGTGATCTAAAGTTTGAATTTTTACATAGTAGTATGTAATGTGATCCAGAATGTTGCAGTGTTTAATTTTACAAATATTTAAAGATCCAATTTTTTAGTATCTAATTCTGATATGCTGATATGAATATGATTTGAAATCTGATTGATTATGATTTATGATCCAACTTTTTTTTGGGCCAATTTTTTGAGTTATGATGTTTGACTTTATTTGACTTTGATTTGTTATGTGATTTGCTTGGATCTTGACTAGGGTTGATTTGATTGATATACTGATTTGATATGTCGACATCCGAGGATAAGGCGGAAGTTGTTGAAAGGGGTTTTAAGGATGAAAAAAAGCATAAAGAAGATGATAAAGAAGAAGGAGAGAAAGGTGGATTTATTGAGAAAGTGAAGGATTTTATTCATGACATTGGTGAGAAGATTGAGGAAGTTATTGGATTCGGGAAGCCGACTGCTGATGTTAAAGGGATACACATTCCGAAAATTAACATTCATATGATAGATCTTGTTGTTGATGTTCTTATCAAGAATCCGAATCCGGTACCAATCCCTTTGATTGATATTAATTATTTGATTGAGAGTGATGGAAGGAAACTTGTTTCGGGTTTGATACCGGATGCAGGTACTATTCATGCTCATGGCGAGGAAACTGTGAAGATTCCTCTTACTTTGATTTACGATGATATTAAGAAAACCTATGCTGATATTAAACCTGGAAGCATTATTCCTTATAGGGTTAAGGTTGATCTTATTTTCGATATTCCTGTCTTGGGAAGGTTTACGTTACCTTTAGAGAAAAAAGGAGAAATTCCGATTCCATATAAGCCTGATGTTGATATTGAGAAGATTCAGTTCAAAAAATTCTCGTTTGAAGAGACGGTTGCAAATCTTCATTTGAAATTGGAAAACATGAATGATTTTGACTTAGGACTCAATGCACTTGAGTACGAGGTTTGGCTTGGTGATGTTAACATTGGAGGTGCAGAACTTAGTAAATCTGCTAAACTTGAGAAAAGTGGAGGAATAAGTCATATTGATGTTCCAGTTACCTTTAGACCTAAGGATTTTGGTTCTGCACTATGGGATATGATTAGAGGAAAGGGAACTGGTTACACCATGAAAGGTAACATTGATGTTGACACTCCCTTTGGAGCAATGAAATTGCCTATCAGCAAAGAAGGCGGTACTACTCGTCTTAAGAAGAATAGGGAAGATGGAGGTGATGATGACGACGACGACGATGAGGTATATTAACTTCTTTTATTTGTTTCTTGATTTCCTAAATTAGTTGTTGGTAATGTAATGTAACCACCAAACATGTGTTTCGATGATTATTTGACCAAAAATGATTTTGAATAAAGTTGATTTAACCACCAAACATCTTTCTCTATATTTTCTTTAGTATACTTTATTGCTTGTGCTATAACTTTTCTATTCAATCTTTTTGTTTTGTAGGATTGAAGATTTGTAGCAGATCATTACTAGCAGTTAATTTTATTTACAGCTTATGTCCATTAGTAAATTAATAAAGGAGACTTGAACCTATTATTTGTGAGTTTGATGAACATTTATGTATCTTTTTGACACTCGAATTGTGGTAGTATCGGTGTACTAGTGAATATGTGCTTTCAGTCTGGCATGTGTTTTTTTTTTTTTTTTTTACTTAAAGTATGTTCTTGTTTGAGTACTGGATTGATGATCATGACAAGCTTGTGCGTGCTACCTTTTGGATAGATAAGTGATAATTTGTCAAATTTTTCAGTTTTAAACTTGTTTTCCTCGCGAACTCGTTTGTGCCGTATGATAATAAAATTTCACAATTGTAACAAATGAACTCGGTATGCGAATAATTGATTCTCGCTATTGCATTCAAATGAATATTCACATTATAGGACAAATCAATTCAGGAAGCATCATCTACACTACATGAATGTGATAGACATAAAATTTTGATGAAAAATTTGAGCTACAACATTAGAATCTCTAAAGATAACTAGAATGATAAATACAAGAAAATTGTTTTGTGTGTATCATTGTAGGTAACTGTTCATCATGACTTAGGCATTAGTTGTTGCTGCACAACTAATATTGAAGCTTTGGTATTATTATCTTGTGAAGCAAGCAAATCTCCAATCACACCTAATTCAGGATACTCGGTCCAATTTTCGAGCGCCTGTGTCTGAGGTGATTTCATCCCGTTACGTCTCCCAACTATAATGAAATCGTGTTGATTTGCTATATCTGAGATAAACGCAGTGGTATCTGAAGTGTTTTCAACACCAAGTTTTTCATATGTCACATTATCCACACTACCATAAACTCCCTTAACACCCTTTAGTACCTCATCATCAAGCATAACATCCCAATTAGTGAACTCATCATTCTTGATTGTTGAAACCAAGTGATACACAACCAAGTGATAAGTATCATCTTTGATTGTCCTTTTGGCGAAACACAATGCTTCTCTGTCGTCTGCACCCCCTATGAATATCATGGCAATTTGCTTTGTATTACCAATGTCGTTGGTAGTAGAAGAGCACCCCCTATTGGCAAGGATTGCTACTGAACAAGGTGCTCTTTCAAGAACTTTGGTGTTCAAAGATCTTATGTTCTCGTCTGCCGATTCAATAGAACCATCTTCTGACCATCTTAGATGAAAAGGAAGAATGATAACTGATGCAAGTTTGTCCAACGCAAGATAACATATATCATCGTGCATGAAACGCGGCGGCGATATAGCTGTGTAGGTACTCACCGATACAGTACCAGCATTGTCGTGTTCAAAAAGATCAAAGGTAACAATGACATCCTCGGAGAAAGTGTGGCGACCTGAATCGACTCGCTCTTGATGGCGATGTGAGATGAAAATGGGAGAGGATCTTCCGACGAGTTCCATTAGATGCAAGACATGAACAACCAATGGATTGCTTGATGTAGGACTACAAATGTCAAGAACATTTTTTATGGGAATTATGTGACTTGGCTTGTGGATGCATGAAACTATCCTAAGCTCTGAGTTTGGTTTCAAGTTCATGATGTTTCTTTTTTGATAACCTGCATATTTTCTTGAAGGGTCATACAAGAACTTCACACCAATACGCGCCATGGTTCCCATCACCAACACATTTATAGTCATAACAGATAATGATTCATTGCTCATAAGCATGGCATCATGAAGAAACACATTGGTGCAAAAATCCACAACACCCTTACAACTTAACATGAGAGCTAGGCACAATCCATCAATCTTTGGCATGTTACAACACCAACAAATTCCAATTGTCATCAACATTTTAAGCAAATGAACAACAACAATAATCAAAAGCCAAACAAGAATCAAACTTCTATCAACATGTACACCAATATCAACCTTCATAGCACAACTTGTGACAAAAATAGGACAAAGGAACCAAGTACTAAACAATTCCAATTGCTTAATCATTTCTGTTCCTAATGGAGGACCTTCAGGCACAATAAGACCAAGAACTAACAATCCAGCTAAAACACTTTGGTTTGCCACAAGTCCAAACATTCCAACTGCAAGAGCCATAATGAACACAATATTTGTGTATTCTTTCTTCACTGGTCTACCTTCTGGTGTGTTTCTAACAAACCACTTCATTATTGGACGCAACAAAAAAGGAGTCAATACCAGAAAACAGAAGTAATAGAAACTTGTTAAAAGCGCTGCAATAGGTCCTTTCCCACTAGCATCATCATGTGAATCCGTTTTTAAACTGCTAATTGCAGCTGTGCCAAATCCTGAAACAATCGAGTAGAAAGCATCCATAACCAAAGCCGTTGAGAGTGCTAAACGACCAAGTTCCGAGTTAAGAATCTCAAGATCAGATAGCAAAGAAGCTATGACAGCAAAGTAACATCCACTTTGTCCAATAACTATAACCGGGAGATTTTTTGCTTCATACTCTCCGAGGTAATTGTTCCAATATCCTAAGAATCTGTAACTCATTGTAAGACCAAGAACAGTTGGAATGACAAAGGAACAAAATGCTATTGTCCATGCTTTTCTACCTGTTCTTGTTATCATGGTGAGATCCATTTTAACACCATTTAGAAACAGAAAAAATCCATAGCCAATTATGGATATTACACTTATTACATCTTCGGTACCATATGGAAACAAGTAGTTTTTGAATTCAGTCCATGTATTTGATATCTTGAAAGATGGTCCTAAAACTAAACCAGCCTGCAAAATTTATGTATCACATTAATTTCAATGTAATAAAAACCAAAATATTTAGAAGTAAATTGAATTAACAACAAAAATCACAGACATAAAAGATGTATTTATTCTCTAATTATATAAGAAAAAATGTCAAATATATAAGAATTAATTAATATATTACCATGATTTGTGAAACGAAATAAGGGACTCCAAGACGTTTGAGTACCAAATGAAAGCATTGTGTAATGGCAAAGATTGTAAGAATTTGCAACTCTAATAATGGCAAAGTTGATTTCATAGGCTTTACACCTTGATCATGATTAGCCCAAATGCCATCAGATACAACCTTAGGTGGTAAATCAACACATACATCTACGACTAAAAATCTCAAGTCTTTATCTGATAAGGTTGCATTAATACTTGAACAGTTGAAAATTGTTCTCTCTAATATCAAATCCGTAAAATGTTTTACACTCGTTGCATTTATTGTTTGATTCATATTCATCTTTCCAGATACAGAGACTGGAACAATGAAATTGAATCAAACAACAGACGTACAATGTGAAATAATTAATTGATTTGAAGAGTGAAAAAATGTGCCTTTAATATTACAAATTCATTTGTGGCCAACACCGTGGTTTTGCTTGGGTATAACTTTTTGAACAAAAACATATATATTAATGTATCATTAACCAATAATCAAATGATATATGACAATAATACAAGAATTTAACAGCTTGTTTTTAACTGCGTACTTAAAAAAAAAACATTGTTACAACAACATATAGTTAAACCCTCTCATCACACATTTTATAATAGAAACAGAATACCGTTAAACATTTCTCATCAGGTTTAATGTCTTTCATTTGAATTTTAATAGCTGTTTTTATCTATATTTCAATTTTCTATTATTGTTGTACTAACTAATTATAAAGAATCTATTTAATAAGTTGTCATGCACTGTACCTACTGTATATACTAAGTGTTATTGAAAGATGTTAGAAAAGTATAATAATAATAATAATAAAGTTAAATATATATTTTCTATTTTACTTATAAAATTAATTTTAATTTTATTTTACGCTAAATTTTTATTTCTTTTTAAGTGAAGAACAACACAATCAAATTTTGGGCGGAGTAGTTATTATTAGTAGCTTGTACAATAAGCCGTGTTCAGCGGTATACAAATATCACTGCTCGGAGAACCGCAAAACTTGGCAGTTACGGTGGTTCACATGGCGGTTACACCATCAGAGGCGGAATCCTCCGCTAACAGAAACCTTCTCTCATTCTTCTACTCCGATTACCTCCGCAATCGATTCTCCGCTATCCATTTCTTCTCTCCTACAAACTTCCTCTCCAACCTCACTTCTCCCTTCAGATCATTCCGCCGTCGTGAATGTCTCCCTCTTCCATTACCTTCCAAATCTCTCGATTCTTCTATGTAATCTCATTTTCATCTCTCATTTCAATCAAACTGTAAATGCTGTTTGTTTTTCAATGTATAAACAAAAACGAATCAATTCTTGCTTGAATGCTGTTTGTGATTTTGTTTTGGATATTATGCTGTTTATTTTTTAATATGAATTGTTTGTTAGGGTTTCTGAAGATTCTATTTGATGATTTTCGTTTGCAGGGATAATAGTAACGCATCTAGAGTTCACGCTGTTTTGGAAGATGTGTTGGAGCGTGTTTTGACGAATTTGCATAACATTCAAAAGAATCTTCAGTTTTGGCAATCCATAGCTGAGGTTTTGTTTTTCCTTTTTCATTACTATATGCATGTTTTGGTTCCAAGTATGTTGTGAAAAGTTCTATGAAACGAAGCACCGATATAGTCACGGACACTGGACATGACACTGATATTGGCGCATACATTGATAACAATTTGAGAAAGTGGAAGTGATTGAATTTGAATATATATGTCTTTGCTATGAACCACTGATGCGGACACCAGACACGACACTAACACGTGGACACTGGTAATAATTTGAAAAAATGTCATAAATGTATCACAATAACACATTTGGACACGAACATGCCTTTGATCAGAAGTGTCAGTGCTACTAAGTGTGTTAGTGTTGTGTCAAACACTGGAACGCCTTTAGTCTGATTTGTTGGTCCTACATATGAAAATGCTCATACTTGTGATATTGATTGTTTGTTTATTTGGAACGCCTTTAGTCTAATTTGTCGGTCCTACATATGAAAATGCTCATACTTGTGATATTGATTGTTTGTTTATTTTTAATCTTTGTGTTCAGAAATCAGATAATAGGAAAGCTTATTTCATGATTTTTGAGAGAGGTCCTCGTGCTTTTATTGGTGAGACTGTTAATTTGTTACGTGGACATGCTGCTCAAAGTTCTTCCTTACAGAATCTATGTCAATCTGCATCTGGTTATGTTAATGAGAGAGTAACTATTCTCAGTAGCTTAAGATGTTCGTTGGCGATATTCTTGGCTCAGGTTTGGTTCCTTTGGCTTATTGGTTCATTGTTTTTGAGTGTTTACTAGTGTTTTGTGATTTGAGTGACTACAATTTGCTTTATGTAATCATTGTTTATTGTAGTGTGTTTTTTTGACACTGAAGTTATTAGCCATACCATATGTAAAGGGGAAGTTTGGAATGATTATGAATGTTTTGTATTTTATTATATACTATTCTTAGGTATATACTTTGAATCTCCTGCTTCTCTTTCATCTGATTGGCCTAACTTTGTTTCTG
This sequence comes from Trifolium repens, assembly GCA_030408175.1. Classification (NCBI taxonomy): domain Eukaryota; kingdom Viridiplantae; phylum Streptophyta; class Magnoliopsida; order Fabales; family Fabaceae; genus Trifolium; species Trifolium repens. The sequence continues at coordinate 53,995,336 of CP125844.1, read as the reverse complement.
GGTAGCCCTTCCTGTTTTATGACCTTGGCACAGTTATTGGTGTCTCTGCAGAATTTCTTTAATGGACCTTTGGAATAAAATTCAAGTTATTTCGGCCTATTAACATGATTTTGGAAAATACAAATGATGAATGTATGCAACATAAACCGATGAATTCATGTTTAGTAAATTAAAAAAGCTGATAAAGTTGCTCGTCAAATCAATGTAACTCTATTAAATGGCAATATAATTTACTGATATTACTTACAAATTTGAATCTTCATGCTCAGATTTATGTGGAAGTTGATAAAGTTGGAGAGGAGTTAATAACGGATCCAGAGAATAAACTTCCATCATTGTTGGTTACAATTAATGATTTGTTCTCAACATTAGAAGCTTCAATTGGACATCTACATGCAACACGCCAGGTTGTCATGATGAATAAAGAAAGCAGTTGTTTCTTTTTTTCTTCTTTATTTTTTCCATCTGTTTTACATTATGCATCTTATCTCTACGAATTGCACCTTGTATTTGTATTGATACCTAATCCAGAATTAATGTTTTCTACTTTTCAGAGTGATTCATCTGTTGATGGGACTTATTCGACTCCCCTGCTGTTTGAGAAGCTGCCAGAAATAAATCAGGAAGGGTCTCAATGGACAGATTGTGAAATCATGGATGCTATCAATTCTGTTTACCATAATTTAGACAAGCTGGAATCTTACATATGTTTTCTTGTAAGAGCTTCTATCTTACGTTTTAGTTTTTGGTGTAAGATTGGCTGTTAGAATTTTTTTACCTATATACATATGGTTGTTGGAAAATTTGTTTTATGGTAGAGCTCTGGTGGTGATCTTAGTCTTCTAGTATCTTCAATTAGAGGCATCAATTATTAGTTGTAGGCGGGGAAGGTGGAGGATTTTCGGAGCCACGGGTAAAATATTAGGCTCTTTTACCCAATGCTAGGTTTGAGGGGTTGAATTTCAGAATTTAGGGATTTGGAGAACTAAAATGTAAAATGTTATTCTGTGTGTGATTCAACTGTGGTGCTCATCTATAGATGAGCTAGTCACAGAGTTACTAGTTTGGTGAGGTTCTTACAGTAATCCTAACTGAATAACTATCTTGCATAATAAATCTCTCTCCCATCTCCCAACCATCCTTGGTACTTCCTAATTGGGTATTTGGAGTGGAAAATTTGTCCTGACTAGAGCTAATTACTATGCTTTGTCTTACTTTCACCATATTTATTGGATTTAATCTTTTACAGAGGTTCTGAAGTTTAACAATCAAACCACTTGTTTTGATAATACATATTGATTTCTAGTTTTGTTGGTTTATACTCTGTTTACTTGGTAAATTGATTAAATTTCAAGATGCAATTTTATGGTTTTTTATTTATTTTATTTATTTCAGGTTGTCAAACATAGAAAGCCAAAGAAAATAACCCAACACTGGGTCCACTATGCATTTGGTGCCGTTGGTCTCTCAGTATGCTCCCTTTGGCTCTTACGGCATAGTAGTTTGATGGGAAGTTCTGATCTTGATAATTGGGTTCATGAAGCAAAGGACTCAACAGTTGGTTTTTTTAAGGATCACGTAGAACAACCGGTACATATCTTCTGTATTATTTGCTAGAGTTACATTCCCTTTTTTCCCTGGGCCATGATATCACATCCTTACATGATAGGCTCAATATTCTCAACCTCACTGTGCTCATAATTTTTTTCAAAAGTAGGATTCCTAAAAGACTTTCATGAGCAATGGCTAATATTTAGTTTCTACTAATATAGGAACATATTGCTCACTAAATCCTTTTTTTTATAAATATTTTACCACAATGATTGAGGTTTTCGAATCCACACAGGGTGGTAGCTTAAGGTTTGATATTTTCTAGTAAATGACCTAGAAAGCACTAGGTAGATAAGGTTGGCTCTATCAGGAACAAGGATCAAAAGTCCTTCGATAAACATTTAAAACTGGAATAGTTTTATTTCTTGTTTTAAATTCAGTCTACGATAACTATATATTTTATAATATCCTGCTAGTATTCATTCAACTAAAATTGTCTTAACTCTGAAAGCCTCTAGTTGTGTTGAAAATATCCTCCAAACGAAATTGCAATTTGCAAAACAATCATAAAAATTGTTTTTACTGCTGAGCCCATTTATTTCTCTCACATTGTAGTTCATAATTTCATATATATTCTGATGCAATCATTATCCAGATTTTGTCCATCAGAGATGAACTTTTTGAGACATTCAGGAAGAGGCATCAAGGTATTATGGACTTTGAAGAGGTGGCGTTGACTTCCAACTCACTACACAGGTTATTGGTTTTCAAATACACAGTCTTTGCATGTTCTAGATTTGAACAATAATTCTGTATACAACCTCCATGCACATAATTTTTTGTTTAGCATAAACGTTTACAGTTTGCTAATTTTACTCATCCTTCCTAGGCATATAATTTACTCCAGTTACCTACTGTGATATTTTAGAATGTTTTCGACCATTTATTTTTACCATAAATGATAATATTATTCAATATTTATTAACTGTTATCAGCAATATTTGTGTCTGAAGAATTTTCAATTTGTAAGGAATGAGTTCATATGTTTGTTTAGTCGCCAGCAGCAAGGACACTCTGGAGATAAATTGCCTTCAAAGTACTAAATTATTGAGTTATTTCTGTATGGCTGACTTGTGTTAGCACCTAATCGTGGATATCACTTTCTGACCAAAGTAGTTTATTTACATGATATTATTCAAAGGCATTGCGTGGGTATCACTTTCTTTGTAACTTCTAGAAATTTCTGTGCAGAATGTTGTTGGCTTTCAGTGAGCAGACAAAGGGTCAGAAATTTCCAGTGAATGCCCCAGATCAGAAAATGCTTGAGATAGTCATGGACAGGTGGTTTTGGGTTTCCTTATTTATTGATACTTGTAATATTTCATTTTACAGCTATCTCCAGCTATGCTGGTAAGATAGTAATTTGGTAATTGTAAAATTGAGTTCGAAGTGTTAATGTAGATATATGATCTGGCAGTGAACAGTTTTCCACAACATTGTAACTATAGGGTGTGAAGGCACTACCCACTTTCTGTTGGTTGTTTCATAAAGAGCAACTGATTTTGGATTGACAATAGATGATTGTAATGCTATGTCTTTTTCTATTTGCTAAGGCATTTTAGGCCTTTGATTGTTGATTAGCTATTACAGGTTAAGTAAGTAAATAGGAGTGCTTCCCTACATAAATTCTGAGTTCCCTGTCTATGCTTTTGAATAAAAATTTCCATGTTGAATTGATTTATTGATATTTGGAAATTCACCTATATGTATTGGAAATTATTTTGTTTATATTGGTCCATTCTATATTATCTAATTGCAAGAAAGATAGAATTTGGATTCTCTATCCTTCGTTATAACTTTGATTCTCGCAATATTTTGGGTAAGTGTTATGATCTAATCTATTTTATGGATAAATGTAGATATGAGAAGGAACTCATGCATCCTATTCAAAACCTTCTCAGTGGAGAGCTGGCTCGGGCTATGCTTATTCAGGTAATGTAATTCAAATGATACGGGTAACATGATATAAGGTACATATTCAATAGTGCTCCTCTTGACAGTGTTCTCAACAGATAAATTGTACTTCCTTAGGTGTAGAGAGTGCTCCTATGACTCAAAGTAAGATACACTCTGAATAAAGAAGTGTATATAATATTAATAAGTCATTAAAAGAGTCAAAAGTTTACACGGGCCTATTTATAGACCCAGCAAAGGCAAACAAGCTAGTAGATATTCCTTTATAAAGCTGGGAGAATAAAATCCCTAAATACTAAATTACAATAAATAATTGAACATTAACAATCCTAAATTAATCATAAAACTAAATAACTAATCCACATCCCAATATCTGTTTACATTGTTTTAACATAACTCATACTATAACTGTTCACTGTTACAGGTTCAGAAGCTGAAACTGGATATTGAGACGTGAGTTTTTCGAATCTAAAAATTTAATGTAACTCATAACTATAACTATTTCTCATTGTTTTAGTTCCTCACAATGATATTTTGGTCAGTGCAATGCTGGAGCTGAACCAAATTCTACGAGCAAATGAAATCAACTTTGCTATTCTGGCTGCTTTACCTGCCTTCTTTCTCTCCCTTTTCCTTATTATGTTAGTACGGGCTTGGTTCAAACAGGTAATGTTCAATTTTTCGTTTGACTTTAATGGAATGACAAACTTATAATAGATAGGAGTCTAGATGTCATTTTGCAATTCTTAATTTAAGATACCTTATATCGACTATAAATTAAGTGAATGGAGTGTGGATCTTGTTTGTAGTGAACCCTGCACCATGAGGTAATCAAAATGAATCTGGGAATAAGATTGTTGGGAAGGGCAAGTATGCTTACAAGTTACAGCGTGTATATTAAGTTTTGAACATATAGTCACATCTCTATCTCTTCTTCCCTTCACCTGTAGCTTCTCTATCAACTCAGTTTTCTTTATTACCTTCTCAACTATGTTGCAATTGACCCTCCCAAAATTTTTTATTGTTAGAATTCATCACCAAAATATCTCTTTTAATTGTATAGAATCAGAAATTAGCTACTCAATCACATTTTTTACCATTCCTTGTATTTATTTTAAATATTTATTTTAAATACATAATAAATAAATACTGTAAGGTGTGCTCTGCTTTAGACACAGATTTTAAAATACATTATAATTTCTAATATTAACATGTGACTAATTACAACATTTATAATTGCACTATTTGCATCATATTGATTGGAGGTAGCTATGCAGTGTTCTTAAGTTATCTATTTTCTATTGTTGTCGTGAAATTTGGTTTTCAGTGTACTTACTATAGTTTGATGATAATATGATATAATTTCCAAGTCTGATTGGGTTTAAGTGAAGATGTCTATGGAGTTTGTATAGTTTCCAATGAGTTTGTTAAACTTATCTGACATTCTGTCTTGGTAAATCAGGATACAAAAGCTGAGGGAAGAGGTAGAGTTGCTCGGATTCAAAGGAGGCTACTTGTTGTAGAGGTTGAGAGAAGGATTATGCAGTATCAAATTTATGTAGAGCAAGGGCTGGTAAGAAGCTCTGCCGACTTCAATTTTATCTAGTTCTCCCCAAAATGAAGTTTCAGGTTTACAAGTACACATCATTTTGTGCAAGAATAAATATGAATGTGGATTTTATTTTGCCCTCACAGAATAACAACCATTAAAAGTTGTTATTAAATGATACAAATGTTATGCGGCTTTCCTTGAAATAAATGGATCCCCTTCCATATAGTGAGAACAATTTTATTATGAGGTGAAATAAAAGAAAAATGTGACAATTGGAATCAAGTTCTTTATATTCTTGATTTCTTGCTGTCAAGTTCTCAACACAACCAATGATAGGCAAATTTTCTTCTCTAATTTAATGCTACTGTATTCTTATTGGAGGCTTTTTAGTGTTGGTAACTATTCATATTTCATACTTTACTGCTTAATTTGAGAAGTTGATGTTTGGATATAAAAAATTATGTATAAGTTTTGTCTTTTAAAAATCTCATGATTTGATCAATTATTTGTTAAATACTCACACTTCAACAATGATGATCCTAACTGTTCTTGTTAGACCCTCAATATATAATTCTACTTATGAGTGTGAATGAACACAATTGACATGCTCTTGGCTAGAATATGTGGGACGATTTTCACCGGTCATTCATTTGCTTATTATCAATTTATCAGTGCTACTTCTGATTTTTGTTTTACCAGTCCACCCAATAGTTCTATTTGATGTTGAAGTTCTTGATGTATGGAATACGTACCTCATTGTACCTATGAAACATAAATTTTTTCTAAGAGTGTCTCAATTTCTTTAATTTAGGGAAAAGGGGTGGGGTTTAGAAACATTTAATTAATTTTGAATGGCATGCATTCCTAACAACTAATAGAATATACTGACAATATATGTCCATTTGCAGGAGAGTGATGCAAAATATATGTTTGGATTGGTACTTTATAGCTTGGATCGCCTATACAGCTCGGTGAAGAGGCATGCAGAAGCTTCTGGAGAGTGGCAGTGGTTAGTTCTAACCTCTCATGTCTCATCACCATTCTGTAACACGGATTTAGATTATGTTCCCTTGGTATTTCAGCACATTAAAATACATGAATATGAATCTTGACATTTAATATTATGAACAGTTTGCGACAGGATATAATTGATTTGGCTAAACCTGGCCTGCAAACTGAACACAAGCTCACTTTGACATCACGCATGGAAAGGGTCTACGACTGCTTGCTTCCAGTTCTCAGACCCCGGTAGCAAATTTTGGATTACTAATTTGTAAAGGTTTCTCTTGTTTCTTCGAAACCCAATTTTGTTGTAGATGTTATGGCCTCATAGCTTTATTTGCTAGCAAGTGGTAAAGTCGTTTATACTTTTGTGTATATTGAGGCACAGCGCAACGACATTGAATTGAGTATTCAAATGAACTCTCTGGGTAGTTATGACGTTCAGACCACAATTCCTGGTCAAATAACGCTAGGTCTGCTTATAAGAATTTGGAAGATTGATCACTTCTTTTTCTTCTTTTCCGGCGGGGGGTGTTAGATTGATCCTGTTTAATTTTGTTCTATTTCTATATTAGACATTTCTGTGTATGAGAAATGGAAGTATTTTCCCACTACTTTCATGGGAAGTAAAGAGAGGACTCACCAAATGTGTAAAATTTGACCAGATTATCTTCCGGTTACTATGGAGAGATGGTCTTTTTGTAAAAAAATTTATAATTTCATGATTGTGTAAAATTGAAGCAGATTCAGGTTAGTATTTTTGGACACAATATTTTGATTTAGTTAAACTGTTATACTCATGTTTATTTTTTATCTAGCCAAAAATGGGTTTATTTATTATTGTTTCCAATAGTCTCTATTTTTTTGGTTTTAAATAACTTGGTGGTGTGCTTTTTTAAATAAAAAACTGGCGGTGAAATTAGCACACAATTAGTCTCTTTTTAGTATTGAACATAAGGTGAGAGATTATTATATTTTAAATTGAACTTCTTTTTTTTTCACTTAGGATTAAGAAAACGAAATCAATTTAAATTAAATCAAATTGGTGTAATGTGAGTAATAAACTACTCAAAGCTTCGTTTGAATTGATGGAATATAATGGAATGAAGCCGCAGAGAATAGAGTGGAGTGAAATGGAAGAGAATGAAATAAATATTCTATTTCATTGTTTGGATATTTTAAGAAAGAGAAAAACAAAATTGAAGGTATGTGGTAGTATGAGATGAAATTTATTCCATTCTATTTCATTCTGCTCCGCTTCATTCCATTATTTTTTTTCAAATTCAAACAATGGAACATTATTTTATTCCATACCGCTCCGCTCCATTTTATTATATTCCATCAATCCAATGTGTTCATGGATTTAATGTTTGACTCATTACATGAAAATTCATACATTGTATTAAAGTTGTTCGTAGTACGTAGAGAATGATTTGGATCCTCTCCTTTTTTTTCTCTCCAATAACCTATGGACACGTGGATTTGTGAATTTGCTCACCTTTGAAGGTTGTTTAAAGTTGGCTCACTTCAATACTGATAGTTAACATTAAGCAATCTTTAATATTATTAATTAATCATTGAAAGTTGTTTAATGCTACTTTGAAGAAAATCTTTTTACTAATTTTTATTTATAGAATGCCATCTTATTTTTATTATCCAATACATACTTTTTTTTATTAACTAAATTTATAATTATGAGTTGCATAATTTTATATCATTGAAACAAAATATATACGAGTTGCAAAAATATAACATGATATTGTATAAACTCAAATTGATATATGAACTTTACAATTATATCACTATTAAAAATACTCTAAGTTGAAATTGAGAAAAATAAATATTAAAAAATGTTTAGATTGAAATTGCGAAAAGATTTAAGAATAATATTTCAATTGGAATTGAAAAAGAAAAAAGAATTGCATGTGATGTCACAATACGATTGATCACTGTTTTTTTTTTTTTTGATTTGTAATTATCGTTTTTAATACCTGTAAAAAAAAAATCAACTATTAGGGATTATTTATTCGAATAGGACATTACATCTTTCAATAACATTCATTATATATAAAGTAGTTACAGTGCATAACAACTTATTACATAGATTTTTTTTATATATATTTAGTACAACAATAATAGACACAAATAAAAATAGCAATTAAAATTCAAATGAAAGATATTAATATGTTTCTGTTCAAAATGTCACACCTAAGCAATTAAAATTAGTTACAGTGATTATTCGTTAATGATACATTAATATGTTTCTGTTCAAAATGTCACACCTAAGCAAAACCACGGTGTTGGTCACAAATGAACTTGTTATATTAACGACGCATTTTGTTACTCTTCAAATCAATTAAATATTGTACACTCTGCGACTATTGTCAGATTCAATTTCATCATTTCATTCTCTTTGTTTGGAGTGATGAATATGAATCAGACAATAGATGCAGAAAGTGTAAAATATTTTACAAATTTGATATTAGACAGAACAATTTTCAATTGTTCAAGTATTAATACAACCTTATCAGATAAAGATTTGAGATTCTTAGTTATAAATGTGTGTGCTGATTTACCACCTAAGGTTGTATCTGATGGCATTTGGGCTAATCATGATGAAGGTGTAAAGCCTATGAAATCAACTTTGCCATTATTAGAGTTACAAATTCTTACAATCTTTGCCATTACACAATGTTTCCATTTGGTACTCAAACGTCTTGGAGTCCCTTATTTCGTTTCACAAATCATGGTAATAATAATTAATTCTTATATATTGGACATTTTTTCTTATATAATTAGAGAATAAATTCATCTTTTATGTCTCTGATTTTTGTTGTTAATTCAATTTACTCCTAAATATTTTTGTTTTTATGGCATTGAAATTAATGTGATATTTAAATTTTGCAGGCTGGTTTAGTTTTAGGACCATCTTTCAAGATATCAAATACATGGACTGAATTCAAAAACTATTTGTTTCCTTATGGTACCGAAGATGTAATAAGTGTAATATCCATAATTGGCTATGGATTTTTCCTGTTTCTAAATGGTGTTAAAATGGATCTTACCATGATAACAAGAACAGGTAGAAAAGCATGGACAATAGCATTTTGTTCCTTTGTTATTCCAACAGTTCTTGGTCTTACAATGATTTACAGATTCTTAGGATATTGGAACAATTACCTTGGAGAGTATGAAGCAAAAAATCTACCGGTTATAGTTATCGGACAAAGTGGATGTTACTTTGCTGTCATAGCTTCTTTGCTATCTGATCTTGAGATTCTTAACTCGGAACTTGGACGTTTAGCACTCTCAACGGCTTTGGTTATGGATGCTTTCAACTCAATTGTTTCAGGATTCGGCACAGCTGCAATTAGCAGCCTAAAAACTGATTCACATGATGATGGTAGTGGAAAAGGACCAATTGCAGCTCTTTTAACCAGTTTCTATTACTTCTGTTTTCTAGTATTGACTCCTCTTCTGTTGCGTCCGATAATGAAGCGGTTTGTTAGAAACACACCAGAAGGTAGACCAGTGAATAAATTATACACAAATATTGTGTTCATTATGGCTCTTGCAGTTGGAATGTTTGGACTTGTGGCAAACCAAAGTGTTTTAGCTGGATTGTTAGTTCTTGGTCTTATTGTGCCTGAAGGTCCTCCATTAGGAACAGAAATGATTAAGCAATTGGAATTGTTTAGTACTTGGTTCCTTTGTCCTATTTTTGTCACAAGTTGTGCTATGAAGGTTGATATTGGTGTACATGTTGATAGAAGTTTGATTCTTGTTTGGCTTTTGATTATTGTTGTTGTTCATTTGTTTAAAATGTTGATGACAATTGGAATCTGTTGGCATTGTAACATGCCTAAGACTGATGGATTGTGCCTAGCTCTCATGTTAAGTTGCAAGGGTGTTGTGGATTTTTGCACCAATGTGTTTCTTCATGATGCCATGATTATGAGCAATGAATCATTATCTGTTATGACTATAAATGTGCTGGTGATGGGAACCATGGCGCGTATTGGTGTGAAGTTCTTGTATGATCCATCACGAAAATATGCAGGTTATCAAAAAAGAAACATCGTGAACTTGAAACCAAACTCGGATCTTAGGATAGTTTCATGCATTCACAAACCAAGTCACATAATTCCAATCAAGAATGTTATTGACATTTCAAATCCAACACAAAGCAATCCATTGGTAGTTCATGTCTTGCATCTCATGGAACTCGTTGGACGATCCTCTCCCATTTTCATCTCACATCGCCTTCAAGAGCGATTTGGTTCAGGTCGTCACACTTTCTCTGAGGATGTCATTGTTACCTTTGATCTTTTCGAACACGACAATGCTGGTACTGTATCAGTGAGTACCTACACAGCTATATCGCTTCCACGGTTCATGCACGACGATATTTGTTATCTTGCATTGGACAAACTTGCATCCATCATCATTCTTCCTTTTCATCTAAGATGGTCAGAAGATGGTTCTGTTGAATCGGCGGACGAGAACATAAGGTCTTTGAACACCAAAGTTCTCGAAAGAGCGCCTTGTTCAGTAGCAATCCTTGTCAATAGGGGATGCTCTTCTACTACCAATGACATTGGTAATACAAAGCAAATTGCCATGATATTCATAGGGGGTCCAGACGACAGAGAAGCGTTGTGTTTCGCCAAAAGGACAATCAAAGATGATACTTATCACTTGGTTGTGTATCACTTGGTTTCAACAATCAAGAATGATGAGTTCACTAATTGGGATGTTATGCTTGATGAGGAGGTACTAAAGGGTGTTAAGGGAGCTTATGGTAGAATACATAATGTGACATATGAAAAAATTGGTGTTGAAAACACTTCAGATACAACTGCGTTTATCTCCGATATAGCGAATCAACATGATTTCATTATAGTTGGAAGACGTAACGGGGCAAAATCATCTCAAACACAAGCACTTGAAAATTGGACAGAATATCCTGAATTAGGTGTAATTGGAGATTTGCTTGCTTCACAAGATACTAATACCAAAGCTTCAATATTAGTTGTGCAGCAACAACTAATGCCTAAGTCATGATGAACAATTACATACACAATTTTGCTTGTATGTATCATTCTAGTTACCTTTAGAGATTCTAATGTTTTAGCTCAAATTTTCATCAAAACTTTATGTCTATCACATTCCTACAGTATAGATACTTCCTAAAAAGTTTGACAATATTCATTTGAATGCAATAGGCAAAATAATTCATTTATATTGGGTCTATTTGTTACAATTATGATATTTTACTATCACAAGGCACAAAATCATGAGGCAATTAAAATTAAAGCTGTAAAATTTGACAAATTAAGATTTATCTAGGATGGTATTTGTTGTGCGCAACTAATAACAAAAGGAAATAATAACGAAAGTAAACAATGATGAACACACAAGAAGTTTGATAACAGAGTTCCCCGTATGTATGTCTTTGACAGTAGAATTTGCTACAACTTGTTTTTATTAGATGAATGAATGAATTAGATACATATGAGCAATACTCAACCATATTAATTATCAATTTGGTTACTCTCTCTCACAAGAAGTCAACAAAATGATCATTGACCATGAACCATACTAGTAAAACGTAAAGATAATGTCTTATCTGTAACACATAGCGTAAGCAATAATAATCTAAACAATCTTAAAAGAATATTAAACCGCCATTATTGACTAATCTAAAGATAATATCTACTAATCATTCTCTCTACAAACTCTATAAAACACCAAACACAATCAAAACAAAGACACAAACATATCAATATTAATGGCGACTCTAGGTGGAACTACTGAGGTGGAATATACACAGAACAATATTGAGATTGATAACCTTGCTCTCTTTGCTGTTCAAGAGCATAACATCAAACAGGTTTTTTTTTTATGCCATTTCAATTTTGTTCTTTCCTTTGTTTTGTTTCCTTGGTAAAATTTATCTAACCGTGATTCCTTGGTCAATTCTGGCATCAAGTGATTCTAGCCCCTCCCAATTCCAGTAGCGGGGGTCGAACCGTGGCCAGCGTCAATCACCACTTGACCAACTAATGATTTATTAAAATATGTCTTTGTTTGACTTACTTGATTGAATTGTTGATGCTTGCCTATGCAGAATGGAGTTCTGGAGTTTGTGAGGGTGTTAAGTGCAAAGAAGCAAGTGGTTTCTGGCACCTTATATGACATTACTTTGGAGACAAAGGATGGTAGTAAGCAAAAGGTGTATGAAGCCAAGATTTTGGAAAAACCATGGTTGAATTTCAAGGAGGTGCAGGAATTCAAACTCATTAGTGAAAATGATGAAGCTCCTTCTGTATCTACCACTTAGCTATTATTTAATTTTCTAGGAGATGCAGGGCATCAAATATATTTTATGTGTATAAATGGAATAATAATAATAATGGTGCATACATATATATGGCACCTATTCATGATTTAGATTTGTCAAGTAAATTAATGTTTGTAATATAATTTGTGGAAGAATCAAGTTTGTATTTGAATTTGACATTTAAGTATTTATATATATATATATTAAGAAAAGAAATTGTATTACCTATAAAATAAAATAAAAAGTCTCATGTTGAATAAAGTATGACACACGTAAATGTTTATGTAGTTCAATGTTCTAACTAGCATGTCGAATTGTGTAGCACCAACTTGTGACCTAAGCGGAGACGTGATGAAACATTGGAAGAATTAAGGTCACACTCTAAATGACATATCTTGAGCGTTAATGTGTGTATTTTGAAAGTGACATGACACTCAATTTTATAAGAATAAGTTAAATTCAATATAAAAATATATCAAAAATATAAGTACGGTCCTCTAGAAACTAACTCGCAAACAAACTCTTAAGATTTCCTTTTCCTCCACATAATCCTACTGGATTTTTAGCAAGTGAATAACAAGAACCATAGCAAATTTCTAAAGTAATATAAGTTTTATAAATAATAAACAGGGTCTGCTCTCTAAAATTGGTGTTACTTGTATGAATAACAACAGGTAATAATTTGATTAAAGTAACAAAAACATATACAATTATATGTTTTAATGTTACATGTACACACTCATTTGGAGCTTAATTCGACCATAATAATAACATAATTACAATATAATATTGGTTTGTTTGTTTGTTAGCTAGTTTGGCAAAGAGAGAAAAGGACAATGATTTGACCCGTTATTTGCTGCACTACGTGTCAAAAGAAGACAAGTCCCACATTGACAAAAATAGAAATAAGAATTAACTTTATAATGATGATTGAAAGTGAATGTGAGAACGCCGAGCTGTGTTACGGCAGCTTGTGACCCAAGTGGGGGCAATAAAGTAATGGAACACGGCGTTGGGTTGGGTTTGGTGGCCTGTCCGCTCTGGGTTTGAGAGTTTGGCCAACCATGCAATCATGGACCTGAGTTGAGGCCAATAATTGGGAGGTTGATTATGGTGTTACACCTGTGGTCTCTTGAAGATTATACAGCCCTATTCCCTACGGATGTAGGACGTACGGGAGCCATACAACCTTTCAGCTCCTGACTGTAGTTGCGGATAGCAGGCGGCTTGGACACAACCCCCTCGAACCATCACTTTTTGGGAGTCAAATTATATAAGTGTCATCAGTTTGTGCCCTTTTATGTTATAAAGAAGATTGACATGTGGACATGTGAAGGCTCCATAATGGCCAAGTATCATGTTTGGTTTTTTTTTTTTTTAAATAATAATATTTTTTCAATTTTTAAAAAAATAAAGAAAAAAATCCACGTTTAATACCACGTTAACTAAAAAAAATAAAAAACAAATCCATGTGGACATGCCACGTGACTTTTTTAACACAGTCAACATTCAGGATGGCTGATCAAGGGGCGAACCCAAACGGTTCAACATTGTAGGGGGGCAACCCGACGTTTTTTTTGAACAGGGGTAAATCAAATCTCGCCTATTTTACAGGCGGTAAATGCTATTAACCCAAATTAATATAACAAAAACTTACGAGCTTTATAAGCTATCAATAAAAGAAAATGAAATATGTTGTAATGGACAGGGACCTCTTTGAGGTTGGGTGTGACTATAGCCACACCAGTCCGATGCAAAAAAAATTCAAAAAAATTATGTTTATATTTATAAATAATTTTAAGTCATTATATATATATAATTATACAAATATTAATGTAAATATTAGTTTAGTGTTTATTTTTTATGACCATAAGTCTCACGGTACACATTAAGTATTGGTGTAAATATTAGTTCATAACATATTATTTGTGATTTCAAATCTTCTAATATACGTAGGGTACTGTTTTAAACTATATTGTTTAATTTTATAATAATCAATTTTGAATTTGAAGTATTGAATAAAATTAGCAATTGAACTAACATATAAATATAAAATGACATAAAAAAATTTAATTAATATTTAATTTTTTCTAGTAAGATAATTTGGGTAAAATTGGAATAAACTATAAGTTAGTATAATTTTAGGTTCTATATATTATGATCTAAGGTAGATCTTGTGAAACATCAAACAATAGCGATATGCATGATTTAGAAGATATTTAATACGTTATAGTCCTTTTTTTTTAATAGAAATTTTATGATTTTTTGAACATATTTTGTTTTTCTTAATATAATTTTTCTTGTTTGTTGGTCTGTTAATATTGTTCGTTTTTTAATATACATTTTATATTTTCAATAATCTCATATTTTTTAATAATCTCACATATTTCCAGTAATGCATAGTTTTTTAGCTCCACTAAAAGTGTATGTCTGGATCCGTCCATGTAATGGAACGGTAACAATGCTACCTACAACTGATAATTCAAGTATCTGCTATGAGCCTATGATGAGAAACTCAATAGTTAAAACGATTTGGAGGAAAATACACTCTTGTCAAGATTGAATTCCCTAGGATAAATGAAGCAAACATATAGTAATATTAATGTTTCCTGCTCACTCACAACTCAACTTCATCAACAAAATATATAAGCATCCGTAGATAAGAACATTGACCTCCTCCAAAAGGTGTTCTCTGTCTCCATATCGCAGATACCTCCAAGCTTCAACAGTTCTTAGATGTCAACGCTCTTGTGAACAAATGAAATATAACAAGTTAAAAGATTATCTGAAATCATCATCATCAACCAAGACAATCGAGAAAGATATTAAAGACATGCACATATTGTCAATAAGGACAAGTCGGAAACCAAAGAGCAGAGGGATCTCTGACTAAGGAGTCTAGTATAAGATTCAAATCCGACACTAGTTTGGAGTCATCAATAGAAAAGCTTGTCATGTAAACATAATGTAATCCTTTCTGTCTAAACATATATAACCATATTTCAATTGTCAAAGAAATTTTATGACACAAATATGTAATAGACCTTGAAACCACATTTGGGAGAATAAATTCCAATATATAAGTTGATGAATTTGCAAAGAAACTATTAGTATTATGTAATGCAAATATAGAGTGCATGCATAGACATCGCATGCAAAAATCATTCAACAAAGGTTCAATCAATAAATATTTTTTTTGTTTAGAAACAAAGTGTCAGAAAAAGTTATCCAGATTTGGCAAACCTGAATACATAGGTACAACGTCATCATTTGCGGTATCAGATCCAGCGTCTGTTACAACCCCTAAAGGCTCAAAAGAGAGATTGACATTGTATCCAATATCATAAGCACGGCGTGTTTGAGACCCAGCCAGAGGCATCATGTAGGTCCAATCGGACTCACCTCCAAGCCAACTGCAAACGAACACAAAATATACATGTAATGAATCGAGCAGAAAGCAATAATGTAACATTTACTAAAATACATACATATGTATTTATAATTGACAATTTTAGGATAAAATGAGAGATGGAGCGAGCAAAGACAACTATAATATTACGAATAACATGAAAAGACAAGAAAATAAAATTACCAACTACAGAAATTCTTGTGATTGACACTAAGATTCTCAGCATGCACTAGTTTATTACCATTTACCCTTACAAAAACCTGATTCAAACACCACAAAAGTATCAAAACAATAATGTTGACTGCTAAAGAAACGTAACCAAGTGCAATGTTGTAAAGCTGACCATCATATCAGTCTGGTTGGGACGACAAACACTCAACATGTCAGATGCCCCATTTAGTAGTTCAGAATACTACAATATCGAAGAAAAGCATATCAACCAAACATGATAATGATCGAAACTGAGTTAAGAAACAAATACGCTACACAATCACACATAATACCTCCCGAAGACCAGAACATAATTCCAATCCATTCACAGCATTGATTGAGTCACCTGATCGCACTCCAACTTTATCAGCAGGCGATCCTTTATACACCTGTGCTAGATCATTTCAAAGCTCATAACAAACTCATACCAAAAGTCAAAGATTACATAAAGTAGTGCCAGAAGTTGATCAAGAGATAGCTTGGAGGCTTGAACCAATTATGAGACAAATTTAAAAATTGTGATTCCAGATATGCAAAATTTTAAGTTCTCAAACGCAGCAAAAAAAAAAAAAAAAAAACCTTTCCACTTAACCTAACAAATTTTAAGTTTACACCTAAATATAGAATTTGCCAAGGATTGATCATTATTACCTCTTTCACAACAAGACTACTATCATAATTGAATTCATATGTATCAAGAGGGAGATTAGAAATGTCAATCGCAGTGAACCCGAGCCAAGGTTGCATGACAATCCTGCATAAATTGGATAATTATTAGAGTCAATCCACAAGTATACTATTATTTAGGACACACCCCTCAATTTCGTTTATCATCATTATGTAGAAAAAACTTATACAAGCCACAAAAACGCACAATTCTTTTGTTTTTAGATACTATTATCCCTCTCAATTTCCAATTAGCCATGCCGAGTTTTGAAAAACATTGTTTTCGCACAAAAACAATTGGCAGAAGAATAAGAGAAAGATAAGCTACAGAGAGAACCGTACCCATGTGATTTCCAATTCTCCAAGCATAACCTAATCACTGATGTTGGAAGAGGATGAACATATCGATGGCCATCAAAAAAGTTGATGCCAATAATTTGACCTGCTTTAGTGATAAGCGGTCCTCCCTCACCGGCCTAATTTACAAAAAATTAGTGAGCCAATATATGCATATCATAAAAGAATTCCACAAATAAAAGCGAACAAAAGCCAATACAAAAATGACGGTGCATGCATGCATATCATTCCATGTAAACTAAACATTTTTTTCCCAAACTCAAAATATTCGGCGTCTATTATTTGGACA
The DNA here is from genome assembly GCA_030408175.1 of Trifolium repens. Taxonomy (NCBI): domain Eukaryota; kingdom Viridiplantae; phylum Streptophyta; class Magnoliopsida; order Fabales; family Fabaceae; genus Trifolium; species Trifolium repens. The sequence goes on along the minus strand of CP125844.1, from coordinate 53,977,983 downwards.
ATCATTCCTAACCAGATGAATATAACATAAAATTACATGGAGATTTATTTACTAAAGCACAATGCAAAACTTACTTTAGAGCATTATCAATTATCATGCAAGATCAAAATCAATGACAAATTTTAAACATATGTGAAGTAGTTTAAAAACTTCATTCATAAAATTACAAAATTACAAACAAAAAGACATAACCAAGTGAAAACCTAAAACAAACTCATGCAAGCTAATAGGAGAATTTTCGATGCAGGATGAGAAAATAAAACAACAAAAAGATACATATTATGTTACCTGGCCACCGCTGCAAGTAGAGCTGAGAAGTTGCTCACATCCAAAATATGGATAATCTGGACGAAGCAATCCGCAACTTTGTGACAATTTGCAAGTGCAAAAATCTCTAGCCAAAGCAACTACTTCAATGTCTTTTTGAATCGTCAAAGGTGAAAGATTTAAGGGTCGTAGTTTAGCATGGGAATTTACTTTAAAAGTGACTATATTGTGATAATAATCAACATAGTCCTCTTGAGCCAGAAGCATCTTTCCATTTGCGAGACGAACAATAATCTGAAAATTAAAAAATATGATAACAATGAAACTACATAAACAAGGAATAGTCAAGGGCATACATACATAGTAATTGTCGCGCTTTGAAGGAGACCTCATTAACTTAGCAGAAGTAAGAACGGTGGCTATTCCCTTAGAATCATCCCAGTCAATGATGAAACCCGAGCAGTCAACTTTCCTTTGAAAACCTGTAATGTAATACACCTTCATGATATATATATGACTCTTTATCTATCTATCTATCTATCTATCTATCATCCAAATTATTCAAGAGATAAATGAATTACCAGTGAAGTAGGAAACAGAAACCACCGAAGGTGCCAATTCCCGAATTGCCCGTTTTAGTCTGGGCTCATAAGAAGCCTCTTCCCATGTTCGATGAAGATCTAGTTTCAAAACAAAAACCGTTAGCAACCAAAATCACGAAAGACAAAAACTATTAGCAACGAAAATTAATCATGAAAATCTAAAACAACTGCTATTACCACGTGGCGACAATTTCGACATGTATTGTACAGCGGGAGCAGGAGACTCATAGTGTTTCTCCATACCTGATGATACAAATACAGTAAATAAATAAATAAATAATATTGTTTCGTTCAAAACGTAGTAATAAAGCCATAAATCAACTGTATGTGTCCTTACTTGACAAATAAGTCGGCAAGAATTTCTTCAGCGTTTCATTGCTGCGAAAAATAAGTTTCTCATTCTCCATCGGCTTTGGGTTGTTTTCCGCGCGCGAGATAAAATAAATAAAATAAAATTGAGTAATGCGATGACGAGGAGGAGAGGAGGTTAATATTCTTAATGTGTTTGCAGTGGATTGTTCTCCTCCTTTACGTACTATCAGCGTGTATTTATATAATATAGGGGTGGATCGGTTAGGGCCATCTTGTGTTGCTGGACTTGAATGATATTTGGGCCAGTAGGAATCCTACCGGTACACAGCCCCCAGGCTTCGCAGAAAAATATTTTTCAGTCGACTCACTCGATTCAAATGTGTTGAATTTGTGGGGAAATAATAAGAAATTAAAATATTATTGTAAATGAACTAAAATACAGTACAATATTTATATAGAATATTTACATATGAAATATTATGATAGTACTTGGTATTTATAACCAAGTAAATATATTTAAACTAAACTAAATCTCTTAACGATAGGAATAAACAAACAAACCTAATCATAGAAATATTTTATCAGCAAACTATAACATAAAACTTATGCATATCTTAAAAGATATTTTCTATTCTACCAAGATTATGCTTATAACATAAAACTTATGCATATCTTAAAATGTAAGGGATATTTGTTGATTATATGTTGATCATGCTTCAAGAATCAATAATCCATGTGTTTTATGACAGCAGAAAAAGATGGGCTGGAATTGATCAAAGGAAAGTAAAGGTTGATATGGTGCTGTTTTTTCCATCCCATTGGATTGGAGTTGCTTCAAGAATCAATAGTTTTGGTTGTAAGATTTTAGGTATTCATTCTAATTCTAAATTGTAATTAACATGAATTTTGTTGTGCAGAGGAGCTTCGTATCCGACTTATTTGTGCACATACTGAGTTTATTTTGCCTTATAACCATCCTTGATAGTTTTGTTCAACTCCTCTCTTTTTTGTCTAATAATGTCTCTAATAATGCCGATCTCTTTTGAAACTAGAGAGAATGATGATGAAGGATACCATCAATTGAAGATTGAAAAATAATCCTTGAAGATTAGGCTTCGACGGCAACTTATTTGTGGTGATATAACAATGGAAGTAGAGAATCTTAGTAACAAGTTGCCATTGTTATACTAGGATTGATGTGTAGTGATACAAAGCAGAGAAAATATATAGAATATGAATGTAACTTTATCATATTTTGTTTCTATCACTCCACCTTTTAACTTCTTTGTGCTACTGAAGATTAGGATGTGCCATAGTTGAATATTTGCGACCAACTAAAGAAAAGAGAGTGCAAGGTGAGTTTCTATCTTATATGGGATTTAAAGGAGTGGTGAAGCAATTGTTAGTTCTAAATGAAATTTATCTCAAATATTTCATTTAAAATGCCCCATCAAAAGCTGTCAAATTGTTGGTACTAATTAATAAAATTATTCCAAGTAGAAATAAGAATGTTTTGTCTAGAAGTTCTAGCTCAACTGATAAAATATTGCCGAAATTGTTAGGCCGGACGCTATGACCGGGGTTTGAACCCCGACTCCTTCACTTGTGTGTGTAAATTTATAATGACTTTGTCATTTTATCTATATACCAAAAAAAAAATGTTTCACCCGTGAGAAGCATGGGTTCCACCCTAGTTCAAACTCATTAGTGAAAATGATGAAGCTCCTCCTGTATCTACCACTTAGTTATTATTTAATTTCACTTAGTTATTATTTAATTTTCAAGGAGGTGCAGGGTATCAAAATATATTTTATGTGTATATATAGAATAATAATGGTGCATACATATATGGCACCTATTCATGATTTAGATATGTCAAGTAAATTAATGTTTGTAATATAATTTGTGGAAGAATCAAGATTGTATTTGAATTATATATTGACTTGAGGATTAGTCTTAAATTATAAAATGAGAATATAAGAAAATTATCACTATTCTGTCCAAAAAATAAAATTATCACTAAGAATTAATGTTCTTTTAATTTTAGAGACTTGATTCATGGAAGATGATGCAAAAATGAATCCACTATGAAGAGAAACAATATCAAAAGATTTCCATGTTCTTTCCCATTTTGTTTCTCACATTTCTCTTTAATATCTCAAATTTCAATCACTCAAATTTTATTTTCCACAATATAATTAGAGTTTAGATAAAACAAATATGTGACATTTAGATACCCTATATATGTACAATGATAATATAAGCGTTTTGAGATAATATCAATCACAATTAAATCAGTTATGATCGTATGACTAGTAACTAATGTAACAGCAGTAACATAATTAACAAAATGTTGTAACATCTATTGTAATTGAAATCTCATGACATAATCACTTACCAAATTTTGTGACACTTGACACAAACTTTATGCAGAGTTGCATCCAAGCTTGACTCTTGTTGTTTATCTTCATTGCCACTATGGTTATATTTAGCTTCTGCATTGATGCTAGCTTGGCAAAGAGAGAAAAAGACAATGATTTGACCCGTTATATATTTGTTGCGCTGCGTGTCAAAAGAAGACAAGTACCACATTGACAAAAATAGAAATAAGAATTAACTTTATAAAGATTGAAATTTGAAAGTAAATGTGAGATCGTCGAGCTGTGTTACGCCAGCTTGTGACCCAAGTGGGGGCAATAATGTGATTGAACATATGGGGCTTAAGCTAAGCTTCAGGGTTGGGTTTGTTTGCTTGCCCCATCTGAGTTTGAGAGTTGGTGGCTTGCCCGTGACACCCGGGCCAGCCAGCAAAGTAATTAGGAGTATATTTACAATTTAATTATAAAACACTCCTAGCTCCTAACTATGGTTGCGGATAACAAGCTGCTAGACACAACCCCATGAACCATCACTTTTGTTCTGCATGTTTGAGAGTTTGGGAATTCAAAAAGATAGGGGCGGAGGAAAAAGTCCTTCTTGAACCACTTTTATCTTGCATGTTGCCTATTTGGGGATTCGAAGATAGGAATGAAGGAGAAAGTCTAGCCGAAATAAGTGTGGAATAGAGACAAAGATTTTACCTCGTATAAATTTGCTTATATATAGGCTCTGTTTGATAAAATAAAATAGAGGGTAGCTGATAAGCTAGCGAATGAGCGAGTTTATAGCGGATAGCTTATAAGTTAGCTTTTAGCTTATAGCGAATAAGCTACCTGATTGAATTTGCAGTGTTTGGTAAAATTAACGGTTGGACTAGCTTATAAGTATGAAATGACATAAAAAAGATATGTTTAATTAATATTTTATTTTTTTCAAGTAAGATGATAGGGTAAAATTGAAAGAAAAGATAATAAGCCATAAGCTACTTGAAATAGCATTTGAAAAATAAGATATAAGCTAGTAAAATAAGCTAGAAACTCTTTAAAAACGGTTACCAAACAGAGTTTGCTAAAAGTTGGCTTATTTGGCTTACCAAACAGAGCCATAATGTTTACAATTGTCGCATGACTCACAATAATGTCTTAATTTTTGTATTTGTTTTATAATTAAATTTTATTATTATTGTTATTGTTCTTACAACTAGTTTGAAAATAATAGAAATTTGATACGTAATTTTTTTTAAGATTGACGGGTCTTCGGGGAACAGTAGGGATTTGCAGGGGTGGTGATAGAATACTCTCTTAAATTGGGATGAAGAATATTTTAGATAGCGGGAATAGGAGAGGTAAAATACTCTCCGTTCAATTCTTATTCTGTTGACATCCCTACATGTTACAAGTCGATTTTGTACGAATGAATTAAGTCCAATCTAAAATTTTAAGATCGTAAATTCTTGTATATTCTATTAATATTATGTGGTTTTTTTTCAAGAAGTTGATACACGGTTTGCTGCAAATCCAAAAAAGAGAGTAGAAATACTAAGATTAAATAGAACACAGTCAATCCCATCATATTTTTTTTGTAGATAATCATGTTTGTGAATGTGAGAAATAGGAGAAACAAGTGATTTTAATGAGACTAAACATATGTACATTAGAGTTGCAGCTCTTGTGTTCATATAAACACCATAGTTAACACTTACAAAATGGTAACAAGGATTTCTGTTTTAATATTTGTTGCTACCGTCTCTCTCAAGAAACAAAAAATTGCTACTGTCTAAAAAAAAGTTGATAAAATAGGTTGGCTTTATTATGAATTGAAAAAATTACTAGCATATAGGCAGAGTCAAACTCGGTGTTAATCGAAACATACAATTAGCCAACGCAGATACCACCACACAAAAATTCCACCACAACCAACCATAGTCAGCATATTATGCAAATTGGGATCAGTTGAGTCCACGAGTAAGTTTTTATTGATTTACTCCGCTTAATAACTCGATATCGGCATTATATTTTTTCGATTCAACCGTTGAATTCAAAGACCTCATTGAGTAAATTAATTCCACAAATTTTTATAAAAATTCAAAAAATGTAGTTATGTATTTTAGACTATTGAAATTCAACGGTTTTTTCTAAAAGCTTTTCGTACGTTCAATTGAAGTGTTCATAAAAAGTATCAAACGATTTTGAATTTTTATAAAATTTGTGGAATTGATCTACTCAATGAGATATTTGAATTCAACGGTTGGATCGAAAAAATATAATGCCGATATCGAGTTATTAATCGGAGTAAGTCAATGAAGATTTACTCTGGAGTCGACGGATCTTTCCTCTAATAAAAATATTGGTTTGTTTATTTGTTAGCTTGAGACATAGCTAGAAAAGGACAGTGACCCGTTCGTTATTTGCTGCGTGCGTGCGTGTCTGTCAAAAGAAGTCCCACATTGACAGAATAGGAAATAAGAATTGACTTTATAAATTGAAAAGCACATCTTATAACGCCGAGCTGTGTTACGTCAGCTTGTGACCCAAGTGGGGGCAATAAAGTAATGGAACTCGGCTTTAGCTAAGCTGTTGGGTTGTTATAGCTGGCTTGCCCCATCTCAGTTTGAGAGTTGGGTCCCGTTAGCTCACGAGCTAACCCGTTGGCTCATAAGGGCCAACCAAAAACCTTTCCAATTGGAATAGGCTATCATCTATGAGGTACCCACTAATTTGGAGCAAGTTACAGTCTGGCTGCAAGTACTCTTAGCTCTTAACTGTGGTTGTGGATAACAAGCTGCTTAATTGTCAGCCCCTCTTGAACCATTACTTTTTATTATTATTTTTTTATAAGGTTAATCAAAACAACAAAAAAGACACATAGAAAAAGAAACGAGAATTATTCTCTAAGGAAGGAAGTTCCGGCAGCATCGCTCCGGAAAATATTAGAGAGACCTTTTGGGGGTGATGCGTGAATCGTGAGATTAGAATCTGAAGAGGCTCTAAGTTTGGCTAAGAAATTCGCACAATTGTTTCCCTCTTTGAGAGTGTGGCAAATAGTAGTGTTACTTTGAGAAAACAGCTTTTTGATGTCTTGAATCAACACAGCATAAACATGATAATTCACATTATAAGGCTGATGCAGTGGAAAGAGTCGGAGTAGCAGACCAACTCATCAATATCCATATTTTTCGCCAAAATGAGACCCTAGTAGATAGCAAGTAACTCTGCGAGTAATATGTCTGAGCATCTCTGAATGAAACCCAAGAAACCCGATAAATAGTAGCCTGAGTCATTTTTGATTACTTTTTATTTTATATATGAATATTATTTATCGTCTATTAATAGGAAATTTTATTCAGTTGGTAGCTTGTTCGTGAGGTAAGTAAAGTTTGGTCAAAAATTATTTTCATTGAAAATTAAATTTGGGTTCTCATGATATAAACGATTCGTCCTAGATGAGCACATTAACCATTTAAGTAGAATGTTTTGGTGTGTGTAAGTTTAGCCACTATAATACTTGATAAATAAATTAAAAAAATTGAAATTTTTAAATTTATTTCTTTGAAACTTTTGGTAAATAATATCTAGTTATTGTAGTTTTTAAATTATACTATTAAATAACTTTTAAGAAACTTCGTTTTGTAGCGTCTAGCTAGGAAACCATGGCAAAATCAAAATTGGACATAACATTTGAGACTCTAAACAAACCAAACATACGCTTACATGGTTAGCTGTTAGAACTTTGGCAACTAGTTGTAAATAAATATCATCAAGTTGAAGTTGTATTTCTTTCTTAAGCAAATGGTGATTCAAAATTATTATATATGTCTTCTGCATCATAAATAATAATTGGTTTATAACGAATTTGCTCACTGATAAAATATTACATGTTAACATTTACTATGAACTCTTGTAATTCAAGGAAAGTTAAACTGCAAACACAGAAAAATGTGTCAAAAAAGTATACGTACTCTTGCTTGTAATTTATGCTTTTGCTTTGCTATCTTTCCGCCCTTAAAAATGTTGTGAGCTTGGATACAAGTTGAACATAACATAATTTTGAAGTGTTAAATACTTAACATCAGCATTCAGCATCATTCAATTGAGAAAAAAGGCACATGATATATACACAATTAAGGGTGCTTATTGTGGAATGTATCTAACATATATATTAAATTATTAAAAATAAGAGATCAAAACTGTAATTAATCCTTTTATATTTTACATGTATCCGTAGCGTACAAGAAAGACTCGGAGAGCATGACATGGATGCTACAGTACTGACTGCTGAATTATTTTGCGAATAAGAGCGGCAAATTCAGAGAAAATGAATGGAAATAATATTTTTAAATTAAAAAAACAAATTGCCAACATAATTCAAATTCAAAATCAATGAGAGATAATGTATGAGCTGAATTCTAACCAACATAACCAACTTTCACTATTTATTTAAAAAGTTGCTTGTTTAGTCTATTTGAATGAATTTATATATGATATGTGAAGAAAATATTCCAGTTCTTATACTGTGAATGTATGAACAAATTGTATGTCCTTCAAAACTAAAAAAAAAATTGCATATAAAATGTAAATAACTGAATAAAAGGATAATTTACAATATGGAAAAAGCTATGCTTAAACCCATGAAATGTTGATTGCACCCTATGTGACACGGATTAGAAGAATAACCATGACAAATACACATGTCATTACAAACATCACAAGCCAAGTTAAGCAAGAAGTCTTGGAACTCTCCGAGTATATCGTATTTGCTCGCACATTGACACGACCTGTGCTTGCCAAGCTATGCTCAATGGCCTGCTCAGTAGAATCAAGTATCTGCAATCAACCCATCATTCATCAGGTTAGTTAACCACCATAACAAGGCATTAGCATCATCCACAACAATACATTTTGCATAATCAACCCATACAACTTATTAGTTAGACAAGAAGTAGAGAATGAAGATGAGAATCATTCAGACCTTTTCGGTATTTTTCACAGACTGGCTCATCATGAGACTACTCTCTTTCAGTTGTTTTGCCAACATCACCATCTCATCCGTCAAATCATCTTGAAGCTTTCTGAGTAAAAGTATCAACAAAAAAGTAAAACAATTGAGATAACAATGAAAAAACAATTAACTATCGAATACATTTTCGCATAGTCCAACATATTCAGTAACATTTAGTAACTGATAAACTTCAATTATACCTGTGCTTTTCAATATGTGCATGTCCTGCAGCATCCAGTTTAACAGATGATAAGTGATCGGTCTCAGCAGGCTCATGTGCTCTATCTTCAGTACTTGAGGCAGCTCTGTCCAATGAATCAGATGAGTAACAGTAAAACAGCCTACAAAATATACAAGTAGCAGTGAAAAAGGTTAACATTAACTTACACAGGTCTTTTTCGCAATCCAAAAGAAGGCGACATCGGCTTTTTTCCCTCAATTTCAGAAGGGTTTTCTTTAACATTTCTTTCAATGTCCTTCCCATATACTTCTATTTCAGACTGAAAACTTAAATGGTTATTTGACAATCACCAAAGTACGCTTATTTAGACAGAAAAACAAACTAAAATGGTTATATGAGCAAATTTCATTTCTGTATGATGCACTCCAGCCAAGTACCAATAATTCGAGCCATTAAATATTTTAAATACACATTTCCCATATGATAAAATCCTAATTTTATACCACATGATAACTGCATTAATATGCTTTTACTTTTAACAAATAGACAAATAAAATAAACTGTATTATGATATTCAATAGAAATTTCAAATACTCAAATTCCATCCTTTTGTTAAAGAAATTTCCCATTATATTGGTAGAAAAAAGGAGCCACAAATGTTTAGTCAGTTGCTCTAATGATCCTGTGCATTTTACTATCTCTCCAAGATACAATAGCTAACAAATGCATACCACATGAACCAATTTGGAAGCAATGGCTTCAATCTTCTCTGAATAATCATTCAATGTAGCCTTTGAGATCCTGCATGACCGATCATAGACAAGTCTCAATGAATGCACATATTCAGTAGAGAAACATATAGCAGGAATTTAACAGCTTTAGAAGTCCTTGATAATTATGTATATGAGATTGAAAATAAAGAGACATAGACATACTACCTTGGCAAGCCTTCTGGTGTCTTCTCTTCAGACAATTGTTCCAGTTGTTCGCGCAAAGTAGCAACATACTGCAGACTAAACAAATTAGTAAGCGTTTCTTAATGATTAAATCAATAGAATGTTTTTTCAATAAAATTAGTAGCAACTTGGTTCTATATGCCATAAAATAAGTAATCGGGGTTAATTTTCATACTTACATGTACAAGTTTTGCTTGGTTTTGCTGCTGAGGAGCAGCTGCAAGCAATCTCTTCAAGTTGACTTCTGTCTTACTAATTGCCATTCCTGTAATGTTTAGCAATATTATACATAATTCATCAAAACATAACCAGGGAAAGAAATAAAAATTAAATATCAGGCTGAAAATATTAATCTCATAATCAATTTTTTTAACACAATCAAACCTCTAAAATAGCAATGGAATTACTTCAACGAGTTTAAAAGCGAAAGTAACACTCTAATTGATTCACTAAATGATAAATCATTTCTTAAAAGCATACTATGTGCATAAACCTATTTATATAGCTTTAAAGCACTCAAAATCTCACTTAATCAATTTTAATCTTAGCATCTAAACCAAATCTGAATTTCACTTATCAAAAGCACCAATCACTAGAACTTATTCGACAAATGCATTTCAATATTCTCAACTTCGGGTAGAAAAATCTTTATCACTAATATTATTATTCTAAGTCCTCATTGTTCTAATTAACATAACCAAAATCTATATCAAGAACTTAAACAAAAGGATCCAAAACTTACAACTCTAATTAACTAAAAATTATTTGTACCTTCAATATAAGGACCTAAACATTAATAACAACAACAAACTAGAATCATAGGCCAATGCATAATGAACAAAATAGAAAATTAATCTAACTCAAAATCAAGTTATTTGCAAATTTAAAGGAGAAATTAACATGTTGAATAAAAATGGTCACTTTTTCTTTTCAAACGGTAGTAAAACATAATTACTCTTAAAAAGAATGGATTTTTTTTCAGAATAAAAGAAAGGAAGAACTTAGGGTTTTAAATAAAATTGGGAGAAATGCAAATTCAAAATGAAGAAGTGGAGGGAAGCTCACCATGAAGAAGAGAAGAGATAAAATGGCAGTGGAAACGAATTCAAAAATGATGTTAGATTTCAATGTGGACAATCGTAGTGGCCGGAGAGACGCCGGGAAGTGGAACACGGTGGTGGGTTTTGAGATAGATGAAATGAGTTTCTTCTTCTGATGGTGAAAAAGAAGGGAAAAGAAAAAGTGTAACAATAATAATAAAATAATTTCATGTTAGTAATTAGTAGTAGTATAATAAAATATTTTAGTATGTCCACGACCACAATCTTAGTTCAATAGGTGGAAATACATAAATGACGAAATTGTTAGCATAGGATATTATAACTCGATTCGAACTCTGATCATTTATTTATATGTATGATGTATGATGTGCATTGTTGCCCACATACGGCGCTTATCATACATTTTTCAAACTCTACCCAAATTAATCAACCACCATTTTTTCCCCACATTTGCTTAAATTCACCAACATCAAAATCACTCAATATGTATTGTCTAAATTTTTGTACAAAGTATAAATTATCAACATTCGTGTTTGCATTACATATCAGGCGCCATGCATACAATCTATGGTGATATTTTAGAAAAATACCACTAAAACATTCACAATTATTATGTTTCAGATTAGAACTTAAGTGACAATTTCCAACTTAACAATATCGACAATTTGGGCTGAACTTGAGCTTATAGTCAATCAATTAACCACTAAAAAATTGTCTAACACTAGTTGTTTCTTCCACTGGTATGTGCAGATTCTGGCTGTGCATGTTAGGAAGGAAAAAAAATTCAAATAACATTTAACATCAACTGGTAGCCATAAATTCAATATTCATTATTCAAAATCTACTAGTGAACTTCTATAATCACTTTCATGAATTTTTGTTAGCTATCGATGTCATAAAAACAATGTTGTTGAATCGCATCTATAGAGATATAGCATAGCAGAATAATAACGAGTCACTATTGTTCTGCGATACATGATTTGATAAAAAGTGTTTAATAGATGATTACTTAATATAACAAATGTCACAACTCATGAAACATTCACTTAATATTTTTAACTGAAATTCTCATGTATTAAGATGATTCTGTGTTACTGGAAAAATAAACCTCTCAGTCGAATTGAGGACCAACCTTCTATTCATTTTCATTTGTTTAAAGTCTCATTTTTATTTGTTAAAAGTTTAATGTCACAACTCATGAAACATTCACTTAATATTTGTAACCGAAATTCTCATGTATTAAGATGATTTTGTGTTACTGGAAAAATAAACCTCTCAGTCGAATTGAGGACCAACCTTCTATTCATTTTCATTTGTTTAAAGTCTCATTTTTATTTGTTAAAAGTTTAAGATAAAAAGTGATATGGCATGGACATATGTCTATAAGTGGGAGCAGTCCTCTTCTTATAAATCAGTTGAGTTAAGTTCGACTCAAAACTCTAATATGATTTCAAAGCATCACTATCAAATGTGTGTTAAGAGTGTTATGTTAAAAGAGTTAAATGTCATAAAACAATGTTGTTGAATCGCATCTATAGAGATATAGATGTGTCATGTACACAAAAGCCATGCTCCGTCACGACAACCTGTGAGAAATCCATTCCTATGACTTCGCTCGTCATGTTTATAATAGGGGCCCCGATGATTCTGGAAAACATTGAATGTCATGATCAATCAAAAGCATCTCGGATCAAAATTACCTTGATTTTCTCCAATTCTAACAGGTTTACGGCAAACTGTTCCACATAAAGTCATTCAATCTCGCTGAACCGGATGCAATATGCAAATCACGCTTGTGGAGCTCAGTATTTTATAGTTGAGGTTTCCAAATTTGAAATAGGTTGTTACTAGAGGATATGGGTGGTCACATCGCAGTATAAGCACATCTGATTTAAAATCGTATTGTCAACTTTGAAACCAGTCCACCCATCGCTACCATGATTATTAAGAAGAATTTTTACTGCTGCATATCTCGAACCACGAGATCATCAAAGACGTTGGACAGTTGAGCCACTAGTCAGATTACCTCTTAAACAACATAGAGTAACATTACATCGTAATAGAACAATAAAGGTACAGATTAACCTTTCTCTAAACTGAAAAACTAAAGATACACCACGCATCACATGTTTGAACAAATTAGAGTAAGAAAAGACAAATTTGAAATCAGTTCAAAAAACAATGTTGTTGAATCACATCTATAGAGATATAGCATAACATAATAATAACGAATCACTATTGTTCCGCGATACATGATTTGGTAAAAAGTGTTTAATAGATGATTACTTAATATAACAAATGTCGCAACTCATGAAACATTTACTTAATATTGTTAACCGAAATTCTCATGTATTAAGATGATTTTGTGTTACTGGTAAAATAAACCTCTCAGTTGAATTGAGAACCAACCTTCTGTTCATTTTCATTTGTTTAAAGTCTCATTTCTATTTGTTAAATGTTTAAGATAAAAAGAGATATGACATGGACATATGTCTATAAGTGGGAGCAATCCTCTTCTTATAAATCGGTTGAGTTAAGTTCGACTCAAAACTCTAATCAGTGGCGGATCCAGAAATTTTCTATAGTAGAGATTAATCATCGCTGGAGAACTTATTGGGTACACAAACCATTTTTTCTTCTATTCAAATTTTCTCCTTAAATATGAGTTCAAAGTCCAACCTAAACAATTTGCTTAAATTGTCTTACCACTTGTATCAATTTATTGTTAGTAGATGATACTTGATTTATTTTGCTAACCAAATAAAATGAATATGTAATACTATTTTTTATAAAAGGCAAAAGAATCATTTCTACAAATTTGCAACTGTTGAAGAGAAATAGAAAAAAAAAAATAGTGATAAAAATTTAACATTTAAATATTGGTTGAGAGAAATACATTAATAGACAAAAATTAGTTGATGTTGAAGTAAAAAATCTAAATTTTAAATATTGAAGGCGAAGTAACAACAAAAAGAAGAGGTAAATACAACGGTTTGTGTTGCTCGCTCTCTTGGGCACAAGTTATGGTGCATAAACGATGTTTATTCATCGTGCATAAATAGCCAAAATTGCTTAGTGCACCCTCCAAATTTCTAGTGCACCTCCCAGATTGCTTAGCGCACCCCTAAAGTTTTAGGGTGTTGCTTGCTACGAGTGGCTACATAAGAAACTAAGAAAGAGTGGTTACATAAGAATTAATAATGAGAGTAAAGTTAAAAGGATATATTGTGTGACAAATTTAATGGAGGAGTACGAGGACCTACACAAAATAAATTAGGAAGTAGAAATTGAGGTATTAATAAAAAGATGAACTAGAAGTAAATATATATGCGTAAGTTAATGGTCCAATTAATTTTATGGGGGCTTGATTAAAATATATAATAGTATTATTATAAAAAAAAAATTGTTTCCTTGTGGGGGCTTGAGCCCCCAATGTAATACACACATATCCGCCCCTGACTCTAATATGATAACAAATAATCACTATCAAAATTACTTCAATCATGCTCTAGATGTCCAATACCGAGCGTCAGAGTGTGTGTTAAGAGTCCTATGTTAAAAGAGTTAAATGTCACACTTAAGATGTAATCAACTACAAGTTTAAAGGAACAATTTGATACTTAAAAAGCTTAAAACAAAGATGCAACTTCAAAACGAAAGCCTCTCGGTGCCCGTATTAGGAGGCTAAACCCCTCCTGCTCCTGACTATGGTTACGGATAACAGGCTGCTTATACACAACCTCATTGAACCATCACTTTTCTGGAGCAAAATTAAGTTTTTTGTGTCTGAGCATAAGCTCTCTTTTGTAACCTAAGCAAAATTGTAAAGTATGAAAAAAGCTTAAGGATTTTGCAAAAGCTTGAGAAGTAGATGAACAACTATGATTAAAGAAAGAATATAATTCTAAAGAAAATACTTGTAAAACCATTGCCTAAGGGAGGCATCCCAATTTTTTTAAATAGAATGCCTACAATAGGCAACACCTACATTAGATTATAATTTCTAAGATTAAAAAGTACCACTTTTCTAAGTTAAAGTACCACTTTTAGCCTCTAAACTATGCCTCCTAATCCACCTAAGTAATCACTAATGATTTGTCTAACACTAAGTGTTTGTTTTACTCCTAAAAAATCTAATTTAATTCTACATCAGAACATTCTAATGATTAATCGCCAAAGCAAGTTTATCTACACTTCTTCATCATAATCTTCCATATCTTCATCAATCCTTTTATTTAAGTTGGCAAGTTGAATAGGATCAATGGCCATTTTTTCCATATCAGACAAGGACCATCCTGGATATTCATCAACCTTCTCTTCTGAAATTGATTTTGAAGATGAACCAGTTGGGATAGGAGTTGGTGTGGATATTAAATCCATGTCCTCGTCCGGATCCATATTTAAATCGAAATTTCGAACGAACACTTCAGCCGGTTTTCTGACTGGTGAACAATGCTTAACTTCTTCGGATTCTTGCACAATTTCGGGACTTTCATTACTTTGAGTGTGGTTGCCATTTTGTGTGAATACATCAGAGTCATCTTCAAACTTGACATGTGAGCTTGTCTCATGATCTGCGGTTTTACTTCCACGGCCACGGCCACGACCCCTTCCTCTTCCTCTACCCCTTCCTCTTCCACCGGTTTGTGCAGGTTCTGGCTGCGCATATCATGAGGAAAAAAAAACTCATTATTCAGATATCCAAAGTGGTGTGCATCGATATTACTCATTAGGTTTAATCAAACGAGAAAAAATACGAGATAGTTATTGATTTGAAAAACAAAAACTTATATTACCATTTTATTTCTCTTGGTCTCCTCGTCGCTGTCATTATCATCATCTTCCGCAACTTTCCTAATACACAAAAATAAAATTAAAAAATCAGTATACAGAACTTGACCAAAAATTAAGAGGAGTAAACCAAAACAAAGTCACAAAGTCACAAATACGAACCTCCTCTTCGGGACAGTTTGGTCGTCACCAGTTGCGATAGAACCACCTAAATCAGGAACCTTGCTCACAATATCGTTTAGAAAATCAAAGACACTAAAGGTTTGTACGCACTGTTTTCTGCAAATCAAGTAAGTTGTGTTAATCAACCTTTTAGACATAAGAAAGAGGATACAAACACTAGAACAAACTAATAGAAGCTTCGCTTACAAATGAAAAGCATTCACGGTCTTTGCTCCCTTCATAAGTGTTATTTCATATGTTCTATTGCACAAATCTTGCAGAAATTGCTCTAGTGCTTTTGCTGCCATTACGCAAAAAAAATAAAAAATAATGATTAATAAGATATTAGTATTTAATACAAGCTCCCAAAAGCACGGTGCGAAAATCATGTTTGAAAGACTACTTACAAACTAGAAGAGGCACAGCCATTGCGATCTTCCCAACATCTTCATCAGTTTGCATAATTTTCTTAATCCTAGCCTGTCAATAATCGATTACACGATCATTATTGATATAAATAAAACTAAATCAAGAAGATAAAAGGGCATTTGGTTTAATGCAATAAGTGAGATTTCAATCATGGTATGTTTACACATTTCAACACATTCAAATGCAAAAAAAAAATGAATAACGAATTTCTAACTAATAGGAAAAAATAAGATGTTTAAAGGAGAAAACTGAGTGTCTGTCCGACTCTATTGCCTGCGACACTATCTGCTATAGGCATTCCACTATTTTCTGCAATCCAGTATCGATAACATTGATCATTGCCCCCTAGTACCATAACACACAGCGTGATACCCCTGTTTACAAAGAAAACCACGACCTCAAGCGGTGCCAACTGCCAAACCAATGACAATGTATTATATGCCGCTTTTGGTAATCGATATTCTACAATAAAACTACAGCATATAGGTACTCCATAAGGAAAACAAATATTTCCAAAAGACATATAAATGCAAAAAAAAAAAAAATACATTGTACTAAGCAAATCCCCAAGTCAGTCACGGTTACGATACAGAAGATTGTGTGATTGGAAACGCACCAAACAGTAACCACACTTCGCAATTTGTCAGCGTTTATTTTATACTAAAGAAGATGCATTATGTCAAATTTTCATAAACGACTCATATTTCTCTTTCAAACACAAATCTTCAATATCGTCTATACGCATGTAGTTCTTCAAAATCAACACTTGATCAGAAAAATACTAACATCGGGGAGCATAGTACGGAAATTAGCCACCCAAAAAAACTACTTGTTAAACCAAGTTGCATACACACGACTCTTCAACAACAGTATTGTCAACCGCGGATTGCAGAAAATAGCAGATTTTTCAAATTCTGCTATGCTACATCGCTATAGCATCACTATTCGACAACACTTTGTACTAAATACTATATCGCAAAACAATAGCAATTTGTTCAAATTCTGCTATGCTATCATAATTCATAACAACTATTTCACAAACAAACAACGTTTCATGATCAAATACTAGGTAACACGGTAGGCGAATTAGACAAAAAATACTACTCGTTAAACCCAAGTTGCATACAACCACCTCCTAAACAACAGTTATCGATCACGGATTACAGAAAATAGCATATTGTTCAAATTTCACTACACTAAATTTCTATAGCGACGCTATATATTTGACAACACTTTGTACTAAATAATGTATCGCGTAACAATAACAATTAGTTCAAATTCAAATACACAATCATAACAACTAGTTAAACAACAAAATCAATGATTTCATAATTAAAAATCACACCAACAAAGTTTTCTATACACAACATCAATAGAAAGTAAAAAAAAAAAAAAACATTAATGAAAATTGAAAAACATAACTTCAAAAACCAAGAGAAACCCATGATTCATGTAATCAAAATAACCAACCCCAACAAAACAAAACCTAATGAGAATAACAATAATAATAATAATAATAATTTAATAAAGATTAAAAAAACACACCGAATAAAACAAAAACATAAAAAATGAAAAACATAAAGTTACAAACTTTGTAACAAAGGGTGAAAGAAAAAACCAAAGGGTGAAAGAAAAGTAGAACTTACAGCAGGGAAACGAGTATCTAGTTTCTTCCTCATGTTGTTGTTGTGAGAAGAAAACAAAAACGAAAACACAAGTTTGTGGTGTTTAATAGAGATGAATGAATGAAAAGAGACAAAGATAAACGTTGAAGAAGACGAAGAGGAAAAGGTTTTGTTTTGTAATATGTTGTTGGAGGAACCGTTTATTCTATTTCAAGGTTTTTTCTACGCTCAACTCTCTGTCTTTTCTGTTCTGTTGACCATTCCAACAATATTAATTATTTATATACTCTCTCTTCTTCTATATTTAATTATTAAAAGTTTTTTATTCTGTTGTAAAAAATTAGATTACAGTAGTATATTCTCTTGTCCTAAAATTTTCTATAAAGAAGGAGAAAAAAAAATTTGATTACTTAGTATATAAGATAAGATTAAGGTTTTTTTTTTGTTTGTAAGATATGATTAAGGTTAAAGTTGAGATATTAGTTTTTTTTTAATTTAATTTTTCTTTTCTTTTTTGTCAAGAAATTTTACTTTTTTTATTCTTATTTTTTAAGTAATATATTTTTTGTTAAATAATTTAATGACTAAAATTTTAACTTATTAAGGCGAAAAAGTAAATGTATCAGAGTTGAATCTTCGACCTTTATATATTTAATTATTGTATTCAATTTATAATCTTTAAAATTATAAAATGTATGTTTATGATTAGTTAAGTTATAATCTTTCTAAAAGAACTAAAAATAAATGTAACTATTTTTATGAATAGTTAAGTGTAACAAATTGCTTTTAAAAAAAGTGTAACATTAAAATTATCTCTTGTTGTAAAAGATTTAAAATAATTGGTAATTTTGAAGAGTGATCTCCGGTTCTCAAAGATATGATATTTTATCTCCCTTCCCATAGAAATTAAAATAAAATAAAAATAGCGTCTTATATTGATACATGAATATAAATATAGATCTCGTGTAAATCACAAAAAATTGACCCTTACCCTATTAAATGAGTATACATATTGGCCCGTGTAAATTAAAAAAAAAAAAAGAAAAAGACACTCGTATTAATTAAAATGACATTAAATATAAGTCACAATAAAACTTAAAAAAAAAAATAGATATCTCATATTAATATGGGTATAAATATAAATTCACATAAAAAATACAAAAAAAAGCTCTAGGCCCCATATTAAAACATCCGTATAAATATATTACTTTGTAGAACTGGTATTTAAAATGTAGGCCGATGGAAATAGTATCGTAAGAACAAATAAAAAAAGAAGAGTCATATATATATACACAACACAAATAAATTAATAATTTGGGATCTTGATTTAAAATTTAAGTGAGAACGTAGTTAAGAAAGAAAAAGAAAATAAAATTGAGTGAAAATTGGGTGGATTCTGAGGTGAGGGTTCAATTAAGTCCATCATCGGTGTACCACTCAAATTAACCGTTAGATTAAAATAAGTGTATAGGATCTAATTAATCATCGCAACACTGGATTTATATGTCCTTTTCCTCTCCATGTGTTACTCCATTCTTTATCGATTCATGAAAAAGACATAGAATCTGAACTTTGCTCGAGCACAAAAACTAGTAAATGGTTGTTTCAGATTTACTAGTGTAGTGGCCGGTGAATTGGTTATGCTCTCATGAAATGGCCAAGAAACCCAAATAATGATTTTAATATTTTGCGTCTTTACAGTATCGCTAGAAAAAAAAATTGAATAGTCACTCCTTCGTACCCTCTTCTCTTCTCTCTTTCACTTTGGTGACTTTAACCATGTATCGCAACCAAGTCAATTGTGTGATGGCAAACCAAAACTTCCCCAAACATGCATGATCTTGAGAGACAATCTATTGCATCTTATGTCACCTTAGAAGTATGTATTGTACCATTGTCGATACTCATTTGCACGCCCGCGCACACACATAAAAGATAAACAACTTATTAGTTGTAATGTTGAAATGATGTATGCAACTCACTTTTTATTTTAACACAAATACTTTTACATTCAAGTTTTTTTTATTACATTTTGCACTTTTACTTTGTTAATTTTACCTTCACATATACTATTTAAAATTTGAATTTACCTTAAACCTATCGATTGAGAATCCAATAAAATTTAATTCAAGTTTTAGACTGATTATTGAATTTATTTGTTTGAAGTAATAAATTTGTCATTCACAACTACGTTAATTGTGTGATGCAAAAATAAAACTTTTCCAAACATGCACGAACTCGGACAAACTATTATAATATGATTTAGGATATGTTATAGTGAACAAATAAGGAGGGTAGTAACTGTATCAATCGTATAAATGATAAGTGTAATTCTCAAGATACAAAATATTGGCAACCCTTTACAATGGAGCGTATGCTCCTATTTATAGAGAATTTTTTGTAACAGTTGTCGTCGACCACGATCATAGATACCCCATGATCATGACGGTTTTTCTATTCCACCACGGTCCCATCATGGTGGTGAGGGGTGGTTTTCCTCCGGTTCCGGTGTCAATCATGGTGGTGGGGGTGGTTATCCTCTCCCACGTCGTGAACCTATACAGAGTTTCTGGTCCAACGATTATCTTTTATGGCGAGGGCGTCGCCCCTGCATTATGGCTCCTTCAGGTGTCTTTCACGCCACGTCTCCTTTTTTGAATTACATGGGTTGGAAGATTGAGTCATCTTGCTATTGAGTCTATGCTATTTATTTTTGGGTCTTAGTCCAGTCCATGATACAATTACATAAAAAAATTAAACTGTCATTACACGGCACATTTATGCACAAGTCCAACATTGCAACAATATTAAGAAGTTAAATATCATGATGTGGCAAAATAAAAGATTTCTATTGAACATCACTATAAATCTAAAATAGCTTTACACCGACAAACTTTGAACAATCTATTGCATCTTAAGTCACATTATAAAACATGGATTGTACCGTTGTCAATACACGTTGGTCTTGCACAAAAACGCATCTTGTCAATCTCGAATAAAAATTACATCTATCATAAAAGGAATACTATTAGATTCAACCAAAATAAAATAAACACAAGTAAAAGAAAACAATTCTCTAAAAAATTTAAACCGTCATTACACGTCACATCCACACACAATTCTAAAAAATTTAATACCTTGTGCATATTATCAAATCCCTCGCCACTAGACCAGTCTGGTGGCTTTGTTTCTACTTTAGTTGTGTTGCTTTTTATGACCATAAATAAATTAAGGGCCATTAAAGGGTTAAATATGTACTATTTCATCCTTAAAAAATTAGTAAATTTTGGTTTTTGTCTCAAAAAAAATAAAAATTGCATGTTTTCATCCAAAAAAATTAAGTTTTGTTTTTAATTTGCAATCGACAAATTTTTTACATTTTTTTAACATAATATGGACTTATATAGATTTAACATAATATAGACACATCTTGAACATATAAAGATCATAACATTAACATTAAAATGAATATAAATTGGTTATTAAAATGATTTTTCTTTTCTAGGGACGAAAACTAAAGTTTGCTAATTTTATAGGGACAAAAAACATATTTAACCCTTAAATTAATATACGAGGAGAATCTTCTTTCCACTTTCGTCACTAGTACTAAGAAACCATGGTGTACCTGAAACATCAAGAAGCTTCATACCAACCAAGTTCTTTCTTTATCAAATCTCAGAGTATACATCACTTATAGTGCTAATGATACAAAAGATGTTGGAAAATATGAGCCAGAGGTTGGAGATCTCATTGCCTTGACAGACATCAAACCGAAAACTATCGAAGACCTGAATGTTAACTAATAGAGGAATACAAAGAGAAGAGACAAATTGAGGCTAGGGTTATATTAGAATACCAATAGTCTAATGAGTACAAGAGTTACCTTACAATATATAGAAAACATAATGGACTATACTAATAACTAATAAACTTACTTAACAGGCCCAATAGCATAAGTCCACTAACTTATTATCTAACACCTCCTCTCAAACTCATAATGCTATCAACAAGAAGCATTGTGAGTTTGTCAAACAAAATACTAAAAACGTACTAAAATATAAACTTCAAACACTACCCTTCAAGCTGAAGCTTACTAAGTTTGTTACAAAATTAACCCTGAAAAAATTAAACTAAACCAACTAATAGCATTGCCAACGAATTGAAGCAACCAAAGATCAAGCAGCAGCCGAAGCGAAGAACCATCAAAAGAGAGTACCAAAGCCGAACCAATCATACCAAAGTCAAACCATTCATACCAAAGCTAAATCAATCATACCAAATCCAACTCAACCGAACCAAACAAATTGCGAGTATACGTTCACCAGACAAATTCAAATTGCAAGCTTTCGCTCACCAGACAAATTGCGAGCTTTCGCCCACCAAACATATTCAAATTGCAAGCTTTCGCTCACCAAACAAATTGCGAGGTTTCGCCCACCAGACAAATTGCGAGCTTTCGCTCACCAAACAAACAAACTGTGAGTACTATCTTGACTCACCAAATAGTACCAAACCAAATGGAACCAAATGAAACCAAACCAACAAATTGTAAGTATTGTCCCACCAAACAAAACCAAAAGAAACATCATAACATGGTCTTTCACAAACAAATTGTGAGCACTGACTCACCAAACAAAATCATTCACACAAATCTCCGAATAGAACCAAACCAATGAAATTAAATCAAACTGAACCGAACGAAGTCAAGACAATCCACTATAAAGTGGAACCAAACAAAATGAAATGAAACTAAATCAAACAAAACCAACTGAATCCAGACGATACCAAACCAAATAAAATTGAACCAAATGAAACCATACCAAACAAAACCAAATAAAATCAACAAGAGAACACAACCTGGACATATCTCTTTTATTAGTATGACACTTTATCAACCAATGAACCTTAAGCACTTTAGCGACGCGGGCACAAAATCAAGATTCAACGATACATCATACATGTATTGACTCAAATGTTTACCAACAACAAAATAGCCAAAAGAATAAAGAACATAATACTTTCAAAATCAACCAACGAACAAGAAAGAATTTCATACCCCACCAAGCTCTTCAAACACATTATGAATGCATTCAACAAACCCAAATCAAAACCGCAGCAACTCAATTAATTGGAATCCAGCGACATCACCAACAACACAGAAGCCAACCACAACACACAACATTTTGACAAACCAAATGGAAGACTAAGATAAATTTCCCACTTTTGGGAACTCAACAAGGGAAGCACCAAATAATTCAAGGTGGATCAAACCATGCTCTAGATACCATGTTAACTAATAGAGGAATACAAAGAGAAGAGACAAATTGAGGCTAGGGTTATATTAGAATACCAATAGTCTAATGAGTACAAGAGTTACCTTACAATATATAGAAAACATAATGGACTATACTAATAACTAATAAACTTACTTAACAGGCCCAATAGCATAAGTCCACTAACTTATTATCTAACACTGAACAGACCTAGAAGATATTATCACATTGCTTATGTTTGTGGATCAAAAGAAAGTACTAACGAGATTTCAATTTTTTCTTCCAAATACATTGACATGGAGATTAACTCGAGGAATAACAATACACCAAAGCTTTATGCAATCTATCTTTTGAATCTGACGACAAATATTCGTGTTTGGAAAGCCTTGAACATAGAGTTGGAAGGTGCAAATATGAACATGATTAAATGTAAGAATCAGAACAACCGTTTTCATTGTTTAGTATCATGCTATTTTAGCAATTTTATGAACTTTAACTTCTTAAATACTAGTGTGTCAAAAAACCTCTTAAAGACTAGTATTATTAACTTTTTCCTACATGGGTACATAATTGGAAATGTTCATGCATAAGTGGCCTAGATAAAAAAACATGACGTCAAATATGTGCAGATTCGGAGTAGAAAACCTCTACATTTTTAATTAAGAAATTGAAAGCTACATTACTATGATTTAGGATGTATAGAGGCCTAATGTATGTTAGACATTCTAGAAACTTGGTCCTTTATACACCTACACCTTAATAATGAAGCTATTTATTCCTTCTTAGAATTGACGAGGATCTGTACATGAAAATTCACCCCTCGAAAAGCTAGAGCGAAATTTGATTTCGTTGTTGTTAGATAAATGACTCATGTTTGCTTTGTATTTTAAGAATGGAGAAGACTGTCAACTTTGCATTTCTGGGGAAAACAATAATGCAGCTTGTTCTAAAAACGGATATATGAAAAATTTAAAATATAATCTTTTACATAACTTTGCAGAATAGAAAAAGTGGATGACACCGCTAGGTCAAATAATAGCAATTATCATGCACGTACCAGTAATAATAGAATAACAGAGGTTCACATTTTATTGAATCTAAGAGAAGTAACATATGAAACATACAAAAAAAAAATACTAGAGAATAAGACATCGCTCAGAGAGGAGTTTCCTATCACAGTCACGGAGACGAAAATGAGGTGGAGCGGTTATTTTTCTCAATGATGCAATGGCCTCGAAAATATCATCCAGGAAACAATATCAGTAGACACTTTATGACAATATTGCAAATTAATCTCTTTGAGGCGTGTGCAGTTTTCTACCGCTAGCCGCACTCCCTTCTCAGTGACATCATAACAATGTTCTAGGTCCAGTTGCAGAAGCCGAGGGAAATCTTTGAGATCTCATACAGTTCTTTATCATCAATTCTTGAGCGTGACAAGTTCAGCACCTCCAAACCGCAAACTTCAAAGTTGATCGAAAATACCTTAACTAGTGGGAAGCAGGCTAACTTCAAATGCCTGATCTTATGACATCTCTTCAAGAGTGTAGCAATACATTGATCAGATATGCGCTTGCAAAAGCTCAAATCAATAAGTTGCATACTAGGAAACATGAAACCAAAGGTGTTGACTTGTTCGTCTTGCAAATGTGTATTGCAAGCCAAATGGAGAGACTTGAGTTGAGGGTATACAGCCAAATCAACCACAGACGGTGGTGGACCAATTCTAATATTTGTTGACTCCATTCTGATCTCTGCGAGCAAAGGACAGTTTCTAAGGAGTGCAACGAAGGATGAATTGTCGAGCCCCTGACAACCACTGACGTTAATAGACACCAAACCAACAAGAAATGGACATAGCTTAATGAAAAGCTTATTATTCAAAAAGTTAGCACCTTGAAGATCAAGATGCTGCAAAGATGGACACTTGGACAAGAGACAATGGATGCCGTAATAGGTATAATTATAGCAACCTTGGAGGACAAGTTTGGTCAAAAGAAGGCGTGCACGTGCTATAGACTTAAGCAATAAATTAGTGATGCACGAAAAGGACAAATCAATACAAGTTAAACGCTTCAAACTAGTGAGTGAATGAATGAAGTATGGGTTATCATGTGTTATGAAAGGGCATTGGGATATAACCACCTCTTGCAGAAACTCACAGTTGATACAAAGTTGAAGAAACCATGAATCCTTAACGTTAAATTTAGCAGAGAGATGAATACTGCGGAGTTGGGAAATCTTTTGAGCGAGAAGATTTAGAGCATTGTTATAATCCTTGTCCTCCTCAGGGTGGTGGTCGTCGGATATTCCTTCCCTTCCCCTGGGGAAACTGATGTCCAAATGTTGGAGAAACGGAAAGGAATCCGCGATGAAGGTTATATCAGTAAATTTGAGAGAAGCAACATTGGAACAAATGAGAGAGCTCAAGCTACTAGTGTTGTTGTTTTTGAGAATAATAGATTGTAACCCTAATGTAGGGATAATGGGGTTGTTGGAGAGGATGAGGGATGTGAGGCGGGAAAAAGAACGAGGGGGGATTCGGGAGATAAGTGCGTTGAGGTCAGCACGGCCACGGTAAGTGGAGAGGTCGAGGGAAGTAAGGTTTGGGAAGCGGTTGAAGATGCGAGAGATGGGTAAAGATGATTGTTGTAAATATTGTATAATTATTATTATTATTGAATTTATCCAAGTTTACTTAGCCTATTAGTTAGACTCATTATGTATAACATAGTCTATTTAAACTATTCAACTATTGTACTCAGGATTATTCAATTCAATTCTAATATTACACATATTTCATTTAATTTAACATGGTATCACGAGCTCCCGATTTTTGGGACACGCTTCCGCATAAACTCTAACCGCCATAGATGCAATTTTTTTTCTTTCAATTATTTCTCTTCCAAATTTTCCCTTGAACCTTTTTCACCGTCAACACACACATCAATTTGTCATTGTTATTTTTTCATACTTCCAGTGAACGTATCAAAACTTCCAATATACCATCTTGACCGCCTCAAAATTCCGATTCCAACGCCGAAATAACCACCACCAAAGACCACCAGACGCGCCCTCACGCGCGGCTTAAGCATAGGCGCGTGACCACCAGTCTCGCCTCCGTCACTAGCGCATATAGCCCACGTGTCGCCCTCTGGATCTCCGTTCTTGACAAATTTGGTGTCAGTTTTTTCGTCTCGATCTCCTCTTTCCGTTGGTGTGTTCAAAATAATTTTCTGAAATACTCGAAATTTGGGTATTTTTTGTTACCTCTCGATAGTTAACCTTATTTCGTTGCTCCGGTTATTTTGCTTCAATAGCAGCAAACGATCCTCCACCCCCTCCTCCACCCCCACCTCCACCTCCGGTTATACCACCTCCTTTTAATGCTAAGGATTTCGTCATTCAAAAAGGCTATTGGCTTAATGGCGAAAAAATTATTTTCAATAGTCTCAATTAATTCGTCAGACACTAAAAGGTTGTGATATGATCGACCATCTTGATGGTGATCCTCCTCTGGTCACTGCTCCTAATTTCTCTTCTTGGGATAAAGATGATTCTGTTATTATTACATGGCTTTGGAACTCCATATCTCTTGAAATTAGTAGAAATTGCATGTTTCTCCCTACCGCACGAGCAATTTGGAATTACCTCAGTTGCAGTTATTCAATGAAACAAGACATGTCTGCTTGGTATGATTTAAAGAGGAAAATTTTCAACACCAAGCAAGGAAATCTTCCGGTTACCGAATATTTTGGGGTTCTCAATTCTCTTTGGATTGAACTTGATCAATATCAAAATTTGAAGATGGAGTGCAGTCAGGACACTGTCATTCTAAATGCTGTAATTGAGAGAGATAAAATATTTGATTTTTTAGCAGGTCTAAATGTGGAGTTTGACCCCATTCGGGTACAGGTTTTGGGAAAGGAAAAACTTCCCACTCTTACTGAAGTCTTTTACACTGTTCGCAGTAAAGAAACTCGCCGTCATGCTATGCTTAGCGAGCATCCTCCTGATGTGTCAGCACTCTCCGCCGGCAAAGGACCACAACCATCTTCATCAATATTCTATTGTGAGCACTGCAACAAGCCATGATATAACAAGAAAAATTGTTTCAAACTACATGGAAAAGAACAGGTTCTTAGCCGAGGAGGAGGCCCTCGGAATCTGCAGCAGAATCAGGCACATGTTGCAACGGGAGGAACTGACTCGTCCTCTTTTAGCCAGAATGATGTGGAACGTCTACAGTCTCTTCTTGCCTCCATTAGTAAGCCTTCTGAATCTGGGTCTTTAGCAATTACTGGTAAGAATATGTATTCCCGATCCTTTACTGTTTGTGATGTTATCCTTAAAAATGCTTGAATTCTTGACTCTGGTGCTACTAATCATATGACATTTGATTCGGCTTTACTATCCTCCTATAAATCACCTTCGAGTATCCCTTATATCACTGTTGCTGATGGCTCTCATGCTCGTGTTGTTGGCATTGGACATATTGACCTACAACATTCATTCAAGTTGCAATCTGTGCTTCATGTTCCTACACTTTCCAACAATTTAATTTCCATCCATCAGCTTACCCGTGATCGAAATTGTAAAGTAACTTTTTTTGCTTCTCATTGTGTTTTTCTGGACTTGACCTCGGGACATACGATTGGAATTGCTAAAGAAAAGGAAGGGTTATACTACTTCTCTGATGAGCCAGATGGTCCATGGGTATTGTCGTCCTCTCTCCGGTCTGAATCTTCCTCTTCTGCCTCGCAAATTTGGCTTCAACACAAGCGTCTTGGTCATCCCCCATTTTCTTTAATTAAGTCTATGTATCTTGAGTTGTTTTTACGACATTTTGTTGAGTCATTTAAATGTGATGTTTGCGAGTTAGCAAAACATCATCGTGTTTCTTTTCCTCCTAGTTTTAATAAAAGTGTTGAACCATTTAATATTATTCACTCTGATGTTTGGGGACCTGCCCCTACCTCTAATGTTTCTGGTGCAAAATGGTTTGTTTCTTTTATTGATGATTGCACTCGATTAACTTGGGTTTTTTTGATGAACACTAAATCTGAAGTACCACAACTATTTATTCAATTTTATAATATGGTCAAAACACAATTTGGAAAAGGTATAAAAAGACTTCGTTCAGACAATGGTAAAGAATATGTTAATCATACTTTTTCTGCCTTCACTAGTAAACATGGCATAATCCATGAATTCACATGTGTCGACACCCCTCAACAAAATGGAGTCGCAGAAAGAAAAAAATCGTCATTTACTTGAAGTTGCTAGATGCCTTATGTTTCAAATGTCTGTTCCCACTTCATATTGGGGAGAGGTAGTGCTTACTGTTGTTTATCTCATTAATCGAGTCATATCTCGTGTTTTAGGTAATACTAGTCCTATTAAATCTATGCTCTCACATTTTCCTTCGGCTCCTATATTACAGAATCTTAAGAGCCGTGTGTTTGGTTGTGTTGCTGATAAGTGCCAAAAAGTAGCTAAAATTACATATATATTTTAAGCACTTATTAACTATTTTGTAAGATATTCTTTAGTTTTTCCTCACTTAAATGTACATATTTGTTTAAGTCATTTATTTCAATTAAGTCTCCCTAAATCTCAACATTTGTGCAGAAATTTGAAGAAAAATTGCAAGTTAACTCGCCAGGGCGAGTTCAGAGCGAGTGCAGGGCGAGTAGAGGCAGAGAGCATCAAATTTGATATCTGATACACTCGCCAGAGCGAGCAGCAACTCGCCAGAGCGAGTGAAGGCGGCTTAAAACTCATTAATGACGTGGAAGTAACCCTCTGGTGAAGAAAGGTCAACTCGCCAGAGCGAGTTGGAGCTCGCTCAGCGAGTTCTAATTTTCAGAAATAGTATAAATAGAGCTTGCTGTCATTTTTCTGAGGGAGACTTGTAATATAACTTGGAATAGAACTCAGAAACAGAGAGGGAAACCCTAGGAGACAGATTCAAGGGGATTTGGAGGTGGATTCACTACAATAGTTGGGAAATCATCATTGGTGTTTGTTCATCTCTCTTTTCTTCTTTATCTTTTGTATAGCTACCATGAAAATGAGTAGCTAATCTCTCTTTTGTTGGGATTGGATGTAATTAACTCTATTAGTATGTATTTATTTTGATCATGGTGTTTTATATGATTTTAGATTATTTATCAATGTTAGTGTCATCTTTAATCTTCATGTTTTATCTTTGGATTTGAATTTATAGACGTATAATGTTTGAATCAAGGAACTAAGATAAACACTTATTAAACTCTAAATTCTAGACATAGATTTAGGATTAATATTCACTTTGTGTATTGGAACTTAATGATATTGTGTTGTTGAAATTGTCCGAGACATCGGAAGTTTAAATAATACAATATAGCCGTTGCATTGATTAATCACTCGAGACATCGAGGATTGATAGGTACAACGTGAACCTCGTCGTTATCTGGACACAGAAACGTACGTGAGCAATAAGTGATAATATTGATGAATAGCTAAAATCTGCATAACTGATTAGGAAAATACAAATGAATGAGTTGATGAAATCTAATCCCAGCAATTCAATCTCTCTGTCAATTTACTACTTTTATGCTTTCGCAAGTTTCCGTAAACACACAATCTTTTAATCACTATACTTAAAATTGTATCAATTGTTGAACGGCATCGATATCGCATCAGTCCCTGTGGAGACGATAAAAATTATACTTACTTTTGTGCTTTAACAAAATGGCGCCGTTGCCGGGGACTGGCGTTTAGATATTGGAGCATTGCAACAATTTGTATTCTTTTAAGTATTTGCACTAATCCTTCTTTGCTAGTCAGAGAATTTTTTCTTGTTAGTTCAATCCTTTTTCAGATTCACCATCACAAACAAAACCATGACTGATCGTGGTTATAACAACTTCTATACTCCGGATGAGTATGAATCGTATCAACAGTGTCCTCTTGATAATTATGGGCAAACTCCAGAGGCTAGATTGGAGGAGACCATGATTAAATTCATGGAAATGCAGCAGCAAATAAGCCAAATGCAACAGATGCAAGACCAGCACCAACAATATATGAAAAACAGTCTTGCACGGAGCAAAAATATGGAAATTCAGCTCAAGCAAATGGCTATTACACAAAGCATGGAAGTTCAAAACAACACTCAAACAAATCCTGATGAGAAAGATAGCATTCTACCGGAGGAATGTGGACAGAGTGTTGAAGAATGTGTTGAAACACATGAGGAAGAAACAATGTTCAAAGGATGTGGTGTCGAGGAACCAAAGACACCACGAGAAATAGAAATTCCTCAAGAATTTCCATCTACTGAAGAGGTCAACACTGTTGATAATCAAGAAGTGATGATGGATGCAGAGGTAATTGAAGGATTACTTCACAAGGAAATATCATGTGAGCAAAAGAAGGAGATGGAGAACAAGGCAGAGATTGATCGGGTCATAGATGAAATATGTGCCTTGTTCCACAAGAAAGAATTAGGGAGGACATGGACTCCACATAATCTCTACTTGAAGTTCATGGAGTTCCTCCCAAATCAAAGGAAAAAGACGGATGATGTGCTTTCCGTCTCATTTCGGCCACCCTAACATATCAGGCGTCGAGCTACCGACGTTAACCAAGCGCTTGTTGGGAGGCAACCCAATTTTCTTTCCTTATCTTTTATTTAAAGCAATTTTAATTACTTATATGTTATAATAGTTTTTGAACATGTTTAGCCTCTTATGCAAACAAAGTCCTTGAACTGGTAATGTGCATATGAAATGAAATGTCTAGGTTTGTGATCAATCAAAAGCAAATGCATGATTAGAATGATTTTCTTTCAATTGCTATAGTTTGAGATCAACCTTTTATGATTATCTTTGAATGATAGGATGAATTTGAACTAAGTAGCTTGATTCAATTTGATTTCATTCATTCCTTTTTAACATGATTAATTGATGATGAATCACGTAGACCTAGCCGGGTGAGATTGTGTGAACCTTCAATTGTTTATATATTTGAGAGCCGACAATTGTGTTTAACTCTGTTGATTTTAACTGAATCTTGCTATTACTTGATGTGTTTGAAGTCATGGAAATGATCAAGGCCATGTTTTCAATTTGAGTGCAACTACTTAAGCCTAAAATAACCTACCTTGTGAGAGTGTGATCCTTTGTTACCCTCCTTGAGCCAAAATTTTGAAAATTTGTTTGTTTGAACCCTTGAACCACAAATAAGAAAAACAATGACTTGACCCTTGTCTTAGGATGATTGAGCATTGAGTTTATGTAGGGTTGAAAACAAGTTGGGGAGAAAGAGGTTATTTGATCAAATTAAGAAAAGTAACAAGTAGTTGAAAATGGTGATTGAAAAAGAAAAAGAAAAATATTGAAAGTCATTTGACACACAATTGAAAATCAAAGAAAAATAAATGAAAAGAAATTGTGTCAAAACAAAAGAATCACCAAGAGTAAAGAATGGGGAAAGTGAAAGAGGTGAATAGCTTATGTAATGAAGATACTCAAAGTTTATGCTCTCTTGTCCTTTAGGCTCTTTGAATCCAAAGAAAAACAATGATTTCTTGTAGCCTAGCCCCATTACAAGCTTAAGAAAGTCCTTAGTGATCCATGATTGATAACATGTTTTGTGATTATGTTGAGATGTATGTTTGAATTGATTTGTTGTGAACACATTGTCTGCATTGAGAGAAACACTTCACCCTTGAGTTGAAACACTTGTGAGAATTGTGATTCTAGTTGATTATTTTATTGGTTTGGAAAGTTTGAAATCTTACTTGAGTTTTGAAACTATTTCAAATTCATGCTTTGATTCTTTGATGTTTATGAATGATTGATTTTGAACTTGCAACATTTTGAATCATGCAAACTTGAAACAATTTACATCCTAAGTGTTGATTGATTACAAAGCTTGAATGTGCACTAATGATGATTGAGCCATGTTTTCAAAGTTTATTTTGGACTTTTGTTTGAGGACAAACAAAGTTTTAAGTTGGGGAGAGTTGATAAGTGCCAAAAAGTAGCTAAAATTACATATATATTTTAAGCACTTATTAACTATTTTGTAAGATATTCTTTAGTTTTTCCTCACTTAAATGTACATATTTGTTTAAGTCATTTATTTCAATTAAGTCTCCCTAAATCTCAACATTTGTGCAGAAATTTGAAGAAAAATTGCAAGTTAACTCGCCAGGGCGAGTTCAGAGCGAGTGCAGGGCGAGTAGAGGCAGAGAGCATCAAATTTGATATCTGATACACTCGCCAGAGCGAGCAGCAACTCGCCAGGGCGAGTAACAACTCGCCAGAGCGAGTGAAGGCGGCTTAAAACTCATTAATGACGTGGAAGTAACCCTCTGGTGAAGAAAGGTCAACTCGCCAGAGCGAGTTGGAGCTCGCTCAGCGAGTTCTAATTTTCAGAAATAGTATAAATAGAGCTTGCTGTCATTTTTCTGAGGGAGACTTGTAATATAACTTGGAATAGAACTCAGAAACAGAGAGGGAAACCCTAGGAGACAGATTCAAGGGGATTTGGAGGTGGATTCACTACAATAGTTGGGAAATCATCATTGGTGTTTGTTCATCTCTCTTTTCTTCTTTATCTTTTGTATAGCTACCATGAAAATGAGTAGCTAATCTCTCTTTTGTTGGGATTGGATGTAATTAACTCTATTAGTATGTATTTATTTTGATCATGGTGTTTTATATGATTTTAGATTATTTATCAATGTTAGTGTCATCTTTAATCTTCATGTTTTATCTTTGGATTTGAATTTATAGACGTATAATGTTTGAATCAAGGAACTAAGATAAACACTTATTAAACTCTAAATTCTAGACATAGATTTAGGATTAATATTCACTTTGTGTATTGGAACTTAATGATATTGTGTTGTTGAAATTGTCCGAGACATCGGAAGTTTAAATAATACAATATAGCCGTTGCATTGATTAATCACTCGAGACATCGAGGATTGATAGGTACAACGTGAACCTCGTCGTTATCTGGACACAGAAACGTACGTGAGCAATAAGTGATAATATTGATGAATAGCTAAAATCTGCATAACTGATTAGGAAAATACAAATGAATGAGTTGATGAAATCTAATCCCAGCAATTCAATCTCTCTGTCAATTTACTACTTTTATGCTTTCGCAAGTTTCCGTAAACACACAATCTTTTAATCACTATACTTAAAATTGTATCAATTGTTGAACGGCATCGATATCGCATCAGTCCCTGTGGAGACGATAAAAATTATACTTACTTTTGTGCTTTAACAGTTGCTTTTGTTCATGTTCATAAACAATATCGCAGCAAGTTGGATCCTCGTGCAATCAGATGTATCTTTCTAGGTTATGCACCTAACAAAAGAGGGTACAAATGTTATTATCCTCCTAGTCGGAAATTTTTTGTTTCCAAAGATGTCACTTTTCATGAGAATGTGTCGTATTTTACTCGTCCTCAGTCTCAGGGGGAGAACGTAAATGACTTAGAGTCTGAGTCCGAGTTTCTAGTCCTGGGTCCTAGCCTCCCTAGAACACATGTCCATGCACCCACTTCTGTTTTAGAGGAATCAACACCTTCAGCACCAATTCAGGAGTATCAGAGAATAAGTAAACCCGTCCCGCTTCAACGGCAAACTCAATCGGCTGAACCAGTGGTAAGTACTGAAAATGACCATCCTAATGATAATTCTCATATTTCTGATACTTGTGATACTAACCCAAATGATGTGCCTCTTGCTTTGGGAAGAAAAAAGAGATCATGTCCCTCCATATATAGACGTCATACTTCTAATTTTGTCTCTTCTAAACAATTTTCACCACAATATGAAGATCCTATGTAGTTATGTTATGATAATCAACCGGCCTTTACTGACAGAAGTGGTGAAGACGGGATTACCAATAGAACAATTCAGTCAACTTACTTGCAAGCTTCGAATGATTGATATCCATTCATCAGCTTGAGGGGGAGTGTTGTAAATATTGTATAATTATTATTATTATTGAATTTATTCAAGTTTACTTAACCTATTAGTTAGGCCCATTATATGTAACATAGTCTATTTAAACTATTCAACTATTGTACTCAGGATTATTCAATTCAATTCTAATATTACACATATTTCATTTAATTTAACAATGATGATGGATTGATTAATTTGAAGGAATACACAAAAGTGTTGGTGATGAAGAGCAGTTGTTTGGATACAACGGATAGAGTCTCCAAGTAATGTTTACGCTCCTCCACGTTATCGATATCGATCTCGTTCAAGAGTTTAGATATCACCAATTCCCAGCAATCGCTAGGCAAACCATCAACTGCCATTCTTTTCTGCTGCTTGATGCCATAGCAGCAGCCATGTGAGATCACACTAAGTAAACAATCAACAACCCAAACCTTTACTTAGTAGATAAAATCGATTGATTGATTGATTTATTTCTATCTATTTATCTATCTATTTTTTTAATAATAAGAAATAAGAGAGTTGTTAATCTATATATAATATAATATATAACAAACCATCTATAATCTCGGTGATTTTTATCTTATCTTTTTTTTGCAAAGCATATGTGATCTAAAAATATAGAATAAACCTTCAATTTAATTCTCAAACTATCAACTTCTCTTCAATTTGTTCCCTAAACTATAAAAATATATTGAATGGTCCCTGAACTATTAATAATTCATCAATTTAGTCCTTGAACTATCATTTTCTTTCATGTTTTTAAAAAAGTCAAGGAACTAAATTGATGAATTATTAATAATTCATGGACTATTTAGTATATTTATATAGTTTACGGACTAAATTGGAGAGATGTTGATAGTTCCGGGGACTAAATTGAAGGTTTATTCAAAAATATAATACAAAAAAGTAGGAACGAGTTTTTTAAATAGAGAGCGGGGTGACTCATTTCTACTTACTGGGTACGTGTCACTACATTGTCGCTTTTTTATCATTTTATTTTAATTTTTTTCTTAAAGTCTGACTTGTATTATCCTTAGCTAGGCTAAAGTAAGGTGATTGCTGCATGTCCCAATGGTTTATTTAGTTAATTGTTTACATTTTTTTTTTATATTTACTTACTTTTTTATTTTATGTAATTGTTTGGTTACTCCTCTACATCACATAAAACTTGTGAAGTTTTTTATGTGATTTTTTGTATGATTTTTATAATAAACTAAACTCATACTTTTTCAACTTTATGAACTATTCTTTAAAGTTTGTTATAACTTCAAAGAATGTATTTTATATTTATATGAAGAAAAATAGAAAAAATA
This sequence comes from Trifolium repens, assembly GCA_030408175.1. NCBI lineage: Eukaryota > Viridiplantae > Streptophyta > Magnoliopsida > Fabales > Fabaceae > Trifolium > Trifolium repens. The sequence goes on along the minus strand of CP125844.1, from coordinate 53,942,652 downwards.
TTTAAGATGGACATGAGTTTTGTCCGATTTCATTCTATATAAAATGATTATGTGTTTCATATGAGTTGCGCATAATTATTAAAAAAAATTAATTGAATGAAACCGCGACTACCCTTCGCGTTTCTTCTGAAGAAAAATTCTTTATCACAGCTTCCATTCCATACACATTCTTCTTTTCTAGTTCTTTGATTATCTTAACAGCTTCATATGGCAGTTCATCGCTCGCACCTTCTATCTCAGCTACTCCGATCATAGACCAAAAGACTTGACGAAGTTTTACCCTAAAAATATTCCCATCGTCCATTGTAACTAAATCCATTAAACGTTTAAGTTTAGTCATCAAACCCTCATCTTCTCTGTGCTGACCGATGATATTCAATAATATTGGCAAGAGAATTTCGGATACATCTGTTCTTTGAAGATCCTTTGACAATAACAACAAAGAAATCGAGGCATTATATGCCAATGCCTCGGATTTTTTACCCTTTATGTAGAATGATTGCAGAACTGTTGTATAAGCAATATCAAAACCCCCTCGGTTCAACCAAAAATTCTTATTCCTAGCAACTAGTATAGGAAATTCAGTTAATAGTAAAAACCCTTTATTTATGTTCGATTCTGAAAAGCTAGAAATCATCGAGATGAAGTATTGCAGAAGGTCATCCCAAGAGCCGATAGGATATCGCCGGTACAACCCATCCGCGACTTACCAATCAACTCGCAGAAAGAAGGAAACAGGAAATCTTCTGTTTCCATAATGAGTGAATTAAGAATGGTCTGCTTGAGTTTGAAAAGGACAGAGGAACTCACCGGCACAGATTCTCGAAGAGTATATCGAAGAAGATGAAAAATTTCGCTCCAATTATATATCGTTAATTTTACATTCACATATATATTTAAAATATTAAAGACATATAAAGTTTAAATTTGAATTTATCTTAAACCTATTGATTGAGAATCCAATAAAATTTAATTCAAGTTTTAGATTGATTATTGAATTTATTTGTTTGAAGTAATAAATTTGTCATTCACAACCACGTTAATTGTGTGATGCAAAAATAAAATTTTTCTAAACATGCACGAACTTGGACAAACTATTATAATATGATTTATGATACAATTACATAAAAAAATTAAACCGTCATTACACGGCACATTTATGCACAAGTCCAAAGTTGCAACAATATTAAGAAGTTGAATATCATGACGTGGCAAAATAAAAGATTTCTATTGAACGCCACTATGTAAACCTAAAACAGTTTTACACCGACAAACTTTGGACAGTCTATTGCATCTTAAGTCACATTATAAAACATGGATTGTACCGTTGTCAATACACGTTGGTCTTGCACAAAAACGCATATTGTCAATCTCGAATAAAAGTTACATCTATCATAAAAAGGAATACTATTAGATTCAGCCAAAATAAAATAAACACAAGTAAAAGAAAACGATTATATAAAAAAATTTAACCGTCATTACACGTCACATCTACTCATAAGTCCAGCGTCTTAACTTAATCTTAAGAAGTTAAATATTATGATGTGGCAAAATAAAAGATTTCTATTGAACATCACTGCGTAAATATAAAACAATTTTACACCAACAAACTTTTAATTTAAATATTTTTTTTCATTTTCCCATAAAAAAAAATCGTTTCTGTAGTGGATGTCCATATAGGTTATCGGCCCATGTATTTGGCCCAATATGTTTGTCTATATATAAGACTCTTGTATCACTCTAATGTAACCCTAATCTTAGTGGTGAATAATACATACTATTCTTTCTCTCTTCTCTCATTTATTCTCTATATTATTGTTCTTATTTACATCGATTTATAACCGTTTCATTTTTTTTTATTACAATTTTCGGATCTCTCTTCAAAACCCTAATTCCATCGAATTCAGTTTGAGCCTCGAAAAACCTATCTCCCTTCTTTCTCTCTCTTCCTTCTCTCTCTAACGATTTTCCCGTTCAACAACGATCCATCAACCATCTTCCTCCTTCATCAACGCTCTTTTGTCTGAAACCTAAGGTTCGTACTTCTTCTTCTTCCTTTTTTTCTCAATTTTTTTTTTGGATTTTTTTGGTATTTTTTTACCATAGCTATGATCTTCTATCGCGAACTTGTTGATTTTATTTGGGAGTGTGAAATTTACGTTAGGTTTTGTTCAATTGTTGAGTTAAGTGATTTGAATTCCGCATTTTAGTTTTTCATGCGGCGGATTTTAGGAATTGGGGAAGTTTTGAGTTTATTTGGATTTGTGAAGTGAGAATTTGTGAGCGAATTGTGTGTGGTTTTGTTAGGTTTTGATTGTGGTTTTGAGATTTTGGAATTTATTTTGCATTATTAGGTTTCATTTGTATTCGCCGCGCCGCAAAATGGTTTGTGGTTTGGGTTTGTAGATACTAGATATTGTTATGGAAAATATTTTGCTGGAGTTTTGAATGTCTGTTTGGAATTGGAATGATCACTGATACAGTTCTGTAAAGTTGGAAGCTACTCGTTGTGGTTTTGTGGAAGAATATCGATTTCGCTTTTCATTTCTTGTGTTTTCTTTTCATTTCTTGTGGTTACTTGTATTGTTACATTGTTTTCACTTTGTTTTCATAGATTTTTTATAGTGAAAACTTGGAACAAAGTGAAAACAAAGTTGCAGTTTGGTAATTAAAAGTGAAAACAAGAACTGAAAATATAAAATGTTGACAGACCCTTTACTCCTTTGTTTGAATTAGACTGTAACTTTGGCTTGAAGTTGGATTACATAGAGAGTTAATCGGATGTAAAGCTTTTCTTCACCTAGAATTTTTGTGGGTGGGGGGCATGATTACTGATACTAGGCAATGAAGCAGGAATAATCTTTGTTATATTATTGATATACTTGTTTGTTGCATTCCTCCTTTTATCTTTTTGTTTGATCAAAATGGTGTACTCATGTGAAAACCACTACTTGTTCTGTCAATTTTATCTTTTTATTTATTGTTTGAAAATTTTGTGTTGAGGGGGCATGATTGCGCTGATATAAGCCAATGAAGCAGAAACTGATCTTGTCACTGTCCATTCCCATTTAAACTTGAAAATATGGCTTTGTTATATTCTCGTTATACTTGTCTGTTGTATTACTTGCTCCTTCTTTTACCTTAGGGTTGCTGGCTGTTTGATCAAAATGTTGTACGTGTGTGAAAATTGATACTTGTTCTCTCAATTTTATCTTTTTATTTATCGTTCGAAAAACTATTGACTCGCGTTGTGAATCCTTACGGTCAAATTCAAGTGAGTTCTCAATTTTGATGCTGTCCCATGTCATTGTGTTTTTGGATAAGGACATACTTTTTTTATTGTCGGATGGGGAATGCATAATTGTATAAATTTCTAATTCCCATTAATATGACTGGATATTTCATACTGCTTGTACAAATAAATGAAAGACTCATGTAGTGAATAATTGTGATAGAGAAAATATAGAAGAACATCATAGAGAAAATAATGTTTTGTGATTTTCAAAATTTCTTATAATGTTCAAATCTACATATTACTGTACTTTAAATTAGGAATTTTTTTTCCTTTCCTTAAAGTGTCTGTTCTTTTGCCAACAGATTCATACATATATCACAGTACCAATTTTATTTTTTGGATTTCACCATTACATGTGAATGAAATGGCATTTGGTCAATAGGTTATCTTGGACTTCATTGATGCATGTAATAATCTGCCAATTAATTTTTCAAATATAAAACAATTATTATAATTTATTTTCTTTAAACGTTACAGGGTTAAAGAGATGTCTCCTGCATCCCGATCCAAGTCTAAAGACAAAAAGGCTACCAAGGAAGCTCAGAAGGCTTCTGCGAAGTCCACAGGATCTGGTGGTAGTGCAGCAGCTGGTATTCCAGCGAGTGCATACAATCCATTATTAGGAACATTCCATACTCTGGATACATCTGCGACACCCTCTACCTCACCAATACATTCTAATGGTCGTTTTCGGAACATAGATGAGACAGATGACCATCCTGGCAGCTCGGTGGTAGCTGGTGTTGAGTATGATTCTGTTTCTAACAATGGTAGTTGGTCTGGCGAGTCTGAAGACCACAAAGAGAAAACATCTAATCCTCCTGTTCGCCTAGAAGTAGTCCCTGGTGCTGACAATGACAAGCGAGAGAAAATCCGCCAGAAGAATGAGAGGAAACATCAACGGCAGAAGGAAAGGAGAGCACAGGAGCTGCGTGAGCGGTGCAGAAGTTATCTTATGTCAAGGAAGCTTGACACACTTTCTCAACAGCTTGTTAGAATGGGAATTTCTCATGAACGAGCAACAATGGCACTGGTAATGAATGAAGGTAGGATGGAGGAATCAGTAGCATGGTTGTTTGAAAGTAGTGAAGGTGCAGATGGTCGAAATGATAAAACCATGGGTAGGGGCGGCAATTTGAAAATTGACATATCAGAAGAACTTGCTAGGATTGCAGACATGGAAATTAGGTATGGCTGCTCAAAACAAGAGGTTGAAAGAGTCATTGTTTCCTGTGAGGGTGATCTTGAAAAGACTGCAGAGATCTTGAGAGAATCAAAACATGATCCACCATCTGCTCCACCAAAGCCAGAGGAAACTGGTGATCCTCCTATCATCAACAATGGTAAGCGGGCAGGAGTTTCTAGTCAGAACCCAAGGTCACAAACAAAACCTGTTCCTTCTTGGAATCAACCCAAAACAGATGACAGAGATTTTAATTATACAAAAGCTTTAATCGTAACAAATTGCTTTTAAAAAAAGTGTAACATTAAAATTATCTCTTGTTGTAAAAGATTTAAAATAATTGGTAATTTTGAAGAGTGATCTCCGACTCCCGGTTCTCAAAGATATGATATTTTATCTCCCTTCCCATAGAAATTATAATAAAATAAAAATAGCGTCTTATATTATAAATATAGATCTCGTGTAAATCACAAAAAAATTGACCCTTATAATAAATGAGTATACATATTGGCCCGTGTAAATTAAAAAAAAAAAGAAGACACTCGTATTAATTAAAATGACACTAAATATAAGTCACAATAAAACTTACAAAAAAAATAGATATCTCATATTAATATGGGTATAAATATAAATTCACATAAAAAATACAAAAAAAAGCTCTAGGCCCCATATTAAAACATCCGTATAAATATATTACTTTGTAGAACTGGTATTTAAAATGTAGGCTGATGGAAATAGTATCGTAAGAACAAATAAAAAAAGAAGAGTCATATATATACACAACACAAATAAATTAATAATTTGGGATCTTGATTTAAAATTTAAGTGAGAACGTAGTTAAGAAAGAAAAAGAAAATAAAATTGAGTGAAAATTGGGTGGATTCTGAGGTGAGGGTTCAATTAAGTCATCATCTTCCGCAACTTTCCTAATACACAAAAATAAAATTAAAAAATCAGTATACAGAACTTGACCAAAAATTAAGAGGAGTAAACCAAAACAAAGTCACAAAGTCACAAATACGAACCTCCTCTTCGGGACAGTTTGGTCGTCACCAGTTGCGATAGAACCACCTAAATCAGGAACCTTGCTCACAATATCGTTTAGAAAATCAAAGACACTAAAGGTTTGTACGCACTGTTTTCTGCAAATCAAGTAAGTTGTGTTAATCAACCTTTTAGACATAAGAAAGAGGATACAAACACTAGAACAAACTAATAGAAGCTTCGCTTACAAATGAAAAGCATTCACGGTCTTTGCTCCCTTCATAAGTGTTATTTCATATGTTCTATTGCACAAATCTTGCAGAAATTGCTCTAGTGCTTTTGCTGCCATTACGCAAAAAAAATAAAAAATAATGATTAATAAGATATTAGTATTTAATACAAGCTCCCAAAAGCACGGTGCGAAAATCATGTTTGAAAGACTACTTACAAACTAGAAGAGGCACAGCCATTGCGATCTTCCCAACATCTTCATCAGTTTGCATAATTTTCTTAATCCTAGCCTGTCAATAATCGATTACACGATCATTATTGATATAAATAAAACTAAATCAAGAAGATAAAAGGGCATTTGGTTTAATGCAATAAGTGAGATTTCAATCATGGTATGTTTACACATTTCAACACATTCAAATGCAAAAAAAAAATGAATAACGAATTTCTAACTAATAGGAAAAAATAAGATGTTTAAAGGAGAAAACTGAGTGTCTGTCCGACTCTATTGCCTGCGACACTATCTGCTATAGGCATTCCACTATTTTCTGCAATCCAGTATCGATAACATTGATCATTGCCCCCTAGTACCATAACACACAGCGTGATACCCCTGTTTACAAAGAAAACCACGACCTCAAGCGGTGCCAACTGCCAAACCAATGACAATGTATTATATGCCGCTTTTGGTAATCGATATTCTACAATAAAACTACAGCATATAGGTACTCCATAAGGAAAACAAATATTTCCAAAAGACATATAAATGCAAAAAAAAAAAAAAATACATTGTACTAAGCAAATCCCCAAGTCAGTCACGGTTACGATACAGAAGATTGTGTGATTGGAAACGCACCAAACAGTAACCACACTTCGCAATTTGTCAGCGTTTATTTTATACTAAAGAAGATGCATTATGTCAAATTTTCATAAACGACTCATATTTCTCTTTCAAACACAAATCTTCAATATCGTCTATACGCATGTAGTTCTTCAAAATCAACACTTGATCAGAAAAATACTAACATCGGGGAGCATAGTACGGAAATTAGCCACCCAAAAAAACTACTTGTTAAACCAAGTTGCATACACACGACTCTTCAACAACAGTATTGTCAACCGCGGATTGCAGAAAATAGCAGATTTTTCAAATTCTGCTATGCTACATCGCTATAGCATCACTATTCGACAACACTTTGTACTAAATACTATATCGCAAAACAATAGCAATTTGTTCAAATTCTGCTATGCTATCATAATTCATAACAACTATTTCACAAACAAACAACGTTTCATGATCAAATACTAGGTAACACGGTAGGCGAATTAGACAAAAAATACTACTCGTTAAACCCAAGTTGCATACAACCACCTCCTAAACAACAGTTATCGATCACGGATTACAGAAAATAGCATATTGTTCAAATTTCACTACACTAAATTTCTATAGCGACGCTATATATTTGACAACACTTTGTACTAAATAATGTATCGCGTAACAATAACAATTAGTTCAAATTCAAATACACAATCATAACAACTAGTTAAACAACAAAATCAATGATTTCATAATTAAAAATCACACCAACAAAGTTTTCTATACACAACATCAATAGAAAGTAAAAAAAAAAAAAAACATTAATGAAAATTGAAAAACATAACTTCAAAAACCAAGAGAAACCCATGATTCATGTAATCAAAATAACCAACCCCAACAAAACAAAACCTAATGAGAATAACAATAATAATAATAATAATAATAATAATTTAATAAAGATTAAAAAAACACACCGAATAAAACAAAAACATAAAAAATGAAAAACATAAAGTTACAAACTTTGTAACAAAGGGTGAAAGAAAAAACCAAAGGGTGAAAGAAAAGTAGAACTTACAGCAGGGAAACGAGTATCTAGTTTCTTCCTCATGTTGTTGTTGTGAGAAGAAAACAAAAACGAAAACACAAGTTTGTGGTGTTTAATAGAGATGAATGAATGAAAAGAGACAAAGATAAACGTTGAAGAAGACGAAGAGGAAAAGGTTTTGTTTTGTAATATGTTGTTGGAGGAACCGTTTATTCTATTTCAAGGTTTTTTCTACGCTCAACTCTCTGTCTTTTCTGTTCTGTTGACCATTCCAACAATATTAATTATTTATATACTCTCTCTTCTTCTATATTTAATTATTAAAAGTTTTTTATTCTGTTGTAAAAAATTAGATTACAGTAGTATATTCTCTTGTCCTAAAATTTTCTATAAAGAAGGAGAAAAAAAAATTTGATTACTTAGTATATAAGATAAGATTAAGGTTTTTTTTTTGTTTGTAAGATATGATTAAGGTTAAAGTTGAGATATTAGTTTTTTTTTAATTTAATTTTTCTTTTCTTTTTTGTCAAGAAATTTTACTTTTTTTATTCTTATTTTTTAAGTAATATATTTTTTGTTAAATAATTTAATGACTAAAATTTTAACTTATTAAGGCGAAAAAGTAAATGTATCAGAGTTGAATCTTCGACCTTTATATATTTAATTATTGTATTCAATTTATAATCTTTAAAATTATAAAATGTATGTTTATGATTAGTTAAGTTATAATCTTTCTAAAAGAACTAAAAATAAATGTAACTATTTTTATGAATAGTTAAGTGTAACAAATTGCTTTTAAAAAAAGTGTAACATTAAAATTATCTCTTGTTGTAAAAGATTTAAAATAATTGGTAATTTTGAAGAGTGATCTCCGGTTCTCAAAGATATGATATTTTATCTCCCTTCCCATAGAAATTAAAATAAAATAAAAATAGCGTCTTATATTGATACATGAATATAAATATAGATCTCGTGTAAATCACAAAATATTGACCCTTATATTAAATGAGTATACATATTGGCCCGTGTAAATTAAAAAAAAAAAGAAAAAGACACTCGTATTAATTAAAATGACATTAAATATAAGTCACAATAAAACTTAAAAAAAAAAATAGATATCTCATATTAATATGGGTATAAATATAAATTCACATAAAAAATACAAAAAAAAGCTCTAGGCCCCATATTAAAACATCCGTATAAATATATTACTTTGTAGAACTGGTATTTAAAATGTAGGCTGATGGAAATAGTATTGTAAGAACAAATAAAAAAAGAAGAGTCATATATATACACAACACAATTAAATTAATAATTTGGGATCTTGATTTAAAATTTAAGTGAGAACGTAGTTAAGAAAGAAAAAAAAAAAAATTGAGTGAAAATTGAGTGGATTTTAAGGTGAGGGCTCAATTGAGTCCATCATCGGTGTACCACTCAAATTAATCGTTAGATTAAAATACGTGTATAGGATTTAATTAATCATCGCAACACTGGGTTTATATGTCCTTTTCCTCTCCATGTGTTACTCCATTCTTTATCGATTCATGAAAAAGACATAGAATTCAAACTTTGCTCGAGCACAAAAACCAGTAAATGATTGTTTCAGATTTACTAGTGTAGTGGCCGGTGAATTGGTTATGCTCTCATGAAATGGCCAAGAAACCCAAATAATGATTTTAATATTTTGCGTCTTTACAGTATCGCTAGAAAAAAAGAAATTGAATAGTCACTCCTTCGTACCCTCTTCTCTTCTCTCTTTCACTTTGGTGACTTTAACCATGTATCGCAACCAAGTCAATTGTGTGATGGCAAACCAAAACTTCCCCAAACATGCATGATCTTGAGAGACAATATATTGCATCTTATGTCACCTTAGAAGTACGTATTGTACCATTGTCAATACTCATTTGCACGCGCGCGCACACATAAAAGATAAACCTCTTATTAGTTGTAATGTTGAAATGATGTATGCAACTCACTTTTTATTTTAACACAAGTACTTTACCATTCAAGTTTTTTTTTTATTACATTTTCTGCACTTTTACTTTGTTAATTTTACCTTCACATATACTATTTAAAATATTAAAGACAGTTAAAGTTTAAATTTGAATTTACCTTAAACCTATCAATTGAGAATCCAATAAAATTTAATTCAAGTTTTAGTCTGATTATTGAATTTATTTGTTTGAAGTAATAAATTTGTCATTCACAACTACGTTAATTGTGTGATGCAAAAATAAAACTTTTCCAAACATGCACGAACTTGGACAAACTATTATAATATGATTTAGGATATGTTATAGTGAACAAATAAGGAGGGTAGTAACTATATCAATCGTATAAATGATAAGTGTAATTCTCAAGATACAAAAATTGGCAACCCTTTACAATGGAGCGTATGCTCCTATTTATAGAGAATTTTTTGTAACAGTTGTCGTCGACCACGATCATAGATACTCCATGATCATGGCGGTTTTTCTATTCCACCACGGTCCCATCATGGTAGTGAGGGGTGGTTTTCCTCCGGTTCCGGTGTCAATCATGGTGGTGGGGGGTGGTTATCCTCTCCCACGTCGTGAACCTATACCGAGTTTCTGGTCAAACGATTATCTTTTATGGCGAAGGCGTCGCCCCTGCATTATGGCGCCTTCAGGTGCCTTTCACGCCACGTCTCCTTTTTTGAATTACATGAGTTGGAAGATTGAGTCATCTTGCTATTGAGTCTATGCTATTTATTTTTGGGCCTTAGTCCAGTCCATGATACAATCATAAAAAAATTAAACTGTCATTACACGGCACATTTATGCACAAGTCCAACGTTGCAACAATATTAAGAAGTTAAATATCATGATGCGGCAAAATATAAGATTTCTATTGAACATCACTATAAACCTAAAACAGCTTTACACCGACAAACTTTGAACAATCTATTGCATCTTAAGTCACATTATAAAACATGAATTGTACCGTTGTCAATACACGTTGGTCTTGCACAAAAACGCATCTTGTCAATCTCGAATAAAAATTACATCCATCATAAAAGGAATACTATTAGATTCAACCAAAATAAAATAAACACAAGTAAAAGAAAACAATTCTATAAAAAATTTAAACCGTCATTACACGCCACATCTACACACAAGTCCAGCGTCGCAACTTAATCTTAAGAAGTTAAATATCGTGACGTGGCAAAATAAAAGATTTCTATTGAACATCACTATGTAAATATGTAAATATAAAACAATTTTACACCGATAAACTTTTAATTTAAAAAAAAAAACTTTTTTCCATTTTCCCATAAAAAAAAGAAGAATCGTTTCATTTTTTTTATTACAATTTTCAGATCTCTCTTCAAAACCCTAATTCCATCGAATTCAGTTTGAGCCTCGAAAAACCTATCTCCCTTCTTTCTCTCTCTTCCTTCTCTCTCTAACGATTTTCCCGTTCAACAACGATCCATCAACCATCTTCATCCTTCATCAACGCTCTTTTGTCTGAAACCTAAGGTTCGTACTTCTTCTTCTTCCTTTTTTTCTCAATTTTTTTTGGATTTTTTACCATAGGTATGATCTTCTATCGCGAACTTGTTGTTTTAATTGGGAGTGTGAAATTTGCGTTAGGTTTTGTTCAATTGTTGAGTTAAGTGATTTGAATTCCGCATTTTAGTTTTTCATGCGGCGGATTTTAGGAATTGGGGAAGTTTTGAGTTTATTTGGATTTGTGAAGTGAGAATTTGTGAGCGAATTGTGTGTGGTTTTTTTAGGTTTTGATTGTGGTTTTGAGATTTTGGAATTTATTTTGCATTATTAGGTTTCATTTGTATTCGCCGCGCCGCAAAATGGTTTGTGGTTTGGGTTTGTAGATACTAGATATTGTTATGGAAAATATTTTGCTGGAGTTTTGAATGTCTGTTTGGAATTGGAATGATCACTGATACAGTTCTGTAAAGTTGGAAGCTACTCGTCGTGGTTTTGTGGAAGAATATCGATTTCGCTTTTCATTTCTTGTGTTTTCTTTTTATTTCTTGTGGTTACTTGTATTGTTACATTGTTTTCACTTTGTTTTCATAGATTTTTTATAGTGAAAACTTGGAACAAAGTGAAAACAAAGTTGCAGTTTGGTAATTAAAAGTGAAAACAAGAACTGAAAATATAAAATGTTGACAGATCCTTTACTCCTTTGTTTGAATTAGACTGTAAGCTTTGGCTTGAAGTTGGATTACATAGAGAGTTAATCGGATGTAAAGCTGTTCTTCAGCTAGAATTTTTGTGGGTGGGGGGCATGATTACTGATACTAGGCAATGAAGCAGGAATAATCTATGTTATATTATTGATATATTTGTTTGTTGCATTCCTCCTTTTATCTTTTTTGTTTGATCAAAATGATGTACTCATGTGAAGAGCACTACTTGTTCTGTCAATTTTATCTTTTTATTTATTGTTTGAAAATTTTGTGTTGAGGGGGCATGATTGCGCTGATATAAGCCAATGAAGCAGAAACTGATCTTGTCACTGTCCATTCCCATTTAAACTTGAAAATATGGCTTTGTTATATTCTCGTTATACTTGTCTGTTGTATTACTTGCTCCTTCTTTTACCTTAGGGTTGCTGGCTGTTTGATCAAAATGCTGTACGTGTGTGAAAATTGATACTTGTTCTCTCAATTTTATATTTTTATTTATCGTTCGAAAAACTATTGACTCGCTTTGTGAATCCTTACGGTCAAATTCAAGTGAGTTCTCAATTTTGATGCTGTCCCATGTCATTGTGTTTTTGGATAAGGACATACTTTTTTTATTGTCGGATGGGGAATGCACAATTGTATAAATTTCTAATTCCCATTAATATGACTGGATATTTCATACTGCTTGTACAAATAATCTTTCAAGGACCTACTTTTTTATTGTCAGGTGAGCTATGTAAATGTGTGATTCATTGTTGTTTTAATCTATTATTAGGTGTAGGACTGAATGTCTTCCCCTTATTTCATCCCCCTTTCAATGTTTCCTGTTGACATGTACTTATTTTGATGAGAAAGTTATTTGTTTGGTGTAATAATTTTCTCATGTAGTTAGTGTTTGGACTAGTTCACTTTCTTTCCCTTGTTTGTTGGTTCTTTTCCTTAGATTGTGTCTGTGTCAAGGCATATGCAATTTATAATTCATCTTGGGGAAAGTGGTGCTGGAAAATATTACATTCTTATATTCGCTGCAAGTTGTAATATATGTATTACTCCTGGGTATTATTGATTCCCAATAATTTTGTTTATCCTTGTGTTTCCCACTTTCTATTCAGTTGTTAAATGGTGGAAATATTAGGCACTGATTACTTGCAAAAACATTTTCAGTTTATATTTTCTGAAATTCGTGTTCATTTTAAATTGGTAACAAGGAAATGGAAGACTCATGTAGTGAATAATTGTGATAGAGAAAATATAGAAGAACATCATAGAGAAAATAATGTTTTGTGATTTTCAAAATTTCTTATAATGTTCAAATCTACATATTACTGTACTTTAAATTAGGAATTTTTTTTTCCTTTCCTTAAAGTGTCTGTTCTTTTGCCAACAGATTCATACATATATCACAGTACCAATTTTATTTTTTGGATTTCACCATTACATGTGAATGAAATGGCATTTGGTCAATAGGTTATCTTGGACTTCATTGATGCATGTAATAATTTGCCAATTAATTTTTCAAATATAAAACAATTATTATAATTTATTTTCTTTAAACGTTACAGGGTTAAAGAGATGTCTCCTGCATCCCGATCCAAGTCTAAAGACAAAAAGGCTACCAAGGAAGCTCAGAAGGCTTCTGCGAAGTCCACAGGATCTGGTGGTAGTGCAGCAGCTGGTATTCCAGCGAGTGCATACAATCCATTATTAGGAACATTCCATACTCTGGATACATCTGCGACACCCTCTACCTCACCAATACATTCTAATGGTCGTTTTCGGAACATAGATGAGACAGATGACCATCCTGGCAGCTCGGTGGTAGCTGGTGTTGAGTATGATTCTGTTTCTAACAATGGTAGTTGGTCTGGCGAGTCTGAAGACCACAAAGAGAAAACATCTAATCCTCCTGTTCGCCTAGAAGTAGTCCCTGGTGCTGACAATGACAAGCGAGAGAAAATCCGCCAGAAGAATGAGAGGAAACATCAACGGCAGAAGGAAAGGAGAGCACAGGAGCTGCGTGAGCGGTGCAGAAGTTATCTTATGACAAGGAAGCTTGACACACTTTCTCAACAGCTTGTTAGTATGGGAATTTCTCCTGAACGAGCAACAATGGCACTGGTAATGAATGAAGGTAGGATGGAGGAATCAGTAGCATGGTTGTTTGAAAGTAGTGAAGGTGCAGATGGTCGAAATGATAAAACCATGGGTAGGGGCGGCAATTTGAAAATTGACATATCAGAAGAACTTGCTAGGATTGCAGACATGGAAATTAGGTATGGCTGCTCAAAACAAGAGGTTGAAAGAGTCATTGTTTCCTGTGAGGGTGATCTTGAAAAGACTGCAGAGATCTTGAGAGAATCGAAACATGATCCACCATCTGCTCCACCAAAGCCAGAGGAAACTGGTGATCCTCCTATCATCAACAATGGTAAGCAGGCAGGAGTTTCTAGTCAGAACCCAAGGTCACAAACAAAACCTGTTCCTTCTCTGAATCAACCCAAAACAGATGACAGAGATTTTAATTATACAAAAGCATCAACTACAAATGGAGTATCTTCCGAATCCAGCAATAAAAATATCCAACCTCTAAAGAGAATGCCACCTAAGTCTGAATGGGTAAAGCCACAACAGGCCACTATACCATCTGACAAAAGGTGGCCTGGTGCAGGATCTAATCCTTCTGTTTCTTATTCATTGGCATCACCGTTGCAAGTGCCACCCCCACCTGCTAAGACTGAAGCTCGGTATGTATCTGTTGGTGATTATAAGAACCTTCAACTTGGAGCAGCCAAGGAACCCATAATTGTAATGCAGCGGCCCCAAACTGCTAATGCAAAGCAGGTTCCAGCCACAAGCATAAGTTCATCGCCTCCTGGAATGTCTGCCAACTGGTATCCAACCAACAGTGTAGAAGCTATGAGGTCTAATGTATTTTTACCTCACGCTCCTAGTACTAGAATCCCTAGTCCAAACTATCCAAGTTCTAATCAATTGTACCACCAACTTCAATATCAAACTCAACAACAGTTTGTTGCTGGCAGCAGCAACTCAGTAGATCCTCAAGCAACCAACCGAGGGAATAGCAATTGGAATAGAGCGGGTGCATCTCCAACGCTTGCTGCAGCTTCTTCACTAGGTCTCTTTCCAAGTAAAGGGTCAGCAGCCACATCAGGGGCATCTTCTCCGGTAGACTGGAGCACTGGTGGGTCAATGCAGTTTGATTATACCAGCATAGATTGGTCTTTGGATAGAGGTTTATCTTCTTCACCACCAGTGTCAAATGCTTTGAGTTTAGGGCTTTCACCTTTTACAAAGATTAGGGCTCAAACGTATGATTCTAATAATGCTTCTGGAGGTGTTACTCAACAACAGACAATGATATCATTGTCCTCAAATGGGAGCACCGTCCCCATGCATGGGTTGCAAGATGGCGGAGCAGCTTCTGCTGAAACTTCTGCTGCAGGTTCTCGGGAGTGGAGTTCTCCGTTTGAAGGAAAAGATCTTTTTAGTTTACCGAGACAGTTTGTTTCTTCTCCATCTCGGTAAAAAGATAGGGAGAAAAAAAATGAATGAATGAATAAAAAGAAAGAAAAAACCAAAAATGTGTGTGGATTTGTTGTTGGTTCTTTTGATTTTACAGTTTATGTTTTTTTGGTGGTAAGCTTCAGTGGGAGGGGCAAGCATCCAAGAAAATTATGCTCACATGCACATTCACAGTCACTTTCACTGTCGTCGCTACTCACCCAATGAGTAATCTAATTAATGCAGTAAAACTAAGTAAATACTGCCGAATACAAACGCTTTTAGGCTTAATTAACAATTTTGTTTAAAATTGAGAGTGAACCTAAAGTGATTAAGAGCTACGCATATGTCTAGTAGTATTCATGTCTATTACGACCGTAAACTATTGCGCAACTTTGGTTTATTTAAGTCTAAACAGCACGTTTTTGGATGTTACTATGACATTTTTAAAAAGAGAATTGGTAGGAACACTATTTTTCTGACATGCACTCTTCGGAGGAGCAAGATTCACTTCAATTTTCAGCCTATTAATTTCTTCTTTAGTTTTTTTTTTTTGGGTAAGCACCCTATTCATTTTGGGAATATATCTCTCGTGGGTTCAATTATTTTTTATACTCCGTATATATAATTTTTTTTATATATGTAATGTCTCGTGGGTTCAACTATTTTTTATATACTTTAAAACTCTTCAAGTTATAAGAGAAAATAGAGAGGATTTTAACCCCTCCATGTGTGAGTGTTGTTGAAAAGAATATTGTTAGCAATTTTTTTAAAAAATAAAAAACCGTATAATTATTTTTTATCAAACCATCAAATTATTTCCAAACTTTATAGCGTATTCTCAAACAAATCTTTAACTTTATGAATATTTTAAAAATGTTTCTAGCTTTATTAAATTCTAGAAGTGATCACTACCAAAAAAAAAAATTCTAGAAGTGATAACTGATAATTTGTCGTAAACAATCTTTTTTGTTCTTGAAGGTGTCACTTGCTAGTTGCTACCATAGACTCTTAGTAGTCCCTGAATCATCAACGGGTATTTAAAAGTTGTTGATGATATGGACTATTGGTTGACTAAGTTGATCATGACGTGTTATCTTTTTTTAAAACTTATGCCATGTATTCAAGGACCAAAGTGAAAGTATAGTACAAGAAAGGGAAGATAAACACTGAGAGACTAAAACGACAAAAAATAATAATAAAATTAAAATGTTAATATGTTATCAAAATCATCCTAAATTAAAACCCTAATCAATCTTCATCTTCTTTTTCTTCTCATTGAACTTTTATCAAACATCATCTTCACAACCATTTTCCAAAACATATATGCTCAACTTTTTATCTAAACATGTTTTTATTTCATATATATATTCCTAGATAATGCTGCAAGCTACTAGTACTTCTCAACATGTCGATTCACAAAATGACAAAAGCATATCATAATAAGAAACATCTGATGCAATAGCCATATAGTGATATCTAACCACTAAATATTTCAATTTTCTTAATAGTGCATAACAGTATGCTTAAATCAATTCTCAATTCAATTCAAAATATTCAACTTCATGAATACAAAAGCTTCAAGAATCTAATACTACCAGCTTGCATAAAGAAAATGAGAGTCTAATAAAGTTTTCACTTAGTTTGTACATTGAAACTAGTACAATACTCTTTGTAATATTAAAATCATTGACACAAAAATACAAAATAATGTTCTCTCACTATATTTGGCTTTCTCCTATTTTCTGATAGCTTTAATCATATCAGTTTGGAGAGGAAAACACTAATAGCTTCAATCATAGATCTCTTGGATGAAAACAAGAAGAAAAATTTGTATATATTCCTCCAATTGGAAGGCTTTCTTTGTGGAATAATATATTGTAATCATTTGTTTGCGTTGAAATTGTAACACCAATCTCATAAATCATTCCGCTACTTAAATCAAACCAAGCTAGTTCACCGTCTGTTTTTCTGAACAGTATATTACCCTTCTTCCCCGCTCCAATAGGATACTCAAGGCAAGGTAAGAGTTCAACAACAAAGAGCTTAGTCCACGATTCCTTTACACCAAGTTCACCCAAAATTGAAATATGAAATGTTGATGTTGTTGTATCATTTAACATAAAAGCAATAGATCCATTCAATATAATCAGGTGTCTCCGAATCAAATTAGAATCAAAACTTTCATCTACGGGTATGTGTGTTATAACGAAAGATTCTTTGCAGAAGTCAAATGACACCAACCATGTATGTGTTTCATTTTTATCCCACCAATGAAACACACAGTCCATGTACACTTGTTCACGGCTCCAACGAGAATGGGGCATATCAACATCAATTTTCTTCCAAGAGTTACTGCGTAGGCTATACATCTCCCAAAAGTGTCCGGTTGGCATACCACAAGAAGACACATTTTTTGGATAATAATGTGTACACCGAATAATCTTATAATCATCTTTAATACGATCATAACCAATTTGAAAATGATGGGCCGAAAAATCCCATAAATGACTATTCTCATGCGAAGGAATGGCCATGAATTCATCGCCAATTAGGTTCCATAGTATAACTTTCTTTTTTCCATAGAAATCATCGCGTTTTAGATTAAGAGTACCGTTAAAATTAATCGGATACAAAACTTCAAAACCATTATCATCGTCCTCATGATAATCATCATCACCATTCTCCTCAAAATCATTCAATTTGATAGCATTTGGTCCATCAACTTGGACTATATTATCAAACCTCTCCCCGGAAAGAGTGAAGAAAACTTCACCACCTCCGTTCCACAATTGTTCGTCTTCATGTTCAGCAACTTCTATCATACGTAAGAGAAGTGATGTATGATCATCATCGTAATAAGAAGAATTTTTCGATAAGAGATTGTTGCGGTACATAGTCATGAAATAAGTGTTATCGAATAAGAGAGACCATGATTTGCTTACACATTCAAATCGCTTTAAAGATTTAAGAGAAAGTTTGGAGAGAATAGAGAAAAGAATATCATCGGGTATATGATTGCTAACCTGAACATCGGATGATGCAAAAGTCAGAAGGGATTTAGCTTCCATCTCCAATGAGCAGTCAGAGGAACAGAGAAAACAGGGTTTGATTTGGGTGAGGATTTGTTAATTTCAAAATAAATAATTATGAATTTATCTATTTTTTTTCTAGCTTTTTTTTGACGCAATCTATTTTTTTTTTCTAGCTACAATATAAAAACAATATAGTTTATATAAATATTCAAAAGATAATCCAGTAACATCACATCATATTTTAAGCAAAAAAAAAAAAAAAGTAACATTACATCATATATTTTCTGTTTTGATATGTACCAAAAAAAAATATTTTCTGTTTTGGCCTTTATCAAGTTTAAATTAAAGATAGGTTTCTGTATTTGTAAGGCTACAGAATAGTACCTCCTAGAATAAAGATAGGAAAAGAGATTATTTCATTGATGATTAAATCATAGTGAGTACAGCTGCTTATATAGGCCAATCCTGGCACAGCTAAGGATCATTACAACGGAAATAAAATCTAGCAAAATATTCCCTAGTGGTCCCTACACTAGGTTGGTACTAACTTCTAGAATGACCTATTCCAGGCCACGTGTCCTACTGCAGAACGCAGTCCTCCAATCTTTTGGGAAGCTTGATGATTCTCTTGGGCCTTGCCTCAGCATTGTTTCCATTAGGCCCATTAGTCATAGGTTCATCCATAACAATACTCCCCTCATGAAATTCAACCTTGTCCTCAAGGTTGTAAGTGGTCTTCAACTCATCCCATAATTCCCAGGAGGTATCATCAGCTGGCAGTCCTTCCCACTGAACCAGAGCCAGACGGGTGAGTTTGCCATCAATCAATTGTGTCTGAAAATCCAGGATAACAAGGGGTGCCACAACTGGATTGTTATCAAATGACAAAGTAGGCAATTGGTCCACTTGAGGAGGAGTAGGTCCTTCATATAATTTCAGCAGGGAAACATGGAAAACGTTATGGATTTTAGAGTAAGTAGGCAACTCCAATTGATAAGCAACTGTGCCAACCTTGGCAAGAATCACATAAGGCCCGTAAAATCTTTTGGAGAGTTTGTGGTATTTGGCTCGAGACAGAGAGAGCTGACGATAAGGTTGGAGTTTCACATAAACCCAATCCCCTATAGCAAAATGAACTTCCTTGCGGTGCTTATCAGCGTTGCGCTTCATATTCTCTTGGGCTTTGCGTAAATTTTTACGCAATAAGGTAAGTATTTCTTCGCGAGAAGTCAGCACTGAATCACATGCATCAACAGAAGATGTGCCAGCAATATAAGCAGGGATGGACGGTGGAGGCTTGCCGTATGTGACTTGAAAAGGAGAGATTCCAGCTGTAGAGTGAACTGATGAATTGTAATGATATTCAGCCCAAGGTAGTAAAGTAGCCCAAAGGGAAGGCTTAGCATGAACAAACGCTCTCAAATATTGCTCAATGGAGCGGTTCATCACCTCAGTTTGGCCGTCCGTTTGAGGGTGATAGGACGAGCTCATACGCAAGAATGTGCCACTGAATTTGAATAAATCCCTCCAAAATTTGCTAATGAAAATTGGATCACGGTCGGACACGATACTCTTAGGTAGTCCATGGAGCTTACAAACCATAGAGACAAACAACTCAGCCACCTTATATGCAGTAAAACCAGCGGGTAAAGCCCCCAAATGAACCCCTTTAGAAAACCGATCTACAACCACCAAAATAACAGAAAATCCCTTTGAGGGGGGTAACCCCGTTATGAAATCCATGGACAAATCCTCCCATACTTGAGTGGGTAATGGTAATGGTTGTAACAACCCACTTGGTTTGGCGGTTGAGTATTTTGTTTGTTGACAAATCGTGCACTGCCTGACATGGTTCTGCACATCTTTCCTCATATGGTCCCAATAAAAGTTTTCCGAGAGTCGCTTCATAGTTTTTGATACACCAGCATGTCCTGCAATCAACGAATTGTGGTACTCCTGAAGGAGAAGGGATTTGAAGCGAGAATGAGGGCTCAACCAAATTCTGCCGTTGTAGAGTAATAGGCCATTAACCAATTTAAATTGAGGAAAGGAAGTGGGATCAGCTTGAATCTTAGTGCTCAACTCTAAGAATAAACTGTCCGAAGATAATTCTTGCCGTAACTCATCAAGAAACACCATGTTTGGGGAGGATAAAAGATAAAAACCATGGTGAAGAAAATCAGCTCGTGAAAGGGCATCAGCCACCACATTTGTAGTTCCGGGACGATACTGAATTTCATAGTGGTACCCAAGTAATTTAGACAAATATTGTTGCTGTTCTGGGGTCTGAATTACTTGAGTGAGGAGCTCCTTCAAACTCTTATGATCCGTTTGAATAATGAAAAAATGCCCCAAAAGGTATTGCCTCCATCGTTTCACGGCTGCAGTAATTGCGTGCAATTCACGAATGTATGTGGAGGCTTTGGCAAGACGAGGACAAAAAACTTTGCTGAAATAAGCAAGAGGATGGCCTTGCTGTAAAAGTACGGCCCCCATGGCAAAACCTGAAGCATCGGTTTGCACGATGAAAGTAGAAGTGAAATCTGGCAGAGATAACACTGGTGCAGAGACCAAAGCGTGCTTGAGGGATTCTAAGGCAGTAGTTGCTGATTCCGACCACGAAAAAGCATCACGCTTCAGTAAAGCAGTTAAAGGGGAGGCAATGGAAGCGTAATTCTTGACGAACTTACGGTAATATCCAGCCAAACCCAAAAATCCCCGGAGTGCTTTAAGAGATGAAGGAACAGGCCAGTCCACAATAGCCTTGATCTTTTCTGGATCAGGAGCCACAGTCCCATTGGTCACAATGTGGCCTAAGTAAGCAATTTGTTGTTGAGCAAAGGAGCACTTCTGAGGTTTAAGGAAAAACTGGTGTTGCGCCAGTAATTCAAACACACCAGCCAGATGGTTCACGTGCGAAGCCTCAGAGTCACTAAACACAAGGATGTCGTCGAAAAAGACAATCACCGTACGCCGTAGTAATGGGCGAAATACATCATTCATAGTTGCTTGGAAAGTGGCCGAGGCGTTACACAACCCAAACGGCATAACACGGTATTCGTAATGACCATCGTGAGTGCGAAAAGCCGTTTTGTGACAGTCCTGGGGTTGTAGACGGATCTGATGAAAACCTGATGTGAGATCCAATTTGGAAAAAACACGAGCCGACCCTAACTCGTCAAGTAACTCATCCACTGTCGGCAAAGGGAAACGATCCTTAATTGTGAGAGCGTTCAAAGCCCTGTAATCGACACACATACGCCAGGACCCATCCTTCTTTTTGAGGAGCAAAACCGGTGATGAATAAGGACTGTTGCTTGGTTGAATCCACCCATTGGATAACAATTTCTGAACCTGTGCTTCAATTTCAATCTTCTGTGCATGTGGATAACGATAGGGCCGAACATTCACCGGAGCTGCCATGGGGGGCACAGGAATTTTGTGGTCGGTGAATCGAGGCGGAGGAAGGTGAGTGGGTTCAGAGAATAACGTGGCATATTTCGTAAGTAATGAAGCGATGAGAGGATCAGAGTGAGTGATGGTGGCAGAAGCTGTAGTAATGGGCTCACTTACTACTGGGCTAATAGAAAAAAATTGGGCCGTGGGGTCAGTGGAAATAACCCGTTTGAGCTGATTGTAAGAGATGTTAGCTGGAGGGGGTTCAATTTCGCCACATAATTCAACATTATTATCAGCATGAGAAAACTTCATAGTTAGAGAGCCATAGTCCATCACAATAGGGCCCAAAGTTTTTAGCCACGGGGTTCCAAGCACAATGTCTGGCCCACACAAATTCAAGGCATACAAATCAACAACAAAAGTATGACCTTGAATTTCTAACTGCACCTCCTTGCAGACTTGGGTGCTAGATAGTTCCTCACCGTTGCCCACAGTTACCTTGAGAGGGGGTGAAGGGAAATGGGGCAAACCCAGCTTATGGGCCGCTTGGGCCTGAATGAAATTGAGAGTACTGCCTCCATCAACAAGAACCCGTACTTGGTGTGACCCGACCCGGCCCAGAACCCGAATAGTTTGAGCGGATTGGACCCCAGAGAGAGCATGGAAGCTGAGTTGGGCCGAGTTCAATTCTTCAGTAAGGCCCAAAAGTTCCGGATCTGGATCTGGGTCGGCAGAACCCGTGTCACTTGGGTCAGATCCATCTCGGGGCTCAGGATCATTAGTAACAAACAACAAAAATCGAGCCTTACAGCGGTGGTTCCGAGAGAACTTCTCTTCACAGTTAAAACAAAGTCCTTTCTCTCGACGATCAGCCATTTCAGCGGGAGTAAGTTGACGGAACCGTGGCTGAGCTGGTGGAGTTGGTAGTAACGGTGGATGAGTCGAAGATGATGGGGTGGAACGTGTTTGTGGTGAAGGAGACCATGACGGGGGTTGACGTGGTCGTACCACCCGCAAAAGATCTTGGAGCTTTTCCTCCTGGAGGCGAGCTAACCCGGCCGCCCGAGTCAAAGATGCCGGTTGTTGAGCCAAAACCTCCCTTCGTATGTCAGATCTGAGACCAGAAATGAAGCAACTTAACAGATCAGGTGGAGTGAGGCCAACGATACGGTTTGCTAAAGCTTCAAACTCACTCAAATAAACAGCAACAGTAGAGGTTTGGTGGAGTTTAAACAAACGGCCACGGGGATCATCATAAGCCGTGGGTGCAAACCGGAGCTCCAAAGCTTGTAAGAACTGAGGCCAAGACACGATTTGGCCGTTGCGATACATCCATTGGTACCAAGCCAAGGCCGGACCATCAAGATAAAAGGAGGCAATGGTGATACGCTCCTCTTCCGGCGTATTATGGTACGTAAAGAACTGTGAAATTTTGAAGATCCACCCGTTTGCGTTTTGACCATCAAAACGCGGAACGTCAAGCTTCAAACGTGGTGTTGTCTGTGGCGGAGATGGTGGTGGTGGCAGAGTTTGTCCATGAAACGAGCCGGAAGTAGGTTCAGGTGTCCGGCGTTCCAACGTTTCAAGACGGGTAGCAATGTCGGCTACGGTGGTGGTGAGCTGGATCTGGAACTGTGAGAGTTGCTGAACGAGCTCATCAATACGATCAACGGGAGATGAAGAAGGAGCCATTTGGATGTGACGGGAGGTGAACGAGAGCACCAAATGTTAGGATAAAGATAGGTTTCTGTATTTGTAAGGCTACAGAATAGTACCTCCTAGAATAAAGATAGGAAAAGAGATTATTTCATTGATGATTAAATCATAGTGAGTACAGCTGCTTATATAGGCCAATCCTGGCACAGCTAAGGATCATTACAACGGAAATAAAATCTAGCAAAATATTCCCTAGTGGTCCCTACACTAGGTTGGTACTAACTTCTAGAATGACCTATTCCAGGCCACGTGTCCTACTGCAGAACGCAGTCCTCCAATCTTTTGGGAAGCTTGATGATTCTCTTGGGCCTTGCCTCAGCATTGTTTCCATTAGGCCCATTAGTCATAGGTTCATCCATAACAAATTTCCAAAGATATATTCTCAATCTCAACTCATGAATCTTTCTAATTTTTTAAGTTGTGAAATAATTTAACAAATTTTCATTATTTTTTTTTATTATAGATTTATTTTTTGAATATTTTTTGTATAGATTTAATTTGTATGTATCGAAAATGTAACTTTTTTTCACACATGCATTCAATTATTTCTGGATATTTGAAAAATAGCATGAACTACATATTTAAATATTTTAATGTTATGTTTATTTATATTTTCACACAATATATATAATTTTTTTTTATGTGATGTTTATTATTATTATCACAATTCAAAAAACTCTCAATAATATCTTAATTTTCTATTTGTTTTATGATTAAACTTTTTTCAAAGCTAATTTGATTGAAATTAATAGAAATTTGATAATGTATTGAAACAAGTTTAATAGTCTTTGTAATAATCAAATCATTGAGACAAAACTACAAAATTAGCTTAAACGTTGTCTCATTCTATGCAACTTTTCTCTCACTATATTTGGCTTTCTCCTATTTTCTGATAGCATATTTGCATGCATACACAGCAAAAAATGTAATGAAATTCAAACAAAGATATGTTGCTAATTAGATTATCAAACTTCCCAAATATAAGCTATTTCTACCTAAAATTGGAGGCAATTGAGTAAAGGCAAAAGATCAAAAGATCATTCTTACAATTGAAATTGAAAAAGAAACCATATCAATTTGCATATAGAAAGACTAATAGCTTTCTTTGTGAAATAATATGTTGTAATCATATGTTTGCGTTGTAATTGTAACGTCAATCTCAAATCATCCTGATACTTAAATCAAACCAAACTAGTTTACCGTCTTCTTTTCTGAACAATATATTGTCTTTCTTCCCCGCACAAATAGGATACTCAAGGCAAGGTATGAATCCAACAATGAAGAGCTTAGTCCACGATTCTTTTACACCAAGTTCACCCAAAATTGAAATGTGAAGTACAGATGTCTTTATATCATTTAATATAAGAGCAATAAATCCATTCAATAACATCAAATGTCTTCGGACAAACTTATAATCAAAACTATCATCTACGGGTATGAGTGTTTTAATAAAAGATTCTTTGCAGAAGTCAAATGACACCAAATATGCATGTGTTTCATTTTTATCCCACCAATGAAACACATCATCCATATATACTGTTTCACGGCTCCAACAAGGATGACACATATCGACATCAATTTTCTTCCATGAGTTATTGCTTAAGCTATACATCTCCCAAAAGTGTCCAGATAATATACCATAAGAAGGGACAATTTTAGGAGAATAATGTGTGCACCGAATCATCTTATAGTCATCTTTAACATGATCATAACCAACTTGAAAATGATGGGCTGAAAAATTCCATAACGGATTATTCTCCAGCGAAAGAATGTCCTTAAATTGATCGGCTGCTGGTCTCCACAATACAAATTTCTTTTTTTCATAGAAGTCATCACGTTTTAGATCAAGAGTGCCATTAAAACTAATCGGATACACAAATTTAAAACCACTATCATCACCGCCATGATAATCATCATCGTCCTCCGAAAGATAATCATCGAAATTGATAGTATTTGGTCCATCTATTTGGACTATATCGTCGAACCTCTTTCCGGAAAGAGAGTACCAAAAATCACTACCTACTTTTAACAAGTGATCGTTTTCATGTTCAGCAATTTCTATCATATGTTGGAGGAGAGATGTATGATCACCATCGTAATAAGAACAATCTTTTGTTAAGAGATGGTTGCGGTACATAGTCATAAAATAAGAGTTATCAAATAAAAGAGACCATAATTTACTTACACATTCAAATCTCTTGAGAGATTTGAGAGAAAGTTTGGATAGAATAGAGAAAACAATATCATCAGGTATATAATTGCTAACTTGAACATTGGATGATGCAGTTAGAAGGGGTTTAGCTTCCATATCTCCAATGAGTTTGGATTCAAAAGGTTCCAAGAAAAACAAGGTAGTCGCAGAGGAACAGAGAGAATGCTATTTCACTGCAAGGACTTTTCTTCTATTTTTTTTGTATGTAGATGGACGTTTTCTTTTATTTAACAAACAAATCAAACCTAAAAACTAATTAGATCTATTAACACACATAGATATTAAAAACAACGACTATTAAAAAATCTAATTTGTCTCAACCGCAAAGATAAGAAGAAAAAAAGATACAAACCATAAAAATAAAAATAAAAATAAAAACAATTTTAATTAAAAGAAGTATACCCATAAAAGGCATAAAAATAATATCTCAATCTTCTCCGTAATTTACCTCTAAAGATACCAAAATAAAAATAGAAAGCATAAAGATAGGAAGGAAAAAAGATACACACCATAAGAATAGGAACAAAAAAAAAAGTTTAATTAAGAGAAATATACCCATATAAATAGGAACAAAAATCATGGTAAAAGATACGCGTAAAAAATTATAATTCAATCTAAGAGGAGCTACTACTAAAAAACTAGTTTATCCTCCACAATTTTAACAATATTTCAAATATTTTTAATTTTATAAAAAAATATGTACAAAACATAAAATTAGGAAGAAAAAAAAAAAAGAAAGATACATACCATAAAAATAGGAACAAAAACATGAGAAAAGGTAGGCATAAAAATAGCAACTCAATCTAACAAAATAACAACTTATATAAAAAAAAGGTTGCGACAAGTTAAAAAAAAAACCTAATAATCAAAGTGTTGTGAATTCGGACTGAACCACACCAATAACCTTAGTGTGTGGAGCAAATTGAATAAGCAATCAAACGAGCGAGAATAACAATAGTAATCACGAACAAATAAACAACCACAAGCGATAAAGAGATACACAATATTGTTTACCCAGTTCGGCCAAATAAAGACCTACGTCTGGGGGAGAGGGCAGCTCTCCGTTCCACTATCAATCAAGTTTCAAAGTTACAAAGAAATCCCTACAACAAGGGTTACAAGAAATAGTTTGAATCCTATTCTACCCAAGTCCCGAATTTCTTCCCGTGACCAAGAAATTCAATTACAAGTGTTTACCAAGGTGTTTAATTGATTCCCAATCCCTAGAATTATTGCCAAGAGAATTCTCTATAAACCCTAGTCTTTTGATTGGCTGCAAACCCTGAAAAATCACTTCTTCCACTCAGAAAACGCAAAACAGCATATATAGCCGCGCGGGCCTGCGCCCCGCGCAGATGACAGGGAGCCAAGCTCCTTGCTGCGCCCTGCTCAGCTTTCCTGAGCCCCGCTCAGCCTTCCTATTTCTGAGTTTTCAAGGCAATTCCTCACACAAAGATACCCGAAAAAAATAATATTAGGCCAACTTATATAAAAAAAAAATTATGATTACATTAATCTTATAGAACTACAAAATAATCAAATCATTGAGACAAACTACAAAATTAGCTTTAAATGTTCTCACTCTCTACCTCTCACTATATAGCATATATTTGCATATTTGGTTTATATATATTTGGCTTTCTCCTATTTTATGATAGCGTATTTGCATGCATATATACAAAGCAAATAAACCAACTCTTGTTTACCAAAACATGTCAGTTGAGAAATTGCTCATTTGACATTGGTCAGCAGTTAAACAGAAAAGCTGCACTTATACTTAGCACACAGTTTTTTGTGCATTTGAAAATTTACTTCTTGTTCTGGTTTGCTTTGAT
Source organism: Trifolium repens (assembly GCA_030408175.1). Taxonomy (NCBI): domain Eukaryota; kingdom Viridiplantae; phylum Streptophyta; class Magnoliopsida; order Fabales; family Fabaceae; genus Trifolium; species Trifolium repens. The sequence continues at coordinate 53,915,192 of CP125844.1, read as the reverse complement.
TTAATAGCTTAACTTGGAACATAAAAGAAAAAACTGAAGCACAAAATTAAGTATAGATATTTTAAGTAAAATGTAATGAAATTCAAACAAAGATAGATTGCTAAATAGATTGTCAAACTTCCCAAATATAAGCTATTTCTACCTAATAGAAATTGAAAAAGAAACCATATCAATTTGCAGATACAAAGACTAATAGTTTTAGTCATAGATCTCTTGGAAGAAAACAAGAAGTAAAATTTGTATGTATTCCTCCAATTGGAAGGCTTTCTTTGTGGAATAATATCTTGTAATCATTTGTTTGCGTTGTAATCCTAACACCAATCTCATAAATTATCTCGGTTTTTAAATCAAACCAGGCTAGTTTACCATCTTTTTTTCTGAACAATATATTGGTCTTCTTCCCCGGTCCAATAGGATGGTCAAGGCAAGGTAAGAGTCCAACAATAAAGAGCTTAGTCCACGATTCCTTTACACCGAGTTCACACAAAATTGAAACGTGAAGTGTAGATGTGTTTTTATCATTTAACATAGTAGCAATAAATCCATTTAACACCATCAAGTGTCTTCGGACAAACATAGAATCAAAACTATGATCTACGGGTATACTATCATCTAAAGGTATGGGTGTTGTAATGAAAGATTCTTTGCAGAAGTCAAATGACACCAAATATGGATGTGTTTCATTTTTATCCCACCAATGAAACACACCATCCATATACACTGTTTCACGGCTCCAACGAGAATGAGGCATATCGACATCAATTTTCTTCCAAGAGTTTCTGCTTTGGCTATACATCTCCCAGAAGTGTCCAGATATCATACCACAAGAATAATGTGTGCACCGAATCATCTTATAGTCATCTTTAACATGATCATAACCGACTTGAAAATGATGAGCCCAAAATTTCCAAAAAGGATTATTCTCCGGCGAAGGAATTTTGTACTTCAATAGATCAGCAGCTGGTCTCCACACTACAAGTTTCTTTTTTCCATAGAAGTCATCATGTTTTAGATCAAGAGTGCCATTACGACTAACCGGATACACGAATTTAAAACCATTATCATCATCGTCATGATCATCATCATCTATACCGAAATTGATAGTATTTGGTCCATATATTTGGACTATATTACCAAACCTCTTTCCGAAAAGAGAGTACAAACAATCGATACCTCCGTTAGAGTACAAACAATCGATACCTCCGTTTAACAAGTGTTCGTCTTCATGTTCAGCAACTTCTATCATGTGTAGGAGGAGAGATGTATGATCATCATCGTAATAAGAACAATCTTTTGATAAGAGATGGTTGCGATACATAGTCATAAAATAAGTGTTATCAAATAAGAGGGACCATGATTTGTGTACACATTCAAATCGTTTCAAAGATTTGAGAGGAAGTTTGGAGAGAATAGAGAAGACAACATCGTCGGGTATATAATTGCTAACCTGAACATTGGAAGATGCAGTCAGAAGGGATTTATTTTCCATCTCCAATGAGTTTGGATGGAAGAGGTTCAAAGAAAAAGGATTTCTCTTTATTAGTTGAGAGAGTGATATTTTACAGCAAGGAGTTTTTTTTTTGGTACATGGACGTTTTCTTTTATTTAACAAACAAATCAAACCTAAAACTAAAACTAAAACTATTTTTTTTTGTTACAAATAATTAAATTATACTTTTTTTTAACAAGAAATTAAATTATACTTCAAATTTTTTTATTTTTTTTTACTTTTTTATTTTATTTTATTGATAGAGTATTTTATTTTTATGACGGGATCTTATTTCTACAAATCCATATCAAAAGTATAATTTGCAGCTAAACTGTATGTCTTCCGCAGTAGCTCACCTGGTAAAATTCTGTTGTTGAATTTTCGGGTTCGATTTCTGATTGTGGAAATTTTATTTTTTTGCTTTAAAAAGGGATTTCTTTTTTCTAAAGTATAATTTAAGTCATATTAAGTAATTTTGAATACACTTTCAAATAAGTTTTTTTTCCTTTTGATAAATCACTTTCAATTATTATTTTCAATCAACCAAGGAACCAAATGTATTAATAATAAAAACATATATATTAGGCTGGCACAAGACGTGTGCAAATCCTTAAAACAAGAGTCATGATACATTGCAAAAATCAAAACAAGAGCTACAGTATCAAAAGAGATATAAATATAGTAGCCCCAAGCACAACAAAGAGTTTGAATACCACATATAAAAGCTACAATCAAATACATTGAATTTTACTTTAAACCACCTCCAAATCTGTATTTTGATATTTTCAATTACTGAATCAACATCGACAATTTTCTGATTAAAAATTCAGTCATTTATAACTTATATAAATCAGATTGCCGTCTTCCAAATAGCTTTGAAATTATCTTTAATCTTGAGACAACGCTAATGAAGATCACTAAATTGAATGAGCACTATGCACTCCCAACCACCATCGCACACCACTCCACACCATACGAGAGGTATTGCACTCAAAAAAGAGATGTGAATAAGAAGAGATATTACACTCTCAAATGTTGAAATTATTAGATCAAATGTTATGATTGGGGTTCAAAAAAATATAAAAACCTAATTAGAAAAATTATATGGATTCGAACCTGAAATTTCTCACATATATTGACTCAAAGAGATGAATTTATTGCCTTTAGACCATTTAACAAAAAAATATTATAAAATGGATTAAATAAGATTTATGTCCCTAAAAACATAACGAATTGCGTAAAAAAATAAAAATATAATGAATTTTGAATTGAGTCCCTAAAAATTAAAACATAAGGTTCTCATCGTCATAAAATTTTCTCTTTTTTATTTGGTCAAGTGTTTTGACTAATTCTATTGATATCTTGATTTGCTAAATAGCTTGTGCCAACATGTAGTGTGCAACCTTACTTGTTTGTCAAGCTAAGATTCAAATTCTAACACATTTGAAAGCTTCAAATTCTTCTACTTTTATATAAAATTAAATATACCAAATGTGCAAATGCACTGTCAACTACCCCTCAAAGTCAACAATTCAACCATGGAAATATTAACCTGTGAATCACATATTCTGACACAAACATCCCACATAAAGTAGATACAAACACCTACTAAAATATGTATATGTGCATTTAAATGAAGGAATTTATTTTATTGAAAAGAAATTCTAAAACAATATTTGATAGAAATTGAACTTTATTTACCGATTTACTATTGAAAAAACTATAAATGTTGTAATAAAACTTAGTAATGTATTTAACCCTGCTTTGATCAACATTATTTCAACATATCTTTAATTGTTCTAGATGTGTTTAAGGTGTGTCGAAGTAAAGAAAGAAAAAAAAATTTGAACCAGTTTTTGAGTTGTCTGACACCTATCGTACGAGTGTCACGCAAATGTCGAACACCAATTTAAGAAGAGTCAAAACAATAGAGGAATATTTTTTGGAACACTTATCTAAATCGTGTCGTATAAGTATCAGACACGGCGACATTTTAATATTCTTGTAATAATAGTCTTTGAAACTTCATTAAACCTAGTATATAATGGTCTTTGTAATAATCAAATCATTGTGACAAAAATACTAAATTAGCTTAAAGCTCTGTTTGGATTGATGGAATACAATGGTGTTGTGAATTCGACGATAAAATCACACCAATGAAATTTGATGTGTGGAGCAAATTAACCAAGTAACCAAATTTAAGTTGATAGAGATGATGAAAGTAAATAATTCAAGAACAAAGAGAAGAACACAAGATATTGTTTACCCAGTTCGGTGTTAATGAACCTACGTCTGAGGGAGAGAGCAACTCTCCGTTCCACTAGATCAACGAAGTCACTTTACAAGAGATTCCCATAAGGGTTACAAGAATTAATCCTAATTCTACCCAAAATCCCGAATCTCTTCCCGTGGCCAAGAGACTCAATTTTACCTAGTCTACCCAATGTGATCCCACAAGATGATCCCAATAATGATTTGCCCAAACCCCTAGGATCCTAAGACCCTAGCCTTGTGTGGTGGCAAACCCTAATTCCCTACATCTTGTCACTCTTTGCTCTCTTTGTTGCTCTCCTATTTTTCTATGAATAAACAACCTCTATTTATAGAAAAATACATGCCTAAAAGTCAGAAACAAATCTATCTTATAAAATAAAACAGAATCCAAAACAGATACTTTCCGAAACAAATTTTTCCACAAAATCTGCACAAAACCGGATTTGCCCAGCGGCCTGAGCCCCGCGCAGCCACCCTGAGCCCCGCGCAGATGGCCTGCGCCCCGCTCAGGTGGCAGGAGCAAAATCTCCAATTCTTCAGTTTTCTGATTTTCCTGTTTCTGAGTTTTCAAGGCAATTCCTCACAAATGGAATAGAGCGGAGCGGAATGAAATATAATAATAATGTTTCAATTTTGAACATTATTATTATATTTCATTCCGCTCCGCTCTATTCCATTGTATTCCATCAATCCAAACGGAGCCTAAACGTTCTCTCACACTCTGCAACTTTTCTCTCACTATATTTGGCTTTCTCCTATTTACTGATAGCATATATTTGCATGCATACAAAGCAAATAAACCAACTCTTGTTTACCAAAACATGTCAGTTGAGAAAGTGCTCATTTGTCATTCATCAGCACTTAAACAGAAAAGCTCAACTTATACTTAGCACACAGTTTTTTGTGCATTTGAAAATCTACCTCTTGTTCTGGTTTGCTTTGATTTAATAGCTTAACTTGGAACATAAAAGAAAAAACTGAAGCAGAAAATTAAGCATAGATATTTTAAGTAAAATGTAATGAAATTCAAACAAAGACACATTGCTAAATAGATTGTCAAACTTCCCAAATATAAGCTATTTCTACCTAATAGAAATTGAAAAAGAAACCATATCAATTTGCAGATACAAAGACTAATAGTTTTAGTCATAGATCTCTTGGAAGAAAACAAGAAGAAGTAAAATTTGTATGTATTCCTCCAATTGGAAGGCTTTCTTTGTGGAATAATATCTTGTAATCATTTGTGTTAGAATAGGAAAATATTTATTAAGATATGCATAAGTTTTATTATATTTGTTGAGAAAATATCTCAAAGATTAAGTTTGTTTATTCTAAGCTTTAATTTAGGGATTTAATTTAGATTTAAATATATTCACTTGGCTATAAATACCAAGGTAGTATCATTATATTGAGTATGTAAATATTCTATGTAAATATTCTATTTAGTTCATTGATCAATAATATTTCTATTTCTTATTATTTTCCCATATTCTTCCCCCTAAATTCCCTAAGTTCAAGATGGTGTCAGAGCCTTGGTATCCACCTTGAAATAAAATTCCGCTGCAATTCTTCCGAGAAAAATTAACTCTCGGTTATTCTTCCCTTTTCTTTTTTTCTTCACATAAACCCTAGCCGTTATTAGGATTTCTTTTTTATTTCATTTCACCCTTTATGATTCTTGTTTTTTGTTTTCTATTCTAACCTTATTTATATGTTACCCTGACATACAGCCGGTCACTTTTTCATGAATCATTTAACTTTACCCACCGTTCAAGATTGATCGTTAGTCTCTCTTGTTCTTTGTTTTGGTGGTCTTAATTTCCCGTTTGTGATACTTTAATCCGCGGTTCCCGTTTGTGATGTTTTAATCTGCGGGTACCGTTTGTGATGCTTTAATCCGCGGGCTTCCTGTTTGTGATGCTTTAATCAGCGGGCTTCCCGTTTGTGATGCTTTTATCCGCGGGCTTCCCGTTTGTGATGCTTTAATCCGCAGGTTCCCGTTTGTGATGCATTAATCCGCAAGTATTTTTACATAATTTGATATGGATTCATTACTTCGGCCGCTGCTCTACTACTTCTTTGATTGCTGATCTTCGTTGGATATGCTATCAAATGATTTAATTTATTTTCAGGGTTAATTTTGTAACAAGCTTAAAGCTTAGTAAGCTTTAGCTTGAGGGAGAGTGTTAGAATAGGAAAATATTTATTAAGATATGCATAAGTTTTATTATATTTGTTGAGAAAATATCTCAAAGATTAAGTTTGTTTATTCTAAGCTTTAATTTAGGGATTTAATTTAGATTTAAATATATTCACTTGGCTTTAAATACCAAGGTAGTATCATTATATTGAGTATGTAAATATTCTATGTAAATATTCTATTTAGTTCATTGATCAATAATATTTCTATTTCTTATTATTTTCCCATATTCTTCCCCCTAAATTCCCTAAGTTCAACAATTTGTTTGTGTTGTAATTGTAATGTCAATCTCATAAATCATCTCAGTACTTAAATCAAACCAGGCTAGTTTACCGTCTTTTTTCTTGAACAGTATATTGGCGTTCTTCCCCGGTCCAATAGGATGGTCAAGGCAAGGTAAGAGTTCAACACTAAAGAGCTTAGCCCATGATCTTCAATAATGTTTGTTATATGATCTCAAAATTAGTGTTTCAATTTAGAAAAAATGAATATAAAAAACTTGTAATATTTTGAAAAACGGTTTTACAAAATCTATTTTGACAATCAACATGCATTTATATCTTTTGCATTTGACACATTTGGTTTCCTAGTCCCAGAGGTTGTAGATATTTTGAAAAGAGTACAAAGAGTCATCCATAATAATATGGTGTCTCGTAGGTCTTTAAATAAAGTATTTAAAATAATTGATTTTACCATCTAAAAAGTGTTAGCGGCGTAGCTGTTTCCGGTTTGTTTTCCACTAATGTGTAATCGTCCTATACATATATACTCAAAAATTACAATAGTAGAATTGATAGTTCAAGAATAAATATTTTAATTTTCAATATATTCACTCCACAAATTTTTTAAACTTTTTTTCGGCAATTTTTTTCCTCAATATATGGCCCACATTATCTCCAAGAGAACTATAGGTATATAATAGCCTTTCATTGTTCCAAATGACAGTTAAACTATATGTATCTATAGTTTACTCAAATTTGTCACACTCCAAAAAACCATGTTGAATTGAACTACAAAAACATATATAAAATGGTGTCATTGTTGTGTTGTTCTTCTCTTCCTTCATTCTTCTTCCATATTCCAAGGAATCAACAACTACTATGTAATAAGGTTGTTCCTCCATTTCATCAAACTACACTTCAATCCACTTCTTTGTATCTTCATTCTCATTTGAATAGAAACCTTCATAAATGTTTCTCACAACAAAAACAATCTCAATCTATCCAAGAAGAAAAAGAAGATCAAGAACAATCATTTCAATTTGAACGTTTATTTTCAAACCTTAATCAAGCCACTTTAAAGAGAGAACCTGGTTGGTAAATTGCTATTTGCACACCTCTTTTTATTTAGTGTCAAATTGAACTTATTCATGTTTTTTCTTTTTCTTGTGTTTTGATATTAACAGGAAGCTTATCTAGTGCAATTTTCCTGGTTGCTGGCACTACTGTGAGCTACTTTTTCTCTTTATTTTTCTTTACTTCCAATTTTTGTATTATTACTATAGTGAACTATTGTTAAAAATAAACAAGTTTAATTTTGTAACATGTGCCTATCATGTATTGCAATTTTACTATATGCTTATATTTTCAAATTACTCCTCCGTCTCGCTATAAGTGTCATTTTAGATCAAATGTGAATGATTTGTTCGTTAAATTTCATAGTAAAATAATGTATATAGCCTAAAATACTCGTTAATTAGAGTGATTGAAAGTACGAGTAGTGGAATAGTCGGATGAACTATGTAATCAAATCTGAATATTGTCGAAAAAATTTAATAAATATTGTCTTTGTATTTCTAAAGTGACAAGTCATTTGAGACAGAACAATATTCTAAGTGTGACATTTATAATGAGACGGAGGGAGTATTAAATACTAGACTTGAGAATTGTTTATCAAAGACTATGTAGCACCGACACTTCATATGAAGGCGTGTTTGTTGTTTGAGGTGTTCAACATTAACAACCATATGTAGTTACATTCAAACTATTACCAATGTCTACCTGTTAGTGTTGTGTCCGATATCAGTATGTGTCCGTGTTTGTGTCAGCGCATCATAGATCACAACGTATCAGTCTTCATGTAAATGTTAAGATACATGTTAGGCACATGTTATAAAACTTGTGACAACTTTCAACCTTTTCCAAAATGGGGTTTATTTGTATTTTTTTCAAGCATTATTTTTTGCCATCATAAATCTCTCAAATGCAAAGAAATGTTGCAGGTAGGTGCAGGGATACTTGCAATTCCTGCAGTTACACAAGAATCAGGCTTCTTAGCATCCACAGTTACTTGCATTTTTTGTTGGGCATTTATGGTAATTATAATAGCCTATTATGTATTTTTCTACCAAATTCAACTATATTTAATATCTCAATTTTGCTACATAGAATATACTTTGTTTCCTCTTCTGAAAAATGAACACATATAAGTATATAAATAAGCACTTCTGATGAGAACTAATGCAGGTTGTGACAGGTTTGCTTATTGCTGAAGTAAATGTCAACACCATGTGTGATCTCGGTTCTGGCGGCGTATCATTGGTAATTATTTCTTAACTCCATAAAAGAACAATACTAAGATCTAGAAAGCTTGAAAACTTGACAGATGTGTATTCTATATCTTCTAGACTTTGTTCTTGTGACAATTTTTAGAATATTAGTAACTTGATCTTGATTAAGTTCAGGTATCAATGGCTAGAAGAACTTTAGGGACAGTAGGAGTTCAAATTTCATGGTAAGTTCATAAATCATCTTTGTAAATTTAATGCATACAAACTATGTGAAATCAACATGCATAACATAAAATGGCTTAATATAACAATGGTTTTGATTTTCTTGCAGTTGGTCATACATCTTCATCCATTATGCCCTTCTGGTTGCCTATATAGCTCGTTCTTCAGATATCTTGACAAATTTTCTCGGCATTCCGACGTATAAGTCACTAACTAGGCCTTAAATTAGGCCTTAATTTTCATATATCTTTGGTATTATAAGTAAGCCTTCAAAGCTTGTTAGGGGCTAATACTAGTATTTTTGGTTACAGATGGGAAAGTGCAACTTTGTTTTCATTTATTTTTGGAGCCATATGCTTCTTTGGAAGGTTTGTTTCTCTTTCTTCACGCTTTCATGATTGAAGTTTATCTTCTGCGTCAAGTTATGAAGCACTGACATAAACACAAACATGACACTAAAACGTAGACACCGATAATAGTTTAAGAAAATGAAAGTGATTGAATGTAACCATATGCGTCAGTGATTGACAGTGATCTCAATTTTGATTTGTAGCCAGCGCTTCATTGGCGCAATTAATGGAGTTCTGGTAATTGGAATCATTGGCTTTTTTGCCGCCCTTGTGGTAAGATTTTTATGTCAATCTTTGCTATTAATTTATATCAAACGCTTAAGATCGGTAACAAACAATTACATGTTTTATAGGACTAAAAAACATTATACAAATATTTATAAAGCAAATTTGTCCATGTTGCGACTAAGATTAATGTTTCTAAATTAGACAGTTGCAAGTGGAAACCTGCATTTGGATGCTCTTTTGAAAGCCAACTTCCAAGCAGCTCCTATGAGTATACCAATTATTGCACTCTCATTTGTTTATCAGGTAAATTCCCTAATCTCAAGGTTTTAAACAAATGACAAGATTTTAACACTAATTATATATTTATATGCTTAATTATTCAGAATGTGGTACCTGTTCTTTGTACAAATCTTGAAGGAGACTTGTTAAAAGTAAGGTGACAAATCTCATCTTTCATCTTTTCTTTAAATTCTTATTCACTTTTACAAGTTTTGCATATTTGAATTTTTCTAGAGTTTATTATATCATCTTTATTTTTCATGCAGGAGTGCAATAATACTAGGAACTGGTATACCTCTTGTTTTGTTTCTCATTTGGAATGGTGTTATTCTAGGAACAGTTGGTGACAATCCAATGGGATTAGATCCATTACAACAATTGAGATCTTCAAATGGAACAATTGGCGTAAGTTTGAGTAAATCAGCATTTTAGTCTTTGAATTATAGAACGTCGATCAAAACCAACCGATGAAAGAATTATATATTTCCTTAAGTAGCCGCTTTCTGCGTTAAGACAAACATATAACTTTTAAAATTGTGGTGCTAACTGCTAAATGATCGACTTTTACAATTCCAATGACCATTTATTGAAATTTATTTTCTTGCTTTTAATTTGATTCTGCAGCCTATAGTTGAGATCTTCTCACTTCTTGCAATTGGTACATCTTACATTGGATTTGTTTTGGGTTTGACAGACTTCCTTGCAGACTGTATGTATTATATTTCTAATATCTTTCTTATCTTTTGATTAAAGCTAATATGTAAATCTCATCGAATTATTTGATCAAGAAGAGTTGCTAACAACACTCTCTCTTTCTAACACACTCTATTATTGGACGAAATTCACGTGAGACCCACTTGAATTTCATCAAATAATAGACATTGTTAGAAAGAGTGTCAGAAAGCGTGTTGCGATCAGTCTAGTACTTGTCTTATGTACTATTACGTACAGTGAAACTCTGACACTAGACCGACACAACACTGAGAAATAGACACTGTTGAACCAGGCACGCCTTCAATATGAAGTGTTGGTGTTATATAGATAACTTATACCTATAAGAAGTATATATGAATGATACCTTAATAATTCACTTTGTTGATTTTTTTTTACAGTGCTGAATCTCCCAACAGGCCAGAACAGGCCTCTTCCATACATACTAACTTTAATTCCACCACTTATACTCTCATTATTGGACCCTGAAATATTTTTTAAAGCCTTAGACTTTGCTGGAACTTATGGAGGTATAGCTAAATGCTCATCATTTTCCTTGCCATTTTAATTTCAAGTACAATATAGGAACTGTTTGAATTAGTCTATTTGAACTTATCTACTGATATAAGCATTTGTGAAACATGTTCGACAAAGCTTATGCAAACACTTCATGACATGTTGTTTTCCGCTTATTTCCATTAGCTCTCTATGATAGCTTATGAAAACAACTTATAGTTTATATGAAAATAATTTGACTTCATTGTTTCTTGTCACTGATAGTGTTGCTGCTTTTCGGAGTAATTCCAGCTGCAATGTCATGGTCTGATAGGAACTCAAATTCATCTTCATCTGTGAAACTACCTGAACTAGTTCCAGGAGGGAGGATAACCCTACTAATGGTGCTTGGTAGTTCAGGATATGTTATTCTTTCTGAATTATTTGAGAATTTGCAGCATCTTTGAAAAATAGTCATCATATCATATGGAGATTTTCTTTCACCTTTTTGTTTATTTCTGTTTGTAATTATTATTAAGGGTAAATAGATTGATACCCCCTGTAATGTGGACGAGTTTTGTTTTTCCCCCCTATAATTTTTTTTCTTTTAATTTGCCCCTTGTAAAGTAAATTTTTTTGGTTTCCTCCCTTGGGTGCAAGAAATTTGCACTTTTTAAATCGGTTGAACAGATTAACCGATTTAAAAAACATCACTTTTTAAATCGGTTTGAACAAAATAACCGATGTAAAAAGTGCATCCAAGGGGCGAGTCCAAAAAATTCAACATTGCAAGGGGCGAGTCAAAAGAAAAAAAATTACAGGGGGGAAAAACAAAACACGCCCACATTACAGGGGGTATCAACCTATTTACCCTATTATTAAAGAATATCAACTCTCACATTGTAAAGTTACTTAAGTGGACACTTTAGAAAAAAGGGTCATGTAAATATAAATATTATTCTAATTTTTTACTTTTGTCCTTAAAAGTTAAAATTATGTTCCTTAAATATTGGATGAAATTTCTGCTCAAATCCTTATTGTAAAGTATATTTCAAGGGTAGTGTATAAATTATGAAGTGTCAATTCTGCATCCAATATATTCTATAACAAAAAGTAGTGGTTCAATGGAACCTGTCCAACCTGGCAAAGATAGTGGATCAATTTACATTTGATTGCAATGATCAACTATATTGTAATGGGACAAAACATAAGAATCTTCTTGTCCTTGATGCAAATAATTCAAAGTAGTTGAGGCTGGTTGGATTCAATCTACATTGGAACAAAGTAAAAAGGGAACATTTTTTTAGTTTTCACCACCAATATCCGACCCATTGGACCATCTAATTTGGTTCGAGACTCAGTTCTGTCATCAAGTGGTTCGTAAAACAGTAACTTCATCCTAATAATTCTTCAAAAATATGAACGAAACAAAAATTAATGTAGGATTTTATTGTACTATGGTTTTAGTATGCAAAGTACTTTTCCTCACTTCATACAAAATGTAATTCAAATGTTGATAATCTTAACATGTGTAAATTGGCTCAAGTGGGTCCATTCTAAAAGGCAGATGCAGATGGCGACAGATGCATTTGACATTAATAATCCTATAACAAAATTCCCCAAGTTTTCTCCAACTCAAGTTCTCAAAATAGAAGGATTCTTTAACTTTTTGGCCAACTAAACCAAAGTATATATATATCCTAAAGTTCCTTCAATTACATTGCATGACCACACTAGTTGGTAGATTTTGAAAATCATGCAACCAAACTGAAAGAAATAATTAACTTGACAACATTTTGTAAGGACACTCCATAATCCTTACATTGTATGACACCAGACAAAGTTAACCAAACTTCACCAACTACACAACCTCATTCTTGGTGTGTTTGAAACTGTGGTGGATGACCATTGTGACACAGTATCACAGTGGTTCCAAACACAGACTCTAGGACTCTGCCAGCAGCCCTTATACCTACCTTAAGGGAACCAAAAGGGGGAAAGAACAATTAAATTATGTAATAAACGGTAAGAGTTTCAGAGATTCAACTTACCGAATGATAACATGTACAAAAGATTTTTAACATACTTCTATCTACCATCACCCTTACATGAGATGAAGTTCATATTACAATATTAATATACTCTTAACCTTCTCATTTCAAATTACAAGCATTATTAGGTAGGCAGTGATATCCAGCAGAAGAAACACATCTTTTTTAGTTATCGTAATGCCATCCATGATAACTTGTTCCGTTATTCTGGTCAGCATTGGTTGAAGAGCTGCTTCCTCCAGTCTCAGAATATTGATTATTGTTTGAACTTGAAGAACGGAATGGCCACAGAAACGAAAATGGATTTCTCCTTCCATTGTTTGGACGGTCACTCTCCCTGCCCCTTGAGCTACTATTTCCACTGTTGTTGTTTCGACTGCTTGTACGAGAACTGACTTGTCCGTGTGGTGGCAACTCAACACGGCAAACAGGACACGAGTTATGCTCAACCAACCAAGGAACAATACAATCGGAATGGTAAATATGGTCACATGGCATCTCTCTGGCTTCAGAACCAAGTTCAAATTTTTCTTTACAAACTGGACAATGTGAATCGGAGCGAAGATGTGCCTGTGTGATCCTAATAGTAGGCATTGCATCAATTGAAGATCGTGCAGCCGGGGGTGGACCACGCCGATCATTCATGGTGAGTTGTTCAATAAGCTCTTCAAGTCCAGAACCCATAAAGTAGTCGCCAAAATCACCACGCCTTGGACCACCTCTCGGGCTTCCATTAGGCAAGTTTAATCCAGGAACTTGGCCATGAAATACTAAAAAAGGACCAGAACTATAAACACCCCAACTCTGTTCAGGAACCGGCACAGATGAACTCGTCCTCCCTCTAACATCAAAGTTTGGGTGCATTCCAGCCATTCTATGCCTCATGAAATTATCAACAGCATCCATAAGCCCAAACCTGTTTTCAGAACCTCTATTCCCCACAAAAGCATGTAGAGCATCAAATAAGTCAGGCATTTGATGAAGCTCACCCGAGCGTGACGGAAGGGTATTTTGAGGTGCAATGCCTCGCATCTCATCAAGTTCTTGTACAAATCCATCGTCACAGTAAGGGCAAACGACGTCTCTCCCTTCAAGCACAATTGGCCGACTGCATTCATAACACCAGTGCGTTGCTCCACTTGACATTCTTCCTTCAACTAGAATTAGAAATAGCAAAATCTAAATCAAAATTCAATTTTCCTTCTGCATCATATCTAAATCTATCCATACAAAAATAAAAACAATAGTATTGGAATCAATAAATGAAAAAAATTCTGAAGATTCAACATTCCAATTGGCTATTCTAGTGTTATACGTGTATGCTTGCTAAACAGGAGTAACATAGTAACACAGTGAAACTGGAACAAGTTATATCCAATTAAACTCAAACCAGCAAAGGACCAAAATAAGATGAAAGTTTTAATTTGACACAAACTTTGGTCTTGCGGTTGACCGATATCAGAACTGAATAAATGATTAATCCAACTCGAAAAAGATTTCTTGAAAATAGACATCAAAACAAGACATGTGAAGAAGGTTTCTTCTAGTTTTTGTAATAAAGTAAAGATAGGCTTGATTAGGTTGTATGCAAATACAGAAGCATATAGGATTTATAAACTAACTTCCAACTTTTAAAAGGAAAGTATAAATCAATTAGGTTTCAACTTAGATGTATATGTAAAAGGACATCAAGTGATCCGAATACTCAATTTACTACTAACAGCAACTCAAGACTACAACAAATGAAGGAACGGAGCTACTACATAAAGACCTAGTTTGGATCAAATTCTAGTTTAGGGGAGCTTCTCAATCAGAATAAGTTTATGCTTTTTCACTTGTAAAAAAGTCATTATAAGTTTATCGGTATTTTAAAAGAAAAATTAAATGACAGTTTTTGTAAAAACTGAGAAATATCAACTTATTTCAAATTAGAACTTAATGGACATACATTGACAATGTAAAACAGTTTTACATTGTCATCCAAATATATCTCTTCATCGCGCCACCCTGCTATTTTAAATCGTAAAATATCTCAAAATATTTATGCGGAGAGATATAATTGGATGACAAAGTAAATCTTTTAATATTCATTAAACTCCTTACAATTATATGAGAAACTATTGTTGAAAAAACTCAGTTATTGCAACATTCTTTCGATATTCATTTTTCCACAAGTGTTTGATTTTTCCAAAAGTACTTGTGGAGAAGTTTGTTCAAATTGGCTCAAAGTCAATCAGTCAACTATATCTTTTAATCAAATCACAAGACACTAAAAAAAATATGAAAATAGTAACATATCACAAAATGAAAATCACTCAGAAATTGAATGAAAACAATAAACCAGATGAACAAAGAACTGTTCCAGCAGTTACAGAAAGAGAAAAATTATGTGCATATTCATCATAAATAAAATCAATTTTCCCCAAATTAATGCAAAAAATTGCAAAATACAAACAATTGTTATCAAAATTAACACAAAAAACAAAGGGAAATTATCATTAATTATAACCTAAGAGACAATAAACAGCAGAGAGAAAACATAACCAAAACCCCAACTGAAATTTTAGGGTTAGAATAAAACACAACAGTTGTAATAAAAGAACAATTTTTTTCAAATGGGGTTTCAATTAATGAACACCCATTTACTCCTATAAGCAGATTAAGCTGAAATTTATACAGAATCAATTAAAAAAATTGCAGAAGAAAGGTTTAGGGTTGATAGAGTGAACTTACAAAAGGAAATAGCAAGAACTCTGAGTTTAGCAACCTGAGATTCTGAGTGTGTCGGAGAGAGAGAGAGAGAGAGAGAGAGAGAGAGAGAGAGAGTTTTGTGCTACTACTGGTGTTGTCGTGCTAAGGAAAATGACATTTGGTTTTTCACGACTTTAGATTTCAGAATAATCAATGACTCTTTCTTTTTTTTGTAATAATAATACTTTTTTGAAATAATAAATAGTTAAGCATGCCAAATATAATTTTTCTATTGAGTTTAATTGATATGCACCGACGGTCATCCAATAAGAAATTACTATTCTTCCATTTCATATGAAGAAAGTGGGGTAAAGTGGGGTGACGTGACAGAATACATGGTTGTCATTTGTTGACAGTGTAAAATTATTTTACACTGTCGATGCATACAAATTAAATCATTTTCTATTTTAAATCATAAAAATTGATATTATTAAGTTGAACATTTTCTAAAACTTAGTATTTATTTGGTATAAGGATCGACTAATTTGAGACATTCATTAATGAGATAATGAGACTGTTTAAAATTAGACTTTCAATTTAAGTAGATCGATTCAACGCATAAAATGGCACCGAAAGAATTTAAACTTGTACTTAGATTATATTATAATCTAGATACATTCATTCTACAATGAACCTGAAAAGTAAAAAAAAAAAATTATATATAGGACTGAAGGAAATACTTTACCATAAAAAATATAATATTAGTAAAAAAAAAAAAAAAAGGAAAGAAAATAAGGTTGATAAATTCCATGGAAGTTGGTTATTTCCACACACAACAAAAATCTTGGTTATTTCCACGTAATAAAATTAAATTAAATAGTATACAAAGTTAGTAGGTAGTTTGTCAAATGTAAATTTAATTTCCAACAAAAGAAAATGTAAATCTTTTCTATAAAAAAAATGTAAACCTTTTAGTTGATTCTTTTTCTATATATTTCTTATTAGTATTACTCATTCTATCTTTTTTCTGTACATGTCATATTTAGTTTTTTATCGCATAAATTAAAAATTACTAAATTATAAATAAAGTACTCATTCTATCTTCTTTTTATCATGATCATTCCTTGCAATAAAGTAAAACGATCTATATTGATTTCAACTTATATAAGGGAATAAATGTTAGAAAAAGAGAAACACTTATTTAGACACAACTATTTGGGCACACAATTTAGGCACACATACATAAATCAAAAAATTAAAGAAAAAATAAAATTATCACATCAAATTCTATTACTTTAATCATTTTTCTTTAATTTTAATAGTATTTCTTATGAGTATGTGTCTAACAACTAATATTTATGTTTGCGTCTATTAAAAAATTGCTCATAATTTTGGTAACTAATATTTATACAAGTCTTTCTCCTTTCCTAGTACCGTAGTAGCAAAGTGCAAACACTTGCTCACGTTTGAGGTATAGACATAATTAAAGAAGCACGGGTGCAGAGCAGAGCCATGTTTTGGGACCCCTCCTAGGCTCCTACTAATGATCGATAGTTATTTTACTAGAAATTAAGCTGCACCAATTCATCTTTTGTTAAGAATATACTTACAAAATATAAATATAAATATAAATATAAATAAGTCAAAGAAAGTTGATGTATTTGATTTAAAATTAAAACTAAATACATTCATTTTTGTTGACCACATTTTGCTTATGTTTTGTAACGGATGGAGTAGTTATTTCTTAGCATTTCTATTAGTTTGTTAGAGTTAGTTATTAGTTGGTTAATGCCCAAAATTGTTCTATATAAGAGCTACTTTTGTACTATTTTCTTAATCTTTTATCAATATTTGATCAAATTTTTACCAATCCTTTTTTAATATATGAATCCTTATGATTTCTATTATCTAAAAAATTTTATGAGTTTTTCTTCTCTTTCTTCAAACTATGAAAATCTTAATATGGTATCATCGCCTCGGTTTCGATCATCGGAAACACGTACCGCTTTCGCCATTACACCGATACCGAAGAAATCCTTCATTGTTTATCACCAAGAAATTTACACTGTATTTTTTAATCCGCCTTCATTTCTAATGGTTTACTCCATTATTTGTCACTTGTGGAAGAAATCTTTACCCTTTCCACTCTTCAAAAATCACTACAAGAACCTTCAATTCAACCTATGAATCAACAAAAACTATATTTATTTGATTTTATTTTTTTTAATAGAGATATTTATTTGATTTATATTATATGTTATAACTATTTGATATATCCATCCTAAAAAAAACATATCAGCTGTCAAGTGATTTATCATTATACGTGTGTTAATTGTTATAACAAAACCATATTATTACTTGTTTAATTATTTTTGTTCATTAATATTACTGTTTAATTATTAATCTCTTAAAAGTCAATTCAGATTGGTCATTGGTAAATTAAACTTTAGGCTTAAATGCAATTTTAGTCTCATTATTTTATAAAATGTGCAATTTTAGTCCCTTTATTTTGTTTTACACAATTTTGATATTCGTATTTTGTTATGTGAAATTTTTGTTTCCCTATTTTAAAAAATTTAGACATGTGGTCCTTCTCTTCATTTAACTTTCAATTTTTGCGACTTGACATATACTTTAAATGATGACATGATACATACTTTAGACTTAAATATTGACAAAATAGGGGACCAAAATCGCGCAAAAAAAATATAAACAGATTAAAATTGTGCAAAATAAAATAGAATCAAAATTATGCATTTTATAAAATAGGTATCCACCATAAGCCATAAAATAGAATAATTGATTTTCTCAAGTAACCGACTAGACCAAAATTGCAATTAAATCCGAGTGGAGGATCTAAAACCCTCAAGGAATATGGTTATGTATCAATGGGTGATTGATATTTTTAAGAGCAAGTGAGCAATTAATATGGTTCATGTATCAATGGATAATTGTTATTTTTAAGAAAATAGACTCATATAAATATCAAATTACTTATAAATATGGGACATTAAAATATTAAAAATTAATTTAAAATTTGTATGGACATACATGAGTGACAGATAATAGATGTAGCAAGTAATGTAAAATAAAGAATTGAATAGATCCACCAACATTAGGCAAGACCATGGATGATTGAAGTAGATAGCCAAGCTTTTGCCAAGAAATTACTGTATAAATATCCATTAAAAACCAAGACAAGGTGATGATGTATGTGTAATGTCTCCAAAGTATAATTGATTTTGTCGTGTAATATATATTTAGGCCTACCAACTTTATGTCACCCATTTATATATGCAAGTAAGTCATGAATTCTGATTTGGACATTTCTTTGACCTGCAACTTTGGCAAATTTTATTATTATTTTAGCCACTGTTTTCCAATGTGTAGTTATAAGATTTAATGTAGACTAGTGTAGCATTTAAATAGTTAATAAATTATTTTATTTTTTTATAGGCAATTTTGTCATTTCCCTAATAAAAAAAAGGATAAATCAATAGAGAAGAAATGATGAGGGTGGAAGAGAGAAGGATATGAAATGACAAAATTGTGTATAGATGTTATATTTTTGTCTAAAAAATTGTGTCCAAATATTATTTTTCTTATTTATATTATATTTTTGTTTATGATTTCTTGTCTATCCTCTTTATTAAAGTAACTTCTATGATCAGATACAAGTTGAGAGTCGGACATTTGAATTTATATATTTATAATATAAATATTGCTCGAAATAAGATAGAAGTGGTTAACTTTGGTTATAATGTTTGATTCTGGTACGGTGAATACAAGCTCTTGGTTCAATTGATTATGGTGGTGAGTAGCGATAAATGTACGTATAAAAGATGATAGCACTCGACGCTTAAATTAGTATGAAATTAAAATGAAGCTAAAAGAGGTTAGCACCTTACTATTTTTAAAAAATGACTCATTTTTATAGCGTCCACTACTTAAGTAGTAGAAATATAAAATGAGATAAACGTATGACGCACGGGTAACTTATAGGATGATAGAAGTAAATTTCTTCCAAAAGTATTTGAGGTGCCGATTGCAAAAAAACCAGTTTATACTTTATTCTAATTATAATTAAGGGTTCAATTTAAAATCCATTTCATCAATAACTTAATATTCTTTTTAACAGTATCAATAACTTATTTTTAATATTTTCAATTATCATTCTAACTTCAAGTGAACTACTGATTTAATATTTTCAATTATCATTTTAGAAGCTCCAAATTTAAAAACATCAAGTTACCATATATAATTTTACAACACATTCACTTTTATATTAAATTAAATTTAAATTTTAGATAATATAGTTCTGAACTATCAAAATAAGAGCGCATTGTGCGACTATGTGCGTGTGTACGTACGAGTGTCTTACTAGTTTTAAGCAATAAAAATAATAGTATTAAAAAATATGTGTTAGAGAAATAGAGAATGTATTGTTAGCAGCAATATTCAAAATAATATGTAGCAAATCAATTGTATGATAAAAAAAAGTATGTTTTTAGATTCACACTCCCCTGGTTTAACACTATAGTACATTCACCTCCTATCCACATATGTAAAGCTATTTTGCTTTAAGCAATCAAGACAACGAAACCTTTTAAGTGGTTTGTTAATAATGTAGTTGTAGGGACTTTGTACCAAACAATCAATGCAGACAACTAAATGTGAACAAACAATTATTTTTCTTTCTCTATAGTCTATTTAAAAAAGAACATGAACATATGGGGACTTTATTGAAGCCAATATCATTTTCTATAACCAACATTAAAAGTACATGAAGGTGAAGCCTAGGGGCTGTGGAAAGCAATTCAATGGATACATCAATTACAATTCTAAAATGTTACTTATCATTGAATTAAATTCTCAAGGTGGTGGACTATATAAATTATCCACAAGATTTAATACTATTACTACTTATTTTAAGAAAGGATGCTCTCCATTGAAAAAAGAACTTGAGAAAATAATGTGTGCATTTAGATCATTGAATTATAAACACGTGATAATATTTTAATTTATAAAATGAGAAAAGTTAGTCAATAATTAAGATGTAATAATTGAGAAAATTTGAGAAAAGTTAATCATTGTTTTCCAATGTGGAATTATAAGATTTAATGTACTATTGCATTGAATGAGTTAATCATTTTTTTTTCAAGGTATTCAACCGAATAATGTTTTTGAGTCACTCTCGTCTGAGTTGGTACATTTTAGTTTTGCTTTCATGTGTTTAATTATAGGGTAAAATGGTGTTTACCCCCTGCAAAATAGGTGACTTCTGGATTACCCCCTGAAAAAAATTTCGTTTAGATTCCCCCCTTATAAAATTTTGTTTTTTAGATTCCCCCTCTAAAACACTACGTGGCAGCTGACTGTGCAAGAATCTCCACGTGGCAGAAGGAATCTACACGTGTCAGCTGCCACATAGGAAAATCAACATTTTTTTTAAAAAAAATGCCACGTCACTTTTGCCAAATATTTTTTTTTTGAAATTGATTAAATTAAGTTTTTTTAAATTTTTTATTGCCACGTCAAGTGTACTGAACCATTGGATTTCTTTTCATTGAATGAAGCTTTCACTTTCATATTAACTCCACCTTCAACCCTCTTGGAAGAATTCAACCTCAAAACATTCAACTCTGAAGTACTTGATTGCAATTTCTTTGATATACTTTCATTGTTGTCTTCTACAGCTGAACTTTTGGAACATAAACAACCCATTTTGCAGCAGCAAGATATAATAATATAATAATAAACACTTCTACTATGTAATATATAGTAATAATACAATTACAATTTACAATATCATCCTTCAAAAACAACAATTTTTCAATCATGAATTTTTTAACAATCCAGCAAGATATAGTCACACTAGATAGAACTACAACTACCAATTTTTTAACAATCCAAAAGCAAAGATTGAAACTTTTCAATTATGAATCCAATATTTGAAGATTCCAAACTGACCCAATTGAATTCTGAAGCAGTAAACTTAGAATCCAATAGTGACAGAATCTTTATGGCAAATCTCTTCTTCTACCTTCTTCATCTCCCTCACAACAACATCACCTTAAAACTTAAACCAAAACCCAGAAATCTTTGATTTTTCTATACTTGTTCAGATCTATGTTTCTTGTTACCAAAACGCGACGAACAAGTTGTCATTGTCTTGCTCTGTCTCTTGGGAGTTCGCCATGAAGAATCAACACCAACCGAAATTCCAGGACTATTCTCTTGTTTCCCCTTAGTCGCCGGAGAAGCATCAACGATCTGATTTCCGGCGATTGAAATGTCGCAACCACGCAGGGGATTCGAGAAGAAGAAGAAGAGCGAAAGGGTGTTGGTGATGGATATGGAAGGTCGTTACCTTCCATTGATGGAAGATTTGTGGTGTTGTTGGTCAAAGCTGGAAATGAAAACGGAAGAAGAAGAAAAATAGATCATCTTTCTCTTTAATTTTTTTTTTCTTTTTTAAGAACACAGATCTTTGGTTTTTTATTTTAGGAATTTTTTTTATTAAAAAAAGAAAAAAATTTATTAATTGATGTGGCAATAATTTTTTATTTTTAATTTAAAATTTCCTACGTGGCACTGACTTGACACGTGGAGATTCTATCACGGTCAGCTGCCACGTTGTGCGTTTGGGGGGAATCTAGGAAAAAAAAAATTTGCAAGGGAGGAATCTCAACGAATTTTTTTCCAGGGGGTAAACCAGATCTCGTCTACTTTGCAGGGGGTAAACACCTATTTACCCTTAATTATATTTGTGATTGTTAAATAATTTAACATGTCTACGATTCAAGTGTGACTAAACTTGAGGAAATATTTGTAAAATTTACGGTTCAATTCTCCCCAATTGTAATCAGAACGGAGTTAAAATCATTTGATGCTAAAACTAAAACTGATCTCTGAACCAGATTAGACATTCCAATGGCCAGATACTAGTAGTGGAAAAAAAATCTAAATTTTAATCATAGTTCAATTGTGACTAAACTGCAGATTTTTTAGACTAAAGTAATTATAAAATGTAGAATCTAACATTGAACCATCATCAACATGTCTATGTTGACATTCACTTTTGCCACCCTACTAATTTTCTCGTGTATCCTATAATTTTATCAAAATACTCCAGTCCGTTACTTAGGTAGCGGATAAACCCAAAAACATCATACCATTATAACATCCACTACTTAAATAGCAGACATTATTTATAAAAAATTATTCATTCTTACAACATCCACTACTTAAATAGCAGAAGAGTAAAATGAGAAAGATGTAGAGCGCGCAAATAATTGATAGGATGACAAAAGTAACTGACGTCTATATTTCCTTACTTCAACATGATAAATGGCCTCAGTTAAGATGTTAAGGTCGTTTGTTATTTGTGCATGTCTCTTCTCAATTAATTAAAATGTTTACTGAATTCAATTCAATTCAATTCGCTAACCACATAAAGATGAAAGATCCCAAAGTTAAATATCATTCCACTAAACTTTGAGCCTCCTCATTGTAATTTTAGCTATCAAATACAATGGTCGAAATTTGTATTACTCTTTTTATCAATCGCAAATTGCAGATCTACAGTAAATCTATACAATGGTCAAAAGTACCTGACCTAATCGTGAAAGCAACCAAGCAAAGATGAACACCATATGCAGTCTTTTTTAGACCAGTTTTAAAAAAGGGCGCCAGTTCTATGGTTACACCAGTTTTTTCCAGTTTAGAACGATTCAAACAGTTTCTTTTCTATCAAATTTAGTGTTTTGTTCTTTCAAATTTTACCGTGTCTAACCAAACTGGTGGCGAGCACAGTTCGCAATTAAACCGGTCAAACCAGCCGATCCAATTTTTAAAACATTTATAAAAAATGGTTGAAGCTATAGAAGGTATCCTAAAACACTGCGGATTTCCTATAATCACATTCATCAAACCACCCACATTATTTCATTTTCACTTCATAGCCTTAAACTACAGTAGTTTTTCACTTCAAGGCCAACTCTAGGGTCTGATATCCACCACAACACCTTACAAGTCCAGTAATGGTATTTCATATATTATATTATAACATTTCATAGAAGATTCGACGACAAAAAAAAAATGGCGGCTTGGGAGCTCCTATTAGAGAATCACCAAATTACTCTCCCAAGCCAAAGGTGGTGATGATTTAGGAATATGTTCTTGGCCTACCATCACTTCATTCCTAGCATGGCATATTTAACTTCATATTGTATATAGACTCAATATAGAGTTCTAAACTTATCAAAAATAAGATAGACTGGTATATGGTTTCAGTGATTAATCCACAAATGTGGTGTTTGCCATGAATAACATTAAATTACCATAAAACATCTCTATCTCTTTCACTCACTCCATACAAATCTTGTAACAAAACCACCACCGAAACATCAAAGACAAAACAAAAGAGTAGATGGGGGAGGGGAGGAAAACTATCAGAAAATAACAGGCTGATTAGCCGCTTGAAAATGGCCATTTAAATTTTGTTGAATGCAACAATGTCGCAACTCTGGACGTACTCATTAATTGGCTCCACAGTGAGTTTTTCTTCAATGAGATCATCCACAGATACGAGGTCGTCAACAATGGTCAACATGATCTGCAACTTCTTGATTCCGTATCCGACAGCAACCAACTTAGCTGTAACATTTGCAACAAACCATTTTAATCAGACAGTTATTTACTTTTTATAGAAGGTGGATTGCATTGAAACATGCTTATGAAAGATTGATGAAATTTTAAAGTTTTTAACATACATGCTCCCCAGGTTAAACCGGGAATCTCAACACTGCGAACAGCCTCTTCGAGCTTCTTCATGTCAGTCTCGTCATCCCAAGGCTTAACATCAAGCAGAATGGAAGATTTTCCACCTATTAAAATAACATGTCACTTGATGAGTTTCAAATATACTTTAAAGCAAGAGATAAATTTTAAAAATATATTTTTTATGATTCTGTCACACAAGTCACCATAACTTTCAACCATATAACAAAATATTCAAACCACGCCAAAGAACATGGCAAATTAAGAGCACGTTCAATGACAGCTTTTTCTCGACAATATATTAATGTTTCACGTAAAATAAAAGTTCCTTAAGACTAAAATGAAAGCTTACTTTCTTTCTTCTTGGCAGGCTTCTTAGAAGCCTCCCTTTCCTCTGCTGCCTTCTTATCCTCTTCTGTTTCATCACCAAAGAGGTCAAGATCATCATCATCTTCCTCAGCAGCTGGTGCAGCCTGGAAAACAAATCCAAATAATCAAATTAGTTAAAGTAGTTCCTTCAGCGACTTAAATTCAACTATAACAACAATAACTGAGGCATCTGAATAGAGTCTAAAGTTTCAAAAAAAGTGTATATTATACAATTATAGATTACAAGCACTACCCCTTTATTGTTACTAGCTTAGATAACAGCAGTATCACTTGGTAAACATCTCTATCTCAATTAGGCACAATTAACCCAAGAACAATTTAAGTTGCTTCATTTTTAGTATGCCGTGTCAAGTCCAAACTCCAAAGTAAATTATAGTATTTACAACTTACAACTCTAAAATACAAATACAAGAAAAGGCTGCCTATAATAGATCTACAATGATCCAACAGTTTCCTCAATCTCACTATGACAAGAACTACAAATACTGGTTGCCCTTACTACAACTCTAAAACATTATTCATGTTGCAATCTTCGCTAATAAACAATCCCACAAAAAACAATTGGTCAAAAGTTGGTTTGATCCAAACTGACTTCACAAATCACAATTAAAAATATAGTACTTTTAGCAAGTAATGTTTAAATACAGTATTCCTTTAAAAATTTAGAATGATTGCAGAGTCATCAACACTGTGATCATAATCAATACCAAATTTTCAGTAACAGTACACACTATACGAAAACATATTAATTTGGTTAAAAAACCAGATACAAGTTGTATATGAATGCCATGTTTGTCTAAGCTTCTAGCATATTATCACTTAACATGAAAAGCTTATAAATTATTAGCAACCATGAAATTAAGATGCAACAGATGCTGATTTCAAATTATAAAAAATCTCATAATCATTGAAAGATCATTACAAATTTTCTGATTCCACAAATACTTATTGCAAAACTTCATCCAAAGTAACTCTAATAAAACAATTAAAAGAAACACAAATCAAAAAGTAAACCATGCAACTTTTTTGTAAAAACAAAAAAACCAATAAACACAAAATTAAAATTAAGATTGATGCATACCGCTTGAGCAGGTGCTGCTGCAGCTGAAGCAGCAGTGAATTTCACACCTTGAGCTGTTCCAGGGAAACTAATCACACAAAATCAAAATTAGCAAATAATAATCAAATTAAACAAATCTAAACTCAGATTTAAATCAATAATTGACATACCTTGTAGCAAGCTTTGAAGAAACAGCATCATACCAAGTAGCAACATTAGGAAAAGAGCCACTTGGCTTTTCAGTAACAGCTCCATACACTTTGATATCATCCTTTGTCAATTGATCCCTAAAATTTCAAAACCCAAATCTCAGAATCAATAAAAAATCAATCTTTTAAAATCAAAACAATAAAAAAAGTTGAAATTGAAAGGGTTTTAGGGTTTATTACCCAGAAATATAGGTTTTTCCAGAGAGGAATTCATTGAGGGATTTGAGACCTTCCTCTGTGTGTAGATCTGAGAAGGTAACAGCCATTGGAGTGAATTTGTGAAGAATCGGTGGCGGAGGAGTGAAGAATAGAGTGTATGGAGTCTTGAGTGTTGAGCGGAGATAGAGAAAGATTCAACCTTTAATTTATACTATGCATAATCTCAAACCCTAAATCAGGGTTTTTTTTTTTTTTCAATAACAAAGATTTTGTTATTTCTATTTTTTTGAATAAAAATATTCTTATTTGATTCGGATTTATGAGATTTTTATTTTCTTATGAAATTTCTTATTAGTTTTTTCTAAAAAAAATACTTATTAATTTTAAAATAATTGTTCATTTACTAGTTTTAATGTATATATTATTCTAATTTTTTCCTCAAATTCTTCAAAAAAAAAAAAAGTTTATAGAAAGAAAAATTGTTATATAGTTGATTTTTTTAATGACTTATTTTTGAGCTAACAACTTATACAAATAAAAGTTTTTAAGTATTATTATAAATATGTCAAGGTACATTATGAAAAAAAAAAAAAAATAGCTTACAAGAATACAGTTTTCGTTTGTAGAAACATATAAGTTAGTATAAAATTTTATTTATTTGTATAAATTATTTTGCATAAATTCAAAAATAAGTTATTTCAGGGCCCTTAGGGTCTGTTCGGATTAGCTTATTTTTTATCATATATAAAACAGTTTATTCAAATAAATACGGTTTTATGTTAATTTATAAGTTCTCACTGTTGAAAACTGTATGTTTATAAGTTAGTTTTTCATAAGTTATCATTACAAACTTATAACAACAAATAAAAATTTATTTATTTACATAAACTGTTTTAAAAAAACTCAAGATTAAGCTAATTCAAACGGGGTATTAATCTATGTAAAAGAACTTTAAATGACATTCATTATGTAATGGGGGAGTTTATTTTATTATCTTGTTATACTTATGGTTCGTTTGGTTGGAAGTTTTTGGAGGGGAGCGGAGGGGAGGTGAGAGAATATTTTAAATTTTTATGTTTGGTTCAATTTTTTAACGAGGGGAGGGAAAGGGAGAAGTAATTTATTTTTTTACTCTTAACCTTATAAACTCAAAATAAAGATTAAATTATAATTGATATATTACGTCAAAAAAAATATAATGGATATATAACAAAAAAAAATCTAATGAGTAGAAAATCTAAATATTTTTTGTTGTAAAAAAAAAAAACCTAGAATTTTAATATTCCAACAAGGATAATTTTGAATTTTAATAAAGAAATGAGGGTAATTTTGTCAACATAATAAATTATGTTTTACCTCGCCTCCCCTTCTTAAAAATCCCTCCCCTCCCCTCATCTCCCCTCTCATCCTTCTCAGTTGAACCAAACAAGCCCTTAGGTACGCCTATTTCCTTTTTTTTGACAAATTTTTAAACTCAAAGTTTAAAGCGAATAATCTTGAATAGTTTTTTTTTTGTCAATTATAAATTGTTGTCCTTTAAATTAGGGGTGACCAATCGTTAGTTGGTTCAGTGATGATTAGCGCTGAATTTAGTAGGGAAAACTACAGTTCGATCCCCCACAATTGCGATTGGTAGGGACTGAAACCAGTTGATGCCAGAACTGATCTCCGAACCAAATTAAACTGGTGGTGCAAATAAAGTAAAAAAAGTTAGGGGTGAAGGTAGCTTAATTAGTTTGAGTTAAAAATTAAATGAATTAAAGAAGTTTAAAGTTTAGAGTTCAAGTTAATGTTAACAAATAATTACTAATGTTAGCGGTTTTAAAAAAGTTAGATATATCCCGTTAAAAAAAGAAGAAGATAGATATATGTAATAAGTTAGTTATTTAGATTTTTTTTTTGTGCAAAGTTATTCATCTAAGCAACACAATGTTTGCATTATTTAAATTTTTTTTAAATAAAATTTAAAAATTCATATGAATCTCCATGCTCACATTCATCAACATTCATCTTCAACCCCAAATTTAATAACTCACGCTTCATTTCTTCTTCCTCTTTAATAATTCGATGTCTGGGCTATGTTTCTTGTTACTCACTAATTTAATCGTAAACAGAGAAATGAAATGAGGATTAACGATTCATGCTAGTTAAGAGATAATGTGAGCAAAGTTAATAGACATACACAAATAGTGTAAAATAGTTGTATACCATGGCATTAATCAATAAGTAGCAACACCAATTTACTATATCATATAAATAATTCAAGAAAAATGCTAACTAGTGCTTATGGGGCACTAGTTAGAAAGTTAAATAAGATATGAATGTATTGAAATTTGTGTATTATATTTTTTATAAGTATAAAAAATATTTTTTCAATATAAAAATTACTCCTTTTGAATTCTTAACTAATGCCCCAAACACTAGTTAGCATGACCCTTAATTAAAAATAACTTTGTCATTTATTGGAATACAAGATACGTATAAGTGTAAGAGTATATATGGGTGCGTGGCAAAGTGGACCGGTCCGCCCCGTTTAGGGCCACCCAGTCTAATTCCGCTCAAAAATAGAATAGTGCGGGTCAACTTAGGTGTTTGGACTCAAACCCGTCCTTTTATTGGCAAGTTGGCGGGTCGGCCCGCCTTTTTTTTTACAGTTTTAATTACTAAATTAGTTCCAAAAATTATTAAACAGTATCAAAGAGGCCAACAAAAGATATTTTTTAAGAGCACATAATAGAACTTCAACAATACTAAAAACAAACACACAAATTAAATGAAAACAAACACATATTAAATTACATTAAAACACCAAACCAATCCAATTGGTTCAATGTTGATATGACAATGTTAAGGCAAAAACATTAAAACAACTTCACAATACCAAAAACTATAACTATAATGAACATTTTAAGAATGGAAATAAACAATAAGTAAAAAAAAAAATTCACCCAAGTAAAAAAAAAGTTTGGATTGAGCTCCTTAAGATGACTAATTGCCCTCATCTAAATAAATAACTTTTTTTTAACAAAACCTGCGGGCAAGACCGTCCTGTCCCATTTTTTAAGCGGGTTAGACCGGGCATGCCAACTTAAGGTACTGATCCAAAAACTTCAGCTCAGTCCATCCCAAATGGAGGGTCAAATGGATCGACATAGTGAGCTCGACCTATTTTGCTACCTCTAGTAAGACTATTTTATATTCTATTTTTTTTAATAGTGACACAACATAGTTTTAATCAAAGCCTTCCATTTCAATCTTCTTAAAGGAGTGAGTGCGACATTTTCAAAATTTAACCAACAAATAATTCCTATTCATAGGAAGTTTAATCAAATAAAATATCTTGGCCTGTTCTGTTTGACACTACTAGTACAAGGAAATTACCAGGACAATCAGATAGAGACAATTATTTAGGAACATGATAAGCTAGTTAGCTTAGATTTTGCCAAAAACAAACATTAGAATTTCAGCTAACCCATTATTAAAAACCAATAATTATTTTTAATTAGTAGAACAATTTAGTACATATACTAATTACTAAATGGTCACTTAGGAAGTTAGCATATACTTGATGTATTCAAGAAATGCTATTTAAGAATATGTTATGACACTCTTCACACATTAACTAGAACCATATTACTACTTCTTTAGTAAGAAAAAGAAAAGTGTAAGCGTTTCTTATTATTGATATGGTATTGCAAAGTGTTGTTGTGATCCATGATACATGTAGAAAAATTAATTCAAAAGTTTTTCATTGGGCTCCTAATGGATTATCATTGAACTCAGGAGACAACCTCACTCTAATTGCAGTTCTTCACCAGGTCATCACTCCTTGTAAGTATATAACTTTCCATGAATTGTAGGAAGCTTATGAAAAGTTTCTTTTATTTATATTTTATTTTATTTGTATAACGTACAATTTTTTGAATTTTTTTTATCAACCTTATGGTCCCACTCTCAGGAGAAGGGGCCTCCAATAATCTAAAATTTGAATGCAAGTAAAGTCTAACAAAAAACTGTTCATACGAATTTGGATTCGCCCAAATAATTCGTCTTAGAAAAAACTTATTAACAACTTGAACTTTGTGTAAAGATTTTTACCTGCATGCAACTAATCACATTTTACTATGCAGATATTTGTTAAAATATTTTAAGAATTAACTTAACAAACTTTCATAATGTGACAATGTTATAGACTTCTATGTAAAAACGTGTTAGTACATGTCTAGATATCGTTGTTAGCATGACAAAATCACGGTGACACCGTGATTTTATTGAAATTCAAAATATAACTTTTGTCAAAATTATGGGAATCACCGTAGTTCTGCCAAAGACATCATAATTTCAAACATACACTTGCATTCACAATATAAAGTCATTTTCCTAATAAGTGGACGCCGGCTACATAGATCAAACGACGCCATAAAGTTGAGTTATTTACTTTTGTATCGATAACGTCGGATAATTGCAAATCTTGTCCACATCATATGCATTTTACTAATCAATCCATTTTTTGGTAGTGGGATGCAAAATCAGTGTTGATAGTAGATTAGCATTTGGAGCAAACAAGAAGATTATTGAAGCAGAAGTTGCAAGAAAGAAAGAAGAATATATGCAAAATGAAGAGCTTGCTTATATTTTTGAACTTTATAAATCAATGCAGGTAAAATTAATACAAGATTATGATTATTTAACTGAGTAAGCTACCAAATGTAGCACCATAAATATTTGTCCTATGTTTTTCCTGATTTATGTTTTATCTTTATGTTTAGTTTGATTTAAGTATGCATTTATGGTGTTTGATTATATGCCCCAAAAGGGATTAGTAGTTTGCTGATATAGAATTTTGTGTAAAAACTAAAGCTTATGGTGGCAGCTACGAGCCACAACACTCTCTTTCGACAAACAACTTTCATACATGTGGTTAATTTGAACAAATTTATGACCACTTATAGTCGAATTGTGCCTTTGCTCGTGCAGAAGTGAGAAAATATAATCCGTAACTGGATAGAAATTAAGACCGTAAAATATGGTTTTCCTTTGCCCTTTGTCATGGACCATGCGCGGAAGATTTTGTTTTGTTTGCTGGGATTTAGAGATGGGTTTGTTAATATCCTCTTAGGTTTGTGCTACTCAAAATTTGTTTTAATTAACTTTTAGGGTCGACTTTAGTTTGTGGACGGAGAAAGCCGTAACACAGTTTATTCGAATTTGGTTGTATAATGTTGTATACAAATTTTGAAGAAAATGTCACATGTTAATGTTAACTATTATTGTGCATCATATTTTTCAGATTGTATTTAATATAGAAATAGCTATTGGATCTTCACCTAAGGCTGTTGCATTTAAATCAGCCACAAAGTTAAGGGCTACATGGTTGATACTAGACAGGTTAGATCAAATTAAACTAATAAAAATCTATACAAAGTTACAAACTATATATAACCTCATATCAATGAAAAATGCACCTTGGTCACAGGAAAATGAAGAATGATGAGGAATACTTACTTAAGAAGCTTTATTGTGGCATATCAAGAATAAGGAGTTACGACAGAATTGTACGTATAAGACGACCGATCGATACGCCTCAACAAAAAAGATCATATAGAAGCTCTCAAACATATACTACCAGTATATCAAATGACTTTTCAACTGACTTAGAGTTTTTCACCATTGACATTTTAAACAATAGTAAGTCCTTCAATACCTTTAGATTTTTATTTGTCCTAACCCTCCGGTTCGTATGGGAAGGACCTTGGTAATTCAAAATTCGGCCTTAAGGTATATAAAGTCTGACCAATAATTCATTCAATAAGTTAAAGTTAGCTAGAATTTGCTTTTATTTTCAACTATCAAATATGCTTATTCTTCTTATATTCCAATCTGATAAGAGTATAACATAATATTCTAAGATGAATTTCAACTACTAGGTGATGTAAGCTATCAGATGTATCATGATCAAGGACAGGGACAGGATTTCAAAGAGACCAATAACAAAATGCAAGAACATGTAAGCTTGAGCACAGAGGTGTATCCTAAAAGTGAAAGATACTTATATTCTGGTGGAGCTAGGAACTTTTTTCTAGGAGGGGCTAAAAAATATACAGTATGTGAACAATTTTTTAAATTTTGAGTAATTTTCACAAATATTAAATTAATTTCAAGCATTATGTCCTCACTTTAGGGGAAAGGCATTAATATTGATGTTGTTGTATGCTTCTATGGATCATTTACATATCACACATCAGTTAATAACTGTTTTCAAAATGCAAACAGAGGAATTAAATATATCTATCAAATAAAATTGTATAGCCAAAAAATTCATAATGCAAATCAATTCTCAGAAATGAAGAAGAAAAAAAACAAAAGAAAGAAAACTTGAATGGTAAACACTATAATCCTTCATAAATCACTTAGGATGGAAGGTTTTTCCATATATAACCGCGGCTAAGGTATCCTTTATATCGTGCGGAATCTTGTCACGCAAGTTATTGCTACCGTCATTGTATGATGAACTTAAGTCAGGCAAATGATCTGAATCTATGTTTTTTCCATTGTGCGGAAGCTTGTTATATTCGTTGCCTAATGAACCTAAGTCGGACAAAGTATCCCAATTTATGTCTCCCTCATTTATAGCCGCGTCTAAGGTATCATTTACATCGTGTGGAAGCTTGTCATTCGAGTTATCGTTACCGTCATTGTCTAATAGTCTTGAGCCATGTCGAAGATATGGATCTGTAAAATTGTTACCTAAATTTGCTCCAAAATCATTCTCAAAAGAAATTGGCTTCTTCCCTTTTTCATCAACCAAATTTCTATATGGAGAAACTGATTCTGTCATCTGATATTGAGCCTCCTTAGGTGGTGGAAGTGGATTTTGAGGATACTCACCTAAGTCCATATTTTGAACGTATGAACATGGTGGGAGTGGATTTGGCACCATGGTAAATTGCGTACTAGAAGTTCCATTGCCAGCCCTGAAATAGATGAATGTAATTGTAAATAAAATTAAATTTAAGATATAGTTTTTTTTTATAAAAATAAAAAGAATAGGAGAAAGATAAATTATTCTTAATCATGGCAATACTACTTCATATTTTACAACATTTTTATACGAGATTTGAACTATGCCCATTAAAGTAATAAGGTCAAACTTTTATCGAGCAAGCTGACACCTAATAGACAAATTAGGAGACTGTTTGTTTTAGATTGAGAGATCAAGGTGTGTCACACTTGTCATGAAGTTAACCGGTATGCGGATGCAGCAAACATGAGGTGTCATCAAGAGGATGGATTGATTTATTATGAGCTTTGTCCAACTCAAATTAGTTCTTTATTGGTAGCTGATGCTATGGGGATTGCTATCCCTCGTTTAATGTCTGTTTAATTTCTCTTTGGGCTTCGGCCCCCTTTGTATAAAAAAGAAAAAAAGTGGCATTGGCATTGGATAATACATACTCACCTATTAATGCATGTTGGGGTAGTAAGATTCCTTGTAGAAATACTTCCCACATTACTGTTGAGCATATTTGAATCATAAACCAACTCTGGAAGCTCCTTATTTGGGACTTGGAATGAGTTTGAAAGCTGTTCATAGTTGTTTTTATTTATCTCATCAGATATTGATGGATATTTTCCATATAAACTATGATCCAATGGAGGAAGTGAATAGTTCATATTTTGATATGGTACCCTGCCCAAATGCATATAAGAATTTCCAATAACAGCCCTGAAATTGATGAATGTAAATTTAAAATTAACATATATTTTTTGTTTTGAATTCAAAAAGTTGGAGAATGACAATTATTCCTGCCTCAAATACTTAATATAAAAAAATTTATTTTTTAGATTTATTTAATGATGATTGATGTATCAGGTTAATAGACCAGCTCCATCAATCATCGAATGAATCTAAAAAAATAATAATATTTTATTATATTAAGGGCAAGGGAAAGTATTATTAATATTATTACTCACCTATTCCTTGTTGGGATAGTATGATTGCTCGTAGAAGCACTTCCCACATTATTGCTGAGCATATTTGAATCATCAACCCACTTTGAAAGCTCCTTATTTGGAATATCAAATAAGTTTGGAAGTTGTTTAGAGTTGTTTTTATTTATCTCATCATATCTTGATGGATATTTTCTATCCATATTTTGACTTTCAAAATATGTTGAGACTGGAGATGGATTTGGTACCCTGGCATCATGCATAAAAGAAGTTCCAATGCTATCCCTGAAATTCATGAATGTATCAGTAAATTTAACATATGGTTTTTCTAAAAAAAAAAGGAAAAATAATTATCAAATGAAAAAAGAATATTTTTATTAAAGTTAAATTGCATTTTCGGTTTTCTAAATTTCTAAATTTTAAGTTTCAAAATAGCAATTTTGACCCTTTAACTTTATCTTCAATTGCAAAAAAAAAGACCCGTATTGATTTTGACAAAATAAACCCTTATGTGGATTTTTTTTAAGTTCATATGCAAGCTATGATTATTAATACAAATAAACATTGGGTCATGCTAACTAATGCCCCCGGGGCACTAGTTAAGGATACTAAAACAAGTAATTTCTCATTGAAAATAGTATTCTTTATATTTCAAAAAAGTGAATTACACAAGTTTCAAGAATATTTTACCATATTTAGTTTCTTAACTACTGCCCCTGGGGCACTAGTTAGCATTTTCCATAAACATTAACTAAACTAAAAAACAATACCAGTAACAAAAAGTGAGTAATTAATATGATATTTACAAATTTAGGGATCAAAACTGCAATTTTCAAACTTGAGGGGGCAACATATTCAGACCGTGAAAGGGGACAAAAAGTACTATTTTTCAATTTGGGGGGTTCACTTTTACAATTGAAGATGCAGTTAATGGCCTCTGAAGGTGTTATTCTTAAACTTGGGGCTAATTATAAAATTTATAGGGTCAAAAATGCAATTTTACCTATATATAATAATAACATATAATTTCTTAAAGTTATTTCTCTTATTGCACTAACACTAATAGACAATTTAACATATAATTTGAATTGTACATAAAAGACAATAAATTGCATAATTTACTCACCTATCAATCCATGATGATGGGGCAGTATGATTGCTTATAGAAGTACTTCCCACATTGTTGTAGGGCATCCTTGAATCATCAACCAACTCTGAAAACTTTGGAAGCTGCTTATTTGAATCATCAATCAACTTTTGAAGTTGTTCAGAGAAGTTGTTTTCATTCATCTCATCAAAATTAGATGGATATTTTCTATGTAAATTTTGTTTTTTAAATATCCCTTTTGGTATATTAAATTTGTCTTCTTTTGAACCATCAACTTGCTTGCTGCTGGAACCACTCAATTTAAGTTTTCTATTTTGTTTTCTTTCTCTTGAATTCCAAAAATTCTTTATATCATTATCTGATCTTCCAGGCAACTGTTAACATAAAAAAAGACAAATACAAAAAAATTACATGAAAATCACATATGAACACATGTAAACCTAGATTGAAATAAATTTCTTCAAATCAAGTTTTTTTAAAAGCTGTCATTCACTTTTTGATCAGATGTTATTGTAAAATATAAAAACTAATCTAAATAATCAACATGGTGTAACACAAGTAAGACCGTCGAGTACGCGTTGAGCCCTAATGCAAAAAAATTAGTGACTAACTAAGCTGGAAAATTTTGCAAAGGATTGAACCCTTGTTATCGTTACTAATTAATCGGGAAAAATATCTATAATTTTTTTTTTATAACTTTTTTATACCAAAAATTTTAAAGTCTAATACTCTTGTTTGAACTGTTTTCCCTTAGGCCGGCCCTAAAAATTAGTGTGTTTTTTGCTACGTTACCTAACTGGAGTGTACTAAAATTATATGCCAAAAAATAAAACTAATTCAAATATAACATCATAATTTTTTTTTTCCGTAAATAACATCATAATTTTTTTTTTCCGTAAATAACATCATAATTTTTTTTTGGGTGTCATTAGGTTATCTCTACAAATAATACCAAACATTAATTTTTGTCAAAAAAAAAAAAAAACACCAAACATTAATTTGTTAAGTTTTGTGAGACCTAATTAGACTAAAACTCATCCTAAATTTTTTAATATTAAGATATCTAAAATAGACCGTGTCATCTCATCTAAATGTTCATAGATAATTAAAAAACACACTAATATTATGGTATAATATAGTGTTTAATTAAATTGCATAATCTTATCAATGCACATAGTTGCAATTGTAGAATGATAGATAAATATATTTAAATATAAAAAAGAAACAAAAAGTGAAGCATGATATACATAACCTGTTTAGCCATTTTACACCATTCTTTGATTCCACCATCATGCATCCGAATGACTTTTTCTGCTTCTTCTTCACTAAATTTGCCCTTTTTCACACCCGGTTCTAAGTGATTATGCCATCTTAGACGACAACTTTTTCCATCTCGATTAAGTACTGCTTTCTTTTGTATTTCATTCCAATTTTTAATTCCATGTTCTTTCACATAATTTACCAATATTTCATCCTCTTCTTTTGACCATCTTCCTTTTTTCAACGATCCATTATTATTATTGTTATTATTATTATGATCACCATCATTGGTTTTTTGTTGCTCTGAAGATGATGACATTATGATAACTAATAGTAATGCTTCTATACGTAAAAGATATTTGAAGATGCGAGTATTACTTATTTCTACTATGTGAAGCTTTCATATATTTATATCAATAGTGTTAGTAATATTGTAGATAGAAATAACAGAATTTTATGAGATCGGTCGATTAGTTAAAAGATAAGAAAAAACAAACTTAAAAAGATAATCAATTATATATTTTTAAAAAAACCTATAATACAAAATTACACTAGAAGTATTTTATCTTATTTATTTGTAACAAATTCATCTTTTTTTTTTTAAATTGACCTTTTATCTTTATAAATATGCACATGTTAATTATTCTATCTTGTTTATTTGTAAATATTCGTCCTTTATCTTCTTTTTTTCTACACAGTTCTTTTATCTTTATATAAAAATGTACACGAGTTAATATTTTATCTTATTCATTTGCTAATCATTTTATCTTGTTTATTTGTAACAAATTCTTCTTTTATTTTTTTAAATTGATCTTTAATCTTTATAAATGTGAATATGTTAATATTTTATCTTATTTATTTGTAACGAGTCGGACTCCATTGACATCGGGTGTCAAAATTTACGTTGGCACCAAATCCTATCCATTTATTTTATTTGATCTAATGATTGAAATTTTTTTGATATCTTTTTTTTTTACAAAAATTTAAAAACAAATATTCTACTCCCTCCGTTCCTTTTTAAGTGTCCAAAAACGTTAAATTTAGCGTTTCTATTTAACTGTCCATTTGGTGTTTTAAGGATACGATTTGTCAATTATACCCTTTGTCAATTACTCATATCTTTTTCAATAAAACTAATTAATACTATATATTTGGAAAACTAAATCTTTTTATTTTTTTTGGTACATAACATATTAAATTTTGTTTTTTTTTTTGTGTGTGCATAATATATTAAATTTATTGGAAAGAGAAAGTGTGTGCAAAAAAATAGGATTTTGTTAGTGAATTAGAATTAGGGTATAATAGGAAAATAAGGTGCAAAAATAAACTTTCTTAATTTGTTGTTACTATTCAAAACGGACACTTAAAAAGGAACGGAGGGAGTAATAATTAAAGTAATGATTTTCTCCTAAATTATCTCTTTCGCTAACTCCAAACTACACAATCTCTCGTAAGCAACATCGATTAAGAACAAGAAGTGGTTGTCTTTTTTATTCAATAATCCATGGTAACCTCATGTACTCAAATGTGTAAAAGTTTGTTATTGCTTATCATACACACATATGATTTATGGATTGAGTAGTTAAAATTAGCGATAGATAATTTAAGGATTGTGTAGTTTGGAGTTGGCGAGAGAGATAATTTAGGAGAAAAATTAGGAGAAATCATTGCTTTCATTATTAGAAGATTTGTTTTTAAATTTTTGCAAAAAAGAAAAAAAATATCAAACAAATTTCAACCATTAGATCAAATAAAATAAATGGATAGGATTTGTTGTCAAAGTAAATTTTGACACCTAATGTCAATGGATCCTGACTCATTTGTAACATATTAATCTTTTATCTTATTTTTTCTCATACTATTCTTTTATTATCTGGATAAATGTACATGAATTAATCATTTATTTTATTTATTTGTAACATTATAATAAAGGATAGTTTGAAGCATCAACACATGTGAAATGTTTGAAACATAGTCATTAACGGTCTACTCTGAAAAGACTATCTTTATAAATGTGCTAGTTTTTAATTAAGCACATATAGTTTGAGGATAATTAGTTTTAACTTTTTTTTTATCAAAAAGACTTTTGTTTAGAAAAAATGATCATAAGTATAACCCAAAGTCACACGCATAATTGCGACGTCTCAAGTTCAAACTCAAATGAAAGTGTTCAGTCTATTAATATTGACAAATATTATCACTATATTGTCGTAGATCCAAATCCAACAGTTTTCTATTTTCGATGGTGGGACCAACAATATTCTATTTTAATAAAAAATAGTAATTTTTTTATTGGTACATAAAACAGTAATTCTTATCTCCATTAAAAAAGTCTAATTGGTTTAAACTTTAATGTACTTTTCGACCTGTGAGTTTAACTCATTTGGTAGAGACATTTCATTATATATGAAAGGCGGTACCGAGTTTCGAACTTCGATCATCCCACTTATCCACTTAAAGGATGAAATTTCTAACCAATAAATTACTTGAAAAAAAAATTCAAAGTAAATGTTGAACCTTACAATAATCAATAAAAACGTTTGAAATCACACTAATAAATTAACTACATTAGATAACTATGACTTTACAAATCGTCCCCGTGAGCATAGCAGAATTAACAACAAAGATTGCATACAATACGCAGGAATGGTGGTTCAAATTCTAGTACATCCATTTATTTATTTTAAAATGTGACATTGTAGCCACTAGACAACTTTAAAAAAAACTATGAATTTACAAATTATGATTTGAATAAATGGTAAACTTAATTAGATTTATGGAGCATGTCTCATAATATTTTTCTTGATATTATATGTCTCATTTTTTATTTTACTTTTTTAATCAACAAATATATTATAAATATATAACACTCACCCATACCTATAAGATATACTAATGAAGATAAAAAGTACAAAACTACAAAAAAATGAAGTGAAAACAACCACAACATTTAACAACAACACCTTTTAAAATCAAACAAGGACAGAGTAAGACGAGTAGTTCAACTAGTTTGACCTATTGAAATAAGGGTCAAAGAGCTCGAGATACCGGATTCATAACATTAAAATATACCAAAAACTAACAATTTGCCAACTAATCCAAAATCAGACTTTTTGGTCTATTCATAAATTTTATTGGGAGTAAATGTTGGAACCATATATACAAATTCTAGATCGCAGAGGGTGAATTGATGTTTTGTTCCTTCTAATAAATTAATTACCCTATATAATTGATCAACACAGTTCATCTATTTTTATTTTATTTTTGTTACTGAGTTATAAGTACAAACATTTAACATTAATAGTGACTGATTTTTATTGAAAAATTTGTGAGATGCATATGATGTATTATCCTCTCAATCGATTCTTTTATTGGCAAGAGTCGGAGATCAAATACCTAATAAATCACTTGTTTAAAAGACTCAAATTTTTCATACCACTTTGGACCAATCCATTATCGTCAAAGTTTATCTATTTTAACGATTTCTAAGTTGATTATATAATTAATCGATAATTTTGGATTGTCTAATCAAACAATTTTTCTCACAAATAACAAAAGCAGTAGCAAATAGTTACAATCACCAATGATACTTCATGTCAAATACATAAACACAAACACATAATAAAATAGAATTAAACAAGTGGAAAAAAAACCATACAAAGACTAGTTTTTGGTTCATCATACATCATTTGGTCACTCATTCAAATCAAAAGGTCGAACAATTCTTGATTTTGATTGACTTGATTCCCCAATCTCACAATCATACCTATTAAGATTCTTCTCTTTGGAAGCTAAACATGGATTCTTCAATTTCACCAACATCTTCATTTTTTTGTTACTATCATTCTTCAATTTTGTTTCACCAATATTGTCACCAACTAGATCACTAGTACTAGGTAACACTTTCTCCTCATAATCAAAATTCTCATATAAACTTTTAGCCCTAGACATATGAATGAGAATTTGAGCAGCATTATCAACTTCATAGCTTCGACCCCTTTTATTGGTTTTAAACGATCTTGGTGGCCAAGATATTGATTCATCATCAATAACCAATTTTTTAGGTTTACCAATAAAATATTGATCTTGATCATGATTATCATAATCATCATCATAATCAATACTATAATTATACTTATTAGGATGAATACCCCTCCATTCCCTTTCGGGGTGAGATCTCATGTGACCATATAAGGCTTTCTTAGATGGAAAATTCTTCTTGCAAACATTACATATTTGTTTTCCATCATTATTAGAAGAATTGAAATTAGCCCTAGCTTTAGCTTCATTCTCTTTCCTTAGTTGTTGAAGATGAAATCTTTTGTGACCACCTAATGCTTTTCCACAATTAAAAATTTTGTTACAAAATTCACACTTGTGAATTTTTTTACTTGTTGATCCTTCATGATGATGATTACCCTTTGGTTTATCATTAACTTTACAAGAATTAGAAGTTGAAGCTAAACTTTTCTTCTTCTCTACGGATTTCATGGAATTTGCCCTAGTATCCTATTGAAGGAAAACGATAGAAAAAAATGAATAATTTAAATATTGAGCTACACATAAATAAAGAATAATAATATAAAGTGTAGTGATATGTACCTGATGTGTCCTACCATCTTCGAGCTTATTCTTTTGTTTTTTGCAATCCATTGAAGTGAAAAATGGTGTATAGGGGAAGTTGAGGTGTGAGGAAAAACAAAGAGGAGAAAATAAAAGAGGGAGATGAAAGGAGGGATGTTACTCTTAGCTCTTAAGAATAATGAGGATATTTTTGGTACAAATAATGTCATGAGGATTTTTTTTTATACAATAGGGGAGTTGAGGGGTGAGGAGAAAAAAATAGGAGAAAATAAAAGAGGAAATAAAAAAGTTGCTAGAATATTAATGAGGAATTAATTGATTTTTTTTTTGGTGAAGAAAAACAAAGTCAATGATTTCATTCTTTTTAGTTATTCTTAAAAGATGATTGAGATTTTGTAAAAAAAAAAGGTCATTGAGATTTGAGATTATTTTTTTTGACTAAGCGATTATTAATGCTTTAACGATTTTCCACAATCCTAGTTTTTTAAAAGCATTTTCTTAATATATTGTAAAAAAAAGCATTTCTTATTTTGTAAAAAAAAAAAAAAAAAAAAGCATTTCTTGATATCAAGCTATTTGAAGAAAAGGCTATTTGACTAAAAAAATTGCTTGATTCTAGCTAGTATCTTTCTCAATTACTAACTTACTAAATTTAGTTACGAATTTCCATAAATTAATTCTTTATATTAAATTGCCCGAACTTTTATATTCTGTTACAGGAGCCTTTAAAATTTACTTGAGGATTATTGAGAAAGATCTT
This sequence comes from Trifolium repens, assembly GCA_030408175.1. Lineage (NCBI taxonomy): Eukaryota > Viridiplantae > Streptophyta > Magnoliopsida > Fabales > Fabaceae > Trifolium > Trifolium repens. Next base: position 53,873,432 of record CP125844.1, on the reverse strand, counting down.
CTTTTACAGGAGCCTCTGAAAGTTATTTGAAGATTATTGAGAAAGATCTGCATTATAATAAAGTCTAATAAAATTGTAATAAAAAAAGTCAATATATATAAATTACTTTTGTTTGTCAAAAAATATATATTACCTTTTAAAATTCAGAGAATTTTTTTGGGATCCAGATTTTTTAGAATTCCTCTAAAACTAGTGAGTTTTTTTAGAGTGTAAAGTGAGTAATATTAGTCCAATTCTGCAAATATACTCCAAGATAACAAATCGGCTCACCGAAGCCATGTTTGGTTTAGTAGTGAGAGGTTTGAGTAGTATCTATGAGGTTTTAGGTTCGATCTTTATTGGCAACAATGTAAACGGAAAAAAAAAATCGGCTCACTGGTGGACAGTATAGAGCCAATCCATGAAATACTTTTGTTATTGGCTATTAGTCACTTGATTCACACATGTAATATAGGCTTAAATACACTACACAATTTTTAGAAAAAGTTTCCTTTTACCTATACATTTAACCCTTTACCCCTATATATTTTAAAATATTTTCATTCTATCCTTATTTTATTATAGTATATTTTATTATTTTTTACTTTGTCGTTTTTTTACTTTTCCGATAAACTGTTTGGAAAGTTGTATACCCCTCAAACATAGTGTTCCGGTAATTACTTTAATTTTTTGGTATGTTAATTTTACTTGAACACTACAAGAAAAGTTAATTTCTCGGTAAGACCTTTTTTTTTTCAAATACAACCCTGCAATATGAAGATTCTCTCATTTTGCTCCCTCAGTGGACAACTTGAAAACTATTTGTCATTCTAATGACGTGACAAGCTTAATTGGCGTTTAATTCATTTTTGTTTAAATTTTTAATGACACGTAGATAATTACATTGACACCTACTACATACCTATTGATTTTTTTAAAGAGAAAGAAATTTTAAAAAAAAATCTGCAGCTAAGCAAGAATAAATTATTGAGAATAATGTCTAAATATATTTTTTTTTAAAGATTTTATATTTATATCTATTTTTTTATATTTAAAATAAGATAATATTAGGATTTAAGATGTATATTTCTGTTTAAAATCTTAAAAATATGTTTAGAATTTATAAAATTAATTTATTATTTAAATATATAATTTATTTTTATGTAACTTTATATATAAAATAAAACCATATATAGTTATAGCAGTTATGAATAATATTTGAAAATTAGAATATAACATTATATCTCAAGAGAATTATCTATATAAAATTATATTCCACCAAATTCTGCAATATAAAAACACAACACATTTTTGTTTTTAATGGCAAAAACACAACACATTATATAAAAAAATTGTGAAAATTTTCATGGAGTTATTGATTTTGAATCGCTGGCTCGGAAGGTCAGCCTTAGAAATAGGATTAGGAGTTACTACTCTTTAGAGTTAGTAATTACTCCCTCCGTTCCTTTTTAAGTGTCCAAAAACATCAAATTTAGCGTTCCTATTTAACTGTCCATTTGATGTTTTAATGATATGATTTGCCAATTATACCCTTTGTTAATTACTCATATCTTTTTCAGTAAAATTAATCAATGCTATATATTTGGAAAACTAAATATTTTTTTAATCTTTTTTTTGGTACATAACATATTAAATTTGTTTTTTTTGTGTGCATAATATATTAAATTTATTGAAAAGAGAAAGTGTGTGAAAAAAAAAAGATTTTATTGGTGAATTAAAATTAGGGTATAATAGAAAGATAAGGTGCAAAAATACACTTTCTTAATTTAGTGTTACTATTTAAAACGGACACTTAAAAAGGAACGGAGGGAGTAGTAATCTTTGTACCAAAAAAAAAGTAATTAGTAATCTCAAAGTAATCCGTACATTGTGCTGTACGGCTGTACCACATACCGCTGGCAAGTAAGGTATGATTGATTTTCTCCTGCAATCATTTAAATTTATTCCATTTAATTGTAGTTTTGGTCCCCAATTTTTTTATTTTGTAGATTTAGTCTTCCTGTTTTAAAATATGACAGTTTTGGTATCTTGTCATAATTTTTAACTATAAATTGATGATGTGATATGTTTTTTTTTACACAAGATGTGATATGTTTTAAACGATGTAGTATATAATCTAATGATGATAAAATACAAACATCAACGAAATTGTAAGAAAAATCTTTTATAAAGTTAATTTAAGACATATTATACCATTATATTTTAGACAAAATATGTGTTATAGGACTGTCAAATTTTAAAATAGAAGACAATTCTACAAAAAAAGATGAAAATGAGGGGATCAAAACCGCAATTAAATCTAAACTTTTTAATTATATACCTAATGATTTGATTCTGAGTAAGTGTATGTTGTTCTAATATTTTTTTTCTCTGAAATTAAAGACAGTTAATTATGTTTGAGAAGAAGAAGATTGAAGAAATTAGCAGGAGCATGGTATCCAATGTCCATCTTCCTCCTTACCTTTCATTGGGAAGTGAAGCATCGATCTCATCATCATTCCAAAGGCATAAACCTAATAATATAGACATTATTAGTGACTTACCCCATAACATTCTTGTTCATATTCTTTCCTTTTTAACACTGCTTATGTGTGTGGATAATATTACTGTTTAAATCTTGGTAACACTGCTTAATCTATACTAATCTATACTAATATATAAAGGGGATACAAATTTTTGGGATGACTTTTTTGTTATTCCTATTTTACCCTTAAAAAATAACTTCCACATAAAAATAGATTTTCAGTTGTTTTTAGTAAATAATATTTTTTTTTCTTAACAACTAAGCACAACTTTCACATAAAAGTAGATTTTCAGTTTTTTTATAGTAAAAAAATATATTTTTTTCTTCTTAAAACCTAACAAAAAAAAAAGGTTACGTAGTTATCAATTAACTAAGTCCAATAAAAAAGGAGATTAAATAGTTATTTATATTTGCACAGTAGAGAATATCAATCACAAAAAATAAAGAAGAGAATATCGGTTACACAAACGGGCACGGAACGTGCCCGTTTGGCGGCTAGTAATATATAAAGGGGATACAAATTTTTGGGATGGCTTTTTCATTATTCCTATTTTACCCTTAAAAAAACTACAAAAAAAAAAAACCAAAGCACAACTTCCACATAAAAATAGGTTTTCAGTTTTTTTATAGTATAAAACAAATATATATTTTTCTTCTTAATAACTAGCAAAAAAAAAAGGAGGTTAATCTATACTAATATATAAAGGGGATACAAATTTTTGGGATGACTTTTTCATTATTCCTATTTTACCCTTAAAAAAAAACTACAAAAAAAAACCAAAGCACAACTTCCACATAAAAATAGGTTTTTAGTTTTTTTATAGTATAAAACAAATATATATTTTTCTTCTTAATAACTAGCAAAAAAAAAAAAGGAGGTTAAGTAGTTATAATTAAATCAGTCCAATAAAAAAGGAGGTTAAGTAGTTATTTATATTTGCACAATAGAGAATATTGATCACATCAAACAAAAAAAAAAGAATATCGATCACACAAACGGGCACGGGACATGCCCGTTTGGCGGCTAATAATAATAATAATAATAATAATAATAATAATAATAATAATAATAATAATAATAATAATAATAATAATAATCACTTACATGATTTTATCTGTGTGGATATCAGGATTCAAGTGAAAAAAAAGTTTTTGCTTGAGTCATATCTTTAATTCATGAACAAGTTTCCACTGTAATTGCAATTGACTTGTAGTTTCATGTTTATTTTCGCAGATCATCCGAACTTGTGTTTAGAACACTTCAGCCTTGCGAAAAATGCCGTTTTTAAGACAGACTTTTGAAATCTTTTCGATTATGACTTGTTTTCAAGGACAATAATTTTAGGAAATTTATTTCCTAAGTTCAATTATATTTCAGCTCTATTTATAGGGCACTGATGTATTTGTAATGATACACATGAAATCTTTTCTATACATCTGAACATGACTTTTCTATACATCTGAACATGACAGTTCACTTGGATAAGCTATTTAAAATTTGTACTTGACTTTCTTATTATCCCTTTTTGCACAAAAAATTAAAAATCAACAAAGTTGAATGTTCAGAACCATTTCATGTGAAACATCAAATAATACAATGCAAAATGAAGAGTCAGCACCATTCCAAATTCCAAAAAACAGAATTATTCAAACTGAAATATATTATTATCTGTGGCCTTCTAAGATGAAAAAAGTCTTGAAAATAAGTAACCATGACAACCTTGCACAGTATCTAGAAGAGGCATAGTTTGACATGCATCTTCAACATCACGATTCATCCATTTTTCTAATATAACTTCAGCAATAGGAGCAACTTGATGCTGCAACAATGATGCACCGAGGGGACCTATCAAGTTCAGCCTTGTAGCAGCAGATACAACATCTCTCATTGTGATGAACATGTAAGCTCTCTGAGAACTCGCACTATCGAATCCCAACGCTCCGCATGTTAGTCCAAAGATAGGAGCATGATGAAAAGACACAGTCCCTAACTTAAGAGAAGTATCTCGCATTGTTTTCAGAGAGGGAATCTCGCAAAACACAGCTGAAGCTACCCTCATTAGCGCAGATCCTTGCGAGATTGATGCCTTTCGACCCACTTCGTTAGTTAGGGTAGCATCCAATATCCTGTCAAGGTTATGCCATGTTTCCATATTCGGTGACTTGCAAGCCGAGTACACAAAAGGAAGGAATAAACTACCTGTATTCTCCAAAACATGAATAAGAAATGTTTTGAGTTCATTAGTATCAGACACTATGCGAGACTGAACTGCGGCTTCAAGACCAAAAGAATGAGCAAATCCACCTGTAGGAAGTATAGAATCCAACAGCTGCCATTGACTCCACTGTAAAAATGAGTTTTCAAAGACGGGTTTGTCGTGCTCTTCATTTGTTTGCATTGTGAATGGTATGATGTTCCTCCAAAGTTGACAAGGAATGTCAGATTACTATAAGTGCCTATAAACCAGATTTATGCATTCAAAATTGTGAACAACCGAAATTGTTACCAATAGATCATTTGAAAATGTCTTGCATATTTAAGATATAAACTTATGAAGCCAACAAGTTGAAAATTGATTAGTTCTTGAAGGAGTAGGAGCATTTAACATAGTCTGATATGCAAGTTACATGAAACTAAACCAAATGCACATATCTTTCATTTGGCCCTTTATCTTTCAAGAAACTATATGCAATATGCATATTTCGGTCCATTCAGAAACATTATATAGCAGATATTTTAAAACTATATATCATTTTAAGACTATATTAGGTACTCAAGTTACAACATATCACACTACATTTTAAAATCAAATAGCACTAGCAAGAAAGAAGTTAGAACAATCAATTAAAGGAAGTTTTCCATAATGTGATTGAGATTAATTATTCAGCAATTACAAGTCAAGCTGCTGTACCATGACATTCTTCCTACGACCTCAAACCTAATATCATCACCCAAGAAAGGAAAAAAAAAAAAAAAAAACTAAGACCTGTGCTATTGGGATTTATTACTGTCCTTCTTCATGAAATGGAACCCCATAATATCCCTATATTCTCCGGTTCCAAGGCAGCGGGAGCAGTACGCAAGACCACTTCCGCCACATGCTCTACACCAGTTAGGCCATTCGCCCTTTGGAAGCATTTCCAAATGTAACATGTTAGTCCTTCCTCTTCCCTGACAACAATGGCAATCCACTCTTCCACTCCCCTCACATACCACACAAGGTGGATCCGGCTTCTTCCTTACTTTCCTCCGAACATTTGACTCTGTCCTCACAACCCAAGATGACTTTCTGATTGATAGATGAGGCAATGAATTGTGGGACCGATATTGTGGCAAACCATCAAAACTTGATGCCTCATTTCGCACCATTGTTGATAAAGTCATTGTCATAACAAAACCCATCAATCCTAGCAAAACTCAAGTGAGTGTACTGTCTACACAAATCAAATCTGAAACAAACAAAGGGTACCTACTTACTTTGGACTTTCAACAAACATTTCATGAACATGAGCTTGAGGGTACTATAACATACTCCCTCCATCCACTATTATAAACAAAAAATAACTTTTTAGGTTAACTGGAAAACTGTTAGATACATCAGTTTTCCAATGAACCTAAAAAGTCGTTTTTGCTTATAATAGTGACCGGAGAGAGTAATTATTTTAGTGAGTTCCGATTTTCGCCCCTAAATATATAGGGTGCCATCCAGGGTTTTAAATAAAGGCCTACGACTGCATTATGGGCTGCAAAATAACAGTTTTTGATGTCGTTGAAACCACAATTGAGGCCTCATCGGCCGCATTTGACTGCAATTCTCTACAATATCAAATTACCGCGGCCGCTATTTAAAACCCTGGTGGCATCAATTTAGTACCTATAACTACTAATATTTCAAAGATTATTTCAAAATAGTCTTTGAAATGAATAATAATCTTCAATCAAATTAGTCAATTAAATCTCTAAAATAATCTGGATTTTCCTAATATTAATTGTGTGTTTATGAGAAATTATAATAGCAAGATATGATTTCATTCAGTTAATTAATTAATTGAATCAAAGACAATGAAGTTGATAAAAGGTGCTAAACAGCAAAGAGCATTACAAAGAATAAAAAGAAATAGGGTATAAGAAGATTACTACAAGGTGGAGCTTCCAAAGTAGAGAGTGAACAAGTTCGTACTCGTCTCCGACGCCACGCACTTCTGCTACGGGATGATGTTTTCCTCTTCTCAAATAGTATCAGTAAGAATTGGTAATTGACTTTCTACACCACTGTCAAAATCAAATAACTCCAATTTATCAATATTCAATATTTTTAAAACTTTATTTGTATTAATTTTAAATTAATAATAGTCTCATGAGTTTGGCTCAATTGATTGGATATTGCATTATATATGTAGGGGACCGGAGTTCGAACCCTCGTCATCCCACTTATTCACCTTAAGAGTGGAAATTTCAAGCCACTAGGCAACTTAACCAAAAAAAAAAAAAGATAAAGTTATAAAATTGATAGGAAGTTATATGATTTTTTTTATAAGCAAAGTTTATTATAAGAGGATATATGAGGTACTCAATTTTTTACAAAATTATAAGATAATTACACTAATCGTGAAAAAAAAAATGATTTATGACCTGGATGACCATTAAAATAAACCTAAGAATTAGCCAAAATATCATTCACCAATAAGAAACCATCGAACAAAGCCTTATTAAAAATAATATTGTTTCTAAGCTTCCAAATGCACCAAGTAGTTGTCAACCAAATCAAGTGTCTAATGTGTTGTATTTTTTTTTTATTGGACTGCATTACCATACGATAAAAAGTGATTACAACCATCCAATCTTGTTGCCACTCAATGTACTATCCAATTAAAGATATCCGCTTACACACCTTGAGTTAAAGAACAATTAAAAAAAAGAGGACGATCTTCAATGTGTCTACACTAAAATACATAAGTAAGATCATACGAGTTGAACAAAATATCAATATGATTTAGTGCCGCTCTAGTAGGAAGTTTCTCTAAATGTAATTTCCATCCAAAGACATTCATTTTGAAGGAAAATCATTCCTCCAAAGTTTATTAATTGCGGCCAACACATTTTAATCAAAACCAACATCATTACCACATTGTAACACAGTTCGCTTTATAGAATGCGAATCTTTTTATTTCATGATTTTTTTTATCCATAGGGAGTACTGACGTTCAATTTGAGTATAAAATATTGATGCTCGTCACTTAGTGTGCAAAAAGTGCTCACCTTCTAAATGGCAAGGGGATATTACAATTATTTCAGAAATGAAAGAGGAAACCTAGGGGTGCGAAAAGTACATCTCTACTTGTAATGTGTGAAGACTGCTAAAAAAATATTAAAGAGAATAAGGCACAATAAAGTCCAAATCAGCAAATATAGAGTCCAGGAATTGTACAAATTCTTTTATCCACACACCCTTCTCTATTTAAATAACGTAGCAAATTGAAAAACGTGTAATATTACCCGCAAGAATAAAGGCACTATGGGCCAATTGAAAAACTAGAAGTCTCCTGTTGAGGCCTCCACACAAAGAAAAGAATTCTCTAATTCTCATTAGTTGTAGAATGAAAAGTGACTACAAAATTATAAAATTTTAATATGGATAATCTTAGTCTATTATGGATCAATACTTAAAAAATATTTAAAACGTTGGAATATACATTGTTGTTTGAAAGTAAAAAATAATAGTTATTTTTATTTTTATAATTGAAATAATAATTTAATTGATATCGATTTAATCAAAACAATAAAAAATAAAAATGTAACTTTTATTAAATTAGCATCAATCATTTTATTATTTTAACCGTAAAGATAAAAAAAAGTGATCTTTTACGCCACACAAAGAAGTGACAAGTGAAAATGTGAGTATAACTTCTTTAGCTATGAAGTTATGTAATTATTAGACACAGTCGAATACAATTTTCAAATTTAGCCATCGATCTTAGATTGAATGATTTAAATTAAAAAATTTATTTTTTAGTTAAAACAATCTTAATCGCTATATCCATCAGATGACTCAAAACTATTATTATATCTTAATGTTACGGTAGAAAATCATTTTCCGAAATTATATCCATCTTTAAGAGAATATGTCGGTTGAATTATACATATTAAACATATAGAAAAAACATAATAATTGGATAAACACCAAAGAACTTCAATTTAAAATAACATCTTCTGTTCCCCTCTTCTCCATTTGCCTCCTAACAAAAAGAAGTGAATTTCAAATAATATTACAATTTATCAAGTGCATTAGGACCACTAACTTGAATAACTCCACTAACTCTCTCATTTCATTTAAAACATTCAATTGATATTCTAAACGTGGTCGTGGATCATGCATGTCCACATTTTATTTTAAAAATCAAATTAAGCATACAGCTTGTTTATGTCAAAAATATTATGAGAGAGAAGAAAAATGAATGACTTATGAAAGATTATGGTTTGACTTCTACTATGTTAGTAATGATGATTTAGACTTATTAGAGAAAATAGTCTGAGTGCAGTCAGGCTGCAGTCAGCTGCACTGAACCGTTTGATTAAAATCAGACGGCTCAGATCTTAATGTAGTTTTAGTTTTTTAAAATATAAAAATTTTAACTTTAAAATCTAAACCGTCCGATCTTAATCAAACGGATGTGATCGCCCCGACTGCATGCAGTCACAGTCATTGACTGCACTGAATCTGTATCCCTTATTAGACTTCTAGTGCTATCATGAATAAACATGAAACTTATCTAGTTATCTTTAAATTAATATGATGATATGATATGATGTAACATAAAATGTTTCAATCTTTTAATCATTTGATTCAAAATTCAATTTATAATCTTTTTACCACCCCTAAATACATCTTATTAATTTTTCGATAGATTAATTATTCAGTTGCGCGAGCGCAGAATATTTTCATAGGTTAATAGGTCTTTGCCACGTCAGCAAAAGGGGGTAAACCAAAAAAATAAATTTTGCAGGGGGTAATTTAAAAAAAAAAAATTATAGGAGGGTAACGCAAAATTCACCTACTTTGCAGGGGGTAAAAGTCTATTAACCCTATTTTCATTTACCAGCTAAACAAGAAAACAATGTTTTGTGGTCTTCATTGAATCACATATCTTATATAACATTTCCATGGGTCTAAACTAGCTAGTTGACTTAGAATACAAGGCATTGCATATTAATTATTTGGCTTAAAGTACACATTATGCATATTAATAAATCAAACGTGCATTGTTATCTACATGTTGGTTTTCCACTAGTTGATAAGGCTTTATTTAGTGGAGGAACATTACTCATTGACACATCACCACACAAGGGTATGTATGCATCACATTTTGGAACATGAATATATTGACTCTCATATTGTGGGTACCCAAAAACTTTGAATTTTTCATCAATGATTTCATTTTCTCATAAATGGCCAATGTCTATCTATATAAAAAGGATTAGGGTTGACAACACTACTCTTTTTCAATGATTAATTTGCTAGTAGGTTAGAGTATTTGTTATTAACAAATTGTTAATTAGTATATATATAAACCTTGAACCTATTTCTTAGCATTCTTTTAGAATTTCAACTTCATATTGTCAGATTACACTTTTGGAGACATTCTACTTATTAATAGTTGAAATTCAATATAATTTTATCACTTTAAAATGACTCCCACTATATATAAATAAAATGATATTCCTACAATCAAAAATATTTCTTATTTATGCTAAAACAAGAGTACCGTCGACTATGAATTAAGAACATTTCTTATTTATGGTTCTAAAATTTTATCATTAGAGATTCTAACCATTTTTACACTTGACATGCTGACACCGTTCAATTTCTATCAAATGACTAAGCTTTTGAACACAATAAACCAAATTTACAACTATTTTATAAATTTGCTCGAAGTAGAGGCGTAATCTCATTATCACAAAAATAGTATAGATCGTTTGATTTTAATCAGAGATAGCGACGAACTATTGTCGGTTGAAAGTTTGTTTTCTTATTTACAAAAAGTATATCCAAATGCAACCCAATGATTGACCATCCCACCCAACTCTGATAAGATCAGTACCTAAACTCTTTTGTCCAAAGCTTTAGGGGACGTACAAAAGTACCCTTCAAGTTGTAGCCAAATGATCTGTAAAGAAACAAAGCCATAATACCTTAAAAGTTTTCCCTCTTCACTTTTGACAAAACTAAGTTATCAAACTCATGTACAAAAGAAGAAGAAAGAAAAGGACTCGAGCTAAAGTATATAAGAGCTAACTATTGTTATATATTATAAATAGAAAATAACTTTGATATTTAATAACTTAGGTATTAGTTTTAATAGATTTTTTCAGAAAAAGTAGAAGTTGTTTCATTGTTAATTTGTTAACCAATAATAATCTGTTAATACAATAATCACATTTTATAAGTAGAAGTCGGATTTAAACTCAGAATCTCTATTTATTTATTTTCAAAAGTGAATTTCTAATTATGAGATTACTTGAATAAAGAAACCACGATTTTTAAAAAATTCATTGTTATTTTTAAAAAGTTCAAAATAGTTTCTTATTAGAAGAAATTATAAAAAAAAAATTTCATTTTCTTAAAAATCTATAACAAACAACTCAAAACTTCCATGTATAATTTTCTTTTTGTTGACGCAACTAGTAACAAAAACAATAATAAACACAAGAAAGTTTGATAATGAGGTTCCCCATAGGTACGTCTCCGACTGTAAAATTCGATACATCTCATTTAGAATAGATGAATAAATGAATGAATTGAAGTTTCAATATTACAAGCAATATTTATAATAGTGATACGCTAACTCAACTTATCGGACACCCCCAATCTCTTCGTGATACATATACGCCATATTCAAACACTTTTAAAGAATGAAAATTTTCCACAATAAAACCTATAACAAAGAGACTCTAATAAAAATTTCTAAAGGTAAAAATAAGAGACTTTTTATGCAATTAGGCACCTTTTCCATCAAGTTGGGTTTAATGGACCCCACATTTGATTAATGGGTAGAGAAAATGTTGCAATCTCATTTTTCTTTTAATAAATAACAAAAATAAAATGCACTAGCAAACTTTATGTGATAAATACAAGCACTAGCTAGTAGCTACTAGCTAAGTAACACCGCCACCAAAATACCATTATTTAAAAGCCTTAGATAAACAATTGTTACTTCCAAGTTTCAACTTCAAAAAAACTCTTTCTTTTCTCTTAAGAGTTCAAAAAAATTTCTAGCTATGTGGCATCTTTTAAGAAACCTTAACAACACAAGAAAGAGTTCAAAGGTAGCTGATGAAAACATGTTCCAACAAGGAAACAATGTTGTTGATGTACAAATATTTGGTCATGAAAGGGGAAGAAGAATTAGAAGACAACATGGTTGGGGAAATATTGTGTGTAGTATTCTTCAAGCTCCTATATCAATACTCTCATGTGTTTCTCATCCTCAAGTTAATGGTGCTGATGGTGTTTGGGTAAGTGGTGGTGGTGGTGAATTTTCTCAAATTTCTGAAATGAATCATCTCATGGTAAATGATAGCATGAGATATGCAATTTTGATGTAGGAAAAAAAAGAGTGTAAATATTTCAATTGTTGTTGGGTTTCTCATTTTTCTCCCTCATTTTTTTTAGCTTTCTTTTTTTCTTTTTTTATTTACTTTAGGTGTGATTGAGTAGATACCAAATTTATGTTCTAGTCCTAGCTTTTTCGTTTTTTTTGAAAGGCACTAGTCCTAGCTTTTATTTTGATCAATGTAAAAAGATTTTGGATTATTATGTCATTGTTAATAAATATGTGTTTGGAATGGAGATGTAAATATTAATGAAATCCTCCTTCTCTTCATCTCTACTTTATTTCTCTTCATGTTGTTTAGGCAATTGGTAATTTGTAGTTTAGAGCTTAATCACACTTAAAACTCCACCTAGGTGGAGCAATATAATGGCTAATTTTATTTGGCAACCAATTGTAGTTTTAAGATCTAAATTAGTGTTGATTAACTTGATTTCAAAGTTTTTATGATATAGATTTAAGTAGTTAACAAATTTTCACTAAAACAAATTGTTTAGGAAAATTTGAGTTTGAATTTTAAGAAAATAATAATCTGTCACAAATTTTATTTATTGAATTCTAAGTTATCAGAATTTTTTCTTAAATCTGGAAAGTTAAAAAAGAAAAAATGCCAAAGGGATTTGAAAAAGTTTGAGAGAAGCATGATAGAATGCTGCAGAAGGAAATGACTAAAATAGGAAATGGGTAGGTATAATTTAACTTATTTTCACTTTAATTAGCTAGTGTCACTATGTTAATTAAGGATGGTCATGCTAACTAATGTCCCGAAGTACTAGTTAAGAATATAAAAATAGTAATTTTTATGTTGGAAACAATTTTTTTATTTTTCAAACATTGATTTCACATACTTTAATATATTATTATTATTTGAAGTATTCTTAATTAGTATCCCGATGACACTAGTTAGCATTTTCCTTAAGGATATAAGCGGTGTGAAAGTATTCTCTTTTGTCCTCATGTATGTAGCTAGGATTTTGCCATCTTTTTTATACTAAAATAAAATAATTCAAATTAAATAACACAATTTAGATTTCTCTCGTACTTTTAGGAGGTTGTATAATTTTAAAAAAAATAATATATTCTTTGCGCATGTATAACTGTAGAGTTTGATCCTTCAAAATAACTAAGATTCATTAAAGAGTTAATTTTTTCTAATAAATAATTTTTTATACTACCAGCCAAAAATCGAATCCTAAATCAAATGATTAAAAGAATCAAACATCTACTACTTCTACCGCATGTTGTTGGTAGAAGATATACAATTTAGATATTGTTAATTATACGCTTCTCAAAAAAATTTACACTTGGGACAATAATGCAAACTTATGAGGTAATGTTTATTGATGATTGAAAATATTTTCAAATTTTCTCTGGATCTGGTAAAATACACAGAGCTTTGAGAATTTCTAGAATGACTCCCTTAATTGTAGAGATATAATTAAAAAATTACACTTCTCAAAGGTAAGGAACCTAGTCATAGGTTCTATTTGGCCCATTTTTTTTTAGTTTTTTATTCTCTTAAGAATAAAATGTTGGGTCAAACACATTTTAAATAAAACTCTTAGCCAAAAAAATAACATTTTTTTTAATGTGTAAAATTGAATAAAAAGAGCTTTTAAGAGAAGAGGTTGAAACTTACTTTTGACAAAAAATTTGTAGTTTTTTTGTTTGTTATTATCTTTAGTAAATTTAGTTTAATCTAGTTTGTTATCATTTTTTTAAGTTTGTTATTAATCTTTAGTTTCCTATTATCTTTGTTTTTTTAAGTTAGTTATTAATCTAGTTTAATTAGAGTTGATATATTTTTAGATTTTATTTTAAAAAAAAAATATTTTATCAAATAACATTTAGCTTAAAAATAACTTTGAAGCTAAAAAAACAACAATTATCAAATAATTTTAGCTTTTTTCTGAAAGCTCTTATTTTTAATTTTAATTTTTAGATAGCTTCTAAAATTTTTAAAAAAACCAGATTAAACAGACTCTTATAAGTTAAATTATATTTTTTGAATATGGAAATAAATTTTAGGCCAAGCATAAGCGCACTTGCATAGCTATTGTGATTGTGATGTGAGAAGCGTTTTTGATTTATTTTATTTTTATTTGTGAAATAAGAAGTGTTATTGATTACCAAACCGTGTGAGAAGCAAAACATATAATATAATATGCAATATAATTTGTCCAAAAAATCATAAATATTGGCACAAAATATTACCTACTCATACATGATATATCTCCACTTCTTCTTTTTTGAAGCAATGAATATGATGTATATCTCTCCATTATCTCGACTTCTTAAGCTCTAAGTATATGAAACTTCTTATTTCCCATAGTGCTATAAGATTATTGCACTTTTATACTAAATTTTCAATCACTTGTTGGGTGTGTAATGTACTCGTTCGATCTCAAAATATAAACAAAAATAGGTTAAAGAAAGTCAATATATATATATATTACTTTAAATAAATAAGTTTTTATCTATTTTTTATTATATTTTAAGATCAATGGAGTATTAGTTGAGTCTGTAAGATCATCTACATTAATCAGTAAAAAATATTACACAAGTGAGTCGAATATTTCATTTTTATAGAATATTTTAAAATGTTAGATTTATGGTTCTTTTACATATAAGTATTAAAATCTACTTTTCAATCCAATATGAGACTTAAGCTCTAATTGATAAAAATATCGTTTGGAGTATATATTATTATAAATTTTCTTATATAAAAAATAGCTGATACAATTTTCGTTGGATATGTAAATTTATAAATTAACATAAAAATTTATTTTATTCACATAAACTATTTTTCATAAAATTAAAAATAGGTCAATCTAAATAGGTATCTTCTCACACTGCATAACATTGATTTAATATGGACCATATGATTCCATTTGTAAGTCGGTATATGTATAATGTATCTTCTCTAACTATTTGCATAAATTATTTTTCATAAAATCAAAAATAAACCAATTTAAATAGGCTCCGTCTCACACTTGCACAACATTGATTTGCTATGGACCATACAAATCCATTTGTAAGTCGGTATATGTATATTTAGTTTTTAATTTGATTTAAGAATTGCTTTTGCAAAAATCAAAAATTGACTTCAAAATTTATGCTCATACAAGCTACCCTTATACCTTAATCCATAGAGGGCTCCTAGTTTTCCAACAATGTGTCAATGTGCATCATGATTTCAATATACAAATTGTTTATCACCCACTTAATTTCAATGTAATGAGTAGATTAGTGGTGACTATATATAGTGAGTAACTATTGTGAATCTTTCAATACTTGTGTGAGTTTACAATTGACCAATACACTCAACAGTATAAGCTTAGCTGGACTTAATTAGTTTTATTGGCTATACACCTCCACGTTGATGGAACTTTGCAAATTAAAATTTGGCTATGAAAATGTTTGGTTTGTGTATTCTTTGGTATTAGTAGATTATCTATGTTCCTTTTTCTATGCTTATCTTTTTTTCTTCATCATTAATATTTGCTAGCTATGATTGTTTCAGCAATAAAATTGGAGATAAAGGATAAAGAGGTGGCAAATGAGAGATAAACCGAATAAAATGATTGGTCATATTTTTGTCAACATTAAGTGGCAAACAATGGAGAACATAGTCAACTAATATGGCTTTATCTTGTCTTTCTTTGTCTTAACTAGTACACATGAAATTGGTTTCAACGTGCATTTTGACATTAATTTTTTTTCTTTAAATATATATACTAGTACATCATCAATAGTCATAAAAAATTTAACACATGTATCTAATTATAATATTTTATATATTTTAGTGATATTTTGAGAATATTATATCAAATAAATAGATAGACCAAATTTTAACACACATAATTTTAAAGCTCTTTCTATTTTTGTAAAGGAGAAAAATTGAAAAATAGTTAGATTATAATTATAATTAATAAATAACAGTTCAAGAGTATCATGTTTGTTTCAATCTTAAAAGAGCGCAAAATATATCTTCTAATTTGACCAAGGTTCTAAGTTTAATCCTTAGATATGTTGCGTTAAAATTTTTGAAAAAAATTTGCCGTCCATTATAATATCACAAAATTCAATGGATTGATCTTTGTAATTGCATGCCAAAAATACAATTTATGTAAGGAAAAAATAGCATTGTCGTTGATGCGAATAAGTGGTGGTGACTGTTATATGTACAATCTATAACCATATTTGATTTAGACTTTACTTGAATTGATCAATTGAATATCATTATGACAATGAATAGAGATTTTTGCGACATACCTATCTTTTTAAATTTAATATATCTCCGCATATAATTATAAAGATTAATCATTTGAAGTAAATGAAATTTATATATTTAAATTGTTGACATATTTTAATATATTTATTTTTTGACGTACTCAAAAAAATAAAATTTTAAATATTTATCACTTGTTTTTTGGTACAAATATATTTATCACTTGTGTCACACCATATTTATTGCTATAATAATATTATATAAAATATGCTATTTATTTGAAGTTTTTTTTTTTGATGGAGCTATTTATTTGAAGTTGTGATGCATTCTCTCACACGTCGGAATGATCGAGAAACCAAAGAAAATATATGGTCCTAACGAAGCATAATAAATATTACATTCTGGGAATAATCATTAACATATACGTGGACTCATCTGGCACCTAATTATTTTCAGCATAAATACGTAACACAATTTGCTCTGCTTATACTCATCATATTCATAGCGAATTAATATATGAAAATATAGTAATGGTGCTATGAATAATTTTGTTCGCATTAATAATACTAAAAGTCTATTAGGTAACACTGAAATCATGATTTCTGAATATAATTAGATGATTTGATAGACCGGATATTGGTGGTGAAAAAAAAATACTAAGTGTTTAAAAATTTTATGCTTTTTCTTTTACAATAAATAATGTATGCTATTTTTTATGGATTAATTAACAAAAGAAATTATGGGTAGATGTCTAGACAGATCATTATCTTACTCCATTGTGACGTTTATAAGATATAATTCAACTAATAATATTGATGTTATTATATTAAGGATTTGTCTAACATATTTAATATTGCACATGTAATCTTATTTTAAAAATTATTGTCAATGATCGTTAAAATTAATGATAATTTTTTTTTGACAAAAATAAAACGATACTCATTCATTCAAATTGATAGAATACAACCACATATTCAATATCGCTAAAAACGTAAAGGATGAATCTGCGAATATACTCAGATCATCCGAGTTAATAGCATACAACGGCAAAATGTCTACTACAAATAATATGATAAAATTAAAATGACCGGAATATCTATGACTCCGGATCTGCAACGTTGATGCCCAAATCATTGATTGAATCTGTAATTGACTGAAGCCGATCTTTCAATAAGAATCAAACGAACACCGCAAAATACCGGAAATCAAATAGCACCGCACAAGACGACGAACAACGAAACGCCGCACTCGGACGACGAATTCACAGAAAACACAAACAAAAAAACTTGATCTATATGAAAACCACTTATTTATGTTAAAAAAGAATGAAAGAAAGATGTAGAGAGGTGATTATAGACCAAAAATGACCTAAAATCACCCCTCTCCCTACGAACAATGGAAGTTGAAAGAAGGGGATTTAGGGCCGGCTGGAAGAAGAAAAGGCGGAGTCGGCTGTTAAACACTAGTTTATGGTAGTCTACCGTAACATTCATCACTCGCCATAAAACATCTAAAATCTACATCTTAAAAATAAAACCTCATAATATTTCAAATAATTTGGCAAATATTGTGTTATCTAAACAGCAATATTGCTAGCGTCAGAAAAAAAACAGCAATATTGCTTCGTGTTTTTGGCATAGTTCTCACTTATCACTTCGGTCTTTTTTTTTTTTTTAAGCAAAATTGGAAATGTAGAAGTGATATAATAATTTGATGATATCCTGGCAAAGCCGGAACTCCATCAAACCAACCACCAACAACAACACCCTAACGATAACATTGATAAGAAATAAAGAAAACAAAAAAAATGGGGGGCTACACCAAACCCATCAAAGAAGATCAACAAAATCGAAAATTAGGGAGACCGACCCTATTACGGAAAAAGTCATCCCTAATGCATATTGGCAAAGAATCCCACCAAATAACATCATTACAATGAAAACCCATATTAACTAACTTATCAGCGCAATTGTTACCTTTCCTATATATATGAGAAATCCTGAAATGAATGTGTAAAACAACTAATCACTTCGGTCTTTATATTGTTCATTTCAATCTCTCTATTCTTCCCTTTTCTTTTTATTAGGATGCATGTGTAAAACAACTAATTAATATTCGTCGGGTCTCATAATTTAAATATACCATAATCTGAATCTCTAAAATAACTACATAAATATCTAATTAATAAGATATTATACGGCGTGCAAAACTATTTTACACTGTCCGGTCACTAGAGGATAACCATGATGCATTAACATGTTGTATTAAATCAATGAAGATAGTGGAAATAACCACTAAAAAGCAGAAATGACCTTCTCTTCTAGAATCAAGATAATGCATGAAGTACTATCTTTGTCCTCTGCCTTATGGATTAAGTCATAGTTGAAGGCTGAAGCCGCCCCATTAATACATGTAAACACTTTTGTTGAAGAATTGACATAACCTATATTGATGCAACAGATATAATGGTGACAACTTATTACATTTTCCTCTCATATTCTTAGCAACAAATTACCACCTTTAAGAAGGTCCTTTCATTATATGCAGCTTTCAAAGGTTCAAGCATTCCACAAGAAAACAGAGATTTTGTACAAAAATTAATGCACGGATCAAATGTGCATAACTTAGCTATGATATCACTGATGCCACAGGAAAACTACTTAAAAGACAGCAGTTATGATTAAATTAGTTTAACCGGAAAATATGTTATTCGAGGCCTCCAATACTACAAATCATTGGATGCCCTTGAAAATCAACAACTGTCTAGAATGTTGTATGGAAGAAATAATAACTGCTAATATCAAATATGATTTATATTACCTCTTACTAAACAAAGATCATAACATATGACAAAAGCTCTAAAGATTAAATGTACCAACAATCGGGGTGTAGATTACACTTCGATGATTCTCCCTTGCAACTATGCAATCTAGCCTGCAACAAATTAAAGCTATAGATTTAAGTATTATCGGCTTTTGACAGTACATGTCTAGATTAATCTTTTAGTTTCCATTGTTGTGAATTTGAGTGATGAACCTGTTATTCTGATATTTGTAATTGTTGTTTAACCCGGTTAGATATTTTCCCTAATTGGTTAGCTATAAGTTTTCTTTTCCAACCCTTCATTTTCACATCATCCAAACAACTTAACAACTTCATCTGTACCTAAAATTAATGTTGCTTGTGCATGGACACTACAAACCTGGAAAAGTTTCCATGCTAAGACACTTCACACCAGTGTCATAAATTATGCAACTCTTTAATTTCCACTGGTACAATTTGAACTTTAACATGTTCCACTGCACATGTTAGACCCTGTGCTCCTCGGTGAGTTTCATTCTCTCAAATTTGAGAGTTCTCACAAAAGATCGTTGTTCAGCCTGATTTCTCTGGGACCTCTTCTTCTCAGGTAACAACACTCGTCACCCTTCAGTTCTTTCTATGTGCTTTTTTCCTCTGCTTTTTACTACACAACCAGTTTTTTTCGTTTCACTTTTAATTAGATTCTATTAGCCGTAGCACTTTTTACTACACAACAATAACAACTCCTACAAATGGGGGCATAACGAAGCACCTGAGGCAGAGGGAACATGACTACTATTGTGTTGTATGTATATCATACCCTGAAAAAATATAGTTTCCCAAGCTCTCCTAATTATCATCACGTTGAAATTAGAGAAACCAAAGCATAAAACACCAATTCGTTATTTAACCCGCCAAAAAGAAAACAGAGTTGGTACTGTTGAACTATAGGGTTTTAACAGAGGGCGAGAAAGAATAAAGATTTTGAATTGTTGTTATAGTTCGGTAACAACAAAGAAGCCGAGAAAATAACGAATTTGAATTGAAGTTTAGATATGATTGATGATTATATTTTATATAAAAAAGACTAAACAATCATTCTTATTTATACAAATACAAGACTCTAAATCTTAATTAAATAGGGAAACAAATCATGATAATAGCAGAGCAATATGAAAATTAATCTTATGTTATGTGGTAATATAAGATATGCTAATACAAGGAACTAATCCTATGAGATAACCTACGATACTAAAAAATCAAGGTATTACAAGATATTTTCATATCTTTTAACATCTTGTAACAAGTACAAAAAATACTGTTGCCTAACAAGGCATTAAAGATTATACTTTCGAGAAGGTTGTAAGGAATATATATCAGAGGTAAAATGGAAGGTTGATGTATGAAGTGAAACCCTTATAAATCAGTTAACTATAATATTTTAGTTGCAATGACAGATATCAATGGCCAGTATGGCACTGGCATGAAACTCCGAAACCTTTATGAAATGAGGAGTCCATTTCTCAAGGAACTTGAGCATATTCTCAGCTAGCCAAGATAAAGTGCATCAAACACAGGATATTCTATCATGGCAGATGATTGGAAAGATAAAAGACAGAGCAGTGTTGTCAAATATCGGCCATGGCAACGCCATGGATGATTGTGGTGACAGATTTTTTGAAAACCGCTGTTGCCAATTTGTGAAGGATGGTGGTGCCACTGCATTTTATGACAGCCTAATATGGTGGTTTTTTGGCTTTCCGCCTGCAATCGATAATACTGAGACAAAGGCTTTCTATTAACTTATTTGAGAATAACCCACCTAGCAGGCAGGTTCAAAATATTTACGGTGAAATAGAAAAATCCAATGTCATATAAACATATAAAATAAATGAGAAAAATAATCTCATATTTGCCGTCTCTTATTCTGCAATCCTAATTAAATAGACAATCAATAGATAAGTTAAACACAACAAATGAGCAGTGACTGACACTAAGAGCAACTACTGTATTGATATTTGAAATCTATGAAATTTGTGTCATGACACATAATCAAATCAACTGATATTATTTTTCATTATGTGTGATGGCAACTAGTTTGAAAAGAGGATAAGAAGCAATGCATCAAACTTTAAAAATACAGTATGAGTATGACAAATCAGTATATAAAGCTATGCCCAATTTCATCACTAATGTCGCTCTAGTGTGATAAATAATACAAGGTGGAAACATATTTTATTCCTAATGCTTCCACGAAGAAAGAAAAAAAAGGAGGATCATAAGAGATACAAGGATTGCTCTAAAATTACAATTAGATGGAATGAAAAAAATCAATGTAACGAATGTAACCATACTTTTCAATAATCAGGCAAGAATAACAAGATCCTTACCAAAATTGTATGAAACCTTCTTCATCTTTAACACAACAATTGATTCTCGTTAAATGAATATGCTAGTATTCTCTGTTGATTAAAAGATTTTTTCGTACATTTCTTCTAGTACTGTCTGTTGGATAAAATCCTTTATGGTGCATTTCTTCGACCCACTGCTTAGTCTCAGAATTTCTCCCATGTTTTGAGAAACCGTGTACCATGATATCATAAGTCCAACTATTAGGTTCATAACCGCTTTGACGTATCCTATTAAACAACTCACAAGCTTGGTTCATATCATAACTGGTTGTTCTTCTCAGCAGCAGATTGTAGGTGTAAATGTCAAGCGGAAAGCACAACGCTATTAATGCTATTAATTCCTCGATAGAATGGCTTATTATGAGACGGCCAGAAAATGCACCAATAACAAAGGTCAGTGTAGAAAACGGAGAACTTTCTCCCTCTTCTGCTCCTCTCATTTGAACACATGTAGAATAAACGACATCTGGCGATACCAAAGAATGAAAAAGAAGTATGTTGCCAAGAAAAGAAGTTAATCTACGTCCCGTTTTCATATACACTTGAACAAGATTTATGGCTTCACGATATCTTTTCAATGAGCAAAGCTGCTGCACAAGACTCTCATAGCATTCAATGCCTGGATTTAATCCAGCATTTAACATGTCAAACAAGATATCTTGTGCAATGTCAGCTTTATTGTGCTTGCAGAGACCAATAATCATGGAACTATATAATTTTTTACTTACCACACCCTGGCGCCGGAGAATATTAAAGAAATTCAAAGCATCAAAAATCCTTTCATTTCCCAAATAACTATTCAACACAAGAGCTTGAGAAACAATGGTGGGCACAATGTTACTCCTTAGCATCAACTCATATACTTCCCTGGCCAAATCTGCCATATTGGCATGCCCAGCTCCGTCGATGAAAAAGTTGAAAATCTGAGTATCAGGTTTACCATGAGTCAACATGTCCAATAAATTAAAAAATCGTGATATTGGATTATCCATATCAAGTAAACTGCAAATAACAGCTCTGCACAAGGTTCGCGTCAGTTCAAGATGCTTCTCTTTCATTTCCACCAGAAGGCGAGCAGCAATGTCTCCCTTATTTGACTTAATAAAAGCGTTAATCACCTTAAAGTAGGACAGTCTAGCAGCTGCATTATTAAGCTCCCCATGAATCACGTAACCATCTTCTACTCTTCCAGCTCGGCACAAAGCCGATATAAACTTGTCGTACGTGACAGCGCTAGGCGTAAAATCATGCTGCAAGGCAAGATGGATCAGATCCTTCATCTCATCAACTTTTCCCTCTCTACACAAAGCATTGGCAAGCGTGGAAAAGGTTTGTCTGTCGGGAAAAAAACCACTACCGATAGAACTTTTGAGAACACTGTAAGCCTCGTTGACACTTTCATCCCAACATAGAGTAAGTATCAAATACTTATAAGCCATTTGATTCGGATTCAATCCAAACTGAGACCTGGATTTGTACAACTGGAGCGCGACATCCACCATCCCAGCTTTGCAAAAGAAGCACAAGACAGAATTCATGGTAACCATATCAGGTGTCATACAAGACTCATTCATATCCACCAACAAATCATAAACCTCATGAAGCCGACTCTCCCTCAAAAGCCTACAAATCAACATGTTATACCTAAATAAACCAGGAACATACCCTCCAGAATCTCTCTTCTGTCTAAAAAACTCCAAAGCCTCATCCAACCTACCACCCTTCACCAGACCCTTTACACAAGCACCATAAGCATGTTCCAAAGGAACCAAACCCGAGTTCCCAAACTCCTTAACCACCTGAACAGCATGCTCAAACCTATTCCTCTCACACAACGAACCAACAAGTAAACTAACCTCAGAACCATGCAGCTCTTTCCCACTACCCAACAAACCATTAAGATAATCTTCAGCCTCATCCAACCTACCCTGCTTACACATACACTTAACAACAATTGAATCAGTAACACTCGTCGCATAACCCCTAATGCGAATCTGATTGAGAATAGTATTAAAAGCATTAAAATAATTCTCCTCAGCAAGAGCATTTAGTAAAATATGATAACCAAAACCATCCAAGTCAAGACCTTGAAAACGCATTTTACCAAACACATGGAGTGCAACTTCAGGTTTACCAGCAATAGCATAACCAATAACAAGGGTATCATTAAAACGAACCCTATGTTGAAAAACACGCTTCCTGAACAACTGAAGGAAATGAAGAACCAAAGGCATGAAATTACCACGGGTAAGAATGCGAAAAATTTCAATGAAAGTAGCGCGTGTGTGGTTGAAATAAGGTTGACGACCAGCCCAATCGAAGAATTTGAGGCAGGAGAGTATGTCATTGTTGTCGCCGCCATGACGGAGGACACGGATGACGAAGGGTTCGGAGAGAGGAAGTGAAAGAGATGAAAGAGAAGATGAGAAATTATCGCCAGAACTGAGAATTTCGTAGATCCGACGGAGGAGAGGATCGGCGTAACGGTGGCGAAATTGAAACCATGTTTTGAAGGTTGAAGCGACGTCGTTTTCGGTCATGGAGAATGGAGTTGTTGGTGAAGAAATTGAGATACATGATGATGGCGATGATGATGATGTTGATGATGAAGAAAAGAGGAATTTGAATTTGAATTTATGTTTGTGTTTGGTTACTACATGTTTCAATGGTAGCATCCTTTGTTATGTGTGTACCAAGTGTTTGTGAAAATGCTTATGTTGTTTTGTTTTGGTTTCGTCACAGTTTAGTCTTCATAGTCTTCGTGGGCTTTGAGTTTGGTTATTGTGGTTTCATGCGTGTGAGGGTTTTGTTCATTGACACCACACTTAATTCAACAACATTTTCAAACTGGAACAATATATAAGGTAATAAATGTTGTTCTTTTTGTACGATGGAAATTTAGATCGAAATATATGAAGATGAAGTGTTTCGGTGTATGATGACGCTGCTCGCGGCAGCAAGAGACGAGGTTGATTGGAAGTGTTTCAGTGTACAGCCCAGTTTTGGAAATTAGGTTTTATAGTGCTCATGTTTTAGACCAAAGATTGTGGTAAAAAAAAATAAAATAAATTAATCATGAATCATATAAAAAGTAAAAACAGCCCTCTAAATTAGCATAATGCATGCATAATTTAGATGCTTACTAATGTTAAAATACAAAAAGAAAAAGCTAAAGAGATAATAAAAGTTATAAAACTGACAAATTCAATCAAAGTAAAGGGTAATTGGAGGGAAAACATGAGAGAATAATTGGAGAGGATCCAAAACCTAAAAATTCAAAATTTAGATAGATGCACACTCAAAATCTTTAATTTCACATTGAACGAGTCAAACATTACCATTTACCAATTTACACTTTAATATTTTTAGGTGGATATTAATTAGCAACCCTATATGTATATATGGGACAGGATCAAATGACCCTAATGTGTCATACCTAAAAATATGACATCTTCCATCATTTTTTCCGGATAATCCTTTTAGAAAATTGAGCGTTAGATTGAAATATATAGCATAGATCATCTCTATAAAATATATATTAATCGAAAATCATTTGATATGTCAATTAAATACATCACCGAGGTAATCAAAATCAGACTGATCATTGAACCGACAAATTTACCGGTTTAAGGTTCAATCAATTCGATTGAGGTTCAACTGAGTCAGACCATTTTTTATTAAATGTATATTTTTATAAAAAAAATTAATATACTTGTAAAAAAAATACACAAGAAATAAATATAATATTCATATTTCACCCAATTAATTTTTCTTTCGGTGGTGCACACTATTAAAAATTAAATCTACTTCAACTCCAAAGGCTTGGTGTAGTGGTAAAAAGACAGACCTTGAATCCAAGAGATCCCGGGTTCGAGCCCCACTAATATCTTTGGAGGAAGGTAAATGTAATTACCTTTGTAAGTGCTCTTTGAACCCTAAGATCTTCCATACCTTGAACTGGAGCACCATCGCCTCACCTTAAATTTCTCTTATAAAAAAAAATAAATCTACTTCAACAATTTCTCATGTTTTTTAAAATTAAAATGACAACTATTAGTTTTTATTTAACATGATAAACAAAACTTTAAAATTAGATGCCACCCTACGAGTTTTGGGGCGCACCCTACGAAATGACTTAAATACTCATGTTTGTGACTTGTGTTACGGACACCCCCCAAAACACCATACATTTATAATATTTGTGGCTTGAGTCACAAATATAGGGAAAAAAATGCCATTTTTCAAAATTACTCATTTTTCCTTTATATGTGACTTAAGCCACAGAATGATGTTTTGGTTAATTCGTAAGGAGCGCGAGTAAGCTATAGGATGACAAAAGTACTTCTCTAAAATTATGGGTAGTGGACTAGTGGTTCATATAACACAGGCCCAATAATCATTAGCCCAATGATATTTTCTGACTAACAACCCTAATGAGTAATAATGACATAATTTCACATGATATCTACTTTTGTCGCCCTACTCTTTTTCTCGTACGCCTTACGGTTTTACCAAAATACTCATATCCGCTACTTAAGTAGCAGACACCCCCAAAAAAATCATATAATTATAACATCCTCTACTTAAGTAGCGGACGGTATTTTTCAAAATTTCCTATTTTTTATAACATCCGTTACTTAAGTAGCGGAAATGTAAAATGAAAATATTAGAGAGGGGGAGAGAGAATAATTTGAAAGTGAGGAACTATGCTTTGGTTACGACTTATGAGGAACTATGCTTTGGTTACGACTTATGAGTAAAACAATAGCCCACAATCGGGTTTAAATTTCCTGAAGTTATTTTCTACATTTAACTAAAATTTGTGGATATTCTTGTCTTTAAAATATACATATATAAATAGTTAAATACACTTACGCATACAATATTTTCTTATTAAATTTTTTACCTAAATGTATGTGATTAGAAATATTAAATGGTTTCTCTATAAAAAAAAAAAGAAATATTAATTTACTGTATTAAATTAATAATTACGGATTTTTAAGGTAAGAGATTAAACTAAATCATAGAGAGAAATCAAATAACAAAATCTTGTTGTACAAGATAATTAAATGACAAATTCGTGGAAAATCTTGTTATACACTTAATCATTTTTCTAAAAAGATTTACAAGATAATTAATAACTGATTAGCCTATTCTATTTTTTTTTATAGAAAAGAGGGCTAAACGCCCAAGCCTATTCTATTTTCTCTCTCACGAGTCACGACTACGCTCTTTAATTGAATAAAAGCTTGATCTTGCTTATCACAAAAAAAAAAACCCTTCATCTTGCATTTCATTCTTTGTTTCTGTCATTATTTTTTTGCTGTTCAAGATATCTTCAACTAGAAGTTAGACACTACTGTATTTGTTTCTTCCATTATTAATAACACAACACAATTTAAGGACTCTATTCTAAATCAACAACAAAAAATAAATAAATAATATTCATTTATTCAAATTAATAGAGCAAATAGATACAATACAAATTTAAAATAGCTAAAAATAAAAAAATAAATATGTTAACAAACTCACAAACATCTATATTAATAACATAAAACGGAAAATTGCATAAGTCTCCATGTATTATTGTATTCAAATGTCCCAAATATTCATGCTTCTTGATATGTAGAGTTGATAACACCATAATAATTGGTTGATTTTGCAACACTAGATCAAATTAACCTTTCAACCTAAAATAAGACTAAAAAAATGGAAAATTAAACAAACATCGCATACAACAAAATCATATAAAATACGAGAAAACACTAAATATACATAGCACACTATACCATTTTGATTTTAAAAAAAACTCTTTACATAATTTGAGGTTTATTTCGTAGACGTGTGGCCAAATTTAAAAGATTCAAAATCAAAACAAAAACAAATATCATATATACGTGTCTCCAATTAAACAATATTTGATTTTTCAAAAGCAGCAACATTACCTTGAATCTTTGCCTTCTTTGCCACCTCCACCTTCATCCTCCCAAATTCCATTACAACAAGAATCTTGTTGCAAGATGCATACTATTACTTTCTAAAGATAAAGATCAAGCCACAACATGTTATTAACTGAACACCATAAAATTCCCAGACAAAAATAAAAGATGCCATAGATAATAATTCAATTCTTTCAACACTCTCGTTTTATATAGATTGTTTATTGATATATATATATATATATATATATATATAGAGTCAGGATCCGTTGACACCAACAAGTTTGACACCAAATGTTACACCTCTCAATAACGTTTTAACCGATATAAATTTTATAAAATCCACCGTTGGATTGAAAGTTTATATCATATAGATCATTTATGTAAAGTTTCAGGAAAATCCAAAATCATTTGATATGCTATTGAGACACATAAAGATCAACGGCATTTAATAAAAGACGCAAACCGTTAACTTTGATGTATCTCAATAACATATCAAATGATTTTAGATTTTTTTGAAACTTTACATAAATGATCTATATGATATAAACTTTCAATCCAACGGTGGATTTTATAAAATTTATATCGGTTAAAACGTTATTAAGAGGTGTAACATTTGGTGTCAAACTTGTTGGTGTCAACGGATCCTGACTCATATATATATATATATATATAAATAAAACTTGAAATTTTAGAGTCTCCCAATAATTTTAAGGTTTCCATTTAATCAAACAAAAACCTCTAAAATTATTGGAAGACTCTCAAATTTCAACTTTTGAGTCACTCCTAAATGAGATTGATAGCTTAGAAAAGTTAATAAGTTTGATATATAAATATATATAGGGTGTAGAGGATATGGGATATCAAGTGAAAATATCTTCTACAACAAGTTAGCGCTATTTTTTTTTATAACAAGTTGGCACTAGTTTTGAAATTTAAATTTTCAACTGCATGTATCAAATATATAGGGATTTCGAAAAGATAAAAAAAAAAAAAACGATGGAGCTTAATCTAAAGAACTAGATTTTCTCTTAAGAAAACTATATCATTTATCATAATGTTTAAAATAAAATTGATCTATACTTATCCCTCAACCGTAAATTCGTATTTATCTATAAAAGAGCTGATTATCTATGACCTCTATTTATTTGATTTTTTTTTTCTTTCTCTTCAGTTTCAAGTAAGTGTTTTTTTGAACTATCTAGACATATCTAAAGTGAATCAAGCTATAATATCTACTTTGATTTGCTAATTAATAGGACTAATAATTTTCCTTATTTAAAAAGATTATATTAAATAATTTGTTTTTAATAAATAAAGTTTTACTTAAAAGGGCTATCCGAGGGGAAAGTCAATGAGAAGAACAAAATATCAACAACAAAAAAAGTGACTTACAAAAACGCATACTTTTAGAGACCTACTCTACAAAGGGAGCAAAAAAAGAAAAGCTCCTAGAAAAAATCAGTAATCAACCACCAAAAAGACACCTACAATACAGTAACACCTAAAAATATAAACAAACCACTAAAGAAGGCACCCACAAAAACATCCAAAAAAGAAGCAAACCACCAAACAAGGCTCCAACTAATCGCCAAAATTAGTTAAAAATAAAATAAGAGAAACAAATCATTTAAAATGATTTGGAGTGGATCATTTCCTTGAGCTTCGTTAGAGTTTAGTAAAATTTTGAATTACTTTATCTTCAATCTCTGCATATAATCCCAATTGTCAGTCACACATTTTTTTTAGACCGGTTAGACACTACTGTATTTGTTTCTTCCATTATCAATAACGCAACACAATTTAAGCACTCTATTCTAAATCAACAACAACGAAAATTATATCTTAGGATTCTATTTCCATTTTAGGTTTACATAGAGTAAATAAATAAAAAATAAATAATATTCATTTATTCAATTTAATAGAGTAAATAGATACAATACAAATTTAAAATTGCTAAAAATAAAAAGATAAATATGTGAACAAACTCACAAACATCTATATTAATAACATAAAACGGAAACTTGCATAAGTCTCCATATATTATTGTATTCAAATGTCCCAAATATTCATGCTTCTTGATATGTAGAGTTGATAATAGCATAATAATTGGTTGATTTTGCAACACTAGATCAAATTAATCTTTCAACCTAAAATAACACTACAAAAAAAGGGAAAATTAAAACAAACATCGCATCCAACAAAATCATGTAAAATACGAGCGAAACGCTAAATATACATAGCACATTATACCATTTTGATAAATAAAATAAAAAAACTCTATTTACATAATTTGAGGTTTATTTCATAGACGTGTGACCAAATTCAAAAGATTCAAAATCAAAACAAAAACAAATATCATATACGTGTCTCCAATTAAACATTATTTGATTTTTCAAAAGCAGCAACATTACCTTGAATCTTTGCCTTCTTTGCCACCTCCACCTTCATCCTCCACAGGGGCGGCCCAAGCCCATGTGCAGCATGGGCTGCTGCATAGGGCCTCCAAAACTCAAGGGCCTCAAAAAAAAATTTATTGGGAGGTAGTATTAGTAAATAAGGGGTGTAAAAATAAATATATTGCAACATTTTGTAAGGCCCAGACCCAAGTTTTCTAAGGGACAAAAAAAAATAGAACCTACGCGTACCCTGAACAAAATTTGCGTGAAAAAAAGAGAGAAGGGAATCGCTTCTGTCGTTCTGCGTGTCCCTGAATTTGCGTATCAGTACACCACCACCACAACCGAAAACGGACGACGGCGGCCTGCACCATCACCGACGGCACAACCCTATTGGAATTGAAATAAAGGTAAAAATCAAAGTTTTACAAGTTGGGGTTTCTAAAATTTGAAATTAAATATCACAATTTGAAGATGAATTTGAGAAGATGAGTTTGTTATTTACAATTTGTGAAGATGAGTTTTTGCTGCTGTGGTGTTGACGTGTTGTTTTTGCTGCGTGTTTGTTTTGTTTGGATGTGTCTAGTGCTTTTGTGCTTAAGTGCTTTAGCAGGTGTGTGCCTGGTGTTGCTGCTTGTGCTTTTGTATCCCTTGTAATTACTAGAGTATCCTTGTGCTCATTGCTAATAATATTAGCTTTTTTCAAAAGAAATAATTATGCATCAGTAACATTGTTTTCAATTTTATCTAAGTGTATTGGGATTTTTTGTTTGTAAAAAGTGGAGATATTAATGTGTTGTCTATTTTTTTTTATCGGTTCAACTCAATGTTGTCTACATGGATCTACTTCGATGCTGCGGAATTGATCAAGAACGGTGAGAATTTTCAGGTTCTAATTTTTTTCCCTCAATGCCTCCTAAATTACCTCCTAAGGGTAGGAAATTTTTTATTATTAAAAGGGCCACTTTTATATTTTGCACATAGCCTCCGAAAACCTCGAGACGCCCCTGATCCTCCATAATTAAGAAACTATTTTCCTCCCAAATTCCATTACAACAAGAATCTTGTTGCAAGATGCATACTATTACTTTCTAAAGATCAAGCCACAACATGTTATTAACTGAACACCATAAATTCCCAGACAAAAATAAAAGATGCCATAGATAATAATTCAATTCTTTCAACACTCTCTTCTTATAAATTGTTTATTGATATATAAATAAAACTTAAAATTTTAGAGTCCCGCAACAATTTCAAAATTTCCATTTAATTAAACAAAAACCCCTGAAATTATTGCGAGACTCTCAAATTTCAACTTTTGAGTCACTCATGAATGAGATTGATAGCTTAGAAAAGTTAATAAGTTTGATATATATAGGGAGGATGGGATATATATCAAGTGAAAATATCTTCTACAAGAAGTTGGCGCTATTTTTTTTATAACAAGTTGGCACTAGTTTTGAAATTTAAATTTTCAAATGCCATGTATCAAATATATAGGGATTTCGAAAAGATAAAAAAAAAAAAAAAAAAAAAAAAAAAACACGATGGAGCTTAATCTAAAGAACTAGATTTTCTCTTAAGAAAACTATATCAATCATTCATCATAATGTTTAAAATAAAATTGATCTATATTTATCCCTCAACCATAAATTCGTATATTTATCTATAAAAGGTACAAATCTCAAAGCTTGTAGTTGATGGAAAGATTAATCCCATCAAAGGTACAAGAAATGTTCATGTCCCATCTCACTCATTCTATGCTGATGATTTAATGATCTTTTGCAAAGGAAATTTGAATGGTTTAAAAGAGCTAAAAAACTTGTTCAACAGATATGCTCTTGAATCTGGTCAAGTCATAAATAATTCAAAGTCCACAATCTTTTCTGGTTCTATAACCCCAAGGAGGTTGGAGTTAATGGTTCAGCTTCTTAACTTTTCTATAGGGTATTTGCCTTTCATTTACTTAGGTGTTCCAATCTTTAAAGGTAAACCTAGAGTTTGTCACCTTCAGCCAATAGCAGATAGAATAAAATTGAAGCTCTCAGCTTGGAAAGCTTCACTTCTCTCCATTGCTGGCAGAGTGCAATTGGTGAGAGCAGTGGTTCAAAGCATGCTCATTTACAGTATATCAATCTATTCTTGGCCTGAGTCATTGCTTAAAGATATGGAGAAGAATATGAGAAATTTCATATGGAGTGGAGATATAGAAAAGAGAAAGTTGGTGACTGTTTCTTGGAAGAATGTTTGCAAGCCTTTCTCTAAAGGGGGTTTGGGCCTCAGCTCTCTTTCCAAGTTGAACAAGGCTACTAATCTTAAGTTGTGTTGGTCTCTTATGAATTCTCAGAGCTCCTGGGCCAGATTGTTGAAAGATAGAGTTTTCAGAAACAACAGACCTATTCATCATCATATTTTTTCTTCTCTCTGGAGTAGTGTCAAGGAGGAGGTTGGTGTCTTGATGGATAATACTATTTGGATTATTGGCAATGGTGAGAAAATCAATTTCTGGAATGATAATTGGTGTGGGACACCACTATCTGATCTTTATAACATACCAGCTCAAACTAGATCATTATTGACTTCTACAGTTAGTGATTATCTTGTTGGTGGCCATTGGTCTTTGCCCTCACAGTTGACTCAAGTTTTTAATAACTTGACTTATGTTGTTAATCAAGTTTCTATCCCTTTAGAGCCAGATCAGGATCATTTGATTTGGAAGCTCTCTGACTCAGGTGACTTGAGCCTCAAGGCAGCTCATCTATTCAAAATGCAAAACTGTCATGATGTTCATTGGGCAAAATTGATTTGGAATACTGCTATTCCCCCCTCAAAATCTCTTCTTGTTTGGAGATTGATGTATGATAAAATTCCAACTGATGAGAATCTTTTGATTAGAGGTTGCTATTTGCCTTCTATGTGCAGCATTTGCAAAACCCAAGTGGAAACTACTTTTCATATCTTTTTTGAATGTGGTTTTGCTGTTAAAACTTGGTCTTGGTTGGCTGGTTGTTTGAACATAGTTATTCAGTTCACTTCTATGCAAGATATATGGAAGCTTTGTGATTTAAACTGGTCCCCTCAAAGCAAAATCACCATTACTGCTGCCATCATCAATTTGATCAACACTTTATGGTTTGTCAGGAATCAGGCCAGATTCAACAATAAATTGTTGCCTTGGAATTCTGCTATTGCTATGATCATATCCAGCACTTCTCTAACAGGTAACAACACTGCTAAAGCCTCTACTAACTCATTGAGAGATTTCACTTTTTTAAAATTATTCTCAATTAGCATACATCAGCCCAGACAATCTTATTTGTTAGAGGTAATTTGGCAACCACCTATTATTGATTGGTTGAAATGTAACATTGATGGTGCTGCTGTTGGTTGTCCTGGTAGTGCTTCTTGTGGTGGAGTTTTTAGGAATCACTCATCTGATTTTGTTCTTGGCTTTGCTGAACCTCTTGGCCTTACTACTTCTTATTTTGCTGAGTTATGTGGCGCAATGAGGGCAGTTGAAATTGCCTTTCAAAATAATTGGCACGACATTTGGATTGAATCAGATTCTACTCTTGTGGTCTCAGCTTTTCAAAATCCACATAGAGAGGTCCCTTGGGTCTTAAAAAACAGATGGAAGAATGTTTTACACATGGTTAGTAGCATGAATTGTATTGTAACCCACATCTTTAGGGAAGGAAATCAAGTAGCCGATCTCATGGCAAATCATGGTTTGACTCTAGCTTCGATTGTATATTGGCATGTTGCTCCTTCGTTTATTAGCGATTGTTTTGATAAAAACAAGTTAGGTATACCTTGTTTTAGATTATGCACATAGTAATGGAGTTTTGGTTTGGCCCCCTCCATTTTGTTTTTCTTTTCTCTCCTTTGTCTAATATATTTTAGGGTGGTTTGCTCTTCGCAACCACCTTTTTTTTTGGTTAAAAAAAAAAAAATATTTATCTATAAAAGAGCTGATTATCTATGACCTCTATTTATTTTGTTTTTTTCTTTCTTTCTCTTCGGTTTCAAGGAAGTGTTTTTTTGAACTATCTATACATATCTAAAGTGAATCAAACTATAATATCTACTTTTATTTCCTAATTAATAGGACTAATAATTTTCCTAATTTAAAAAGATTATATTAAATAATTTGATATTAATCGAAAACCATTTGATATGTCAATTAAATACATTGAACAAACATATTTACCGGTTTAAGGTTCAATCAATTCGATTGAGGTTCAACTAAGTCAGACCATTTTTTATTAAATGTATATTTTAATATTTATATAAAAAAATAATAATATACTTGTCAAAAAAATACACAAGAAATAAATATAATATTCATATTTCACCCAATTAATTTTTCTTTCGGTGGTGCACACTATTAAAAATTAAGTCTACTTCAACTTCAAAGGCTTGGTGTAGTGGTAAAAAGACAGGTCTTGAATTCGAGAGATCCCAGGTTCGAGCTCCACTAATATCTTTGGAGGAAGGTAAATGTAATTATCTTTGTAAGTGCTTTTTGAACCCTAAGGTCTTCCCTACCTTGGACTGGGGCACCATCGCTTCACCCTAAATTTATCTTATAAAAAAAAGTTAAATCTACTTCAACAATTTCTCATGTTTTTTAAAAATTAAAATGACAATTATTATTTTTTATTTAACATGATAAACAAAACTTTAAAATTAGAGAATTACTTTTGCCACCCTACGAGTTCTGGGGCGCGCCCTACGAAATGAATTAAATACCCCTGTCCGTGACTTGTGCTACGGACACCCCAAAAACACCCTATATTTATAACATTTGTGGTTTGAGTCACGGATGTAGAAAAAATGTCAAAATACCCCTGTTCGTGACTTGTGCTACGGACACCCCCCAAAACACCACACATCTGTAACATTCATGGCTTGAGTCATAGATGTAGAAAAAATGTCATTTTTCAAAATTACTCATTTTTCCTTTATCCGTGACTTAAGCCACGGAAGAGTATTTTGGTCAATTCGTAGGGCGCGCGAGTAAGCTATTGGGTGGCAAAAGTACTTCTCTAAAATTATGAGTAGTGGACTAGTGGTTCATATAACACAGGCCCAAGAATTATTAGCCCAATAATATTTTCTGACTAACAACCCTAATGAGTAATAATGACATAATTTTACATGATATATCTACTTTTGTCGCCCTACGCTTTTTCTCGCGTGCCATACGGTTTTACCAAAATACTCATATCCACTACTTTAGTAGTAGACACCCTCAAAAACATCATACAATTATAACATCCTCTACTTAAATAGCGGACGACATTTTTCAAAATTTCCTATTTTTTATAACACTCGCTAATGGTAAAATGGGAAACACGTAGGATGCGCACGAGTAATATGTAAGGCAGCAAAAATAATTGTCATTTTACATTATCTTTCTACTACAACTCATGCGCTTCTCCTTCATGTATACAATATGCTTCTCTTTTTCTCACTACTACAACTGTATTTTCTACTCTCCTATCTCTCTAACTAATTCCACCATATCTCAGCAAGTGAACACATAAGTAATAAGACCTCTTTTTCTTTTTAATTATCTTTTTATAATGATAACACCAAATTACGGAAATATATTTTTGCACGTTATCTTCCTATTATACCCTTGTTTTAATCCACCAATAAATTCCTATTTTTTTGTCCACAGTTTCTCTTTCCAATAAATTTAATATATTATGTAAAAAAAAAATATTAATATGTTATGTACCAACAAAAATAAAAAATAAAAAAAGATTTAGTTTTCCATATATATAGCATTTATTGGTTTTATGGAAAAAAGATAAGAGCAATTGACAAAGGGTATAATTGACAAATCATACCCATAAAATACAAAAAGAACAATTAAATAGAAACGATAAATATGTGAAGACTTCAAATATATTCAACATTTTATCCACCAAAAATCTTAAGGCATCAAATATACACTTCTCTTATATATTCAACATTTTATCCATTCATAATGGATGTGAGACTTAACCGCTCACAACTCAAATAAGTCAAAGAGACAGACCTTATGCAAAAAACAATGTTTAAATGATTTGATATATAGAACCGCCGAATGTAGCAATAGATTTTGCTTATTAACATTTAATTGATGTCGCATGTTTAGATTTTAAATCAAATCTATACCCCAGTATATGATCAAATGAAAATTGGCATCCGAATGAATTTGAAGGCTCGAAAAGTTCTGTTGAAAACAAAGCGTGATACGCCTAATATCAGTAACTTACGAAAATGTTCTGATTTTTTACATGCTTTCATGCTTGGTTTTGATGTCATCGATGCTATTGCTCTTTTGGATTTGGATGAGCTTTATGTCGAATCGTTTGAGATCAAAATATTAAGACACTTTGTGCCTTCGTGGGGATCACTTGTCTCGCGCTGTTGGAAGATTGTCTTAGAAAACTTGGTAAAACCAAGTTTGCAATTGACAATGCTTCCAAGACAAGAATTGTGATTGCTAATGCCAAAAATTATGCGCTCCATGGACGGAGCAAAAAGTGGAGCCTTGGTCAGAGCAAGCCGCCCTATTCTATTACCAGACATAATTGGGAGAAGCTCATCCGAAACTAGAGCTGGAAACGCCTCATTTCGTTTTGTTCCCGTTATTTATTTCCTTCTTATCTAATCCAAGAAGTCTATATCTATAAATTAAATGTATATTCAATGATTATAATGGTCTAAAAATTACAAGTCTAAGCTTTTTCATCCATAGCTGTCTAAGACAGCTAACAATGTTGCTGCATAAGCATAGTGATGCCTCTCAATAACTACATAAAAATTGTTCCCTTGGTTACATAATGAACCAACAAGCCATAATACTATAAAAGCATCTCAATGTTTTCTAGTATTATTGGTAATTGACTTATGTGAATGATGATGATGATGATTAGAATGCTTGGTTCCATGATGATGATTATCAGCTCCAGATTTTGGTGTCCTTGGAAATGAATTTGACGAATGTAACGCTTCCAATGCCGATAAAACATCTACCATAGTTGGTCTATGTTTAGGATCAGTATTAACACAATTTAGAATAAGTGCAGCTGCAGCTTGTGCTCCTTTTTTCGAGTATTGACCACCTAACTTTGTATCCATGATTCTCAATATTCTTCTGTTGTCACTTAGAAAAGGCATTGCCCAATCCACAAGCGTGTCTTCCGAGTATCCAGGTCTATCTTCGTCAACTACACGCCGTCCTGTTAGTAACTCTAACAAGACAACGCCGAAGCTGTATACATCGCTCCTTGCTGTTAAATGACCTGTTTAGGCTCAACATATTTAGAAAACTCGGACATAACCGGAAAAAGAAGAAGTAAAAATTGGTATGGCAAATGAAAAATGTACCTGTGGCTACATATTCTGGTGCGGCATAACCATGAGTTCCGATAATTCGAGTTGAAACATGAGTGTTATCTCCGGTTGGACCATCTCTTGCTAAGCCAAAATCCGAAAGATTTGCATTGAAATCCTGCACAAATTTCGATGCAACTCTTTAAGAATGGAGACTTAGTATATATCTAAACAGCAAATGCAGGCATCTCGGATCTACAAGTCAAGTTTTCAGTGTAACATACCGAGTCAAGTAGGATGTTGGAAGCCTTTAAATCACGATAAATAACATTTGCGTCAAGGGAATGTAAGAATGCTAGTCCTCTTGCTACACCAATCGCAATATTGATCCGTGTCATCCAGGAAATCGGTTGAACACCTTCTGCAGAAACAAAAAACAAAGTTTAATGAATATGAAAAGAAATTATGTTTTGTCTCGGCTCAAAAACTTAAAGATTTGTAATGTATTGTTCTATCCGGTACTTATTTTTTTTCAAATCAAGCGGACCTTGAGAATGAATGTATTACTTACTTCTGAATAAGTGATTTTCCAAACTTCCTTTCTGCATAAACTCATAAACTAGAAGCCTGTTTTTTCCTTCTGAACAGTAACCAATAAGCCTCACCAAATTTTCATGGTGAAGTTGGCCTAGATAATTGACTTCTGCCTGCAAACAAAATCGGTAGAAAATCAACCAACGAATACTACAGAAGAATATAGCGCAAGTGGTTGTGCGCGTAGTATGTGTGAGTGTTGTAAACCTCAGGATACCGAGTTTGATTCCTACTGCTAAAAATAAAAAATTTGATGTAAGAGTTTATGTCGAACGTACAAGCCATTCCTTGTGACCTTGAAAACTTTCTGGTTTAAGCCGCTTAATGGCAACTACAATTCCATTTCCGGGTTTTGTAGGAGCGCCTGTGTTCTCATCTATCCATCCTTTGAAGACAAAACCAAACCCTCCTTCGCCGATTAAATTTTCTTGCCGGAAGTTCCTAGTCGCCTCTTTTAGATCATTGAAGCTAAAAGACTTAACATTATTGGAGATGGATAAGTCATCATTTGATGCAGAAGTTTTCAATTCGGTTTTTTGGTCCGGAGAATTTGAAGTCTGCTTTGTCTTACTTTGAATCTTTGTATTTCCTGAGATTAGATGAATGATAAGAATATCAATAATCATGCAGAGATTGAATCAACACTTCAACTTTGCTCCAAATTATGCACATAATCTATAGACATTGCTCTAATAGTAAACAAAATGTAAATTTCAACATAGTGGGATAAAACAGGCAATTGAACCGGTAAAACTTTCGAGCCATAGTTTAACTTTAAGTTGTTCAACACTAGACTAACTAGATGACAAATAATTAAAGGCAAAAAAGAAAACTAGTTGAAATAACTGTGGTTGAACTGCGGTTCAAACCGGGTTCTATGGAGCTAAGAATCAACCGGTAAACTGAATGATTCGTGATTCAATCGATTGAACTGGCCGATCCGGTTCTAGCAACACTCCCTTACACCATAAGGATATGGACATGATAATCCTACTAGTTGAACCAACTTAATAACAACTAACAAATCGGATTGATTCTCACCTTCAGCAAAAACTAACAAATTAACGATTAAAATACTAACATCGGCCGTAAAAAAAAAAACTGAATGTTACTTGCTGAACAAATATCAGTCATGAACTAGCTCATTTGGAGCATCTATGAATTATTGTTGAAAAGAAGTAAAAGAAAAATACAAATAATTTCAATCCATTCCAGAATAGAAAAAAAAATCAAAATTAATTAGAACCAAAATCATTTTTCAGTTGCCAAATATTAAGAAACAGGATTTAAATCCTAAAAAGCTAATGATGTAAAGAAAACAAAAAAGAAGTGTTCATTAAAAGGTTAAGAAAACCAAAACAAACAAAGAGAACAAAAAAAAAACACACAAACACAAAGTGTTACCAAAGAGGATACAAAACAAGTGATGTAAAAAAAGTTAAAAATAAAAATAGAAGAAACTAACCAAATAAAGTTGTTGAAGAAACATGACAAACTGGTTTTCTGAAACAGTTTCCCATGATGAATTATGTTTTTCTTTTCTTCTATCTTTGTTATATATCCTAAAGGAAGAACAACAAAATTTATGAAGAAAAAACACAGAATGATGAAAAGGGTGTGTGTGTGTATATGAATAAAAATTATGAAAAGTCTACAAATATAAATTTTTTTGTTGTGTTGTGTGAGGTAATAAGACAAAGTCCACGCTATGATCATTTCATAGATATTGAGAAGTGAAGAAATAAATGGATGATTTGATAAGGAAACAGCGTAGTCAAAGGAATGGAAGTTGCCACTAGTTGAAACAAACTTTAATTAATAGATACACGTAGTTTTTTTCAGTTTGACTTTAGAAGATTTTTTTCATTTTTGTTTGGGAAATCAAAAATCGTGACGGCAATAAGAAACTAATCTCTCGAGGTAATTGATCTAAGGTGATCTCGAAAATGGAAAAAGTGATGGGAGTGTCACTAGTGGTGAGGAGTTTGGATAGTATCCATGAGATCCTATATTCGGCATAAGTTATGGTGTATAAGTCATGTTTATGCACCGTGCATAAATACTCAAAATTGTTTAGCGTACCCCCAGATTTCTAGTGCATCCCTCAGATTGTTTAGCGCAACCCCCAGATTTTTAAGGGGTACACTGGAAATTTGTGGTGTGCGCTAGAAATCTGGGGGGTGCGCTAAGCAATCTATGAGGTGCATTAAACAATTTTCATTATTTATGCACGGTGCATAACCACCATAACCACTCTTCCTAGATTCGATCCTCATTGGCAACATTATAAATCAAAAAGAAAAAACAGTGAAAGTTAAACAATATATAAATGACATGTCTAGATATTGTGGGTGTGGATAATTTATTTTTTTTAAACTTGGTATCCGACCCAAGAACCAACTAATTTGAGGGGATCAATCTCACCGTCGTGGGGAACTCATTTAAAGCCAGAGTTTTTTTCCTTGTGGAAGTGGATGATTATTGGCCTCATCTAAATGATTCAACATATTGCTCATGGAGAAATGTGTGAAAATCTCGTTGAGCGGTTGAGTGCTAAAGGCAAATGCCCAATATATCATGTAGACTTTACTTTGGCCCAATTTTAAAGGGGAAATTATTGTTGTTACGGGAAGTGAAAGAAAAGAAATACAAGAAGGCAAAATTAAGGGAGCAATTTTAATACCAACTTACCCATGATCTCCTAAAAAAGAGGAGTTATATTTTGATCCACCGCTAATAGCATTACATTTAAGCATTATTGCTTTTCTTGCTCAAATTCTCCCGTAACAAATAACAATGCTCATTTTAAAGAGTATTATGATTTTTTTTTTTTTTTTTTTAGTGTAAGTGTACTAAGATTGTTGATACTCCTATTTTTAACATATTTAATTTCATGTAAAGAGGCTTGAACTTTTATCATATAAAAAGTTAAATCATAAGTCGACTAGTATTTGAAGGGATCAATCTCTTTAGTGAGCAAGATAAGAGAAATGATATGATAACTGCATCATATCATGTTTTAATATAGTGTTTGATAAAGTAGTATGATATGATAAGTTAATCCTCAAATTTATCTTATTACGTCTTTCTAGTTAAAAAAATTATTCTGAATTTGTGCTCGATTATCAGCAAGATATTATAAGAACCCATTGCTTTGTTTTGGTACCGATTAATGTTTTGTATTTCGTTTTTTTTTTTGTATTGATACTTTTATAACAATGTTGTACTTCTTCTTGACACACCATGTGCTAAAGAGACTACTTGTTTCTTTATATATATATATTTCATTTTGCCTTGTTCAAAAAAAATATTATAAGAAAATAATTTATTGATTTATTCAATAAAATATATTTTTAAATAAAAAAATAAAATTAATAGAATATAAGTACGAAAATAATTTGATAGTAAATTAAGAAAAAATAATTAAATTTTAAATATAAACACAATTTTCTCACAAGGGTTATTTTGTAATTTAATTAATCTAAAAAATAAAAATTATACTAAAAAGACAATATTTTAAAGTAAAATAATTATTAAAAATTGCAAAATAGGGATATTAACTTAAATTTTATAAAAAAAATTAAATATAATTCTCTTGGTAGTTTTATTATGTATATATAAGACATATCATAAAATTATTTAACTTATCTAACATATATAATTAAGTTATTTATTTGATCATGATTAATTCATATAAAAAATTTAACAATTCTACTGATTGTAGTCTGATCATTTATTTGCTCATAATTTTTAATTAAAATTATATAAAATTATTTGATTGCTTAATTAAGCTTTTTATTTATAAAATTTAAAGTATTACAATATTTTTAAAATAATGGTTTTACAAGGTTAATTTTGTCATTTAAATCAGATATATATCTTATCATATTATTATAAGCGATATATACGTATTAAAAACATGATATATGATAGTTATTACTCCCTCCGTCCCAAAATATAAGCAAAAGTAAGTCAACAAAAGTTGATGTATTTGGTTAAAGAT
Source organism: Trifolium repens (assembly GCA_030408175.1). NCBI lineage: Eukaryota > Viridiplantae > Streptophyta > Magnoliopsida > Fabales > Fabaceae > Trifolium > Trifolium repens. The sequence goes on along the minus strand of CP125844.1, from coordinate 53,831,588 downwards.
TTGGACCAAATACATTCAACTTTGTTGACCACTTTTTGCTTATATTTTGGGACGGATGGAGTATGTATGTTATTCTGTGTGCATCAAACACATGATAGAATAATTGAAGATAAATGTAATCATGCTTATATTTTATCATGTCTTTTTCTTTTATTTTATATCATATCTTATTATTGTCTTATCATACGCACCAAACAAATCCTAAATTGAAGAACTATAGTATTATTTAAGGAATTGTTCTCTCATCATTAATTTAAAAGATCCATTAAATTAAAATTTTGGAAATTTGAAATTGATCAAATATTTATAACAAAGACTAATGCCTATTTTATTTTATTTTTGTTAAATGCATAAGTAGGTCTTTAAGTTTTGGATTTGTATCAGAATGAGATTGGTCCTTTGAGTTTTTTATTGTATCATCTAAATCATTCTCTTATATTTCGTTACAAAAAAAGATGACGTGGATGTTAACTAATGATATAGTATTGCCTAGATGTTAGATAAATACAAAAGGAACAATTCTAGAATCTCTTTTCTTTAAATCCATCATCTTTTTTTATAGAAAGGATACATTTTAAAAATTTTAAAAATCTATCTAATACAAATACAAAATTTAAAGAAACTACCTATACATTTGTTTTTTTTTTACAAACAACTATCAGCATGTTAGAGTTTGACTTTCAAAGATTCAAGAATGGATATAAGGTTTTCAAAATGGCTTTGCTGTGGATCCTACCACCCTTTAATTTATGGTCATATCATATGCATGTAGGTGTACATGAACATCATAACTTCATCCCATTTTAATTATTGACGGTGAGACGTGGGAAACGTGAAAACAATTTTTTAAAGGTTATGTTAATTATTGGCTACTAATTAAGAAAACTTTAAAAAATTGTATTGGAATTTTATTTTTGTTAGCTTTTCAATTTTTGAGAAAAGAATTTTAAGTTCGGCTGTGAGATAAGTAAAGCTTTATTAAAAAAATTATTTCACTCTAAAATTAAATTCGAATCTCCCGAACAATCTATTCTTTGAGAAGCTCATTAACCAAAAAAAATTAACCCAAGAACAAGGAGGAAATTTACATGAAACTTAGACTTTTGTGGTTGCGGGTGAAAAATACCTACGAGCGAGTGGTATATGGATTGATTCACGACATATATATTTAGAAAGTGCTTTTGGGCATTATCGCATCCACATTCCTTACTTGAGGTCAATAATTTCTTTAAAAAACAAAATTTATATCTTTAAAAAAGTATTATATGCTCTTTTACCATATTTACTTATGTGGGCATTATTTATCACTTTCCTTTTTCTAAAAAGGTAAATTCTTATGTAATTTGGAATTTGGTTTGGATAAGGTTATATTATAAAATTGATTGGGTAAATTGGTGTTTACCCCCTGCAAAGTAGGCGATTTCTGGATTACCCCCTAGAAAAAATTTCGTTTAGATTTCCCCATTACAAAATATGGTTTTTTGGATTCCCCCCTCAAATTCAATACGTGGCAGCTGAATCTCCACGTGGCACTGCTATGTAGGAAAATCAACATTAAAAAAAATAAAAAATTGCCACGTCACTAACTTAAATTTTGTTTTTTTACTGAAATTTATTAAATTAAATTAAGTTTTTTTTATCAACAATCATGTAGTCCATTCACGGCCATCAGGATCAGTACTAACAGCAGGGCCACCACAATTCAACAAGATTTTATCGGTAGGCTTAAAATCTTGTGCTAGAACAAGTTCAATAGCTAACACCAAGCACACAAACAATGGAACACAAACAAAGTATCTATTCTTGTTCCTCATCATCATCATGACACAAAACAAGACCAAAACCTTGTTTTGTTTTTTTCTTGCTTACAAACACTTCAATTTGATGGGATTGAAATTACAATAAATCTAAACAGACCCAGAATTGTAAAACAAAGAAAGACCTTAAATTTGATTAAAAGATCTGATTTTTAAAAGACCCAGATCAGAAAAATAAAGTGTGGAAGAAAGATCTGATTTTTAAAAGACCCAGATCTGATTTTTTTACCTTATGCCATGGGAAGAAAGATGAGCCGAAAAGAGAAGCAACTCGGTGAGTCAAAGCGGAGCGATCCCGTGTATGTAGAGTTGCTAGTTGTAGTTGGAGACTAGAGAGAGTCAGATTGTTGAAGAAGGAGATGGAGTGAGAAAATTGTAGAAAACAAAATAAAAAACAATAACTTAATTAAATGTTGCACTCAAGAAGAAAACGAGTTTTGCAATGGAGAAGAAGAGAACAAACAAACTGCTATGTTCTTTTTTTAAACAATAAAAAAAACTTAATTTAATAAATTTCAGTAAAAAAAAAAAAATTAAGTTAATGACGTGGCAATTTTTTATTTTTTTTTAATGTTGATTTTCCTACGTGGCAGTGCCACGTGTAGATTCACCTGCCACGTATTGAATTTGAGAGGGAATCTAGAAAACCATATTTTGTAAGGGGGAATCTAAACGAAATTTTTCCTAGAGGGGTAATCCAGAAGTCGCCTACTTTGCAGGGGGTAAACACCAATCTACCCAAATTGATTTAAATTAAATTTATTTTAAAACATATTAATATAAAAGTATAATATCACATTAAATTTTACTTTTATAATATCATTATCTAACTGAACTTTAAAGTACCAGAGTGTTTACTATTTTTTAAATATCTCACTATCTTTTAACATACTACAAAACTTAAGCAAAATTAAATTTAATATATATATATTGTGTGTGTGAGTGTTTAAAAGATGATGAGTGTATATTTATATGTTTAATCAATTTTGGAGTATTAGAAATTAGAATGTTCATCTTTTTGTGATAGCACCACCTTGTTATCATTGAAAATTTTCAATTGTTCTCTTGCCTCGCCTACAATTTTATATTCGATAAGTCTTAATCTAATGAGTGTTTATCAACTATTTATTTATTTTTTAAAAAAAAAATCTGTAAAAATTCATGGAATAATACGGTGAATGGCAAACCGGCCAGCCACTAAGCACTAGCTAGCAAACATATATAGCACGTTTTATTAAAATTAAAGGTGATAGAAATAGTTATATATCCATCTACCAAAAAAAGAAAAAGAAACTTTTTTTTAAGCAGAAACAAAATACTTGTATATGATATATCCTACATATTGAGTTTCATTTGATATTGCTAATTAGTACTTATTTATTTAAAGCTCTTGCTAACATGTATCCTTAGGGTGTATGTTAAAAATCTAAAAATAGAAATGTTTTTTTTGTTTAATTTATAATCAAGTTTAAAAAGTAAATTAAATATATAAATTATAATAAAATATTTTCTTTTTTTAATCACTAACAAGGGCAAACGTTAAATATATAAATACCCTTAGAGCACATGTTAGCTATTCCCTTTAATGCCAAGGGCAAACGTTATTAATTAGTCTTCTTAAAAAAAATCACAAAAAAAAAAAAAACATAAACCATTAGTAGTACTCTTGAATCTTTAATAGTATCTCCGTCTATTTTTGACAAATCTTTCATTCTTTAGTTCATTAATTAGTACATATCGTTGACGATAATACACAAAGGTATACAACAATGACATTGTCAATGAAAGAGAAGGTAAGGAAAATTGTTAAAACATGAGCCAATCAACCTATTAAAAATGATTTGTTTCGAGTGGTAAAGATTTGAACCTATTAAAAAAGTTGTTAGATATTCAATTTTAAATTTTTTTGAATATGAAGAAAAATTGATCTTCACTAATAAAGCATTATTAGTGTTAAAAAGTGGTAATTCAAGACTTTGGCTCTATTTGGCTCAGCTTTTTGTAGTTTTTTATTCTCTTAAGAATGAAAAGTTGGGTCAAACACAATTTTAATAAAGCTCTTAGCCATAAAAAACAGCTTTTCTTTAATGTGTAAAATTGAATCAAAAAAGTTTCTAAGAGAAGAGGTTTGAAACCTACTTTTGAGAGAAAAAATTCTGAGCTTTTTTGTTATTATCTTTAGTAAATTTAGTTTAATATAGTTTGTTATCATCTTTTCTTAAATTTCATATTAATATTTAATTTGTTGTTATCTTTTTTTAAAAAAATATATATATTTTACCAAATAACTTTGAATTAAAAAAAAATAATTTACCAAACAACTTTATCTATTTTTTGAAAAGCTATTATTTTCACTTTTAGCTTTCAGATAGCTTCTAAGACCTAAAAAATTCAAAAAATTCAAACCAAACAGACCCTTTGTACCAATTAATACCAATTAATATATCATGGTAAGTGGTAACAAAAAATAAACAATGGAATTATTTGTGTATTCCAATAATAATTAAAATTTAGGTTAAGTTTTGAACCACATCGGCTTTGCCAAGGACGTGCGTTAGAAACGAAATTTGACTGATGTGAAGGTGTTTAGAGTTATTTAGATGAAGTAATCAGAAATTTTGGAATATTTGAAATTTTAAGCATACTACTAGAAAAATCTTAAATATCTATGGAAAAAATATGTCTCTAAAATGCAAATATTTTGTCACTAAGCAGGCTAGAGACGGATTTGATGCTGCCGGTAATTTCCTCACTCTGAACTATTAGAGACTGACAAAATCTATCTTTAAAATGAAAATATCTGTCTATAAAATAAATATATATGTCTCTAATTGTTTTTTCTGTCTCTAATTTTATCTCTATTAGAGAAGAAATATATTTCGTCTCTAAATTTCGTCGATATTTCAACTTTTTCTAGTAGTGGCAATTCAAATGATTCTATTTGAATGGTCTTTATTTTTAAATTCGCGTGTTTGGATGGAATAATAGAAAATTTCATTTATTGAGCATTTTTGCGCCACTTTTATAAATTTGAAAAAAATTTGGTCAAATTTTAAAATTTAAATTATGGACAAATTTGCAATTTTTGAAAAAAATTAGGGATCAATTTGTAATTTTGGGAAAAAATAGTGGTGAATTTGGAATTTTCAAAAAATTATAGAGGTCAATTTGAAAATTTTGAAATATATGGGAAGAAAGAATATAAAATTCAACTTTTAGGTGTTATTTGAAATTCCATAAATTTAGCTTTAGACAAAATATTCCACAAATTCCCTTAAAAAATTACTTTACCTCTAAATATTTCCCCCATCCAAACACACTTTTAACTTTCATGAAGATTCAGTAAGCAATTCCAATCGTAATATGAATTATAATAATTCAAGAGCTTTTGAGAATATTGAACACTTTGGTATACATTTATTTGAACATGTACCAATACACTATTTAAGTGGAAAATTCTAATAGATCCATAAATAGTATTTATAAAAAAAAATAAAAAAATTTGAGAATAATTTAATAATATACTGATATACATAGCTAAATAAGATGTGTACCAAAGAATTCACCTTTTAGAATAAATGTCATGTTAACATGTGTCCTTAGGACACATAATAAGATATCCTAATATAAAAATGTTGCATTTAATAATATAGATTTTTTTTTTTGTTTTTTTTTGGTACATATATAGAGAATTTAATGCTTAAAAAAAAGTATAAATTCTAAATAATAATTTCTACATTTACTTTCTTAACATTTGCTTCCTTAATAATTATTCTAGAATTGATTTTCAAATCTGTGAATGTGTCCTCTATTGGGTAATGGGTCCATGAATTCTCCAGTTTTACGTTTATTTTTTAAAATGGCAATTTAGACTTGGTGTAAAATTATTATTTTACATGGCAAATAAATTTAAACTCCAATATTTGTCAAAAAAAATAAATTTAAACTCGAATAAATTATTACTCTAAAATGAATAAATTTTTTTTTGAACAAACCAAAATGAAATTAATATATTAAAAATAAGTAGTCTCCTTAGCACAAGGCGTGCCAAGGAGAGCTACATCCGAGCTACAAAGGTGTCAATACAAAAGTAAGGAAACAAAATACAGAAATTAGTCGATGCCCAAACAAAGCAATGGGTCCGACCACCAGGTATGGGAGTTGGAAACTAGAGTAACATTCGTAGTCTTCAACCACCTAAAAGAGAACATTTTCACTTTCTCCAGCAAAAGAGTGACAGGATTGGCCATACCTCTGAACAAGCGCTAGTTTTGCTCATTCCATATAACCCAGACATAGGCTAGCCAAATTAGCTGCATAAAAGACCGGCGAGCACGACGACCCCCAGCTGAGTAGGTAAACTGGACAAAGTGTGCAGGGAGAGTGTGAGCATCAGCTGTCGAGAACCCAATCCAAGACCGAACAAGTGCCCACAAGAAACCAAAGGTGCTGCAGGATAGAAAAAGGTGCTGAGCCGATTCGATGCCTCCACAACCGGACACACACAAATGACCCTCTAGAGAGATAATCTCGCGAGCTACCAAGTTTGTTTTCGTTGGCAGCCTATCACGCAAGAGGCGCCACACAAAGATAGAAACCTTCAAAGAAGCCTGTTTGTGCCACACAAGATCATCTGCCTCCCCAAGTGTAAAGGTCTAAAATGAATAAAATTATAATTTGTTTCTATAATTTTTAATTATATTTAAGATCGAAGTTATATATGTAAAAAAAATAAACAAACGTTAATTTCCTAATATGAAATCAATTATAATCGAATTTGATCCTATTATTATTGCTATTAACTTATTTTACTTACAAATTTTCCCAAACCTCTCTCACGCCGGCCCTAGTCTTTTTTTCTTTCTCTTTGAGTCTCTTCTTCCTCTACCGGTAAGGGGGTGGTTTTAGGTCAATTTTGTCCTAAAATCACTCTTCTGTATCTTTTTTTATTGTTTCTAATTTAAATTAGTGATTCTCATTCTCACATAAATTGAAATATTTTTGTTGTTTTCTTTTGTATTTTTTATTTCGCCGTTCGAGTGCGGCGTTGTGTTTGTTCGTCGTCTTGGTACGATGTTTGATTTTCCGTACGTCTTGTTGCGGTGTTCGTTTAGTTCATATTGAAAGATGAACTTCAGTAAGTTGCAGATTCAATCAATGATTTAAGCGTCAACGTTGCAGATCCGGAAGCATAGACATTCCGGTGACTTTAAATTTTTCATATTATTTGTATGCATTTTGCCGTTGTATGATATTAACTTCGATGTACTCTTTCGATTATTGGAATGAATAGTAGTTAAACCTACACATTATAAGTATGAAGAAGTGAAAAATTCCAAGTTGAAACTTTGGTCCCTTCAATAACGTGTTTTAATAGATGAGAATTACTTTTAACACTTTATTTATTTTCTTGCGTGATTTGCAAATTTACCAAAATATCATTGTCTACTACTCAAGTAGTCGATACACCGCAAAGACATTCTACCAGATTTGGTATTTATAACATCTACTGCTTGAGTAGTGGATGATATTTACAAAATTTCTCAAAAATTTCTCATTCTTACAACGTCCGCTACTTAAGTAGCCGAATGGTACAATGAAAAAAATGTAGAGTATACGAGAAACTGATAGAGTGACAAAAGTATATCCTTTAATAAATATCAACTAAGATACTTTTAAGTGATAATCAAAACACTTACCGTCTTTTAAGATATTGAACAACGCAGATGTTTGACAGACAAAAGAAGATTATTTAGTATGTTAGACAATAAGAACAAAAATGTACTTACAGTTTTAAAATAAGGTGTGAACAGAACATTCTTGTCCTTCATTTTTTACAATATATCCAATATGAACAAATAATGTAACTTACGGTTTGAAAATCAAAAACAGTTTTTGTTCAATCTCTTATTGTCTAAATTATTGAATTTGTTTTGTCTTATCCAGTACCTTATTGTCTAAATTATTGAATTAGCAAATTTAGTCAACAATATTGAGCATATTACTCATCTTCAATATATCTATAACTATATATAAAGGTGATTGGAGACCAAATTAAAAAATATTTAACAGAAACATAAACTAATTTAAAATATTCATATAGTCATAGATCTATTTAAAGACGAATTGCAGAGACATACTGATTTAATGGTTTAATTAAATGTCTCCCTCTTTGAATTCTCAAAACAATAACAACAAAATTTTGCACTTTCAAATTCAATAGTTCTGTCTACTTCATGAATAGCTTATAGGAAAATTCTATGGTATTGTGGAGTTTTGTTGACTATCACGAATTTGTTGACAAAATTAATGTAAAATTTGAATTTACTTTGAGGTAATGATTAAATATAAAAAAGTGACACAACATTAAATAATTGAATGATTGATACATGTCCAACAAAATTCTAAAGGAGAATGTTAAATTGTGTCCTTAAGACACATGATAAGAACATAAATATAGAATTTATGTTTTGGAATTTTGTATGTTTTTACTTTTGATGCATTAAATTTCTTAGCTTATTAAATGCAAAGTTTCCATATAAAAATACCTTATCATGTGCCCTTAGGGCACAAGTTAACATGACCCCTAAAATATCACCCACTTACCTATTTATATTGGTAATGGTAACACTCTCTAGTGAATTTCTTAGCTCATGTACGTAAGTTCTAACTCTATTAACAATAATTAGAATTGTTTTACTTGAATATCTCATGATTTGCTTATATTTTATAAAAATCTTGATTGAATGTCACAAAATTTTTTTGTCATAAAAAAATCTTTTAAAATTCTTTCAAATCTCAATCGAATATGCTTAAAATATAAACTAGAACAAGAAATTCACCAAAATATCCCCTAAATGAATCGTTCGAGAGAATCCGAATTCGATTTCCAATAAGAACGATTTTTAATCAGATTTTAGTTACCTAATAGTTAAATTTTAAATTATCGAAATCTTTTTCCTCTAAAAACCAGAGAGATAATGTCAAAAATAAAAAACAAAGAAATTCACCAAAATAAACTAGAACAAGAAAAGGCCGAAAGGGTATTCATTTGAAAAGGGTAACTTAATGGAAGATTTCTTTTCCCACCCCCACATTTCTTTTTCACCCCCAAAAATCCAATTTTACCTTCCAAAACTTTGGTAAATAAGAACCGAATTTTTGAAAACTTCGGTTTCTATTTACCGAAGTTTTCCGATATAGAAAAACAGGTGTTTCAACCATTTATTTTTCAAAAACCCAAAAAAATTCGGTAAATATTTTCTGAATTTTTCAAAAGAAACGGTTTTAGGGGTATAAATGGAAACCAAAGGAGTGGAAAAAAAACGTGGAGGTGGAAAAAGAAATCTTCAACTTAATGATCCGTGTTTCTTTGGGATGGGCCTGGCCCATATGGTTGGTAGAACATATCAAGATAGATGGACCAGTAAAGGATAATACTTTTTATACGCCTCATATTTCTAAATACTCATACTATATAGTATATACTATTTCTTTTTTATTTTTATTTAATATATACCACATATTTCTTTAAGTGTGCTTCATGACATAATTTGTATGGAAATTTAATTCCAGTCAACATAAAATATGAGTTTTATCCGAATTATGTATTAATAATTATTAAACATAGATTTGAAGCTCAAATCAACTCAATAAGAGTTTTTGGCTTCTAAAGTAGATGGTTAGAGATTCGACTTTTAACTCTTATATATATAAAAATATTTGTTTGGAAAAGGAGAACACACCATGTGTGCCTCAAAAGTTCCTCGACTAAAATTTGTCATGGCTAATACTGGGAAGATCTCTTACCTATATCATTATGACTAAAAAATGTACTTATTTTAACAGAAAAACTATTTTCTTTTTGTTTTTAACCATTCGATTTTTAGGAGAAGAGGATTGGGTAATTCAGAGTTTATGCCCGAGATAAATAAAGTTTAATAAAAAATTGTTCCTCTTAAAATCAAACTCATATTTTTCTAAATAATTTATCGTAAAAGAAGTTATTTACAACTTGAGTTTAATCACTTTGTTTTAAAAATACTATTTTTATGAAGTGATTTTTAAGAATAATAATGGAGTAAAGAAACTCTCTTTTAATAATTACCTATGGCACATACATGCCCAAATTAACCAACATTGTCTACTAAAAAAATAGCTAGATTCCATGTAGTATTAATTTGTTTAGTAAGACCATCTCCAATGATGTGATATTTTTTTTTAAGTATTAGTATCTAATAAGTATTTTTATTGGAGCAAAACAAAAAATTGTACCTAATATGTATTACTTTTTAAATAAGCATTGGTATCCATTTAATGTAGAATTATTGGTGAGGTGTGTTATTAAATGATCAATTTAGAACTTTTTAAGAAGTGTTGAGTTGAAATGATTGAGTGCTTATTATGTACAATTATTAAAAAAAAAAGTTACAAATAATTAATGTGTACATATGAGATCTTGTTAATACTAAAAAAATGAGTAGTTCAATTGTGGATACTCTTACATACTTATTTGTAAAACTACTACGATCAATGACCGATCATCTCAAAATCGTAGTTGAAAATAGATTCCACACTGATTTTCATTTTATTCTTATAATACAATTTTTATTTCTAAATTTCAATTAGTACACATGATTACTCAATTCCAACAACTTGATTGCATCAAGTTGATTTCATTGGATCAACAAACCCATTTTTTTAATAGAACCATCACAAAACATCAACAATGTGAATTAACCAATTAATCTGATCTGACCAGAAATGATCACCACATGTACTTATATTATATGTGATTTGTCATATATATAGTACTAGTGCATAATAATGTTATTGTACGATCAATTAATTAACCATGTGCAATGTATTACTGGATCTAGTTACACTCTTTGGGGTCATGTACTTCAGTACTTGTTTGCAACTTTTAAGATGAAAGTGTCTTCTTCTATTTAATTATAGTAACAAAGGAATCTAGCAAGCAAAGCATATATATTAATCAGAAGCATAATCTAAAAGATACTGAAATTTAGTAATCTAGAGAATGATGGGTTTTGGCCTAGTTAAATGCACATGCAGGTACTATAACTTATAAGTATGGCAATTGTGCTTTGGTTCTTCTTAGTAATATTTTTTTGCCATTGTTAATTTGACTGTTCTTCTCCAAACTTACAATGAAGTAATATTATTAATTGATGTGACTTTTCTTAAAAAAATGTATAGCAAAAATGCAAAAGAAAAAGTGTGGTCCAGAGAAAAACCATAAATATCATCATCTTTATCTATCCATGTGCAACAAACTTACCCTACTATACTAGGAGTACTTAATAATATTGTTTCGGACTAGGTTAAAGTTCAATACAAACAGTTAAAGTACTAATAATCAGTTTAACATATCGTCATTTCTTACAACCAGCGAATTTTTACTTATGCAGTATATTGAATACGTATATTATACTCTAATCACAATGAATTTGTTCCTCCATCACCCATAAACCATTGGGTTGATCTCAACGCCTCCTCGCAATTTGCGTCAAGGTAAGATTCAATCAGTTTCTACTTTTTAATCCACCATGGTTGTATACTAGCTTAAGGCTTCAAAGTGCCAATATCTTTTGTAGGTACATTCGCCACCATGAACAAACCACTCCCAAAACTTATAAATGTCATTACCGCCTCAAACATCACTGTCGAAGACAACTAGTTATGTCTTGTTCAGAACAAATATCAAATCACGAAACAGGAAAAAAATGGACTAAAATCATACACAATCACAATATTTTTGTTGATAAATAAAAGTATATATAATATTAATTAATATAGAAAAAATGCATTTAGAACCCTTTAATTTAACATTTGTAATAAGTTGTTTCTTTAACTACACCTTTAAAATCGAATTGAGTGATAAAGAAGTTTAGAGTTCAATCTCAACATCGGTATAAAAACTTACGATATTAATATTTGTGGTTTTAAAATAAAAATATTTATATATATTGATGCTCTATTTTTATTTTCTCCGTACTTTATTATGATAAAATTTATCAATTAATTAGATTTAACCTAATCTTAGTTGTAAAAATTTGTTAACAAACCCATCATTTTCACCTCTGATTGGTGACATATTTGTGATGAGCATTAAGTTGATGCACATGTGTAGGGCTAGACACAATTTGAAGCTAGCTAACTTTAGTGGACAAGAATTCAAGAAAGAAACATTATGGACAATGATATGATATTCAAAATGAGAATATATATCCAATCCAATGCCAATGGAAGATTTTCCTTTCCCCGTGAGATTTGCCAGCATGGTTATTTGAGGCTATAAGTTTACGTGGCAAATTTTGTAGCTCTCCAACCAAAGACGAAAAATACTTGGTTAGGCACAACATCAAATACGACATGTTAGACACACATACAATAAGTAGAATAAATTAAAGAGAAAAACAAAAAATGATATTAATTGATGTGATAAATTTATTTTTCTTTTAATTTTTTTTATTCTTGTATGTGTGCCTAAATTATATATCTAAATGTATGTGCATATGCAAGACTTCCTCACCAAAGACAACAAGGACAATTCGTACTTTTCTTCCTATCCTACGTGTCCCTACAAAGCTATAGCTATATCTTTATCCCCATTTTTAATTTAGTCATTTTAGTGGTCCATGTATATACATCCACTTTGTTTGTTTTGAAAGAAAGTGTGAAGAGAGAGTTAGCAAAGAGAGAAATTGGGAAGAGATATTCAATTTCTAATGAATAATCCTTATTGGTACGAAACGAAACATGCGAAGAGATCTCAGCCACATAATAATAACAAACCACCCCATGTATTCCGTAAATGAAGGAGATGATATATATTTGATTCATTTATAGCATGACACGTGCACATTCTTATTTTTCTTGGCAAGTTTTCATCGTACTGTATAGCAGTACTCATCGGAATAGAGAGAAATAAGATAGAAAATTAAAAGAGTGAGACTAGATTCAATCTTCACACTTTCTTCAATATGTATTCCCAATACTTTTTTCAATCATCACTCTTATGCGAAGAATTAGAGTGAAAACAGATTTTGTGCAGTAATTTACTATATATAGTGAATATATGACACAATATTAATTGAAAGGATCTTTTTTTAGAAGGTATATTAAATTTAAAAAGCAATATTAATTTTAAAAAGCAAATGAATGGCACATGATAATCTCAATTACTAGAGAGGAACTTTTCTCGAAGGCATATTAAATTGCTTTTCCATATTACCGCCTTCTTTATGTAATTTTTTTAGTAGTATGGATTTCATTGTTAATTTGTAACAGGTCCCATATTGTAGCTTAAATTACACCAGACAAATGATGGCAAAATAATAATAAGTCAAAATAATTGAAATAAAACAAAATACCTAATGGATCATCCACATCGGATAGTTTCGATACAAGAAGTCGGTCGAACCTTTCGTTGAACTTGAACCATCAACTTTGATACTACTGTTTGGTCACCACAATGAGGTAGTTGAGGGATCATCCACATTGGACTCTGAGCAATCATGCAAGTGAGTTGAACACCAAATTCAAAATTTTAAGACATTAGAGAACGCTTGTTTTACGGTTATGAATTTCACTCTCAGGAATAAGTTTCCCAGGAATCACCATCTCTCGATTTGGCCATCAAATTCTTGGATCTTGTCTCCAATCAACAAATCAAGTAGCTTTTTCATGAAATCTCTTAAGGAACATAATTGTTGTGTCCAAATATGTTTGTTTATTGGTGTTGCCTATTTCTTTCCTAGCTAGTTCATGTAGCAAAATGTAGTAAATGTATAAGAGTAAGTCTAGACTTTAAACCTTTATTTGTTTAATTTTCTATTTATTCTATACTTCATCCTAGTAATGAATAATTGATCTATATATGGTGTAGTGTCTGACTATTAGTTGTTTAATAAAAAAATCAAATATGAACTTATTGAATGAAAAAAAAAAAACGAAAAAAACACAAGGAGAAACTAATTAAACCATAATAAGCTCTTGATGTGAAACATGAGCACCAACAATATACGTGAAAAAATAAAAAAGCCATAGTTCAAGGGAGGTTAATGAAAAGAAAAATATGGAAAGTATATTAGGCAAAATCAGTTATCTGATTAATTAATAATCATGGTCTTTATCATCCGAATAGATTGCACAACATATTTAAATACATGGAACCTAAACCATGATAGAGACATTGGAGGTGTTACTTGAGTCACAATACCACAATTGTTAATAATTAAACAAATTCATTAACATAAAAAACACAAAGTAATCAAATCAACCTTTGAGGATATTCAAAGCATATCCAAGAAAATAAAGTGATGGTTTCAAATAATACATAAATAGGAGCTGTGAAGAATATTAATATGGCACGGCAGGGCTCCACATTTTTGTTTCTTGATATTTACAAATGATTTGGTTTTGTTTAGTTCAGTGACCAAAGATTTATTGAGTGTTTGGAGTTGAACACCGACTACATATATAATGTGATGTTTTTATCAACTGAATTAAGTTTATTGAGATACGATTTGATTTTTTATAATCATATTCAAAAGAAACATCAATTCTTGTAACTAACATAACATTCTTCAAAAAATATTAACCTCTAACTTATATTTTAGATAAATTTCATATATTAGTTATTCAATATTTTTTTTTATGGAGTTATTCGATATATTTAAAAAGTAAATTTTAGCTTACACCAAGAACATGAGGAAGTATGTTGGACATACAAAATTAAGGTAGGTCCTTTCCTTCTGAAAAATGTTTCTCCACTTGGACCTACACATGTTGGTTTCTTTCTTTTTTTCTCTAAACAGTATATAATTTTGCCACTTTTTTTACCAATTTTTTTATCGTTTCTCTTGTTAACTTTTTTTTATTAAGTGATTGAATTTAATTAGTTAATAATTTTTTTTAAAGAAAGAGTTTGGAACAATCTAAATTTAACTCTTTAGTCAAATTTTATCAGTGAATCTTCTCCTAAAAATTTAAGAGTTAATATAATAATTAAAAATAATATAAATGACAATTTGGTGACAGAAACAGGTCTTGCACTTTTCACCATTCCAACACTAATAATGTCGTGCTCCATTATTTTTTCATTATTTTTTCCAATCAAAATGCTTGATTAAAAGTCTTAATCAACCACATTTATAATAACAAAGTTATTCTACAATCAAAGATATGCATTGTCTAGTTAATTATTACTTTTATATATGCATTATGCTATAGCATGATAAATTTATTGAAATAAACTCAAAGCAGATTTTAACATGTGATATATAATTTATTAATAATACCTCCAAAGCACACATACTAGAGTTATTTTCAGCAAGATTCTAATATTTAAATATGACTATGAGATGTACACTTTTTTTTTTGTTTAGGAAAAAGAGAGCAAAGCCAAGAAAAAAATTAGAAAATTACATTAACATTCCTAGATATACAAACGCTGAATATATACACATTTATATCTAATGTTAACAATGTATCAAAAATATAATCTCTTTCAATAACTTTTTTTTATGAGAAACAAAGAAAAAATATTTACGTTTTCATAGAAACTTCAAAATGCATCCAAACACACATAGTAAAACTCACACGCAAAAAAGAATGAGAGCATTGCAGGTTCCAACTCACATCTTAGTATACGAACATTCTTGTAGCTTTTTAAGGTCTTAACTAGAGAGAAGATTCTCTCCATTAACTTGAGGGTACATTTTGTTTTGAACCCTTGATTTGGAGAGAGAAAAAGAGAAGTCAAAGATAAAAAAGGTGAATTTAAGGGTGATGATGGTTAAACTTTAGGAAAATGAGAGAAAATAAATTTAGAGGATTTATTCTCGTCTTAACTACAACAATATAAATGCTTCTACAAATAACACATTTCACATGTACTTTTTTGATTTCATATATAAATAAATTTTTATTTTTAAAATTCATTCAATAATTAATTTATCTTGTCCAATATGAATTCAAGACATTAATTTAAAAAATAAAAATTTGCTTATATATAAGATAAATATATAATTCAGTTTTAACACTTATTTTTACTAATTGGTTAAATCTAAGGACTAAGGACCCGTTGGGTTTTTTTATATATATTTTTTTTTTACAAATTTGGTCCTTTTCGTTTAAGACATTATATGCATGGAATTTTCAAACTAACAGTCGCATCGCATATTTTGTTTAATAAAATATTTTTGTCGTATTATTCCAATTATAAATAAATGCTTTGGCATGTGAAATAGATGGTACTAGCGTCATCATATATCATATATAAAATTAAAAATAGATGGTACTAGTAATCATGAAAAATCTGTGTCGACAGATTGGAATTTTGGATACAAAATGTATCACGGCAATTAACCAAGAAATGACTTGAATATTTAATTTCTACTGACACTTTTAATTTAATTACTAATTAGTTTGTTTGTTTGGGAATACCATCTTCTAAACATTTATTAGTAGAGTGGGTATATTTTTGGGTAATATTTGGAATTTTGTATTAGATTGGTTGAACATTAGTAATGATGTCAAATACGATATAGTGAACCATATGCTTAATTATTTGATGGTCTATGTTTCTTTTAGAAAGGTGCATCATGAAATGTTTTTGTATGCATTTTTGAATTGCTTGTGTGTGAGCTATTTGAAAAATTCGAAATGTCAAAAGTTTCAAGTTTGAGATTCATCAATGGTGGACACATTTTATTTTGTTCTGGACACATTTTATTTCAATCTATTTTTTGTTTCTCAATGAGTGCTCAAGTTCATTACCAAATCACACCAAAGCTTTGATAGCCTTTTCCCTTTTATGCTCAACGCATTTCCGAATATCTTCTCCACTTTCTTTTTTATCACTTTGGAAGTTTGAGTTGTCTTAGTACTTCATATGATGATCTATTTATAAAATACAGATATAATTGCAAATATAATCCTTAATTAAAACGTCGTGGTTGATAGTTTATTTGTACAATTTTATATTAAAAATAGCGACCTAACATGTGACTCATTATAGTATATTTTAAATGGAATTGGATTGTTGAGGAGTCTTGAAGCGTGGGGAGTGGCAATGTGTTAAATGTTTGGAATTTTAAGCGATTTTGACACCATATTCTCATAAAAAAAATCAAGCAAGAGAATATGAATTATCTATTTTATATCCACAATTTTTTCAATTTACTATTGATGTGAGACTTAATTACTCATATTTAAATTTCAACAATTTTCTTCTCAAATGCGAGTCACACACCACTTGAGATGAGAGACGTTACAAAATGTGACGGCCAACTAAGTCCATTAGAAATTAGTTATGAGTTATGACACACCAATAAGATGATTAAGAAAAAATAGTTATGATACATGTGACCCTTTGTTATACCATCCACTTATTTTATTTTATCTACAGTAAATCGTTAAATTATACTTTTAATAAGAATAATAATCGTTATAGCTAATACTAGAATCATTTTAAACTTTAAAAATAAGATATAAATATACAAAATTTTCTAAAAGACAAATTTAAAAACAAAGGAAGGGATTATATTAAACATTAACACAAGATAATTAAAATATAATTTAAATTTAGGACTCAATTCTATATTCATTGCACTTTAACTAAACCAACCTTAGAAAAAGTTCAAAACAAAGGACTACTCCGTTTAATCATAAGAAATTTTTTGCATTAAGTTAATTGAATAATTGATATATTTAATTTTTATAAAAAAAATGATATATTTTATTTACAAGAAAATACTCACTAGTGCCTCTGGGATACTAGTTAAGAATACTCAATACGGTAAAGTTGCATTAGAGTTTGTGTAGTCAATACTCGTTGAAATGTAACAAATACAATTTTTAATGCAAAATTTTCTTTTTTATTTTATTTTTTTAACTAGATACAACAATTACCTTAAAAAAAATAATTAGATACATCAATTATTCGATGAATCTAAAAAATAATCTTTTAATAAAAATGGTCATGCTAAACAGAGCACTAATTAAACATATCCAAAATTAATGCTAGAAATATAATTTATTTTACATTCTTAACCTAAATTTCAAGAAATTTTTTTATATTAATATATTTAACTAATGCCCTTAAGAGACTGTTTAACATTTTCAAAAAAAAAATATGGAGTATAAACAAATGACAAAAATAAATGTGACAGCATCAATTGAGCACCACATCAATTATTAACTCAAATTTTTGTTTTGAAGTATGAATACTGAAATTCTTGTAAGAAAAGATGTACAGAAACATTGTGACCACAACAATTATTATGATTTTGCAGTTGTACTGCTAAAAAAACCAACCTCAGAAATATTTTCCTCTCTGTCAATATTTATTTTCCACAATTATTTATTTATTTATTTATTTATTTATTTATTTATAAGACATACATTGATTTCATGAAAACCAGATAAGCACTGATGTGTAACAGTTCAAACTTTTTCCCATAAAACATTGCAGAAAATGAACATTTAGCAACAAAAACTTTGTCTGGTTGTAGTTTCATACATTTGAGGTTGTTGTCTCAAAATTCTCTTATAAGTTATATACCCTTTGGTTTTAATCAAAAGCCAATTATACACTCTACACTTAATCATCAACTTGTTCTTCACATTCTTTCCACTGCAAATTCAGATATTTCCTCAAAAACTTGAAGTATTTTCCTCTCTCTCTCTAGACTTCTCTCTTGTCTCTCTCTGTCATGTCTTCAAGCTCTTGAATATGTAGCTTACTGCTTTTTGCAGCTTGTCTGGATATTGAAATTTGAAAACTTTTTTCTGGGTTTGTTTTGTACTTTCTTTTTCAGCATCCCTTTGGTTTATACTTTCTCCGGTTACGAGCAAAATTTTCTTTTTCAAATTCATTAAATAATTAATGTATCTAATTATATTATAACCTACCAGATACATCGGTTAGACCAGATACATCGATTATTCAATGAATCTGAAAAAAGAATATTTACTTACCGGAGAGAGTATATTGGTTTCATGAGCTGCTTATCTGTTCATTTCTCCAAAATTAATGTAAAGTTCATATTTTTTTTCCTTAAAAATTGAATTTTTAGGATTTTTTGAGGTACCCTTTTGTCTTTTTGATTTGAAGAGTCTTTTTTTTTTGTGGGGTGGGTCTAAATTAGTGTCCTTTTTCTCCAACCAAGTTATTTTGTAGAGGGTGATTGATGCTTGATGTTTGTGAGTAATTGATGATGAATGATTTTTGAACATTGGTGGTTTTCATACAAATCATGTGTCTATAGTTACTGTTTTTGTGCTGTGTAATGTTAAATTTGTCTGTTTGTTTCATATTTAAGCTGAATTCTGGTTTATCATAGACTAGAAGACAAATTTTGAGGTTACTTCTCATCTCAACAATTGTTCCTTTTTCTCTTTGCAACTTCAAATCTTGTATCAATTAGATCTCTCTAACTGCATTGCTGGTTGGAAGTTGTTGGATCTCGGCGAATTTTATAGTATTCAATGCATGTCTAAATTGGCAGTGAGTTTGACGAAATCACAGTCGTATTGTAATTTTGTTGAGGATAGCTTTTGCTGAAATCACGGTGGCACATCATGATTGCGCTAAATTAATGATTATTTCGTTTAAAGAAGAGAATAGTTTTAATCAGTTTGCATATTTGACTTAAAATTTGAAATTACTAGATAATTTGCTTGAATTTGATTGTTTTGCTTAACACACATTGCAATTCAGTGTATTAGATTTGGAATAGTTATGAACTGAATTCTGATATTCGTTTCAGGTAGATTCGTTATAAGTGAGCAGAAGCTTTGTTTACTGCAAAGCTTATAAAAGATTGTGGAGAATGAGTCAGCAGAAAATTAAGCGCAGAGTCGGTATATATGAGGTTGGAAGGACCATTGGTGAGGGAACATTCGCAAAGGTGAAATTTGCAAGGAACTCTGAGACAAATGAACCTGTGGCTCTCAAAATTCTCGACAAAGAGAAAGTTCTTAAGCACAAGATGGCCGAGCAGGTGGTTTTTCGATATTTCCTATAGTCATTTTACTTCGTTTTACTGTTTAAAACATATAATGATATGACGTCATTGTTTGATGTATGAGCCGAACTTGTCTGTGCTTTTCTGTAATATCAATGTTTCTGATCTACACGCTTTCATGTTTTCCACCGTTAAGGGGATGAAAACGCTTTTAAGTGTAGATTCTACGTGTAAATATCTTCTTTCTGATATATTACGCACACCAAACAATAGAACATAGTTTGGTTTTTCGTGCATGATCTTTTCTTTCCATCACATTTTGTTCATTCCATTCCAAACGAAAACTTATACCCTCGCATGATGAAGTCAAGTCTCTTACATGTTCTTAATGTACTTTTGCAGATAAAGCGGGAAATTGCTACGATGAAGTTAATCAAGCACCCAAATGTTGTTAGACTATATGAGGTCTCTCACGTGTTCACATTTTTTTCATTACTCTGACTAACCATCCATATACTAAATTTTCTTATGGTGCTGTCGCGTTGGCATATCCTCTAGCATTTTCAATAGGAAGTCCAAATCATTCTCAAAAAAGTTTACTCTTTCGCCAAATTCTGTTTCTAATTTTGATACATTATTTGCTTGCAGGTCATGGGAAGCAGGACAAAAATATATATTGTTTTGGAGTTTGTGACTGGCGGGGAGCTTTTCGACAAAATTGTGAGTAAATGAAATTTTCCTTAAGCTACGCCCTCTTTGGATAAAATCATAATTAAGCGCTTATAATATAAAGTCAAACTGTTTTCTTAAGCTATCTTCGAGAGCTAATGAGAATAGGCTGAAAACAACTTATGGACATGTCATAAGTTGTTTCCCAAAGTTCTCCCAAAAATTCTCACAATTGCTTATGCAAGTAGATAAGCTCAAGTAAACCAATCCAAACATGGCCTAATTATGTGGAAAAAATGTTGTATATGCTCTAATGGACTTTTTTGTTGTGAAGGTAAACCATGGACGGATGAGTGAACATGAAGCGCGTAGGTATTTCCAGCAGCTTATAAATGTTGTTGATTATTGTCATAGCAGAGGTGTCTATCATAGAGACCTAAAGGTAATTCATATATGCCGATACCAGAACAGCTTATTGATGTAACAAAAAAAAAACTCTAATATAAATTTCATTGTTATTCATGAACTTTGTGCAGCCAGAAAATTTGCTATTAGATAGTCTTGGTAACCTTAAAGTCTCCGATTTCGGGTTGAGTGCACTCTCCCAGCAAGTTAGAGTAAGCACGAATCACGATCCGTTGCCTTCTGAGGTTTACTTTTCTTGATTGTTATACCGTATGAAGTTTCCATGCATCATGATGGTTGATTCATATCTTACAAAAATGGTTGTTCTTACAGGATGACGGACTTCTCCATACGACATGCGGAACTCCAAATTATGTTGCTCCCGAGGTGCAGACAAACGCCGTGTTATTTCACTGTATTCCTAAATTCATATATTTTGAGTCACTTTTCTAACTATATATTATTGTTACATATTTAGGTCCTAAATGATAGAGGCTATGATGGAGCAACTGCAGACTTATGGTCATGTGGAGTGATCCTATTTGTCTTGGTTGCAGGTTACTTACCTTTTGATGACCCTAATCTTATGGAACTGTATAAAAAAGTGAGCGTGCACCATTTGATAATTATTTTCCGATTTAAATCTTTCGTTTGTTTTCATTTCATGACTTTTGTTTCTTGGTCTACAGATCTCGTCTGCTGATTTTACTTGCCCTCCATGGCTTTCTTTCAGTGCGAGGAAATTGATAACTCGAATTTTGGATCCTAATCCCATGACTGTAAGAAACAACTTTTGATTATCTGTCTGCTACTTATCATGTAAAATTAGATGTCATACTAAATTCTGATCAACCCGGATAACTGTATATGGCAGCGTATCACCGTGGCTGAGATTTTGGACGATGAATGGTTTAAGAAAGACTATAAGCCTCCGGTTTTTGAGGAGAACGGGGAAACCAACCTTGACGATGTAGAAGCTGTCTTTAAAGATTCGGAAGTACGTAGATTTTTAAATATGGTTTTGGTATTTGATTTTATTTTAAGTCATGGAACTTTGTATCATAAAGGATTCTTCTGACTATGTATTCAGGAGTACCATGTGACAGAAAAGAAAGAAGAGCAGCCAACAGCCATGAATGCATTTGAGTTGATTTCTATGTCCAGAGGACTCAATCTTGAAAACTTGTTTGATGTAGAGCAGGTTTGCAACTTCATATTATAAGATATTTTCTTAGTTGTTGTTCAATGATTGTGATGAATATGTAGCTCTATTTGGTAAAACGTAGCGGATGTCAAGTAAGCTAGCTGATAGCATATGAGTTTATAGCTGATAGCGGATAATCTAACTGATTGAATTTGAAGTGTTCATACACTGCAGTATCTCAATAAATACTATTAGCTAGTGAAAAAACGCGTTAAGCTTGTTACAAAACAACTCTATTTTGACCATAAGAGCTTATACACTATTAGCTATCTGCTATAAGCTAGAGGTTCGGCCTTGCCAAATAGAGCCGTAGAATTCAAATAAGGAAAAACATGCATGTTAATATTAACATATAAACTAGGCTTTTTTTTGTTGTTGAAACCATTTAAATTTGTGTTGATTTGTTCTTTATGTCGTTGACTAAAGGGATTTAAAAGGGAAACAAGGTTCACATCAAAATCTCCTGCCGACGAGATAATCAACAAGATTGAAGAAGCAGCTAAACCTCTTGGCTTTGATGTTCAGAAGAAAAATTTCAAGGTAAGCCATTCTCGTGCAACTCAATTTCGGCCTCTACTCGAAAAGCTGACACTAAATTTAATGGTATTTTGTGAAATTAATAAACCTTTACATGCAGATGAGGCTTGCAAATATGAAAGCTGGAAGGAAAGGAAACCTTAATGTTGCTACAGAGGTATATATATGATCCTCATTCCTGTGTTCTAGTAAGAAAAAAAGGAATATGCACTGACAGTTATTTTACACTGTCAACCAATACCAACTATGTTTTCTGCCTTGTCACTCCACTTTCTTGATATGACATGGAAAATTGATAGTTTTTTATTGGATGATCGTGCAAAACTATTTTACACAGTCAGTGCATCTCCATTAAACTCTTTTAGTATTGTGTTACACTTTTATGTCATATTATTGTATTAAAGTAGTATTCATTTTAAATAGGTATTTCAAGTTGCACCTTCTCTTCACATGGTTGAAGTAAGGAAAGCAAAAGGAGATACATTGGAGTTCCATAAGGTTTCCTTCTGCCCTCTTATTTTCTGTTTAATTTTCTTTTTCTACATTTCTGATTGATTTAATTGATATGCACTGACCGTGCATCAAAATTAGTCTCTTTTCCGAGTCTTATACTTCAAAAAGGATGTTCTGTTATTGAATGACATTGAAAAACTTTTACACTGACAGTGACAGTGTATCAAAATTAGTCTCTTTTCCGAGTCTTATACTTCAAAAACAAATGTTCCATTGTCATGATAAATGCGAGTTAGAACAACTATATCATAATATAATTTCTTAAAACATGTATGAATTGTGCCAAGACGGTGAAATATGATTGAACGCATGTGTAAAACTAAAGTCTATAATTATTTAACTCGGAATATATATCGTTTGCACGCATAACACATGTTTTCGCTTTTGAATCTAATCGAAACCATTTGCTTCACTCTTTGCAGTTCTACAAAAAACTTTCAACATGTTTGGAGGATGTTGTTTGGAAAACAGAAGATGATATGACAAAGCAAGAAGCAAAATGATATTTTTATAATAAGATATTAATATCATTATGAAAGTGTAATATCTTAATGTCTGAATTTCTATTATTCCAATTTCTTTATTCGTTATTTCCCCTTCTTGTAGGTTTGTTTGGACATTTATATATTAGTAATATATATATTGCATTGCATGCTATTATTTTTTTGGAAAGCATGAAGTTTATGTAAGAATTTTAGAACTAAGAGTTTTTGTAATCTTCATGAAATGATATATATATATATATATATATATATATATATATATATATATATATATATATATATATATATATATATAGTTGGGATCAAATGACACCAAGGTGTCAAATTAAATTTGACACCAAATCCTAACCATCTATTATAAGTTAATCTAAGGCCAAAAATTACTTGGTGTATTTAGTCTCTATTTCCTTTTTTGAAAAAACAAAACAAATCTTTTTTCTTAATTACCATATCATATCATATCATAAGAGCAACCCAACTTTTTTAATCTCCTTAAGCTTCATTGTAACCATTTTTTTAATTAATTTGATGTGTTTTTGTTTTAATAATAATCAATCGATCCTTTTTCCGATCACTTTTCTTGTGGAATTTATTTTTTGTCTAATTTTCCGATCCTTATTAACATAGCCAATTAAATATTTGAAGACTAATATCATCCATTTATTTTAGAAACTGTGAATTGCTTTTATTACAATAACAATTTTTTTTTATTCTAATGCCTCAAAATAATAAATAACATACCTTTTATTTTATTCTAATTCTAATGGCTCTTTCTAATACAAAATATTTTCCAATTTATTTCATTATTTTAAAAATATTATGGACATGAAAGGGAGGCAAAGAAAATTACAACAAATAAAATAAAAACAACAATAAGAGGATTAAAAAAGAAAAATGTTATTTATTAACATGAGAGAAAGACAAAGAAAATTACAACAAAAAAATAAAAAATAAAAAATAAGAGAAAAATAGTACAACAAATAAAAATCGTTGGACATGTAAAAATAATTGGGGAAATTATAATCAAGAAAATAAAACCATAATAAGTGAGGAAATGATTGATTACATATTTATGATGATAAAAAGTGTTTTAATTTGGTGATACAAAGAATATATGGTGTACGTGAATTTTTTTATGATAATTTTAAACCTTTGGATTAAATGTAATGAATGAATGAGATTTGGTGTCAAGTTAAATTTGACACCTTGGTGTTATTTGATCCTAACTATATATATATATATATAAGATTATTTGTATATTGTATATATTTATTTATTTTCTATTTGAAAATAGTCTCGTTTCCTTTGCTGCCACTTTCTATATGAGTATCCTTATGAATTTCACCTCAGAAAGAGTGTTAAAATGTGTTGCAAATATTTCAATACTTTATAATTCAAAAAACCTACTAACTTGGTCTTTAAATTATCACTCTCTCAACAATTTAGTAGTTAATGTACTTATAATATTAAGCACTCCTATATAAAATTCATTTGATTAACTTTCTCAAAAGATTAGTTACTTTCTTGGTCTGGTCACAAAATAAAAGTAATTTGGACACAAACATAAGTAAAAAATGTAAATAATATGTATTGTTATGTTAGACTCAAATTATTTTTATTTCAAGTCTTAAATTTATTTATAAATGTACCATACGGGTATAACTGTAGAAATTAATCCATCAAAATAATTTGAGATTAGGGTTGACATCTCTCAAACCTTTGTCAATTATTTTTTACAACTTATGTGATGTCAATTAATGACTTATGTGATGGCATCAATCAATTTAATTATTCCCACCAAAAATTAAAATTAGATTCTTTCGAAAAACTCGTTCTAATAGAAATTTATCAATCACTTGATTCAAATATCTTGCTTAACTCTTTTTGAATGGCAACACAACTCACTTGCACTATTAATAACTTATATCGGATATATAAGAGAATTGATGCCATATACTTAATATTTTAAAATTTTGACCGACGATATAACATCTATCTTACTATCCTACAATATTAACATGTTGCCGATGCTCTCCCAAACTCTCCTATAAAAAGACACAATATTGTTAATCATGATTAAAACTTTTTGACGAAACATGTTGGTTGCAGTAACAGGAGTATCTTTTTATCAAGTAATATAATAACTATAATCCGTACTCTACGAAACACAGACACATATACGACACTTATAATTATATTGAATTATTTTCAAATTATTATCGACATTGAGGTGTCGGTATCTGTGTCGTGTTCCGTATTCGTGTGTTCGTTAATACTTGTATGTATTCCTTACAATATCCTCCTACCAAGTGACGCATAGGGTCACAACACGTTTTCTCGTACACGCCAAAAATAAACTAATAAAACTAAATTATATCTGCAACCTTATACACTGTTCCTTCCTCCGTCTCTCCGACGATGCCGATTCATACTGCTGCTTAGGTCTCTCTCTCTCTCTCTCTCTCTCTCTCTCTCTCTCAGTGAGTCACGCCAACACTGTTTTCTATACTTCAATTTCATTCTTTTATGTTATTGGGTTTTCAATTTTCTCTCAAATCTCTTCATTCATCTTTCAATAATCAACTCTACATGATTTTTATTACCTTCAATCTCATATTATTAGCTACTATACATCATTCCCAATTTTTTATTATTTTCTTGGATCATCATTAGTGTCATAATTAGTCAAACCCAATATTATGTTCTTATCAAATTGTTACCTTTTTCATTTCTGCTATTTCTAATATTTAATTTAATCTTCACATTATGGTAAAAGGTAGAATTTTTAAGGGTTTGTTTTGATTTTGTTTTTCCAATCTTAAGCCTGATTTGCTTCATATAACTATCTTTTTAGTACTTGGTTTGTTTATTGCATTCATTTTGTGTCAATTTATGTATGTTAGTCTATGAAGCACATACACTCCTCGGATTAGGTATGTCCGGGCGCCGGACACATTGAATTTTAAGCATTTTCTCAAATTATTGTCAGTGTTGCCATGTCTGTGTCTGTGTTTCACATGTGTTAGTAGGAGTAGAATCTTTGAAATTGAATTGTAATGTATTAATGTTATTTTGGTTTATACCCTTTTTTTTCAATTTTTATGAATTCTGGTTAAGATTTAAATGATTTTGATTTATAGTTCAATTGTGCAGTTATTGCAGATCAAAACCCTTTTTTTGGTGATAAATATATATAACTTTTGAGTTCTGAGAAAAGAGGTTGGTTTGAAGATGATTGGGAGCCCTGCAATCCATCTCTCAACATTGCCAACTTCTGTTTCTTCATGTTTGGTTTCTCTACCGGGCAACTCATTGAAGTTTGCGCCTCTTTCGATTCGAAATCGGAAGAAAATCAACAAGATTAGAGCTACATCTTCTGATACAGGCAATGCCAAACAGTCATCTAGTTCTGAAACAAAGAATCCACTTGCAGTTGTATTGGACATTCCTCGACGTATTTGGAAGCAAACACTGGTTCCATTAAGTGATTTCGGGTTTGGTCGTAAGAGCGTTTGGGAAGGTGGGGTTGGACTGTTTTTGGTATCCGGTACAATACTATTTGTGCTTAGTATGGCTTGGTTGAGGGCATTCCAAATAAATTCCAAATTCAGGAAGTACACTGCAGTTTTCGAGTTTGCTCAGGCTTGTGGTATATGCAATGGAACACCTGTCAGAATCAGAGGGGTCACTGTTGGCAGTGTCATTCGCGTCAATCCTTCCTTAAGAAATATTGAGGCAGTTGTCGAGGTTTGTTTCGGTAGCATAATCTAGCATTGTCAAATAGCAACTATAGCGTAGCAGAATTTGAACTAATCGCTATTGTTATGTGATATGCCCGTTTAGCAAAAAGTGTTGTCAAATAGTGACTATAGCATTGTTGTGTAGCAGAATTTGAAAAACCGCTATTTACCGTTATTTGCAAATGATGGCTCTAATATGCCAGTGTTAAAATTCGTGCTTTGGTTTGACAGTCACGGTTTTCATTTTTGGATTCTATTAAATATAAGTTTTGAATTTACAGATAGAAGATGATAAAACAATTATACCAAGGAACTCGATTGTTGAGGTTAACCAGTCAGGACTTTTGATGGAAACTAAAATTGACATCAATCCTCGTGATCCGATTCCAACACCTTCAGTTGGTCCTCTTGACGGCGAATGTGCTAAAGAAGGTCTCATTGTGTGTGATAGAGAAAAGATCAAGGGTCACCAAGGAGTAAGTTTGGATGAATTGGTGGGAATATACACCCGTCTTGGACGAGATGTAGAGGGAATTGGTATCGTCAACAGCTACTCGTTGGCTGAACGAGTTTTTTCTGTTATGGAAGAAGCAAGGCCACTTCTTACACAGGTGTAATGTTATTTTAGTTGTGTGCTTCACATATGGAAATGATTTAGACAATTTTCAATTTTTTCATGCCAATAGAAAATGGATAAATGCATGCTAATGAATGAAGAATTATACTTTCTGTCTTGAGTAACTTGGGAAAA
This sequence comes from Trifolium repens, assembly GCA_030408175.1. NCBI lineage: Eukaryota > Viridiplantae > Streptophyta > Magnoliopsida > Fabales > Fabaceae > Trifolium > Trifolium repens. Next base: position 53,803,453 of record CP125844.1, on the reverse strand, counting down.
AAACCGAGCGGTAAAATAAATTATGAAAAATAAAAATGTTGTCTAAATATGTGTCGGCGTCTTTGTGGTAGTCATGTATCATCTCTATACTCCTTAACTATATGATGCATTCTCATGCCCGTATTTTCGTTTTGATGTAGTGATGTCTCAGATGAAAGCCATGGCTCTAGATGTTCAACCGTTGTTGTCTGAAGTCCGTGATAGTGGCCTGTTGAAGGAAGTTGAGAGTTTGACCCGAAGCCTTACCCAAGCTACTGATGATTTGAGGTCAGTTGCGCAAACATATATGACTTTTGCGTACAATTAGTTTAGCTAGCATGCATAATGGATACACATTGCTCTGTAGCACTTTGTCGTCTGTTTAGGGGATGCAACTAACTCAGTAACCTCTTCAGATAAATCCTGATTGAGAAGACTTGACAGAGCATTAAGTCCTCTTATTATTCTAATTTCTATCTACTGCACGAGAAAACGCATTAACCTATTATGTTTATCCTAGTATACAACTTGTCAAAATTGAGCCGATTCAAAAACGTGTGTGCTCTAATTTGATAGTCAGATAATCTCTAATCTAAGTATGATGACTTATTCAATACTCTTGATGTATGAGAACTTATAGAAATCACCCTTTGTGTATGCAGAAAGGTGCATTCATCCATTATGACCCCTGAGAACAGTGAACTAATCCAGAAATCCTTACACTCACTTATATTTACCTTGAAGAATATTGAGGTTTGGCTCTAGTTTCAAAACTAATTATTATGAAAAACTTTTTCCCATGTTATTTTTTCATTCCTTTTTGGTTATATTTCTGCAGAATATTAGCTCTGATATGCTTGGTTTTACTGGTGATGAGAATACCAAAAAGAATTTGAAATTACTTATCAAGAGTCTCAGCAGGTTATTGTGATGACAAATTCAAAGTGAAGTAGAATATAACAGGTAACCATATTGAATACTGTATTTTTTATCTGCCACATCATTGAAGGAAAAAAATAGTAATTTATACTGTCTTAAGTGTCTGTTTGGATTATAGCTTATTTGTATTTTTCTACTAGCATAAGCACTTGTGAGATTGTTTGAGAGGGCTTATGAAAACAGCTTATGACATATCCGTAAGCTGGTTTCAGATTATTTCCATAAGTTCTCGAGTATAGCTTACATAAGAACAAGTGTGTATGCTATAAACGCTTAATTACGTTGTTTATCCAAACAGGACCTTAAGTATATCTTTCTTCTTGCGTTATCTTACGATAAAAATTGTCTTTTGTGGTGTTGATGAGTGTAGGTGTGTCATTGAGTGGAGAAATTGGTTTTTAGGCGGATGAAATTTTTGGTTTCTGCTCAAGTTTTTGGCTCCATCTGTGTAGCATGTCACTTGACACTGCCAAACCTGGAGAAGAATGAAGTCACGGTTTAAAGGCACGCGCTTCTAAATGTTTCATTGGTGAGGTTTTTGAGTTGAATGCAAACACCATCATAATAATGTATTTATCGACAACCATTATGAATTCTCATGGAATGGAACGGTTCAGTTGGATGTTATAGGAGCTTTTCAATCGATTGTTATATAGTACAATGTTCTTTTTCGTGTTTTTTAGTTTCTTTTTCATTTTCCCTTCCTTTTGATTAAATCAAGAGCAAGATTTGGAATATGAGAGCAATGTTTTAGTGAGATGTAATTGTTTCCATAATTGATTCAATCTAGTGTTGGTGCTTACCTCCTCAAACACATCCTTTGTGGGTGGTCTAATCGATACTATATTAGATTTTTATATCGTTACAAAACCAAGGTAAAAATTCTCTCTCTTTAGTGGACGGATCAAAATAATTTATTAATCCGTTAACAATTCATTTAAAATTTACGCTTCATGTTGTGGTACACATTTTCTCTCATAAGTATTATGATGCATTTGGTTGTACTTTTTTATGGTGTTTCGTTCAAGTAGCCTAATAATTAAAATTTTACCTTTTATGGTGAATAAATGATTTACCAAGGCTCAAACTCTTATCCTTGCATAATACATGCAATACCTCTATCAACTGGATTATGCTCACGAGGACAAACAAACACGAAAACTTATTAGTCAAAAAAATAATAGTAATATGGAAACTTAGATATTTTTGTAGAAATAGTTAAACATCAATGTTATGGAGAAAAATGTGTACCACAATATGAACATAAATTTGCTTACCCTAAAAAACAGTCAACAAAGTACAAAAAAAATATCTTATCAGACATCACATGTGATGAAATATGGATTAGGAGAGGCTCACAGTAGATTAGAATTGACCTCAACAAATATTTGATGCAGTTTAAAAGTTGACTATAAACAATCTCAACCATTAATGTGAGATAGATAGCAAGAACTTGTTACTCCATCTTACTTTTACTTTTACTGAGGAAATCTGGCTCTCACATTATAGGATTGAATTTTGATTTTAAAGTTAAAATTTGCAGTTTGTTCTTGACCGGAAGACTTGAAATTTGTCGACCATATAATCGGACCAATTTTTTATAAACAGAAACCGATTCATCAGGTTTTTTTTTGGTATTAACCCTCTAATTCTTAAGGAAAGAACAAAGAATCGAATTTTGTTCTCCCTAACAATTTGTCTTAAGAGAGTTCATTAACTACTTGAACTCAATCTCTTGGCGACTCCACATCACTTCACTTATGGCAACTATCACATCACTTTCTGTTAGTATAAAGTGTCCACTAAACATTTATTCTTTCCTTAATTGGTGTGCCTAAATATTTAATCTCACAGTGACATAACTATAGATAGATAGATGCTGAGAGAGTTCACAGTGAAATAAATATTCAATATCAAAATATAGAAACAGTTGCTGAGGTTATGCTTGTGCAGTAGTAGTAGTAGTAGTAGTAGTGATAGTGATTAGTGATGATGAGGTTCAGTTTTCAACTCCTTCTTGATACCATCTTTTCTCTTTTCTTCTTTCTTATCACTTCATCTTCACAGCACTCTTCTAATCAGGTCAATTACATCACATCTCTCTCTTTCTTGCTGACTTTCACTTTAAATACATGAACTAAAAACTTATGTGTTTATTTGGATTCTTGAATTCAGTTTTGTGAAGCTGGAATAGGATACGGGGAGTCTACATGTGGAACTGCATCATCATCCAAGTTGTTGATCAAAGGTGGTACTGTGGTCAATGCTCATCATCAACATCTTGCTGATGTTTATGTCGAAAATGGCATCATTGTTGCTGTCCAACCAAATATCATGGTACTTCACCTATTTTTATTTTATCTTATTTCTGTGATTGAATTCCTATTCTATAATAGTAATGAATAAAAAACACACACCCAATTTAGGTATTGTTTATATCCACTTATTTGAGTTTAAAACATTAACTTGTTGCGTCAAAAAAAAAAAACCATTAAGTTGTTTAGTTAAGTGCTTAAGCACTAATACAATATTTTTAAGCTTATGCAGAACAACTTATGCAAATAAATAAGTTTTATGTATTATTCAAAAACTTGCCAAGGTAGTTTATGAAAAAAAAAAAAAACTTACAAAGATACACTTTTAGTTATTAACATAAAAATTTATTTGTTTGCTTAAGCGATTTTTAATAAGCTAAAAAATAAATCAATCTAAACAGGCCTATAGTTTATATATATATATATATATATATGCACTAATACAATAAGTGCTTAAGCAATAAACATTTACTCATTTAGTTAAGTTGCTTATCCAAATGGAGCCTCGGTGCTTCAGAAAAATGTCCACAAGTAGAGACTAATTACAAAATTAAGACATATTAATCCATTAGTCCGAGGTTGTTTTGGGTGTTAAAATTGTGTTTAAGACTAATGTGTCCCAAGTTGAACCCGCATGGGTTGACCTGATTGGTGAAGACTTGAGATCTTGGAGTGTGTTCCTTTCAAGGTTTCAGGTTAAATTCTTTTCGGTGTCACTTTTTGTGTTGGGCCAGTCCATATAGAGCAAAAACTATGGCTTCATATGGTCCCCTCACTAGTGGACGGTGGGATTGTATCCCTCAAATTAGTCAGTATATTGGACCAGATACTGAGTCTTAAACTAAAATGTGTCCCAAGTTTTATTACTTTGTATTTGCTATTATATATATTGTTTGATCTCTTTCTTATGTAACTTGTATTGTCAGGTTGGAGATGATGTGTATGTGATAGATGCCACTGGCAAGTTTGTCATGCCAGGTTAAGCCTTAAGAGTTTTAATCTAGCACCTCTATACAACAATTCACTATTACCACCATTATTGATATTATCATCTTTTATGTGACAAACTTTTTTAATGCGTGATTTTTGAACCGATCATAGGAGGCATTGATCCTCACACTCACCTAGCGATGGATGCGTTGGACATTACAACAGTAGATGACTTCTTCAGTGGTCAGGCTGCAGCATTAGCCGGGGGAACAACAATGCACATTGACTTCGTTATGCCAATTAATGGAAATTTAACAGCTGGTTTTGAAGCCTATGAAAACAAGGCAAAGAGGTCTTGTATGGATTATGGCTTCCATATGGCAATTGCCAAATGGGATGAATCTGTTTCAAGGGATATGGAGATCATGGTCAAGGAGAAAGGTCAAAATTTATTTCCTTTTTGTGCTTTATGATTACATGGGCAGGTGGTACCTCAGCCGCTCTGCAGTTAGAGACGTAGAGTTGTTGTTTGAATATCGTGTGTTCTTTGTTTGCGCTTTTTCTTATCTGTTTACTTTTGAACTAGGGTCACTGTTCTAGCATTAAGTAATAAACCCTTTAGATGAGTTTTGAGGAATTGATTTCGGGTAGTTCGTCTGTGTATTTTAATCTCAGGTATCAACTCTTTCAAGTTTTTCATGGCATACAAAGGAATCATTATGGTCAATGATGAGCTTCTTCTGCAAGGACTTAAGAAGTGTAAGTCTCTTGGTGCCTTAGCCATGGTCCATGCAGAAAATGGTGATGCCGTGGAAGCTGGGCAACAGAAAATGATAGAACTTGGAATAACCGGTCCTGAAGGGCATCCTCTTTCAAGGCCTCCAGCGGCAAGTTCTCGTTATTTTGTCTTTTTTAACAAAATTTACAATAAAACACTAGATAAATATGATGGATTGCAAATTTACCTACTTGACTTGGGTATCTATGTAGTTGGAAGGAGAGGCAACATCTCGTGCTATTCGCTTAGCAGATTTTGTGAATACTCCTTTATATGTGGTTCATGTGATGAGCATTGATGCAATGGAAGAAATTGCGAAGGCTCGGAAATCAGGTTCTTCATTTTAATTATCATATATTCAATATCCTAGTAGATCCCTTTCTTGTTTTGAAACTGTTGAACAGAAGATTAACCTATATGTTACACTGCGACAGTTTTGTTCTCTAATAACTTAATTTCGGCGAGGTTACATGTTTGTTTTCAAACTGCAGGACAAAGGGTAGTTGGAGAGCCTATTGTCTCTGGTTTAGCCCTTGATGACTCTTGGCTTTGGCATCCTGACTTTGAGACTGCAGCAAAGCAAGTACCGTCACTTGTTTCATTGTTTTCCATAGTTGTTAATCTTTTATCATCTTCAATTTTAAGAATCCATAAGCCATATTTCATTCTCATGTGGTCAGGTATCTTATGTGTCCTCCTATTAGGAGTAAAGGACATGATAAAGCCCTTCAAGCTGCCCTTGCAACAGGGGTTTTGCAGGTTATACATCTAATTGACAGTTTTTTAGTGTAAATATTAGATGTATCATGCATTTATCGAAGTGAACATAACATTGTGTTAAGAAGTCTCACATCGGTTACGAGATGACCTGCACATATGTTTAAAAGTGAGGGAAATCCTCACCTTACAAGCCGGTTTTGTAGGGTTGAGTTAGGTTCAACTCTCAATTCTAAGACATTATTTCACATCTAAATTTTTGTCTATGATTGAATGTGCTCCGTATATTTCAACAAAGAAAGGACTGATATTTTAGTGCCGTGGTTGTTAAATCTTCCAAGCCTAACTTTATTCTCTTCACTAAGATTGTTCATTTGACAAAATGATATCTTTAAAAACTTTGCAGCTGGTAGGAACTGATCATTGTTCATGGAATTCGACTCAGAAAGCTCGTGGAATTGATGACTTCCGCAAAATTCCGAATGGTGTCAATGGTAATCACTCAATGGTTTTGTATATATGTGGCCTAAATACCTTATGGTTGATTTGAAAATGTTCTATGATTAATATGCATTGCAACTCAATCTATAGGTATTGAAGAAAGGATGCACTTGGTATGGGACATCATGGTGGTATGATAATAAATTTCCACTTTGTCCTCCATTTCTTCATTCTTGTTAGGTTGGTTGAAAGGGAGAGGATAGTCATTTATCTAGATTTCATTGTTATATCTCTATCAGGAATCTGGCCAAATATCGGCCACTGACTATGTCCGATTAACAAGCACTGAATGGTAAGTTCGTCGATGTTTTTATGATTCTTATCATTAATTTGATGGTAAAGTTGCTAAAATTATTAATGTTGTTTTTACTTGTACAATAATTTTAGTGCTAGAATCTTCAATATATATCCAAGGAAAGGAGCTATTCTTCCAGGGTCAGATGCAGATATTATCATCCTGAATCCAAACTCAAGTTTTGAGATAACTGCAAAATCTCACCACTCCAGATCGGACACAAATGTGTATGAGGGAAGAAAAGGAAAGGTGGTGCTTGTTTAAACTATATTCTAGTTTAGTTCATGTTGAGATTGAAATTCATTACACATGAGTTTGTCACCGACCATCTCTATAAAACACGACACAAAGACAGACATCAGACACGACACTAACATGTCAACATTGGTCATAAACTAATAATTTGAGAAAATTAAAGTAATTGAATATATTTTATGAATATTTTCAGGGAAAAATTGAAGTGACTATATCAAGAGGAAGAGTTGTTTGGGAAAATAATGAACTGAAGGTTGCTCCTGGTACTGGAAAATACATAGAAATGCCTCCTTATAGTTATCTGTTTGATGGATTGGACAAAAAAGATGCCATTTATCTAAATTCCCTTCAAGCTCCAGTAAAGAGAGCCAAATCCACAAGTTAATTTTTCTGTTGGTATTTTTCAATACTGTTGTGTTAGTATAGTTTTCCCATGCAAACAAAGGAAAAACATGTGTACTTGTGTACTAGAAAGCTTCAACATTATGTTGAATAAATAAATGTGTTTTGTGTAACCTTTTCCACTGATGTCATGTAATGCACATTGCTTATATCAATATCTATTTCTTCAAGTATCTAAAAGATATTGTTCCATTTAACTATATATCATTGGTCAATTAAGGTTGAACTATTCAACCTAGGAACATCCTTTGCAAAAGAAAAAAAAATCAACATGTGAACCAATGTCTTTTGCCTATTCAATCTGATATGATTTCAAAAACATTTACATAGAGAAAACACTTTTTTGGGCATAAATTGAAATTTGCATGTGAAAGTTCTCAATATAATTTTAAATGTAATAAAATTACAGATTATCAAATATCAAGATCTATTTGATTTGCAAACTTGTCATAACGAGGTTTGCACTTGAATTGGAAACCTTCCCATCAAAATTCACATGTTGTCTTGTTAGCAATCCCTATCATTTCTTGATCTTTGGTTTGAAAATATTTGCTTTGTAGTATTTAAGTTCTTCTATGCTTTCTCTAATATCATCCAAGGCTCTGTGTCGTTTTTCTTTTGAAGGCGCTTTCTTCTGATCTGCACAAATCATAATAACCCTTTACGTAAGTACACAATTTTTGTATTGTCAAATGATCTGTTTGAACTCAAAAGGTAAATACTAGACAGAACAACACGGAACAAACAAACTTTTAAGATATTGGACAACTTCAAAAATGTATTCAATGCTAATAAGAATCAAATATATACAAGGGCCAAATAACCAGAAGACAATTATGTCCATGTTTCTCATCTCTTGAAAGGTTATGCACTAATACCAAAGAAAGGTTAATCATAGATGAGTTATTGTATAATTTCTCACCTTTAGGATACCAGCGAATGCAAAGAGCTGAAATACTACTAACATCGACAACCACATGAGAAAAGATCTCCGCCAATTCTGGCATGTATTTCTGCAAAATAGAATTAGTTCAGACAGGTAATGAAACATTTCAACATAGGAATAATAGGATATATGTATAAAAGTTGCAATGCAAAAATAAGAATAGCAATATGTAGCATTCAACATGATATGATTCAAAGAAAATAAAATTGTTGAGACCAAGAATTTACAGATGACCAATACCAACACGTAAATCGATGCTTCAGCAATATAAAAATATAAAATTAACAAATACACTATCAACTATTTTACTATGGCAGCCTCAATACCTTCAGATATTGAAAATCCACATATATCGAGTTTCCTGCCAAGAGAGGTTTGTAAGTACCCCCGATATGTTTCTTGACGAATGCAATAACCTGCAAAGTAGATACTTCATCAGTTGCTTCACAGATCAAGGGGCAATGTACAGGAAAAGGGTATAACTATAAGCCATTATCTCATAATATGATTTGCAATAACATCATTTGCAAATCATATTAGGAGTAGGATACTAAATCCCAGTTGTTTAAGTTACATATAATCCGTCTCGTTCTTACAAATGTGTAAAAGAGAAAATTCTCAAATTCATCGAAAATATATGATAATATTGTTCCTATTTAACATCATAAATTGTAAGTTCCAACAAAAAGAGAGCTAGTCACAATCACATGGTATAGTAACTACAAACCTGTTTTTCAGCTTCTCTTTCACTAATTGTACTTTCAAGCACTTTTTTTGTTAACCCTGAATTCATTAAAAATCATTAGTGAATACCAGTCAAAACTCAATTCAATGGGAAAAAAAAAAATTAAAAATGTTAAGGAGAACCAACAAATCAACATGGTGAATAAAATTAGCATCAAAATTCTATATGTTAATGAATTAATAATTTGTTTAATCTGTTTTGAAGGATAACTAATCTCCCCATGGCAATGCTTTCTCTCTTTACTCTTTAATTACCTATTTTTTCTGTCAAGAATTTAAGCATCAAAGTATAGCATGTACGGATGTACCACTTACCACTAGCTGCATGATGACTTGTACACCATGCTCCCATCCGGTCAAGGCACTCCTTAGTTTGATGTATGACCAAATCAGGACCCTAAAAATCAAAGAAAATTACATTAACTACGAGTTTAACAAATAACCTCTCATTACGAGTTTAACAAATAACCACTCGTGTAAGATTAAATTAATTTCTGCATATCAATTTTTTCAGAAGCTTTCTCAACAAATTTCATATCTAGAGACTGGAAATGCAGAATCTCATTCAAAATGTTCTAATTCAAGAAGACAATCATCTATATCAAAAATATCAAGAATACAAACTTAAGATCAACTAATTATATACCTCCACCGATTTGGTTAAATTTCCATCTGTAATTATACAAGCAATCTCCAGTATTCTATCCACTTCAATATTCAAACCTGCAAACACATAAAAGGTTTAACACGAATGTTCAGTGTACTGATCGAGAGCTTTTTCACTCTGGAAATAACACATTCTACATGCTCACCAGTCATTTCCAAGTCAATCCAGACAAGAGGTAACCTGTATTCAGACGAATAAGTCACTGGATTCTGTTGATCTTGTTTCTCATTTTTCGCCGGTAAAGCTTTGCCATTAGCTTTCTTTCCACTACTACCTGCACCAAGAAAGTATATTGCAGTTGTTTCTTTACGAACATACTAATTAACATAATACTATTACCAACGCAACCACGTGTAAACATTGGTAAATTTTAGAAAACTAGTTAGCATACATAAAAATGACAAGCAATGAGGTAATGCTAACACATAAGCATAGGTAACAATATAGCTAAAGAATATGCATCAATATAACTAGATTAGCCTCACTCATGACTCAACGAGGCAGAGACAACCCAAACATAGGTGTTCGATCCATGGCATAAAAGGATCATGCATCAAGCAATAATCTACCTGAGACCTGAATCGGATTCCCTGAAAACTGATAAGTACAGCTACTTTTTCCTTCCTGCTTCTCCACTTAGATTCTAGAAAGCTTACACCGAATCACCTATTTAACTACTTATAGTATGTTTGGAGGGAAAACGAAGGTTAATGTTCTAAATCTAATGCCTTGGACATTTGTCTAAAGTTTATATAACTCTCCTAATTCAAAACCGAAAAAGTATATACCCGGCTTTCCTTTCCCTCCAAAACCCTCCAAACAAAAGCAAACATACCCTTCGGTTGATAAGCAAAATTAATAAAAATAAACATCTTAGTGTCTTTCCTAATGCAGTTTTTCACCTATTGATCAGGGTCCTTCTAATCATGCCAATAAAGATTTTCTATCTTCTCTACAACCTAGCGGGATAAGCCTCGGTTGTTGTTGTTGATCTACCATGATTGTGAATCTCCATTTCCTCGACACACGAATGACAGGATAATTAATTGTAGCACCGACACTTCAGATCGAACATGTGTCAGGTGTCCAACACATGCTAGTATCCGACATCAACACATGTGATTAATTACATTCGATTATATCATTCTCTCAAATTTCATAGATTCACATATCATAACTAATGTCCTCCAAATTCAAAAAAAAAAAAAATAATTCTTTAACCATTTGAGCAGTACAATGAATTACCAACATGCAAGACATCAAATTATAAACAAAAATATAAAAAGAAACGATTTTTATGAATTAATCAGCATAATAAATTAACAAAACTCACTCCAATAAAAACCAAGATCAAGAACAACAACAAATTTTGAAACCCTAATAAAAAAAGTTGAGCAACTATGCATGAAATGTTGTAAAAGGGTGTACCTGAAGGAACAGAAAGAGGTTGAATGTTGCTGTCATCAGCGTCAAGTTCTAAAACAGAAAAAGAGTTAGCAAGATGTTCCATTTTTGTGGTTCAATTTTGTTTCTTTCTCTTTTGGCGCAGTTTTGAAGTAAAAGGTTCTGATTTGAACAGTAAAACAAGAATCATATACGTCACTCATACTCACAGTGTTGTTCATGGGTTGTGGGTTTGGTACCCATTACTTGGGCTTTTGGGTTGGATATAACCCGATACATTTTACATTTAAGATTTTGAATTTTAGAAAACAATTAGAAAATAAACGAGAATTTCTTTTGTCACTTTATCCATTTTCTTGCGCATATTACCAATTTGTTACGGACGACTTTTATAAAAATTTCTTGTTGTTATAACGTCTATTACTTAATAAAATATCATAGAAAATAGAGAATTTTTTTGGTGTCGTTTTACTTTTTCGTGTATTTTGATCCAAACTTTCTACTTAATTATAAAGCAAAATTATAGCATATCACCATAATATAATTTCACACTCATAAGTAATTTATCCCATCAAATAAAAAAAAAAATACTATATAAGTTCTTAAATAAAGTCGTATGACCATCACAAACGCCTCTTGTGCCGGTGCTTTATTTTGCTTACGTTTGTTTCACTTGTATTTTGAAAACTGAATAGTATATGTGTATTGTCTTTAAGAGGGGCAAAGGAAGGAAAAGTCTAAGGGTATGTTGGGCAACACCACCAAACTGACTTATAGCTTATGTCTTATAGCTTATAAGCTAAAAGACCTGTTTGGTAACGGTCTTTTCCGCACTGACTTATAGCTTATTTTACTGACTTATAGCTTATTTTCCAAAAGTTATTTCAAGTAGCTTATGAGCTTATAGCTTATCATCTTTTTTTCCACTTTTACCCTTATTATTTTAATCAAAACCCAATTTTATCCTTTATGATTTATTATTTAAAATAAAACTGTATATTTTACATGAATATAAACCATGCTCTCTTTTTCAATAAATCATTATCATTGATCAGTATCCTTTATTATCTGATAATTGAGTTTTTTTTATAGCAATTTTATGTGATAATTGAGTTTTTTTATTTACGTTGCTCACCGTAAAAAAAAAAATTATGTCACTTACTGTTTTAATATATATACCCTTATTATTATTGTTTTGTACAACAATAATAAATCATATACTTTTTTAATAAAACTATCAATTTTTACTATGATTTTTTAGAAAAACCAGGTTTTTAGAAAATAAAAAATCTACATAAAAATAATGAAGATAAATATTGAATTAATTTGGTTTGAAATAAAATAAAAATACTATATAAATGTTTAAAAATTAATTATAAATAATTAAAGTATTTTTTTATAATATAATTAAAGTATCTTAAATATTAAATTAATATCAATTTTAATATGAATTAAGAATGTCCTTTTATGTCATTTTACATTTAACATCCAGCTGAACCGTTAATTAGCTTATCAGCTATCAACCATCAGCTATAAGCTATAAACTATCAGCCATCGGCCATAAACTAGCTTATCAGCCATAAGTCATTTTTACCAAACAGAGCCTAAATGTTGTGTTTTCCATTAGGACCATACAAATGGGGCAAAAAAATATATTAAAATTAGGGTAAAAACATAGATATGATATGTACGAATTTAACTGAATTTATCATAAATTTGCGAACTCAGACGCATTAATTTGGTCTCATGAGCAAATTTAGTTGATTTCGAATCCACGTATCAAGTCACAAATTTGATAACCTTGTGGCCATCACTTGGTTTTCCCAAAATACCCCCTGACATTTTAGGATGAGAACATTAAAATAGCCTAGAATTTAAACCCTAAAGGAGTGTTTCGAATTCTAGGGTTCGAATAATTTTGTTTACAGCAACTCAGGATCTTTCGTTTGATTAAGCATAACGTTCTCGATATTGATGGCCCTAAAAAGCTCATCGTTGATCAACATAATGTTCTCAATTATCATCATCAAAGAACAACAATGAGAGTGTTATGACTAATTGACGATGGACTATGCTGCTATTTACACATGAAATATTAAAAATAACAAAAAAAAAAAGAATGTAATTGAGGGACGAGAGTAGGATGAATGAAGAGAAATGAAGAAAATGTTTCAATTTATTAAAAAAAAAAAACACTAAAATTCTGACTTACCACATTCTCATTCTAGAACGTGAACTATGTTTAAACTCGGGTGTGAACTATTTTTTTCCTTTCAAATTTTTTGTTTGTACAATGCTCGAACTCTAGAATGAGAGTAGAGTGTTTTTAAAATCCAAGAGGTGAGCGAAAACGTAAAGGGTGCGAAACATATTCTCTAGAAAATATCTTTGTGAAAAATTATATTTTCTATATATGTAATAAGTGAAGTCAATACCAACAATATATTGTTCAAGTAGAACTCCTTAAACAATTGGGCAAGGATTCAATCATTGACTCATGCCCCCTTATGTGCCCCACAGTTACACAATAGAGGTTAGCCACAACAACTAAAAATTTCATACTTACAATTAAGTAAAAAAAAAAAAATCAAAAGTCAATTATTATTTAGAAAGAGTAGATAAATAAATGAGTATATAAAAAAGTTAATTTAAGATTCGGATGATAGTCCATAATAGTGAGTTTATTTTGCTTTAAGTTATTATTATTATTATACACCAATGAATGAGATTTGTTCTTTGGATGTGGGTCTCTTAAATAAATATTTTAAAGAGTGTTAAGTGAAACAATCTTTTGTAGATAACCAAAATGCTAAGAAAAATATAAGTACAAGTTGAATGCATATCTTGACAAAAATAAAAAATTTGAACGCAGATGAACTACATTTTAGGTTCATTGAAAAAATTATATATTTGGTCTATAATATAGATAAGATACATTAATTTTCTAATGAATCTAAAAAGTAATTTGTTTCTTATATTAGAGCGACCGAGCGAGTATAATCAAGTAGATAGATAGACAAAGTCGCTAACACGCGTAAAAGACTTTGAAGAGTTTTTTCCAACCACTCCAATGACTTTTTGAGTTATCTTTTGAAACCATTCCTCAATATCTCTCTAACTAAGTTCTTGTTTGGCTTTGCTATGCTTTGAAGTTTCAATGGCTGATATAGTGTTATGTCCACTTTTGCAAGTAGTTTTTGAGAGACTAAGTTGCCATCTTTTGAAACTTGTGGCTGAAGCATGTGGCTTCGAAGAGGAGATTGAAAAGTTCCAACGTTCCATACGCCATATTAAGCCACTGCTTGAAGATGCAGAACAACAACAAGCAAATAATAAAGCTCTCAAATCATGGCTCATACAGCTTAGAGCTGTTGCTTATGATGCAGATGACTTGCTTGACGAATTCTCCCTATCGCTAAACCATATATCTGATGGGTTGCAATCATCTTCGTCAGGTCGTTTTTTTAAATATAAATTTGTTGAGAATGTTGTTTCTTCTTTTAGATCATATGCTTCTTATCTTGAACTATTTCCTAAGTTGAAACGTATTAGGCAGAATCTTGATGATCTAGTATGCGATATGTCAAGTTTTCATTTGAAACAGTTGAGTGTTGAGTTTGATGGTAGGAGACAAACTGGTTCTTTTATAATCAACAGAGAAGTTTTTGGAAGAGAAAATGATAAGGAGAAAATCTTGGAGATGGTTTTGAAGAATAATGAGAGAGGCCAAATCCATGGAACTGTTTCTGTCATAGCTATAGTTGGTTTAGCTGGGATTGGCAAAACCACTCTTACTCAGTTAACTTACAACGATGAAAGAGTGAGTAGAGTTTTTGATTTGAAAATATGGGTTTCTGTTAATGAAGATTTTTGTGTGAAGGATATCATGAGATCAATCATAGAATCTGTTACCAAAAAGGGCTGTGAGATTTCTGGAATCGATGTGATTCAGTGTCAACTCAGGGATTTGTTGCACCTCAGAAGATGTTTAATTGTGCTGGATGATGTGTGGAATCAAGATCATGATGAGTGGGATAAACTCAGAATACTGTTAAGTGGTTGTTGTGCAGAAAGTAGCAAGATCATAGTAACTACACGAAGTGAAAAGGTTGCTTCGATTGTACGAACGGTATCTCCTTATTATTTAAGGAGTCTATCTGATGAAGATTGTTGGGAGTTGTTCAAGCAAAGGGCTTTTATTAATGGGGAAGAATGTGATCAAAAGCTAGTGCCAATTGGGAAGGACATTGTTAAGAAGTGTGGAGGTATACCTTTGGCTGCAAAAACTTTGGGGAGTCTTATGCACTTGAAAAGATATGAAAGGGAATGGTTGTATGTTCGAGAAAGTGAATTGTGGAATGTTCTTAAAGGTGAGAATGGAATATTACCAGCATTAAGGTTAAGTTATGCTCATTTGCCGTCTCATCTGAAAGGCTGTCTCGTGTACTGCTCAATATTTCCTAAGAATTATACGATTAAGAAGAAGAAGTTGATCTTAATGTGGATTGCACTAGGTTTGATTCAATCCGATGAAGAAGGAAAACCACTTGAAGATATTGGAGATGAATATTTCAAGGAGTTAATGTGGGTTTTTTTCTTTGAGGTTGTTAAAAGGAGCAGCGATGGTGAAGTAACAGAATGCAGATTGCACAATCTGGTTCATGACCTTTTGCAATTGGTAGCTGGGAATGAATCTGCGATACTTGAATCTAGTAGTTTGCCGAGATATATTTCCAAAATTCGTCACACGTCTGTGGTTTCTGACTTTGGGGCACATGTTATTCCTGAGAACTTGTATGAGGCTAAAAAATTAAGAAGCCTTCATTTACTTTTTCCAAAAGATCACCTTGGAGAAGGCCCGGCTAATTGGTTTTCGGAGTTTAGGTATTTGCGCCTGCTGAATTTGAGTGGCAGTGGCATAAAACGGCTACATGAATCAATTTCTTCTTTGATCTCTTTAAGGTATCTAGACCTCTCATGCACCCCTATTGAGACATTGCCAGAGACTCTTTGTTACCATTCTAGTAAACTTGAAGTTTTAGATCTATCTGACTGTTGTGAACTTGTTGAACTTCCCACAGGGTTGAGTAAATTATTCAATTTAAGGCATTTGTTAATCGATGGTTGCAATAGACTAACACACATGCCAGAAGACATTGGAAAGATGCTAAAGCTCCAAACACTACCAATGTTTATTGTAGGAACTGAGTCAAGTAAAAGCCTTACACAATTACAAAGACTTCATCTGAAGGGCGAGTTGCACATTAAGCAAATGGAGCATGTAAAACATGCAACTGAGGCAAAGCTAGTAAACTTAAGAGGCAAGTCACAGCTCTATTCATTAAGTTTGTCGTGGAAACATTATGACGAGTTTTGCGAGCTGAATAGCAAATTAGTTCTTGAGAGTATTGTACCACCCCAAAGTTTGAAAAGTTTGTGTATTGAAGAATATCCAGGGATTTGCTTTCCAAGATGGATTGGTGCAGGTAAACTCCCATATCTGACCAAAATGGTGTTGATTAATTGCAGAAGATGCGAATGTCTCCCCACACTCGGTAAATTTCAATTTCTGAAAACTATTCGCTTGCAAGGAATGCATAGTGTGGTAAACATTGGCAGAGAGTTCAGTGGTGAGTGCTCAGGAATAAAATTTCAGTTATTGCAAGAGCTATCTATTGTAGACTTTCCCAATTTGAAATTCTGGTGGAGTATGAATGGTGAAGAACAGTTTCCTTCCCTCGTTAAATTAACCATCAGGAGATGTCCAAAGTTGAAAAGCATGCCAGAAATTCAATCTCTTCATCATTTGGAATTGCAAAATTGTGATGAGATGATACTCTTCTCAGCAAGAAATACTTCCTCTCTCACCACCCTTGTTATAGATCAATTTATAGGCCAGTTGGTTCATTTAGAAAGCATCCTACAAAATAATGCTTGTCTCACTTCTCTAACCATTAGTTCATGTCCAAATCTTCTCTCCATTCCCACAACTTTAGGATGTTTGACTGCACTTAAAACACTAATAATCCGTTGGTGCGAAGGGCTCGTTATCATACCAGAAGATTTGCATGAGCTATCCTCATTAGAATGCTTGGAGATAAGTGAGTGTCCTAATCTTGTTGCTTTGCCAGAAGGTATACAAGGTTTACATAATCTCAGGTCCTTATCTGTTGAAAATTGCAACAACATATCATCTTTACCAATTGGACTGCAACATCTCACTTCCCTTGAGCACTTGGCTATAATGTATTTCCCGGTATTGGATCGTTTGCCAGATGAACTAAGCAATCTTTCCAAGCTAAGGAGTTTGTACATCTTAAGCTGCCAAAAACTTTCATTCCTTCCTGAAAGTTTGAAGCATGTGACCTCACTACAAACTCTTGAAATACACAGTTGTCCTGATTTAAAAGCTCTGCCGGGGTGGATTGATAATCTTTCATTTCTTCGATCATTGGTCATATCAGAATGTCATGGTATAAAGTCACTTCCAGAAGGTCTGAGAAACTTGAGCAACCTTCAGCATCTATCAATACGTGAATGTTCAGCTCTCGAGGAGGAATGCAGAGAAGGTGTTGGTAGTGACTGGCCAAAGATAGCTCATATTCCACATACCTATGTTGGGAATTTCAAGCCTGGGCCATTGTCCACAGGGAGCAGCTCAATTTAGTTACTAGCAGAATTTTCTTATTCCATTTTATATATCCTGCAGAGGTTAATTTGTTGTATTGTATTTCAGCATATTTAATTTTTCATAGAAAAGATAATATTTATGTGGAAAGTATAGTGTGTACCACTTACCACTACCTGCATGATGACTTTGACAGCATTCTCCTATCATGTCAAGGCACTCCTTAGTTTGATGAATGATCATTCTCCTATAAAACAGGATACTAAGATGTTCATTTTTGGTTGTATAAGTGTTCCATAACCTATTCAATTGTGTTGGTCTAACATATGCAATTTATAAGTGGACAAGACATGAACATAGCATTGTGAATAACACTTTTAGGCTTTTGGATGCACCAGAGTTTGTGACTGGTATTGCTAAGTATAATCCTTCAATTTTGAAAATGACTCACATTAATATAATTCATGACAACAATTTTTACTTCTTAAAAACATTATGACCAAGGTGTGAAGTTCACAAAGGTGTGGCATTGAGTAAAAAAGAAAAAAATGAGAGCTCAGATTTAGATTTCTTCTTCCAATATTTCAGGAAAGGTGATGTTACCCAACACCAGAATTATTTCATCACAGCTCTCAAAATTGCACCAGCCGGGAATCAAACCCGGGTCTGTACCGTGGCAGGGTACTATTCTACCACTAGACCACTGGTGCTTTGATGTTATTAGTATCTATAATATATTATATAACTATTTAACGCTACTTCATCAAATAACAGTCAATGAGGTTTTTTAAAGTTGACTTTTAGTATACCCAGGATAGCTTGGATTAGATTGAAACCATTCGTTTTGTATTTTGGATCATCATGGTTCCAATCTAAGTCTAAATATATGCAAGTAATGTTATCTTGATATTAAGAACAGACACCATATAAAATACACGAGTTAGCTTTTATCTTTGATTTGAGAAGAGAGAAAATAATATTAAAGAAATCAAAATTGTATCAATATATTTTGAAAGATGTCGATTATTATGTTAAAATATTGTTTATGAAATATTAGATTATATAACAAAAGTGACTCATATTTCCAAAGTCTTGAAATTTTGGGTGGAGATGTAGTGTCAAAGTCATGATCAAACTCATTAATGAAAGAAACATTCGAGTATTAAAATGTCTGATGAAAGACATTGACATTCTCATGGATTTTTTTAATTATTATTTTGATATATTGAGAGACTATAGTGATAGTGTCTAACAAATTCAATCACCAAAATGAGTATTTGTTCTACAGACTAGCAGACAAGGGTCGTACACAACACAGATGCGAGTATGCAAATGTTTTTTTTCTAAATATAAAATCAAATTCATTGCCACAATTTGTTAGTGAATAAAAATCAAATAAATTCATGCGAAATTTCCAATCAATAATATTGAAACGTCTGATTGTCAAAATTCAAATGTTTAATCAATCTGAATCGTCTGATGAAAAAAATTTGATTTTTTCGTCATAGTAAAGTTAGCTTGGTCCGTTCATAAAACCTAGAGTTTATTATTGATACTTCATCCGTCTCAATTTTTTTATCATTTTAGAGTTTTGCACATAGATTAAAAAGAAAATAATAAATCAAGTCATTTTACCCCTACTTTATTAATAAATATTCAAATGTTCAAAAGGAATATTTTATTTTATTTTATTTCTTTTTAAAAAAAATGCTAAAGGGTTTGGGACTTCAGGAAGATCCATACACTGCAAAATATGAAAATATTGGTTGCATAGAAACATATAGATTATATAAAACATATCGTGGAAAGCTACTTTGTAAATCGATGAAATAGATGGTTTTAAGGTACTACCTAATTGCAACTTTTATATTTTTCATGACATAAATAATATAAAATTAAATAGATTGTTTATAATAGTGCCAACTCAAAATGGGTAACTCAGCCATTTTAATGGAATGTAGATTAGAATTTTTCAAATTATAATCATAAAAGGTAATAGTTCAAATTTTTCAAATTACAATCATAAAATGTAATAGTTGAATGACAATGACCCTTGAAGGAATTACTAAATAGATAATAATCCTAAAATAACTATGAATCTTGACCTTCATTCATTTGGATATCTATCCACCTGTGTTATGTACAACAAAAATATGCAAAAGTTAGTGTATCTTATCAACATAGTATCTCATAGAAAAATTAGAGAAACCATACAACAAATAAACATTTATTTGGTGAACAAATCTATACAAATCATTTGGATCCCACAACAATAAAGTGCTTGCTTAGATAATAACCTAAAGAAAACAAAAGAAGTCGAAAATACTTAATTGCTACTATTACATTTGTATCATAGTTCTATGGATAATAAATTTATTTAAACTATAGGGTCACGACTTGTTGATCGTCTAACGGTAATTGTACATACTAAAATTTACTGATTGAAATTTCATATAACTGCACGATTGCATACAGTTAGAGACCGCATAGAATCTGATCCTATGGATACTAGTACCACATAAATCAACATAAAATTGAGCTTACCACAAGCTGTGTGATATGTCTTATCTCCGTAATAACCTTATCACACCTTTTGCAATACACACCAATCTCTTCGTCCAAAATAGTGTCATGTTCACAAGAATTGGAAGGACTTTTATTTGTCTCTAAATTTCCAATCTGCAGATAATAACACACTAAGTTAATCCTTAAAAAAAAATTAATAATGCTAAACTTCATTTATAATTATATGCTAGCTCTAGAAAGTCATTACAATAGACAATGGGATTATGGGATTGGGAACATAAGGCATATAAACAAATTAAATTAAAAATCTAAGTCAACTTAAGTACTAAAAGATTACCTGGGGTTCAGCTTCTAAATCTTCCAATAGAGCCATGGCCATCTCCATTTCATCCCATAAGACTTGAATACTCTCCTCCTCCCTAACCTCCTCCTTCTTCTCATGAACATCACTATCAGAAATCTCATTCACCTTCATCTTCTTTTTCTTTTCCTCCTCCTCCTCCTCCCCACTTTTTTCATCATTCACCTTTCTAGTAAACTCCTTCTCTTCCTTAGAGCCAACAAAGTGTTCATCATCATCTCTTTCATTCAAAACATCTTCATAGCTCTTTCTCATCTTTGAAGATCCATCAAGTGAAAGACCAAGCATCATCACAAGAAAATAAATCGAATAACAAAGAGAAGAGTGGAGAATGGATGAATGTGATGTGATATATGATGAGATATATATATACACTAAAGGAAGAATGTAATGGAAAAATGAGAAAAGGAAAAAGTGAGAAAAGGAAAATGTGAACAATGGCGCCAAACTAAATTGAAGGAGAATAAACTTTTGAACACCAAATTAAAATACTCCATATAGTCCAAGTCAAACATAATTAATTCATTTTATTATTTTCCTATTTTTATAAATATCAACATAATTAATTCTTTTTATTATTTTCCTACTTATATAATTTTTTATATTCTTGTTTTTTCGGTCAATAATTTTTTTATTTTCTATTCAACATAATTAATTCTATTTAACATAATAAATAGATTGACCAAAAAAATAATAAATAGAATCTATTTATTATTTAATATGTTGAATAGAATTAACTATGTTGAATAGAATATAAAAAATTTATAAAAATAGGAAAATAATAAATAAAATTAATTATGGCTCTAATTGGGCTTGAAGCTTAGGCAATGCACCTACTACATTAGGGTTAGGAATAGACTATGTTGGCTTATAGTAGTCTACGACTTAGTTTATATAGGCTCAGGTTAGATCAGACCAGCCTATTTTTTTAAATAGAGTTGATTA
Organism: Trifolium repens; assembly: GCA_030408175.1. Lineage (NCBI taxonomy): Eukaryota > Viridiplantae > Streptophyta > Magnoliopsida > Fabales > Fabaceae > Trifolium > Trifolium repens. The sequence continues at coordinate 53,782,121 of CP125844.1, read as the reverse complement.
AAACTTTTTTGTAAGTCTATTTAGCTAAAAAGACTAGACTGTAGGCCATTAAAAAGTCTTCAATTTTTAATTTCTTTGTTGTTATAATTTTTCAAATTTTGGTCCTCAAATTTCAAAAAATTTCAAATTGACCCCAAAAATTGCAAATTGACCTTCAAATTTTCAAAAATTATAATTTGACCCAAAAAATTAAAATTTATAAAAATTGTCCAAAAATGATGACAGTAATTTTTTTTATTACTCTATCCAAACAAAAAAAAATTGAGAAATGGAAATAATTTAATTGAATCATTTGAATTGCTTATAATTATAAATTCTTTAAAATCTCTCAATTACCCTATCTAAACACATTCTAAGCGATTTAGAAATCGACTTAGAAATATGACCTTATTTAGGAAGAAACATGGTCTAGATTAGTGAGTTAAAACCTGTGATATAACAGAACAAATATCCTATGCATTATTTATTACTACTATTTATTTCTGATGCCCTATTGTTGGTGGTTTTGATAAATTGATGATTATTACAATCTGGCTCATTTATTTACTGTAATTACATGTTTGATTGGCTCAGCGGCTTGCCAACGTACCACTGGTGAAAATTCAGCTCCTTTCATCATTGCTGAGTTTGGATTTGATCAGATAGGTTCTACAGTTGGTGATTGAATTTGATCATTACTTATACACAAGATAATTGTTTTAATAAAAAAAATTAATCATATACGGGGCAATTACTTTAATAAAAAAATTAATCATACACGGGACAATTGCTATCTTAAAAAAAATCAATCATACACGGGACAATTGCTTTAATAAAAAAAAATTTAATCATACACGAGACAATTGCTTTAATAAAAAAAATTAATCATAAACGGAAAAATTGCTTTAATAAAAAAAAGAAATTGAATAGCAAATATTTTTTATTGTTAATTATAATTTATTACACAAAAATCATACACGGGACAATTACTTTAATAAAAGAATGATTTAATTTAATATATTTTACAAAAAATAACAGAATGACGTCATTTATAATTTAACAATAATTTATAAATAAAAGTCAATAGACCTCAAAACTAGTTTTACATATAATTTTTTTTTCCACCACCAGTTTAATCTGGTTCGGGGGTCAGTTTTGATATCAAGTGGTTTCAGCCCCCTTCTGATCGCAATTGCGGGGGATCGAATCGTGGTCCTCCCTACCAAGTTTTACATATAGATTAACAAATAATAAATATAAATAAGTCAAGTCATTTTTATTCCTACTTTATTAATAAATATTCAAATGTTTAGAAGAAATATTTTATTTACTTTTGAAAATAATATGCTAAAGGATTTGACTTCGGGAATCCATAACTGCAAAATACTCCATGAAACTATTGGTTGCAAAGTGAGAATTAACACAAACATATACTACTAGATTATGTATAAAATATATCGCGTAGCTACTAGAAGATTAAATAGATGGTTTATAATAAATTATAGGGTCATGCTAACTAGTACCCCGGAACACTAATTAAATATATTAAAAAGAGAAGGTTTTGCATTGATAATAATAGTATTCTTTATACTTTAAAAAAATGAAATACATGTACATGTTCCAAAATATTTTTTACTATTTGTAGTTTCTTAACTAGTCCCAAAAGTATTAGTTAGCATTTTCTTAAATTATAATAGTGCAAACTTAAACGAGTGACTCATTCCATTTTAATGGAAATGTGTAGATTAGAATTTACCAAATTACAATCATAAAATGTAATAGTTCAATGACAATGGGTCAATGGCCCTTGAAGAAATTACTACATAAATAATAATCTTAAAATAAGATAACTAACAATCTTTGACCTTTATTCATTCTGATATATCTTTTATTCATCTGGATATCTATCCACCTGTGTTATGTACAACAAAAGTATGCAAAAGTTAGTGTATCTTATCAACATATCTCATAGCAAAATTAGAGAAAACATACAACAAACAAACATTTATTTGGTGAACAAATCTATACATATCATTTGAATCCCACAATAATAAAGTGCTTGCATACATAATAATAACCTAAAGAAAACAAAAGAAGTAAAAAAATACTTAATTGCTACTATTACATTAGTATCATAGTTCTAATGTCTATAGATAATAAATTTATTTAAACTATATATGAATATGGATTTCGACTCAGTGTGGTCGCTGACTGCTTGCAGTCGTGCAGTCATGACTTGTTGATCGTTTAATTGCGATCGGACAGTCTAAAATTTATTGACTGAAACTTCACATTTTTTAAAAAAATCAAAATATCTCTATTGTAAACTGTCTGATTAGACGATTAGCAATCAAAGACTGTATGACTGCATATAGTTAGTGACTACGTAGAATCTAATTCTATGGATACTAGTACCACATAAATCAACGTAAAATCGAGCTTACCACAAGCTGTGTAATGTGTCTTAAATTGACGCTAAAGAGCTTTTAGCGTCCATTTTGTGTCTTTTAGCATCCATTTTCTGTTGATGCTAAAACACAATTTTCTTGTAGTGCCTATCTCCGTAATAACCATACCACACCTTTTGCAATAAACACCAATCTCTTTGTCCAGAATAGTGTCATGTTCACAAGAATTGGAAGGATTTCTATTTGTCTCTAAATTTCCAATCTGAAGATAATAACACACTATGTTAATCCTTCAAAAACATTTTTTTAATAAGACTAAACTTTATTAATTATAATTAAGAGCAAGTATAAGATATACTAGCTCTAGAAAGTCATTACAATGGACAATGGGATTATGGGAACCACGCATATAAACAATTTAAATTAAAAATCTAAAGTCAACTTAAGCACTAAAAGATTACCTGGGGTTCAGCTTCTAAATCTTCCAATAGGGCCCTCTCCATTTCATCCCATAAGACTTGATTACTCTCCTCCTCCTTCATCTTCTTTTTTTTCTTCTCCTCCTCCTTATGAACATCTCTTTCATTCAAAACATCTTCATAGCTCTTTCTCTTGTTTGAAGATCCATCAAGTGAAGGACCAACCATCATCACAAGAAAAGAAATCGAAGAACAAACAGAAGAGTGGAGAATGGGATGTGATGATATATATATATATATATATATATATATACACACACTAAAGGAAGAATGTAATGGAAAAATGAGAAAAGGAAAATGTGGAACAATGGCGCCAAACTAAATTGAAGGAGAATAAACTTTTGAACACCAAATTAAAATACTCCATATAGTCAAAGTCAAACATAATTAATTCTTTTTATTATTTTCCTATTTTTATAATTTTTTTATCTTCTTGTTTTTTTGGTCAAGAATTTTTTTATTTTCTATTCAACATAACTAATTCTATTTAACATAATTAATAATAAGTAGATTGACCAAAAAATAATAAATAGAATCTATTTATTATTTAATATGTTGAATAGAATTAACTATGTTGAATAGAATATAAAAAATTTATAAAAATAGGAAAATAATAAATAAAATTAATTATGGCTCTAATTAGGCTTCTACCACATTAGGGTTAGAAATAGGCGTAGACTAAGATTTTTTTAAGTCTATTTAGCTAAAAAAGACTAGACTGTAGGCCATTAAAAAATCTTTTAGACCTATTAGATCGATCTATTTAAATTAATATGAATAATATTTTTATTATTATTATATATTAAATTTTGTACTTTGATTAAATTATAAATCTATTAACTTTTTTAGTTGTTTAAGTTTATTAATCTATGTTAATTTTTCATAAATTTAAATGTATTATTATAAATTATAATTGAAATATGATGTCATACATAATCAAATTCTCATGTTAATTAAATATATAAAGGAAGTTTAATCTCATTGGTTTATACTTCAATAATATATTTAAAAATAAAATGTAATTATTTATTTAAATATGTTCATGTGAAATAGGCTTTTAAACAGACTAATAAGTTATATCAGACTTTCAAAAGGCTATACCCACATCTAAATAATAAGCCTGTAACATGTCATATTATGGCAGGCTCAGACCTTCAATTTTTTGTTATACAAACTTAGACTTTGCAAAGCTTAATTCTGTCTAGCCTATATTAGATTAAATTTTATTTAGTAGAGGAAGGGAGGCATGGATCAAATTCTACACAACTTAGTTATAGAGATGGACCGCCAACTTCAATTGAAAAGTTGACTTCAAAATCTGGTTACTTGAAAGGCAAGCTTCCTCGCAAAGCTGAAGTTACAACGGCCAATTCAATGATCTTCATTATGAAAGGAATGTTTTGTACTGGTTGTTCTGGTATATACTTTGTAGCTACCCTTTCCTCTTCATGATCAGAGAAGATTTTACCGAACAATCTTGTTTATCGGGCAGGTGTTAAATCCTCGTCGCGTAGCAGCCACGCTGGTGAAGCTTAGCAATTTAAAAGATGATATTAGTGACAATGATGATAAGTACAAGCTTCCATCAATGAAGAAGAGGTCAACCAAGATTTTTCTTATGAGAGATATGTTAAGCGATTTAGAAATCGACTTAGATATGTGACCTTATTTGGGAAGAAACATGGTCCTTTGATCATTGTTGAGTGCCTGAGTTTGGATTTGATCAGACATGTTCTACAGTTGGTGATTGAATTTGATCACTACTCGCACCTATGCTGAGCACGACCCTCGTCTGCTAGGTTTTGGTGATTAAATTTGTTAGACACTCAAAAGATAGTCTCTGAATATATCAAAATTAAAAGAAAAACGAAAATGTCTTTCATTAGACATATTAGTACTCAATGTTTCTTTCATTAGTAAATTTGGTCATCAAATGTGTCTTTTGTTAGCCAATTTGGTTTATAATATTACTAAGAGAAGATACACTTAGGGATATCGATATATTCAAGGGCTAAAGCGAGCTATATGAGCTGTTGGCCTTTTTATGGCTTCACTAGAACTCCTAGAAGCTTTGCCAGAAGCGCTATCTTCGTACTTTAACCTCACCAAATCAGGACCTTAATTATAATGGTAGATAACTTCTTTCATAATCCACATTAAATAATCAAACTGTAACTAGTAGTTAAACATATTGAAAGATCATTTGAATGTGAGAGAAAACACTTTTTCAATAACTTTTATCTTACAAGTACCTAAATGACAAGCAAGACCAGTTATGGAATAAACAAGTTTTATCGCATAGAATAGGAAAAAAAGAGAGCTCAGATTTATATTTTCATCCAACATATCAGGATAGGTGATGTTACCCAACATCACAAATAATAATTTCATCATAGCTCTCAGTTTTGCACCAGCCGGGAATCGAACCCGGGTCTGTACCGTGGCAGGGTACTATTCTACCACTAGACCACTGGTGCTTTCATGTAATCAATTATGCAATTCAATAGATTGTTTGTCAATGAAGTATGAACCGTGTGCCATAACCATTCAAAATTGTAGAGTTCTTTCATAACTTTATGATCAAATAAAGATAAATGAGGTTTTTTAAAGTTGAGTTTTAGTTTGTGCAATCAAATATTGCTCTATGGAATGGGACATATTTATGCATAGGAAATCATGGATTAGATGAGACCATTTGATCTGTATTTTAGATCATCTTGGTTCCATTCCAAGCTTAATATATGTGAGTTAACCATCATAACTTTGCGCGTTAATTTGTCCCATATAGTAGAAAACCTCGAGGCCCTATAACCGAGAACACCAAATACATGTATTAGTTTACTCGGTCAATGTTCAAAACCACGATCGTAGCAGAATAAAATCGCAAAATCCTAGGAATTTAGGATTCTACTCGCGATTCTAACAGCAATGGTATATCGGCAAGGTCTCCATACGGTATTTAACTAGAAAGCGAGTAATGTTATTTTGACACAAGGAAAATTCAAATGAATATTGTTATGAGCATAAAGTACGAATATAGTGACTTCATCTTGCTTCTGGCGAAGCTTCTAGGAGTTCTAGTAAAGCCATAAAAAAGCCAACAGCTCGTATAGCTCGCTTTAGCCCTTGAATATATCAATATCCCCGAGTGTATCTTCTCTTTGTAATATTAGGACCAAATTGGCTAACAAAAGACACATTTTGATGACCAAAATCACTAGTGAAAGAAAAATTCGAGTACGAAAATGTCTAGGGAAAGACATTTTCAAGCAACACTTTAACATTTTGAGCACCAAGTTCATTCACAACAGCATCAAAAGCCTCAATGTGAGTCATTTTCAAAATTGAAGGATTATACTTAGCAATACCAGTCACAACCTCTGATGCATCCAAAAGCCTAAAAGTGTTATTCACAATGATATGTTCATGTCTTGTCCACATATAAATTGGATATGTTACTCATTTTGGTAGTATAAGTTTTCCAACAACTCCGGTGACTTTCTGAGTTTTCGTTTGAAACCATTTCTCGATATCTCTCTAACTAAGTTCTTGTTACTATTTTATTTTGTTTGTATGCCTTTGCTTTGAAGTCTCAATGGCTGATATACTGTTATGTCCACTTTTGCAAGTAGTTTTTGAGAGACTAACTTGCCATCTTCTGTAACTTGTGGCAGAAGCATGTGGCTTCGAAAACGAGATAGAAAAGCTCCAAAGTTCCTTACCCCGTACCATATCAAGATGTATCGTATGAGTGTCGTATCTAGTATTTAGGCTTCATAAGGAAAAGGAAACATATTGATGTAAAATTGTACAAGTATATAGTATACTTCAATGACAAACATTCTATTGAATTGCATAACTGATAGCATGAAAGCACCAGTGGTCTAGTGGTAGAATAGTACCCTGCCACGGTAAAGACCCTGGTTCAATTCCCGGTTGGTGCAAATTTGAGAGCTGTGATGAATATAATTGTGATGTTGGGTAACATCACTTATCCTGAAATATTGGATGAAAATAAATACCTCTGAGCTCTCTTTTTATTTTCTCACCAACATCGACATTAGTTTGCGAATGAAAACAAAATAATTCGATAAAGTCATATGTGTCGGTGTGTGACACCGAAGATATGCCTAATCTGAGAAGTATTTATGCTTCATACGTCATCATCATATGCGAATCTATATAAATGTTGGGGATGCAGGAAGGAAATAAATAGCTGCACATATAAGGAAAGATTATTTTATGCCATCAATCAAATACCTATGCTTCTGTAGTCTCTTCCTGGTTGAGTTATGAGTGAGGCTAATCTAGCTATATTGATGCATCTTCTTTAATATGAAGAAATTTGATTCTTATGTTATTAACATGTTGATTTTCCTTAACAATGTTAAATTCCTTTTTTCCTGCTGAATATAATGAATACAGCTTCGAAAGCGCTCCTATATGAAATAAAGGGCCTTCTAGAAAGCTTTGCAAGAAGCAAGATGACGCTGCTCTCCTTTGGTTGTCCGGTACTTGATAGCGTTTCAACATTTAGAGACTAAAATATTACGGAATCTAGGGAAGCACCGGAAAAAACAATGAGTCATTACTCTAGGACAACAAGAGAGATGTTGTATCTCCACCAAATCTCTATCTATCCAAAATGTATATCGCAGCTGCTTCTTTCAGAAATTTTAGAACTAGTTAATATACATAAAAATGACAAACAATGAGGTAATGCTAACAAATAAGCAAAGGTAACAATATATTTAAAGCAGATGCATAATTCATAAATAGAACTAGATTAGCCTCACTCCACGAGGAAGAGGCCACACAAGCATATGTATTTGATTGATGCCATAACAAAATCTTGCATTGAGCAATAATCTCCCACAAACTTAAACCAGCATAGTGGCATTGAGTGAAAAAGAAAAAATGAGAGCTCAGATTTAGATATTTTCATCCAATATTTCAGGAGAGGTAATATTACCCAATATCACAATAAATTTCATCACAGCTCTCAATTTTGCACCAGCCGGGAATCGAACCCGGGTCTGTACCGTGGCAGGGTACTATTCTACCACTAGACCACCGGTGCTTTCATGCTATCAGTTTACACAATATATTATATAACGCTATTTCATCAATATCATTTCTCTATGGATTGGTACATATTTATGCACAAGAACGCTACTTCATACGAGTAGTAATTATGCTTATCTTACAAGTTGATCATGACATACTAGTAATTGATTATGTTTTGTCCGTAGAATATCCTATGACTTTGTCAATTTTTGTTAGGGAAATAATTGTGTTGTGATCTTCTTCTTTAAATTTTAAAGATAGTTGAGCTTAATAACTTTTTTTGGAAAGAAGTTTAAGTGTTTAACATTGATATTGAGCGGATCTATTGTCTCAGTCTATTAATATTTGGGCCACATCTACGGATGGATAAATCGAGTCGCTGACATGCTCTTTCTCTACCTATGAATATCCTCTTATTTAATAATTTGTCTTTAGATTCAGTTAATTTGTTATGGTAGGATGTTGTCGCTGTTTATTTTAATCATCGTGTTGCGTTGTAGATTGGTCTAACGACCTCTCTTGTATCCAAAAAAAAGTATAAAAAATATTTACACTTCATAGCGAATATCCGCACAGATATAAAACAAATACAAATATCATATTTATCTAATTGCGTGGACACAAATATCATACTATCCGCTTTCATGAATATTCATTTATCGTATATTTCTAGCCCCAAATTCCAATAGAAGGAATAATTAAAAATATGATTAGAGATTGACACATTAATTATTGTCCCAAATGGCTATGTTTAAGGTTATGATAAAAAAAAATTATGACAAGTACATTAAAAAAAAAAAAGATGATTATGATTTGATTAAGGTATAAAATAAAATTCCACAAAAAGAAACTTAATAAAAGAAAAGTAGATAAAGAAATGACCATAGAAAAAGAAAAGAACTATAATAAGATTTATATATAAATCCTTCATTTTCTCTTCTTCTTACATTTTCCACATCACACACAAATCATTCTCTTCTCTTTTCTCCCTTTTTTTTTGCATTCCTCCAATGGCCGATCAACTCACCGACGAACAGATCTCTGAGTTCAAGGAAGCTTTCAGCCTATTCGATAAGGATGGCGATGGTATCGTTTCTCAGATCCCTTTTCTTTCTTTTTTTCACTTTTTTTTTCTTTCTTAGATCTGATTTTTATTTAGCTGTTATTTTTTTTCTCGATTTTGTTCACACCCCATGTTACCCTTTTGAAAGAATTTTTGTAAAAATTGAAGCTTTTTTAGATTTGTTTCTAGGGTTCTTGTTTGACTTTTTGGGTTTGATTTTTGTTTTATTTCACATTTTTTATGAAATTTGTTTCATTTCCTGTTTTGCCCTTAGCTAATTTATGTTTCTTGTGATCTATGATGTGATTATTATGTTCTGTGATGGATTGTTCATTTGTTTGATATATGTTATGACTTATGAATGAGTATTTTCATTTGTCACTTTGAGATTTGATTTTTTTTTTTTTTTGTTTATTGATTGATTTATAAATTAAAATTGTTTGTGTGGACATGAAATTTAGTATTACATGTTTGGATTTGTGATATGGGATTGACCCCCTTTATGTTTGTGTTTTACATTTTGGTCCCTTTTTTTGTTAACAATCTATGAGAATGAAATAGCAATTAGATGTTACCTATTTGTAATGTCATTTTGTTTTTACATTTTTAGTATTCGAGTAAATGCTTCGTGTTTCTCTGATCTTATTGATTACCATTGTTGATCTGTATTTGGTTATAATAAGCTAAGATGTAATAATATTATGTTTATCTTGATCTGATGTGTACATTCCTGCTAGGCTCTCATTAGTTTTGATGTTTTTCGGAAACTTCTGCTTTGATCGAAAATTGAAAGTAAAGTTTGAGAAGAAGACAGTATTGTGAGTCGCAGATCGCAAAAAATAGCCGTTTGTTTGAATTCTGCTATGCTACAGTACTATAACATTACTAATCTGCTATAGCTGCTATTTGACAACATAGGAATAAAAACAAAATTTTGATCTAAGTATATGTTCTTCAATTATCTCTAAACTTGGTTATGTTATGTTATGTCATGTCATGTCTTGTCTTGTGTGGTTGAATCGGTTGTTTGTTTGTTTTTTAAATGCTTGTTTTAAATGCTACAGGTTGTATTACTACCAAGGAACTCGGGACTGTAATGCGGTCACTTGGCCAGAACCCAACTGAGGCTGAGTTGCAGGACATGATAAACGAGGTTGATGCTGATGGAAACGGTACCATTGATTTCCCTGAATTCCTCAACCTGATGGCTCGTAAGATGAAGGATACTGATTCAGAGGAGGAGCTTAAGGAAGCTTTCCGTGTGTTCGACAAGGATCAGAATGGTTTCATCTCTGCAGCTGAGCTCCGTCATGTCATGACAAATCTTGGCGAGAAGCTGACTGATGAAGAAGTTGACGAGATGATTCGTGAAGCCGATGTTGACGGTGATGGTCAGATCAACTATGAGGAGTTTGTCAAAGTCATGATGGCTAAGTGAAGACACCAATCAAAACCATAACTAAAATTTGAAAAAGCACATGAACAGAAAAAGGGACAGTGCAAATGAGTTTTGATGAGAATCATTATTCTATTTTCATTATTAGGACATGTTTTATTTTGGGTCATTAGTTTTTTGTTGGTTGGTTTGTTTGCTTTAATTATTGCTACTTGCTCATTATTAGTATTCTACTTGTTTGTTCTGTCCCTTTGTTTAAGTAGTTTGAATTAGTTGTGTTTCACCATATGCATTTGTACTTCACTTTTCATCTTTCTTTTTTTCTTTCACTTGGGTTACTATTTATGAACTTTGAACAATTGGTTGCAGTTTGTGCTTTTACATGTGTATGATTGTTTCTGTGATTCCTCATGAATCACCAATATATGATTGCACAACTTATAGCTTTTTCTTTTTGGTAAGGAAGCTAAAAAACATCTTATAGCTTTTAATTTCAAAGAAGCCAAAATACAAAATAAATTTTTTATAATAATAATAATAAAGACTGTTTTTTCTTTTGTTGGCTTTCACCACCAGTTTAATCTGGTTCGGGAGTCAGTTCTGACATCAAGTGGTTTCAGCTTCCTTTCGATCAAATTGAATGACTTTTTTCTTTCTTTCAAGACAATATAAATTACTTGTTTTTCAATATTACTTTTGATTAACACTATAACCACTTTCAATTAAGTATATTGTTTGTAATTGATATAAATAATTGTTTTGCTATATTTGATGAGACATGAAAGTAGAATAATTGCAAGTGTTTTTTAATTAGCAAAGCTATTGTTGTATATGCTCTACATTAGTTTTTACTTTGTTGATTGAAACAATTTGGTGGTGAAAATCGAGTTTATGAAACAAATTTATTTGTAACTCACATTCTATGTTTATGAAATTATTGGTGATAAGGTATTTTTCCTTATAAATAAAATGATTGGTTTCATACTCTCTTTTTTTTATCAAGTAGCTTTATAGTTAGAAATTTTACTCTTCTTAATGTTAATAAGTGGATGATTAAGGTTCGAAAGTCTACTGTATATATAATATAATGTCCTACCAATTGAGTTAAGTTCACATGACTGTTTCAATTTATTGATTAGACTTTACTTAACTCGCGGCTGAACTTTGGACTACTAAACTCCCTTCCCCTAAGGAACCAGAGGGTTAAAAAAAAAATCAAAAGAGCAACATATATTGAAGATTAAATAATTGACAAAATAGGAAATAAATGTGTTCTTTCTTTTTGGTAAATCACTAAATTGTAAAAAAATTGCTAGCAATATTCTAATTAGACATACCTCATCTTTCAATATTGCTATTACTATTATGAAAATTAAATTAACAATGTTAGCAGCTATGTAAACGTGAGCTTCTCTGAAATAGTCTAGGAATTATTCTGTAAATTGGATCCGGACTACAGAAACCTTCCAATTTGGAAAAAAAAAAAACGAACAACAAACAACAAAGGAAGAAAGCAGAGGAAGAATGAAATAGAAGTTTTGAATTGGGTCTAAGTGTATGTTTGGTTTCGCTTCTTGAGCAGCTAAAATTGATTCTGGACGTGTAGAATTGATTCTGACTTGTTTGGTTTCTCAAAAGTATAATTGATTCTGCCTCCAAAATTGATTTTATTTGAAGCTAGAAATCGTAGCGCTTCTGATTCTAGAATTAATTTTTACACTCAAAATTTTTGTTCAACTCAATTTTACATGAATATATTCAAACATAAACCACTTTAATTTAAAATCAATTTTAGCCAGAATCAATTTTACAGAATCAATTTTATCAAAATCAATTCTCGTCACCGCATAACCAAACATAATGGTTTGAATATAAAGGGCACAGCCAATTTTATATTTTTCGATCGTTGCAGTTGCAGCAGTTCAATTTTTATGTGCTTTCACTTTTTGTTAACCAATTTTAAAGAAAAATGAAGAGCAATGTCATGAAGAGAAAAAAAATAATAATAAATTAGAATTAAAATAATTATTGTTTTCCTAGTCAATCAATAATTGCCACGTTTTAGTGCCAATCATCATTTGTTGACATGTGTCAATGAAAATTTATATCCATATGTCAATCCCACGTCATTGTTTGTTAAGGTGAACTAGCTATTAGTATTAGGACCACTTTTCATGGCAGAAAGATTTTAAGGACTGTTTTTAATGAAAAAATTTAAAAAAAACTAAAAATAAAATTTAAAATATTTATAGAAACTAAAAATCTATTTACCCTATATATATATTAGTCGGACTCAAACTAAATAAAAATATGAACAAACTACCATTGAAAAATGTATATTTGATTTTTTTTTAATTAATATTCATAATTTTGTTGATGAATATCTTAGTAATAGTTTATTTTTAAATATTCTATTTTTCATAAATTAATTTTAATTTTTTTTCAATTTTCCAAAATTTAAATTATATTTTCTATAGATTAAATAATAAGTTATATTTTATTCTATTGCGATGATTTCTAATTATTCCCATGAACCAATACAAACTTTTTCGGTGAGTTTTTTCTTCACTAGTACACTTTATGGAAACTTTAAAGTAGGTCACTCATCTAAAGAGTGCTCCAAGTCAAGCACCTTCAATTGTACAGTTTTATACCTGCATGACTGTGATCCCTCTTACTCAGATGTGATTGAGTTCATTCATGTGCTCTTTTTTGCTTAAATGCTTCTAGTAGATGCTCATTATCCATGCCTTGTGCACCGAAACTCACTCCTCACACTCTTCAGTTTTAGGCGTCACAATAATCCAACTCATTCGGAATAAAGTTTTTAAAAACATAGAAAAAAAAAATCAATATTAACTTATCATATCTAGTCGTGTCATCAAATTTGCAAATGAGACAAAATAATTTATATACTCATTATATATTTTGTCTCTCTTATCTTGACCATCAAACAAAATTTTATCTTATATACTTAATAGGATAGGGTCAAATTTTATAATAAATTTTATAAGTCAAAGTCAAATTCTATAAGAAAAAAAGGAGGGTTCTTGACCAAAAAAGAAAAAGGAGAGTGAATAATAAATTTATCCAATTGTATATACTACATCCGCACCTTTATATAAAAAACAACTGATTTTTTAAATTTATAAAATAACTAATGTATATGGTCTATATTTTAGACTAAATACATTAATTTTTTAATGACTTTAAAAAGTGAATCATTTCTAATAAAAATGACCGGAGAGTGTCTAATATATAAATAACAAGGTTGTTCACAATGTCACTATTCACTCAACACAAATCAACTATAATGGGGTTGCATCCTAGATCAATGATTTTCCATCTGATCTTATCCATTGGTTATTGTTTCTATCTTGGCAGAGCCATCGATTGTGGTGGAAATCATGTTGCACGTACCATTATTGTTGATCAACAAGGAAAAGGAGCATTCAACATGATTCAACCTGCCATTGATTCAATAAAGAATAACAATGATCAATGGATTAAGATTCAAATAAATCCTGGAAGATATGCGTAAGTTTTTTTTTATTTGATACAAAAATAAGTGTAAGTTGTTATTACTTGTTAAGTTCACATAAAATATTAAGGATCAAATTCATATGTATATTTTTTTGCACCAAATCGATTAGTCAATCGTAAATATTATATTCGTTACAATAGTTTGACTTTCATAATATTTAAATTTTAAAAGTCTTAGAAAAGATGGTTTGCGGATTGACTAATAATAAAAAATATTTTATCGGTTTAAATTTTTTTGTTTGAAAAACAAGAAACAATTTTGTAAAACATTTTTTTATTTTTAAAAACTGAAAAATAGTTTTTAAAAAGAGAATATCAAACATATCCTAAATTTGTTTAACTTAACATTTTCTAATGTTTTAATTTTTTTATTGTGCAGGGGACGTGTTAATATTCCCAAGGACAAACCGTGTATTATTTTAGAAGGATCTAATAGAGGAAATACAATAATTAGTTATGGTGATAAACAAGCAACAACAACATTTGTTTCAATGCCACCTAATGTGATTTTGCGTGGTATTACATTTGAGGTAAACACAAAATAAAAAAATTGAGTAAAGAAATATCAATAAATTAGTGACTATATGTTTCATATTAATTTTCAATTGCAGAACACATTTGGACATAATGGACCAGCATTAGCTGCTGCTATACAAGGTGATAAAACAGCTATATTTAATTGTGGTTTCTTGGGTTATCAAGATACTATATTTGATGGATACGGGCGTCATTATTATAAGAATTGTTATATTCAAGGTGAAGTTGACTTCATTTTTGGTTTTGCCCAATCTTATTATGAGGTAAATAATAATACTTTATTCATAATATAACATTGCATATTTACAAAGTTTTTTTTTTGGGCACAATGTATATTTACAATGTTTTCAATATGTTATTATTCTTCATAAATTAATATATTATATTTTATGTTTTGATAAAAAAAAATTGTCATCCTTAAATATATACTTTTTTTTTTGTTCTGGTGTTTTGTTTTAGTCGCAACAAAATTTGTTCATATTAAAATTGATTTATGTAATATTTATTTTAGTCCTTAAAAAGAGACTAAAATCAAATGTTCTACATAATATAAGGACTAATTCTAATATGATCAAATTTTGCATGACCTTAAAAGTAAAAACAGAACAATACAGACAAAAAACAAAAAGTACGGTAGTGATATATCTGCATGATAAAAAATATAATTAATTTTACTTACAATATTTTATTTTTCATTATTTATATCTTTATAACCATGTTTTGAAAATGAAATGAAACTTTGTGATTTTTTTAATTGGCTTTTCACTTTGTTGTAGAATTGTGTGATAAACGCAACACAAGATAGTTCTTTACCTTCAGGTTTCATCACAGCTCAATCTAGGAATTTACCAACTGAACAAGGTGGTTTTGTTTTTAGAAGAGGGTTTGTTGTTGGGATTGGTAAAGTGAAGTTAGGAAGAGCATATGGCCCTTACTCAAGAGTTATATTTTGGGGAACAAATCTTTCTTCTGTAGTACAACCTGAAGGATGGGATGCTTGGGACTACAAAGGCCATGAGTAAGTTTTATTAATTTAATATAGGGTTAATAGGTGTAAAGTATGCGAATTTTGCTTTACCATCTGTAATTATTTTTTTTGAGATTATCCCCCTGCAAAATTTATTTTTTTGATTTACCCTCTTGGACGATGCACTTTTTAAATCGGTTATTTTGTTCAACCGATTTAAAAAGTGTGTTTTTTAAATCGGTTATTCTATTTTTATTTTCTGCCACGTCAGCAAAATGGGGGTAAATCAAAAAAATAAATTTTGCAGGGGGTAATCTCAAAAAAAAAATTACAGGGGGTAACGCAAAACGCGCCTACTTTGCAGGGGGTAAAAGTTTTTAACCCTTTAATATATTTAAAAAAATGGAAGAAAGTTTATATTTTTCGTAAAAGAAAAAATATTCCTATTTATTTTATGCAATCATATTTCACTTTTATACTTTTTGTTTTAACTAGTTGATGTTTTTATGCATAAAATGACCATTTTTTATACTTAATTAATTATTATGTCTTATAAGTTACTTATATTAATTCATAAATAAAATGGTGCAGAAAAAACTTCATCTATGCAGAAGTTGATTGTATAGGACCAGGGTCTAATACTCAAGGACGTGTTTCATGGGAGAAGAAGCCAAATGAAATAAATATATATCATTATTCTTTACGATTTTTCATAAATCAAGATGGATGGCTTAACAACTTACCAATACCAACTACATTTGTGTAATTTATGTAGGGTTGAGATATTGATATATAATTATATATACATATAAAGGACCTCTTTCCATGAGGATTATTCCTATATCAACTTGTTTGAATGTCATCTTATTTCAATGTTTTATCCTTTTAATACCCAAAAAAAAAAAACAGTATTATATAAGATATAGGTACTTGAACTCTTTAACCATTTGATTGTATAATTGATTTTTGACCGATTTATATGAAAATATCTATTAGAAGATGTTAATAATTTTAAGGCTTAATTGCAGTTTTGGTCCCCTTATTTTAAAATTTGACAGTTTTGATCCCCTAACACATATTTTGTCTAAAATATGATGATACAAGATGTTTTAAAAGAACTTTATGAAAGATTTTTGTTACAATTACATCGATGTTGGTATTTTTTCATCATCGAATCATATACCACGTCGTTTAAATCATATCATATCGTCAATTTATAGTTAAAAATTATGATAGGGGGACCAAAACTGCAATTAAGCCTAATTTTAATGAATTTCAATTATCTTAATCAATTAATTTCGATAATGCACAAAGAAAATACCTTAATTTACCGAAAATGTGTCAGGAAAAATATATCTTAGCTAATAATTCTTTTCGATTCATAATAAATGACATGATGTTTATGAAAAACAATTCTTATTTAAAAAATGGATGTTTTGTCAAAAGAAAAATTATAAATAGATGATGATTATCTTTTAAATATTTTGACTATTACGAATATAATTACTGTAAAAAAATACTTAATAATTTTTTACAATTTTTGTATGATGTGTGATACTTTATTTTCCATTAACTAAAAATATAAAGTATATTTGTAGTTTATTTTTGTCAAAATGATAAGAGTAATATTAAAATTAATTATTATTGATTTTGTATATCATTAGCTTTTTACTAATAGGCCCCGTCAACTTTTTTATCAGTTCTGTCCCAAGATGGTTGTGTTGGCGACAACAGTCAATTAGCACAGACTAGTGATTTTTCCTTGGTTACTCATGAAACATCAATTTGGGTTTGCGAAAAAGTCAAACACTCTCGAGTTTAATGGTGACGTCAATTTTTGAAAAATAAAAATGCAGTGCATTTAATGCTTTAAAATTTTAAAAATAATTTTTTCTATTTAAAAAGTCAAAAGAGAAAAAGAAATGTTTTTATTTCTATTTATGTTTCTTTAACTATTGCATCGGTAACACTGTTTGATGACTCGTTTAATAATTTTTTATATTTGTATATTTGCCTAAATATTTTTCACTTAGAATTGTCTTAGTAAATACTTTTTTGAAGAGCGGTACAATTCCAAATCATAAATATTTGGACACACATAATGAAAAAAAAAAGTAAACGAGAAACAAATTTAGTCGCAAGTTTGAGCCGCATTAGAGAAAGTAGAGAAGCCTTTCACCCTTGTTATTTCAAAAAAAAGAAAAAGAGATAAAAAAACAATTGGCTCGGCATATTGAGCAGCCATATAAAACTTGTTTTAGGGGTGACACATCTCACATGTCCCTATGAATTGGGAGGGGTTTTGGAAAACCATAAGCTCGAGTTCTTAGTGTACCACTTTATTTTGTTTACCTTATGGGTAAGGTCTAGCCCCCTATGTACATTTTTTTTTTCTATTTTTATTTATATTAATATGAGATATATGTATAAAGTGGGAGTATTTAGATTTGTTAACTTAGTTGAAATGTCTATTCAATACTTGATGCCTAGATGCTCTTAATTTATCTATAAAAAAAAATTAATCACAACATTGATTTTTTAAATTATTTATCTATATGCATGCGTCCATATAATTTTGATTTAAAATTTTGACTAAATAAATAATTTATAGTCTTTCTAACCTCATTATACCTTTCAATTATATTTTCTATAGATAAATTTATAATATATATTTTATTATGTTGGTTTCCGATTATTTCTATAAACCAACACAAACTTTTCCAATGTATTATTTTCTTCGTTTTAAAGTAAAGCACTCATTTAAAGAATGCTCCAACAAACAGTCTCATACATGCAGGATCGTAAAATCCTTCATACTCTTATGTGATTGAGTTCACTCATGTGCTCTCTTTTGCCTAAAAGCTTCTAGTAGACGCTCATTATCTATGTTTTGTGCACCGAAAATCACTCCTCATGCACTCTCTTTAGTTAGGCGTCAGTGCGTCACAATAACCCAACTCATTCAATATTAACTTATCATATTGTGTTGTGTCATTAAATACGCAAATGAAACACAAAAAATGTATAATCATTATATATTTTGTCTCTCTTATTTTGACCATAAAGAATTAGACAAAGTCAAATTTTATAATAAATTTTACAAGTCAAAGTCAAATTTTATAAGAAAAAGATAGGGTTCTTGACCAAAAAAGAAAAAGGAAAGTCAATAATAAATTTATCCAATATATTGTATATACTACATCTGCACCTTTATATAAAAAACAACCGATTTTTTAAATTTATAAAATAACTAATGTACATGGTCTATATTTTAGACTAGATACATTAATTATTTAATGACTTTAAAATGTGAATCATTTTTAATAAAAATGACCGGAGAGTGTGTAATATAAAAATAACAAGGTTGTTCACAATGTCACTCTATTTACTCAACACAAATCAACTATAATGGGGTTGCCTCATAGATCAATGATTTTCCATCTGATCTTATCCATTGGTTATTGTTTCAATCTTGGCAGAGCTATCGATTGTGGTGGAAATCATGTTGCAAATACCATTGTTGTTGATCAACAAGGAAAAGGAGCATTCAACATGATACAACCTGCCATTGATTCAATAAAGAATAACAATGATCAATGGATTAAGATTCAAATAAATCCAGGAAGATATGTGTAAGTTTTTTTTTTTTTAATAATATTTATTTGACACGAAAATAAGTGTAAGTTGTTATTACTTATTAAATTCACATAAAGTATTAAGGATCAAATTCATATGCACCAACAATGTATGCACTATATAGACAAGTCAATCGTGACAATATTGGGGTGGGGGTGTGATAGGCTCATAGTCAGGAACTCCAGTTATGGCATCCGATCTAACAATTTTGACATTATTTTGCCACTTGAGCTAGAATTTGTGTACTGTATTTTAATTTTTTTAAATATATTTTAAAACAAGTATTATCGGTTTAAACTTTTTTTGTTTGTAAAACAAGAAAATAAGAATTTTTAAAAAGAGAACATCAAACATTTCCTAAATTTGTTTAATTTAACATCTTCTAATGTTTTAGTTTTTTTTATTGTGCAGGGGACATGTTAATATTCCCTATGACAAGCCGTGTATTATTTTAGAAGGATCTAATAGAGGGAATACAATAATTAGTTATGGTGATAAACAAACATCAACATTTATTTCAATGCCACCTAATGTGATTTTGCGTGGTATTACATTTGAGGTAAAACAAACACACACACATATATATATATATATATATATATATATATATATATATATATATATATATTAGTAATAAAATATCAACAAATTACTAGTGACTATATCAACAAATATTGTTTTGCAATTGCAGAACACATTTGGACATAGTGAACGAGCTATAGCTGCTACTATAAATGGTGATAAAACAGCTATATTTAACTGTGGTTTTTTGGGTTACCAAGATACTTTATTTGATGGAAGTGGACGTCATTATTATAAGAATTGTTATATTCAAGGTGAAGTTGACTTCATTTTTGGTTTTGCCCAATCTTATTATGAGGTAATAATAATAATAATACTTTATGCATAACAATATTGCATATTTTTTACAATGTTTTCAATGTCTTATATATTATCATACTTCTTTTTGTTTTGTGTTTTTTTTTTAGTCTCAACAAAATAATACGGACGAAAAACAAAAGGTGATATATTTGCAAGGATAAAAACAACTACAAGAGTTTAAAGCAAATAATGATATATTTGCATGATAAAAAAATAAATTTTATTCTATTTACAATATTTTATTTTTCATTATTTATATCTTATTAACCTTGTTTTTAAAATGAAATATTGAGCTTTTTTAAAATTGACTTTTAACTTTGTTGTAGAACTGTGTGATAAACGCAACACAAGATAGTTCATTATATCCAGGTTATATCACAGCTCAATCTAGGAAATTACCAACTGATCGAGGTGGTTTTGTTTTTAGAAGAGGGTTTGTTGTTGGGATTGGTAAAGTGAATTTGGGAAGAGCATATGGCCCTTACTCAAGAGTTATATTTTGGGGAACAGACCTTTCTTCTGTAGTACAACCTGAAGGATGGGATGCTTGGGACTACAAAGGCCATGAGTAAGTTTTATTTAGGAAAAATTACATATTAAGATCATTTATCTTATTTTTTTATAATATTTTGGTCATTTATTCTTCATTTGTAATATTTTGGTCATTTATCTTATCTTTTTGTAACACTCTGATCTTTTATCTTTTATTTGTAACACTTTGGTTCTTTACCTTTTATAACATTCACATATAAACCATTTTTTTCATATATTTTACTAAAAAAATGCTTAATTTTATTTGTTAAGATATTTTTTTATTAAAATTAAATAAAACTCATAATTCTGATAAATATATATGTTCATCATCTTCATCAATTTTTTCATATCTTCATATTTTTTAAAGGATCAAAGTGTTACAAATAAAAGATAAAGGATCAGAGTGTTACAAAAAGATAAGATAAATGACCAAAATGATACAAATGAAATATAAAGGACCAAAATGTTACAAAAAAATAAGATAAATGACCAAATGTGTAATTTTGCCTTTTATATATTTATTTAATACAATTTATAAATTGATAACCATAGTTTTTTGTTTGACTTTTATTTCATTTTATATACTTTTTGTTTTAACTAGTTGATGTTTTTATGCATAAAATGACCATTTTTTATACTTAATTATTATGTCTTGTAATTAACTTATATATTAATTCATAAACCAATGATGCAGAAAAAACTTTATCTATGCGGAAGTTGGTTGTACGGGACCGGGTTCTAATACTCAAGGGCGTGTTCCGTGGGAGAAAAAGCCAAATGAAATAAATATATATCATTATTCTTTACAAATATTCATAAATCAAGATGGATGGCTTAACAACCTACCAACTACATTTGTGTAATTTAGCCTCTATATGTTGGGTTGAGATATTTTATATACATAATAAAAGACCTATTTGAATGAGGATTATTCCTATATCAACTTCTCTACTTGTTTTGAATGTCATATTATTTCATTACTAGCTTTTTAATAAAATAGTTGTGTGGGAATATTGCATTAGGATATTATTGATCTCCACCAAAAAATTCAAAACAATCTCCCATCATTACATTATTGTCTTCTGATTCTAGTGAGATAGTTGTGTTGGAGACGACCTCCAATTAGCAAAGACTAGTTATTTTGCCTTGGATACAATAAATATCATTTTCTTTTAGTAAAAAACAAATATTAATCAATTATTGTTGATACTCATTATCTTCAAATAGCTAATAATTAAAAATACTACTTTACAATCTTATTTGCTCTTTCAAAAAATATAGTAAAATCTTATTTCATTTTTATACTTTTAAATGGCAAGTTCATGTTTCTATGCATAAAATTAAAATTTATCCTTTTCGGGTGCATATTGGTATATGTCATAGACAATTTTTTTTTCATATTTTTTTAACTTATATTAATATTAATTCATAAACAAATATTGAAAGAAAAAAAAAATTCATCTATGTGGAGATTGATTGTACGGGACCAGGGTCTAATACTAAAGGGTGTAGTATCGTGTGGGAGAAGAAGCCGAATGAAATAAATATACACGAATATTCTTTATCATCTTTCATAAACAAAGACGAATGGGTTTCCAAGATACCGACTATATAAAGGGTCTATTTGGATGAGGGGTTATTCTTGAATCAACTTCTCTACTTGTTTATATACGAGCTTATTCCAATTATAACTTTTCAATAAAAATAGTTGTAGGAATTTTTGTTCTATTTGCAAATCTTGCAAACATTCCTGCACCTATCAAATGCATTACATAATAAGATTTACTATAATGTTTGCTAATCAAACATAAACATAGTTAAACTTTTACCCTTCAACATTTACACCTTATCATTTTACTCACCCAAATTCCAGCATCTTAAATTTTGAGCTAAAATACTCATGCTTTTGCACGGATTGAGTATTTGGCTAATATATTTAGAAAACATTGTGTGCTATGTAACAGTGATTTCTTTAGTCAAAAAAAATGTAACAATGATTTCTTATATCAGTGTATTAAAAAAATAAAAATAAGTGCATTTTCCACTCCTGTAATATGAGCAAATTTGAATTTTATGGCCCGTTTGACCTAGTTTATTTTTAAGCTTATGTAAATGGCTTATGTAATATAAATTAGGTTTTATGCTATTTTATAAGTTCAAACTAGTTAAAATTGAACTTTTATAAGCTATTTTATCATAAACTACCTTGAAAAACTTATAATAATACATAAAAATTGTACAAGATATTTGCATAAACTCAAAAATAAACTAGGTCAAACAGGCACTTGGTCTCTAAAAAAGATCCTTACGATTTGACCCATGAGAAACATGTCTCATGTGCGGTTATATAGTAAATTATAATTATTGATTATAGTTTTTTTCAAACCTTTTTTTCTAAAATATATTCGAGACACTACTAATAAAAGACAAATATTTGAAATAATTGACAAATGACAAACAATTTTCTTGTCTGTGAATTATATATATAACATTATAATTACCATAACTTTTTTTCTTTCACATTTTTATGTTGAAGACAGTTAGGAGACGCACAAATTAATAAAAGACTCAATTTTAATCAAATATAATGATTTTTTTCAGAGTTACTAATCATATAGTACATGATACCCAAAGATTTTGTGTGAAAATATAATGTCCAAACCTGGTGGTTACTCTAGTCTTCATGGAAACAAAAGAGAGAAAATTTGTTAAGAGTTGAAACAAAAATAAAATAACAATTGTAAAGTTTTGATGTATCAAGTCAAAACAGAAACACCAGATTCTTTCAAAAATATCTACATACAGACACAGGACCTTCATATACCACCTACAGATGGGAGTATTATTTGAACATTTCTTTACAGACTGAGGCTACAAAATAAAACAACATGGACTACTGTCACATATTTACCTCCTGAGAGGTTTGTAAAGGACAACTGTCACATATTTAGACTGGAACCTGTGAGTCAGTCCGAGGGCAACAACGGATTTTGAGGCCATGTTTTTCTCTATGAAGACGTGATTTAGAACAACATGTTGAGGCTTTGAAGAGGGGCCAGTATCAGCGTTTTCCATGCCTAGGACCGTAAGATGTAGCTGCGAAGGAACAGCCATTGGCTCTTTTGCAAAGTCTTCCTCAGCTGGATATGCTTGACCATAACTAGATTCTGGGGAGGCTGGTGCCTCAAACTCAGAGACGCCTTCAGGGTTTTCTGGCACATAATCCTACAGAAAACAAGACCATTCAAATCATTCAATGGAAGACAAGTCATTTTCATTAAATAGGGATGAGAACTCCTTATCATAATCAAACAATCAAGAGCAATCATGGAGACTCGTGTCTGGGTTAGATCGGACAGGAAATATTAACAAACAATCATTGTAATCACAAGGATTTTCTTCTCCTACTGATTAACAACTTCAAATTCATGAAAGCAAATTGAGGAAGACCTCAAAAGTTTATTCATTGAAGTTTAATTTAACTATTTAGTATATTATACAGTCTAACTAATGCTCTGACCATAAGAGCATAAAAACTCGTGAAAATTGGCTCTCTAAAAGTCAAGTCAATAAACCAATGGTGGAGTGCAGAATCCAGTGTTTCCTCCGTCTATATTCATCCTTGATCTCCACATGTGACATAAATAGGGCACATTACTCTTTCCTTGCCCCTCACACTTGGTTACCTACCCTCCCCCTACTTGCCACACATTACATACAAGCAATTGTCATTACTCATTACACCAAAAGGAAAAGATCCTCTAGAA
Source organism: Trifolium repens (assembly GCA_030408175.1). Taxonomy (NCBI): domain Eukaryota; kingdom Viridiplantae; phylum Streptophyta; class Magnoliopsida; order Fabales; family Fabaceae; genus Trifolium; species Trifolium repens. The sequence continues at coordinate 53,757,863 of CP125844.1, read as the reverse complement.
GAATGCAAATGCACAATCAGGTATCTAGAAGGACGGATTTCATTTCATGAAGTTGATGTTGTCCATGTAACAATAAGATACTTACAGAAAAATAAACACAAAAGAAAATGCATACATTAACATCAAGAAGATTGCAGACATTCCCCATCTCATCAGCTACATAAGGAAGATCCGGAATGTATCTCTGTTCACCATCGACAATGAAACGGTAATGAAATATACCGGATGGAAGAACAATAAGAATTGAGTGATCCTTGCCACCTCGCTGCAACGCCTTCCTGCATGTAATTAAAATTTACCGATACTAATCACATCATAGAATATTTACAATTGTGCTACCTTTTCATGTCAAATTCAAACAAGACACAATTACTAACAATAACAAACGAGTCATCAAACCTCACCTGGATGTCCAGTTATCCCAAGATCCCTCCACTGCTACACTGTTACCACCATAATTCCAAGTGATCATAACAGGGATTCCTTGCTCAGGAGCTTGATTAACAATACCATGAGACTCATTCTGCCACATTTGATTGAGAAAAGGAGGCCCGTTACCTCTTTGTAATGGGGCTAGAGGAACCTGAAAAGCACAAATCCTATGTTTATTTCCTATACAAAAAGAAAATGACCCTAACTAAAATGATATTCAAGCTTCAGGTAAGGAATTAAAAGTGAACAAGAACAAAACACACGTTTGCACCGCTGCATCCCTTATAAACAAAATTTGCGTCTACAAGTCTAACCTTACACGCACATGGTTCATTTCAGCCTCAGCTATTGTTACAGAAAAACAAGAAAAAAAACGAGAGAGAGAGAGAGAGAGAGAGAGAGAGAGAGAATTTGCGACACTTATTTAAATCAAGAAAAGAAAAATGAGGGAACGCTCCTCCCAGGCATCCCTTCCCGTACAATAAGCCACTTCTACCCATCCACTACTATTTTACAGCCTTGCTTAATCATATCTACTGTAGATGCTTTGCCTCATTTTCCTTATATTCTCTTTTCTACTTCTGTGTGTAAGCCATCAATGTTTTCTTCTCATTGTTCTCTTCTGGGTTCCATCACCTATGTATATGAGATTTTTAAAGCAGAGAAATTTCAATAAAAACTTTCAGATATAAACCACAGTTAAATATATTTTTGGTCTTCGTAGAATTGGAAAATTGATTTTAGTCCTGATAAAAAAATTATTCATGATTAGTCCCAACAAAATACAAAAATAGTGTGCTTTTAGGAATCTACAAAGTCAAGGGAACGTGTCACAAAAATCAATACAAAACAAAGTTTATATTGTTACACAGTTTCACCCATAAAACGGTTCCCATTATACATAAATCTTATTGACATTCGAAAGTCCAAAAAAAAAACCACAAACACTCAATCCAGATGACATTATTGAATGCAATGCTCAATTGACAAACACAATTCTCAGTTACAAGTTACAACTATCCCCAATAATATGGAAATGAAACGTATAGCTCATAGACATTCCAAAGAGAAAATTTATTAAACTCAACGAAGAACATTATTGAATCCAATTCTTGATCTGGACAAAATTAACTGGTTGAGTCTATTAGACTAGGACAATGAATGCGTATTTCCAAATAGTGTAATGCTACCTACACAAACCTCAGTTACATACAACTGACAGCCATCCACAACGTGGAGACAAGGCTCTGAGTTTTGCGGGACAGCAATGATGTGGCCCAATTCAAACTCAAACCAAGCCATGTGTTTATATCTGAATAGTGAAGCTCTGACTATGTTCCTATTTGTTTCAAGCTCAATAGCCTCCAAATGGTCGACGGTTTCTTGTTTATGGTCAACGGTTTCTTGCTTATAACCAAAGTCAGGTTTTAAACGTGTACACATTTGTCCCAACATTACACAACCACCCTAAGTTAGTAAGTTCGGTACTGTAAATTCTTTTCAAAATGAGATAGCAGTATTGTCAGGAATCTACAAAAATGGTAAGCTAACTACATAAACAGTCAAAATGTCAATCACAGGCAGCAATTCTTAAAAAACTCTAAACATTTCAAAGCAATTAATTATTCAACTCTCAAAGATTTGCATCATTCCACTTTTCCCCCCATGCTCTATCTAATCGAGTTTTGAACATACAAATCACACGGAAATCAATCAAAAACAGCCGCATTAATTTCTTTTTGAACATTCATTCATACTAACTCAATCTAAATCACATTCATCAACTATACATGATCCATACACACAAGAGCTAATCAACAGCGAATCAAAAAATCAATAATAGAATTCACAGATCTGTTCAATTTAACACACAGAATAACCTACAGTTCAAATTCGGTAATAATAATCTACAGTTTCAACCAAATTAACCTTTTAGAATTAAATTTAATTCACCAAATAATTGTTATTAGCATTAAATTAAATACACTAAACACGAAATGAATATCAACATCAACGAATTAGAATAGCACCTATTTGACCAAACGAAATCGAAATTCCAACCTAGCTAACCAAATTCAATTCAACAATAACGATTAACGATTAACGAATAAACATAATAATGACTAACATTAACGCATAACAAAAAAAAAATGCAAGAAAAACGTAAATAAGAAAGGAAGAATGAAGGAGATAGAACCTGAGGACCGAAGAGGATCGGCGATCTGGAACGACGAGGACTCTGAGGCGGACTATTAGCCATTGAATCAGATGAGAAAGCACGAACAGGAGGACGTGAATCAGGCGCGTGAGGTTCACGACCGGTAGGATCAACGCCGTCGGAAATTGCTCCGTCTTCTCTTCCGTTAGCGTTTCCCATGGAGAGATAAAAGAAAATACAAAACGACGGTTGTTATTGTCGTTTTACTGAAAAAGAGAGAGAGAAGAATCACAATGTAGAAAGAGTGTGAGAGTGCCGGGAAGAAGAAGACGGTTGCGATGTTCGTTCTTATCAAGTTGTGTCTCTGAGTCTGATCTGACGCTGAGATGTTTTGGATTTTGGACTTTGGAGCGAGAAATTTTAGATTAAAAAATTAAGGAAAATGCTAAACAAGGTTTATCTCGAAAATTAAGCATTATAGTATGCCTTAAAAATAAAGGGAAATTCTATGGTACTTTTGCCAAAATCCATTGTATTGGTACTTAACCAATAAAAATGTACATTTTATCCAAGTGATCATTTATATTTTATATATTAATAATATAATATGACACATGTCAAATAGCTATTGGTCAACATGTTTAGTGTACCGGTACATGACAATTTCTCCATTGTACCGTAGCATTCCCCAAAAATAAAATAAAAAAGGAAAAAACTTATACACTTTTCCTTAATTATTATAAGCAATAAATACTTTACTATAAATACGTTCATAAAACATACTCTCTCATCATTATTATAATCTATTTTTCGTTTTTTTAACTAGTGTTCCAAAGCGCCGGTTAGCATAACACTTTTTATTAATATTACTTGCTTTCTTAATATGTGTAATTTAGTCAAGGAGTCAAATATTCAAGGCTCAAGGTATTATTTATATTGTAACATAAATTATTTATAATTTTAAAACTAGTTAAGAAACTTTTTGTAAAAAAAAAATAGTTAAGAAACTACATTTATTTATTTTTGTAAATATAATTTAATTGATAAAAATATTGTATTTATATAAAGGATCAAAGTTCAAACTTTAAATCTCTCACTTATTCACCTTAAGTTATAATTTTTTATCCACTAAATTATTTGGAAAAAAACCGTACTCCCTCCAACTTTAATTATAAGCAAATTTCATTTTTTAGATACATTGAATAACTAATGTATCTAGTCTAAAAAGTGGATTAGATACATTAGTTATTCAATGTATTTAAAAAGTAATTTTTGCTTATAATTAAGGCCGAAAGGAGTATTTACTCTGACAGCAGGCATTTTATTTATTTATTTGTTACTCCTTGTGATGTAGACATGCTGTAGTACACAAATCAAGTAGCAATTTTGATTCATGCTCTATTGTCTTTTAATAGAACTTACGCTTAACGTCACACTCATACACAAGAAAATTATTATTGCAATTAAATTGGGCGTGTCTGATCCGCTAAAATATAGACAATTAAACAAAATAACTTTAATCGTATTGTGTTTGATTTCAAAACAATTTTTTTATCTAGACAATTTTAAAGCTAAAGGATTATACAAAAATATAAATGATTATCTCTCACTGACCGAACAACTTTTTGTCTCATACATAAATTGTCTAAAATACTAAAATAATTTTTTATACATCAAATATCGTACATAAACAAAATTTGCTCAATGCTTAAATTTCATCTTATATTGTTCTATTTTGTACTTAATCTAATCCTTAATACTTGATCGATGGGAGTATATATTAAGGATTCGCACAACAAAAAACTAACAAAATTTCTTTCATATTTTTTTTTTGTATTTTTTATGTTAAAAACAATATTTAATTACAGTTTTTATCCTCTTAATTTATCTTTTGTATAAAAATATTTGTGATTAATTTTAATATATTACCTTTTGTCAAAACTAAACTGAAAGTCCACATTCAAATGATTCAATCAACAAAGTTAAAGGTAACTCCAAATCGATCACTATCACGTATTAATTAGACTTTTTCCCACAATCGTAAAAAAATACTATTGAAAATCCAACAAAGTTCTGAAATGAGAGACCCTAGGCTAAAATTGACTCCACCAAGCTGGAATAAACAAATTTTAAGGATGTTTTCACTTCTTTTGTTTGCATTTCAAATGAAGATTAAATTATTAAAGTTTCCAAAAAATGTTGAAGTGTGTCAAAAGAAATTGTCATTCAATCCGACGAAGAATGAGAATCAGATATAATAAGTGATTATTTTATTTTTTAAAAAGTTACTAAAAATTTAAAATAAATAAGCTCCAAGTATGCTATAATTGATTTATTAAATAGTTTGATTCAACTTAAGGCCCGTTTATTGTAACCTTTTTTAAAAAATGATTTTTATAACGTGTTTTAAAAATTTTAAAAAATTAATGATTTTTTTTGTTAAAACTTCAAATTATTTTATTTTTTTGAAAAATAGCTTCACATTTGGAGGTATATCAAGTTAACTCGCATTTTTCAAGATTAAATAATGGATTAACTTTCCTTTTTCATATACTGTAAAATATGGTACTACTATTATTTTTGTCTGTGTAAAATGAACAAATTTTCTCCCACAACTGCGATACGAAGTGGACTAGAACCACTTGATACTAAAACTGATCCCGAATCAGATTAAATCGGTGGTTAAAGAAAAAAAAATGAACAAATTTTTGTTTCAGTCTTTTTTTTTTTATCATCTAAAAACACAACTTTTGGCCGTTGACATTCAATTTATGGTGGATATATTATATTACATATGATTTATTTGGCTGAAGATTTTTTCCTTCAAGTTGCAAATCAAACATATACATCAATGATTGGTTCACTTGGAATGGCTACAAGACCATTAGAAGACACAAGCAATTAATATATTGATGATACTAACCATTGACCATGAAGATATCACCGAGGCAAGGTAATCAATTCATGGGAGAAACTGAGAAAGTCTCAGCATAATACAAATTTTGTTAGGTAGCATCAAAATAGATGTAACACCATTAAATATTAGTGGACTTCTGGGGCTAAATGGTGGTAGCTTGGGGACCTCAAGCAATAGTTTACTTGCCTTTGAGTCAGCCCTGCACATGGTAGTAGTAATTAAAGTTCAAAAATATTAATTTAATTCTTGATTTGTAGAGATGAAAATCAAAGAATTTTTCTACAATGCACAAAACCTAGCTAATTATAATATTGACCTTTAAAAAATAGCAAGGTGGATCATAATATAGTAAAAAATGGAAAATGAATATATTTTGTTAATTTTTTTTAAAATAATCATGTTTATCTTTAAAATGTATATATCAGACGACATCTTTCTTAAATTAAACATGAGAAGTACATATGTAAATACTAAATAGTACTAGGAAAAATAAGAGATTAAAGCCACGCCTATGAGATTCTAAATATATATTTGGCTAAATTGCACTTTTGGCCTCCTAAGTTTGAGAAACTTGCAATTTTGGCCCCTTAATTTTGAAAATAGCATTTTTGGCCCCCTAAATTTCAAAAATTGTGATTTTGATCCTATAATTTTCAAAATAGCACTTTTAGCCCCTTATATTTATCCCCTTTTGCATAAAACAAGAATTTTAACCAACTCAATGTTGATTGGCAAATAACTTAAGTGACTTAGTTGCCGCGCGTCAATTTTTTTTTCTTTTCCATCTAATAATTAAAAATTAAAATATAAATGAATGGAATACAGAAACATGAAATGCAGAAAAATCTGGGTGTTGCAACTAACAATCAATGCATTTTCCCATAAAACACATGTGTGTTGCAACACCAAAAGTCATAAGCTCAACAAATTATTATTAGTTATAACAAATTGTTTGCTTAAAAATGCTCCCTATAAATAAATCTTCAATCATAAAGATCTTCATTCCTTCTCCGACTCTAATCTACTTGGAAGCATCACAATTATGTGATTTTTTTACATTTAAACGGTAAATCGAGTCGTCATTTTAGAAATGCTATAGCAAGCAAGAAAGAGCCAATACAACAAGGCAATTCTCAGTCCGAAGCCAAAAGTGCTATTTTGAAAATCAGGGGGCTAAAATTGCAAGTTTTTAAAACTTAGGAGGCCAAAAGTGCTATTTTAAAAATTAAGGGGCTAAAATTGCAAGTTTCTCAAACTTAAGGGGCCAAAAGTGCTATTTTAAAAATTAAAGGGCTAAAATTGCAAGTTTCTCAATTTAAAAGGCTAAAATTGCAATTTAGCCTAAATATTTCAGTGACAAATGATACATAGAAGGAAAGTGGAGCCAATGGTGAACACTTTCACTGTACTTTCAATTATAGTGATAGACATTGGCATTCTCATCTCAACCTTAGCAACTTATCAATGGGTCTCTAACCACCATCACTACTTGGACAAACGGTAGTGATAAATCTCAAAAGAACTTGAGTTACGCATAAGATCGTCATGACTATTTAGACATCCGACTTAAATATTAAAAATAGATTTTTAATTAAAAAAATATAAAAAATTAAATTATACTATGGATTAATAAAATTATGAATTGAAAAAAATATGGATTCACCGACAGAAAAACAAAGAGGTGATTAAAATATAATGTCATATTTGAGTTTCAACTAATTTTAGTATTACTATATAAAATGAGAAATGCTAATATCACACTCTCAAACACACTCTTTTAACACACTCCAATAATATAATGACACATCACCCCATATTTTTGTTGGAGAAGAAAAACAATTAAATTCAAATTTATTTTAAAAAATAAAAATAGAAAGTGGGGTGAGGTGTCATCATATTATTAGAGTGTGTTAAAGAAGGATGTTTGAGAGTGTGATATTAGCACTTCTCATATAAAATTATTGAATTTCCAAGCAGCATTGATAATCAAAATCAAAATATATACACGTGCAAGCTTTTAAGGGAAGTTGTGTAACATAGAAACAATTTTTAAGGCTTCGTCGAACTTTGTTAAAAAGATATTCGCACTATATAGCATTCCTCAAAAATAAAACATAAACATTTCTTCAAAAAATAATTAGTAATTAATTGCCATTGGTTCTTCAAAATAAATAAATAAATAAATATAAACATATACATTTCTACATTTTTTCTGAAGCATATACATTTCTACATTAAAATATCATTTTTATGTAAGGGCAATTGTGTCATTAAGTACACACATCCCCTTCTTTCCTCTCTCACTTCCAACCCTAATTCCCCCTTTCATCACAAACGGATTCTGATTCTCATTCCAACCATTCCATTTCACTCCGTATCGTCATCGTTCCGATTGGTCTTACAATTTCAGCCTAAAGCAGGTGCAAACATTGTCTTTTCTTTTCTTTCTGTGATATGATTCAACTAAAATTCTGTGAAAATGCTTGTTGTATATAAATACTCATATCAAGATCATTTCTTTTGTGAAGTTTGAAATTGAAATAATTAATAATTATGCGAGTTTAGATGCCTTAATTCAATTTTTATGTTATTTCATTTGAAATTGTTGTTGTTTTTATTTGGATTAGTAAACTTACCTTGTTTACAATGTGTTTTCATAATGCCTCTATTTTACTAATCTCATTGTTTTTATTAGTTTATTTGGCAACCACATTTATTTAACTGTTCAACTTTCCCATGTTTGATTATCAAAGTTGTGTTTAGACTAGAAAACAATTCATAGCATGTATAAAAACAATTTATCTTTTGCTATAAAAATAGATTATGTAAGCTTATACATAAGTGATTATCATGGTAAGCCGTAAGCGCTTGTGCTATAAGCTGCAAATAAGTTGTTTATCCATACAGGCCCCAAATATAGGTCTGATTATCAGTTTTAGAATCCAAGCATAAAAATTCTTTTTTTTTTTCCACCTCTCATTGCAGCTTAAAGCCCTTAGTTGTGTGACGTGTCGTTTTGGATTGGTACGGGTTTGATATTTTTCAGTGGTTTAAGTTTTGTAATTTTCCTTTTTTAATTTATTAGGTTCATACTTATTCCATTCGTTTTGATGTTAAATTTTGTAGTGTTCGAGGAATGATTTTACAAAACATTGTTGCAACAAAGCAAACATGAATAATCCGTACGATGAGCAGAAACTAAGAGATGAAGTGATATATCTACATTATCTTTGGCAGCAAGGCCCTCCTCAGCAACCAAATTATATTCCTCGGACACTTAACAACATTCCTTCCTCATCCTCACAACCCCACTACACTCCGGATTTCCATCCGCAACTCAGTCGTCATCCATTTCCACCCTCCAACATCAGATCCCTCCCTCCTGTCACTTCCACTGTCTTCAAGAAGAAAAATAAAAAGAAGAGGGAAAGGAAAAGAACAAAACCCGACCCTCCTCGAAGCCTTGGCCCAGACTGGCCGTGCCCCAAGTTATCAAACTCTCCGAAAACAGGTTGGCCCGAACCAAAGCCTAGATCGGATTCTCCTCCTTCTCTTCAACCTCAAGAGAAGGAGAGGCTCTCTGCGTTACAATCGCAGAACAAGGCCTGCAAAGCTTTCAGGGAGTTTCTTATTGACGAAGACAACGAAGTTGTTGATGATGATGATGATGAAGAAGAAGACGGCGACGATGACAGCGATGGTAGGATGGAAGAGTTTGAGGAATTTTTCATTAGGGTTTTCATGGAAGATAATCAACTGAGGGGGTATTACCAGAGGTGTTTCGAGAATGGAGAGTTTTTCTGTTTGGTTTGTGGAGCTGCTGAGAAGAAGAAATCTGGGAAGAAGTATAAGGATTGTATTGGTCTTGTTCAGCATTCCAAGTTAATTGTAAGGACAGGCAATAGAAAGGCCCACAGGGCTTTTGGGCAGGCTGTGTGTAAGGTTCTGGGTTGGGATATTCATCGCCTTCCAACTATTGTCATCACCGGGGTACCTCTTGGGTGTTCTACGGAGATCAACCCAGCTCAGCCACTGGGTGAGCCAAAGGAAAGTGCTGCTGCTGATGATGATGTTGGTGATGATGATGATGATGATGATGTTGGTGATGATGATGATGATGATGATGATGATGAGGAGGAGGAGGAGGAGGAGGAGGAGGAGGACGACGACGATGATGATGATGATGATGATGGAAAGGATGGTTCCCGCAAAACAGAAGATATAGCTGTATCTTTGGAGCATGTTCAAGATGCTGTCGAGGAATATGCAAAAGGGACTGATCAGAGTATTGATGAGCGTTCTTCCAAGGAAGGTGATATTGATGCAAACGTGGTGGATATTGGTTTGGAAAATAAAGGAGGGAGATTTGAGATGCAGGGTGAGATTGAGGAGAAAGTTGTGTCTTTGGCGCATGATGGTGAACCAGTTGAGGAGCATGAACGAGCAGTTGATCAGAGTATCAGTAAGGCTATCATTTTATAATATCAGTTTTACCTTTCAGGAAAAAGAAGAAAACAAAATAGTTGGATGAAGAAACTGTTGACTATTAGCGACATCTGATTAACGTGGCAAGCTTTGTTGTGGTCTGTGCATGAAAAATTGTGGATTTCTTCCCCTACTTTCTAGAAATGAATGCAGCAACATAATCGAAGGATTAACACCTAATTCTTAAGTTTGTAACCTCTGGTGATGGCTTCATTTTGTTTCTTGAATGAGATATCAAATTTTTGTAACCTAATTCTTAAGTTTGTAGCCAACTTACTCTTTCTAAGAATGTGTATTTTTTTGTCCTATTTCTTTGTTCTCATAGTGTCCATATAATTTGGACTAAATTGATTTGTCCATCTTGGACCAATGTGTTTGTGTACATAGATTTGTTATATTTATAGTTCAATGGTTGGGATTTAAAATTGGAAATTGGGAAGTCATTTTGTACTAGTACAAATGCTTATCTGCTATGAAGCACAGACATAGACACCGAATATAATATGGATATTGATATGTCGACATCGGTAATAATTTAAAAAAATGATACATTTCAATGTAATTATAAGTGTTGGTGTCTGACACTGACACATGTTGTCGACTAATTTACGCATGCTAATAAACTAGTAGAAACTGCATTCAACCCAGTATTAAATGAGTATGTTAACTTTCTACCATGAAAAACAGAAACAGAGAAAATTCCTTAATGTCATGTAAGAAGTACGAATGAGTTTTTCTAAGCCTCATAATGTTGATTCTAAACCTTTTTAGGTAAGGCGTAAAAAGCTTGTGTTTGTACTTGTGTTATAAAATCACTTCTTATATACACAAACAAATCCTTTTTTAAATAATATGATATTTTCTTATAAAGAAAAAGTAAATAATATGATATTTGTCCAAATATTTTCTTTCTTTCTGGCACTATAATACATTACAAAACATCGACACATATTTACTTGTTTTCGTTATGTATTTCGCAGTACTGATGACTCTTACGTTCTCTCAAATTAGTCGATTTTTGAGTCGGATAACAAGTTTTAAAAAATAAAAATAAAAATAAAATATGAACTCTTGCACCAATCAGGTCCATTGTTGTGCTTTGATATCAAAAGGAAGCCAATAAACAGATAGATAAGAATAAATTTAAAATTTTAGCAATCATACTCAATGGTGCATACAAGAAAAAGAATTAATTATTCATTCCTTCTATAGGAAGAAAAGCTTTTCTTTTCTTGTACTTCCCTACAAAAACACACCTCTCTACGTTAACACATAGCTCCTCAATAATCTTTGTTTTTAAATCAATCGAAGCTAGTTTATTATCATTCTTTTTGAAGAAGACTATATTGTTCAAATTCCCAACTCCGATGGGCTTCTCAATGAAAGGTAAGCACGTAATAGTAAAGAGTTTGATCCATGATTCTTTTACACCGAGTTCGCCCAAAATTGATATGTGGATTGTAGCCATCTCTGTGTAAGTTGAGATCAATGCAATCGACTCGTTTAAAACCACCAATTGCCTCTCCACGTATTTAAAAGAAAGACTAACATCCAAGTAGGAGGGCATGGGTGTTGTAAACAACATTTCATCGCTAAAGTTAAATGACACCAAACATTCTTCAACATCATCTGAATCATCCGTTCTAGCCCACCAGTGACAAACTCCATTCGTGTATGCTCCGATACGACGGTTTAGCGTATAGTAATAACGATTTGGTACATTGACATCAAGCTTCTTCCAAGAGTTACTTCTTAGAGAATATATCTCCCAGAATATTTCGTATGATGATCTAGCTTCGTCTACAAACTCTTCACCGTCGTTATCTTCTCCAACAACTACGGGAATTGAATCCACAAATCGAATCACTTTATAGTCATCTGTTACATGATCATAACCAAATCCATGTAGTACATGAAAAGGGCGCCGATGAGGTGGTACATGCACCAAAGGGCTTCGAGGAATAACCTTAAATTCACGAGTAGTCGGGTTCCACAGCACAAGTCGTCTTCCAAATCCTTGATTGAGACAAAGAATGCCATTAATACTAACCGAACCCATAATATAAATACCACGATCGTCCTCTTGAAATGGAGGAGGCCAATCTATTTTGATCCTATCTTCAAACCTCTTCCCAGAGAGTAAATAAAACTCATAATGGTATTCACCATAATGATGACCTTCTTGTCCCTCACCGTGTTGTAGGACAAGATATGTATCATCATAATTGTTACTATTAGATATGAAATTGTTGCTGTATAGAGTCATGAAATAAGAGTTTTGAAATAGAGTGGCCCATGATTTGCATACACATTCAAATTTTTTCAATGACTTTAGAGGCAGTTTTGAGAGAATAAATAATATGATATCATGATTTAGATAGTTCCTAACCTTGTTGCTTGTCATCACAGCAACTGCATCTGTTTCTTCCATCCTCATCTTCTTCATCTTAGAGAGAGAGTAAAATGTATTGCAGATTTTCTAAGTATTGCAATCGCTTTCTAGGAATCACGATCCAGCATGTGTATATATATAAAATTTTAATAACGATCAGAAACCTATAGATGCTTAAAGATAAAAGGAATAGTAGCAATCGCTTTGTATTTTACATAAATATCTCAACAAAAAATTGTTTCTATTCTTCAAACGAATTTGTTTTATTTGATGTTTGGTATCTATCTCTCAACAAACTATTTACCTGCAAAAATATACTAGTATCTCTCAACAAAATAAAAAAGATTAATTAATACTAGCCGCCAAACGGGCACGTTTGTGTGATAGATATTTTTTTTTATCGATATTCTTCATTGTGCAAATATAAATAACTACTTAATCTCCTTTTTATTGGACTTATTTAATTGATAACTACGTAACCTCTTTTCTGTTGTGGCTAGTTATTAAGAAGAAAAAATCTGAAAATCTATTTTTATGTGGAAGTTATTTTTTAAGGATAAAATAGGAATAATGAAAAAGTCATCCCAAACATTTGTATCCCCTTTATATATTAGTATAGATAAAGTATAATTTTTTTTTGAATCGGCTAAATTTTATTAAAGAACAATTCCTCAACAGATTTGAACACCCCTCAGCGACTCAAAGAGTCCTGCAAATCTCACCAGATTTGAAAATGGTCAGCGACTCTAGTATCGTAGAGAAACCACCCACACACGGCATTAACCATCCAACACCTCATCCGAACACCAACCCCTGTCCCAAGACATCGCCACTGACAAACACCACCATCCCTTCTAAACACCAATACCAGAACCTCCTAACCCTCCCACACCAATACATCCTGAAGGTACGATAAAACAACCACATCCGTCAACACGGAGTGTCAACGCACCTCGCCCTTTCGAGCACGTCAGGACCAAAACCCCAGGCCAAGAACAGACCCAAAAAACAGCCTCCAAGAAACATCACCCCTTCCCTGCCTCCTCACCTCCTCCACATCACCTCACCATATCCACCGTGACACACCCATCCAGAAAATCCACCCCCACCACCACATCGTCGAAATCTGCCAGAAAACATCCATTGTGCCGCCAGATCCGCCGCTGCCAGAAAAACCACCACACCCGAATACAACAGAAACACCCGAAACACATAATACACACCAAAGCTGTCGTCGGAGCTCCGAAAACCAAAACCAACCTCCAAATCCGCTGCAAGGAGGCATCAACAACTTAACATTTCCGGCGCACACAACAACCACGGCATAAAACAACAGACCACCACACACCAAATCCGTCACCAACACACCAACACCAAAAACGAGGAGGAAGAAAACACGGATCCAACAACACGAAATCAGAAAACCCAAAACAGCGGCCAACCTAGAAAATGTAAAATGGAAAAACGAGAACAAGAAATCGCGAACCAGAGAAAAAAAACAAAGCAGATCCACGGCCAACCCAACAGCCCAGAGCGGTGCACCGCCGGATGCCGAAGAACTGACTAAAGGAACTGTAGGTGATACGAAATGGGAGTTCGTCGTATCACCACCCTGTAGATCTACATTTTAAAGGTGAGAAATTTGGATATGAAGGGAATGGAAGAAAGGTGTGGCAGCTAGGTTACCAAGTGAAAGCAAAAGTTGCGTTTCTGGAGAGAGAGAGAGAGAGTTACTAGATACAGTATAATTTTATTTTATCATAATTTTTGTTGATAAATTAAGTGTATCTAAATATCATAATTTATCAATAATATGAATGAATGAATCAATTTATTTTTTTTTAAGCAAAGGAAAATAGATTAATAAAAAAGATAATACAAAGAGCTGAGGAACATCAACCTGACCCAGCAACCACACAAAAGTGTAAGAAACAACCCTAAAAGGATATTATAACAATAAGCAACCTACACATAAGTGGTAACAAAATACAACCAGACCAAAATCCGGTGGGTAAATTCGAATGCAAAACAGACAAATACACACCAAACCACAATTCAGCATACCCAACACGGGATCCGAAACCAAATTGCAAAAAAGATGATGTATAAAATGTTGCAAGCATCAAAGCGATCTAGAGACAGTCAACAAACCACCTCTTGAGAGACGATGACTGGATTTGACCGGCAACACGGAAGCAGATGCACCCATCGACAACTTGCCGTAACAAACAAGTATACAGCCCTTTCGAGCCAACAGCCCATCAAACAAACTCCAAAAGGAACCAAAACAGGGAAGCCCAAATGGAACCAAGAGAGTTGATACGGCTTCAACAAGGAAGCTAGCTCCTTAACCAAAAGAGGCAACAAGGAAAAAGCTACCTTCACAAGAATCAACATCCTTATTAGCAGTGCCAAACGCAACATTCACGAAAATATCATCAAGGGATTCTTTGAGGATAAATCTACATCAGAAGCTACAAAACCGACTATGCCCGCCGAAGAAGACGCAGCGACAAAGAAGGTAAAAGAACCAAACAGAAAACACAAACCGCACTCAGATCCGAAACAAATGGAAAAGAGCCAGTAACTACCATTGTGGCGGCGACGCCGACAACAGTTAACACATCCAAAGGGGTAAACGACCCCGACAGGGGTTAAACGGTGGTGCGGCCAAGAGAGGCAAGAGCACCACCGGATCTGAAATCTACATGGTGAAGGGGCAGTTTGGATTTGCGGGAGTTCGGTGCAAGGGTTAAAAGAGAGAGGTCAGAGCAAAAAGGAAAGGAAATATTAGAAGAGAGAGGGTTCAAAAAATAATTACTATCATATTAAAAACTCAATTTAAAAGATATTAGGAACAAATATTTAAAAACTCGTGAGTATTTTTAAAATATCAACATTAATGTAGAATTTGTATAATATTAGTTTATTTTATATGCAAATTCCCATCAATTATATTTGTACCATGCTCGTTGTATATTATATTTATATGAACTTATATTTGTAGAAAACAAATTTTTACGTTCCAATATGATAGAGTACATGGCAAGAAAACAACATAATTTCTTTTTTGGAAAATAAAAAACTATAAATCTCTATTTAATTATCATGAATAGTGGTGGATGTAAATAAAAGTGGAGATGTATTCTTACTATTCTTCACTTTCAATTTTCTTAACAAAAAGCATTTTCTTTTTCATAATATAATCATTCATATACGGAGTAGTATTATTATAAAATATTAGTTTGTTTTATATGCAAAAATCCCCAATTATTTGCACCACGATCGTTGCGGAGTAAATGCACTTATATTTGCAGAAATAACTTTTTATGTTATTGTATAATAAAGTTGATATGATAATTTTTGAAAACTCGTGAATATTTTTGAAATATCAACATTAATATTAAAAAGTTGTATCTCAAAAATGATTTTTATGAAAATCTATTTGAAATAACTTTAAATTAAGTGACTTTTTTGAAATCTTGATATTCAAAAAAAAAATCAATAAAATGATGAAATGCCTAAAATGACGTTTTAAGAATAACTATTCAAATGAAATTTTCATTTAAAGCTTTTATAAAAAATTCCTTTGTAATTTGTTTTTAATACAAAATTATATAATACTATAAATAAAATCTATTAAAAAAAAACCAAAACAAACGGGCTCATAGTATCTTTGACTAATTCCCTTCCCTTCAATTTGTTCAGCCTCGAATACAAATATAAAAGAAAATGCAGTATAACGGAAAATTATATTGTTCGGTCTCTTATTTTTTAACTGATCAAAGTGATGGTTCTATAATCAAAGAGAAAATATCGTGAAATTGTTGGTTTTTTTTTGTCAGGTAGCCTAGTGGCTATAAATTCCACTTTTAAAGTGTATAAGTGAGATGACCCGAGTTCGAACTCCGACCCCCTGCATATAAAAAGTATTGTCCAACCAACTGAGCTAAGCTCATGGGACTTGAGTTGTTTTTACAAGCCACAATGAATATCATATTGGATTAAGTTAAAAACATTTTGACAAATACTACATCGTAAATTATTTTCATAAGTTTTTTGAAACAATATAAGTTCTAACAAGTCCTTCCATATAGATATGATGCTCGAGAAGAGATGAATTACCTTATGGAAATTGAAGATTAAATATATGCTCGAATCAATTTGAAAACTCGCACACTGTTGTTTAAATTCTAATTGTTTAAGTGATGGTTTTGTGGGGATAACTTTGTTAGAAATCTAGTAATAGGTGTGGTTGATGTTAAAATTTTGGCGAAGACTTCTAATAGTGAGAGCTAGGATTAAGTAGAATCTATGTTAAGATTCAAGTGTAGTAATAATTCTAACCTTGTAACTTGTTTTGATGAAATTGGAAGTTAACTTGAGTGTACGTTGTTTGCAGTTATATTGACGGTTTAGATACTTATAATATTGAAGGTACAAATAATTATAGTTTATTAGAAGTAGGGATGGCAAAAAGGGCTAATCCGCCCCACCATTAACCCGTCAAAACTCAAAAAAGGGGCAGAGCGCAAATTAGAGATGACGGATTGAAAATCTCACCTCATCCATTTTATGAGGGGCCCGCGGGATGACGGGTTATCCCGCCAATTATTTAAAGAAAAAATTATTAATTAAAAAATTCACAAAACAATGTAAAAATAATTAAATTAAAAAATATTTTATGTAGTAAAATATGTATCAATTGAGTTAATATAAATTATTATTCTAAATTTTATAATGCAATATAAAATATCTAGAATAAACCAATGAGACAACAAAAATGAAAATATAACGAGTTCATCGATTTAAAAAATATTAGATACATGAGCTTAAAATCATACAACTAAAGTAATTTAATTAAAAGAGTCATATATTAGAGAAAATTTTAAAAATATTGTGACTTATACATAAAAAGAGGTGGTAAAAAAGTATTTTTAATTACTATTAGGCCCGACGGGCCAACCCACTCCGTCACCGCCCCGTCTTTTTAGCGGGGTGGGGCTCTTACTAATGACGAGTTCAAAATCTCAACCCACCCCATAAAAAATAACGGGCTAAGCGAACCGGTCCAACAGGCCTAACCCATTTTGTCATCCCTGATTAAAAGAGTCATAAGTTTTGGATCCTTTTTGTTTAAGTTCTTGATATGGATTTTGGTTATAGAACAACGAGGACTTAGAATAATAAATCTTAGTGATAAAATATTACAAAATGTTATGTAACAAGAACACATTGTATTATACTAAAACAATGGAAACAAGTAACATATTACAAAATGTTACATAACAAAAAATCAATTACAGTAAACAGAACTTGTCAACTTATACTAAGCCAACCATATATGAACGATACATATGTGACGAAAAATATTAAAAAAAACAGTATCTTGGAACGATCCATATGTGACGATCCTGTTGTTGAATAAAACCTGCTACTATGATTGACTGTACTGGATGATTGATGCATGGAGTGAACAGAAAAACTAATGAACACAGAAAATACACAAATTGGATGATTAATTGATGCATAGAGTGAACAGAGACACAATGTGATGAAACCAATGAACCCAACATGATCAATCTATAATGATGAGCTCCTCGAGGATAAAATGATTATAGTAGTAATAACGGCACTGTGAGGGTGATCTAGTGGGTACATAATTTCTTGCTATTATTGTCCAACGGTGGCCATGAATAAACCATCCATTAGCGAAAGCGCTGCAATCAATCCAAACAGAAAAACTAATGAACATCATGATGCATGCATGGGGTGAAAGAAAATAAACAGTACTTACTGTCTTTCAGCTGCGTTGAAAGGCCCTAAATTCATAGCTGGTGGTTGATTGTTATTGTTTTCCATTGATGCGTTTCAAGTGTTTTGACTTTGAAGATTGTCTTGATTAAGTTGTATACGTCTTGATCGATCTTGTTCTTGAGTCTTGACTTCTTGTTCTTTTTCTAGTTCACAACATTAAAGCCTATATCTCCAAATATAGATGGAAATGTAGATGAATACACATGAACCGGAATGTTGTAGCCTATGGCTCTGTTTGGTAACCAAAATAAGCTACCTTATAGCTTATAGCTTATAGCTTATAAGCTAAAAGCCCTGTTTGGTAATGGTTTTTTTCTTATGAGCTTATAGCTTATAGCTTATTTTTCAGATGCTATTTCAATTAGCTTATGAGCTTATAGCTTATTGTTTTTTCTTCCACTTTTACCCTTATTATTTTAACTAAAACCCAATTTTACCCTTTATAATTTATTTTAATTTCAAATAAAATAATTATAGAATTGGAATACAAAACATCGTATTGTTATTTTACCCAATTGCTACATATATTACTATAAATATATTTATAAAGAACTATGTATGACTTCACTTCAAAGTAGTCAAGATTTGATGAATGAGATATGGAATGGACATCCTGTTCGATGTATGAAACTATGAATGTCTTTAGATGGACCCAAATTTATTTATATGATTGTATCGAATGCATTTTATTATTAAGTTTTATTTTAAGTATCTTAAATATTAATTTGATATAAATTTTATTATATATTGAGAATTTCTTTTTATTTTACATATGCAATTTCATATTGCTAAAGCGTGATGTCAATTTTTAAGTATCACAAGTTAGCTAATATACATATACATGTACACTTTGATGTGAAATATATATTACAATAAAATAAAATAATAATTTAAAATGAAATATATTATATAAAAATTAATTTAATAATAATATATAAAATTTATATTACATAAATGAATTTAAATTAGAGAAATCTTAAATATAAATTTTATTATTAATTTCAAATGTCCTTTTATGTCATTTTACATTTACCAGCTACTTGAACCGCTAATTTTACCAAACACTTCAATTAGCTTATCAGCTATAAGCTATCAGCTATCAGCCATCAGCTATAAGCTATAAGCTATCAGCTATCAGCTAGCTTATAAGCTAACCGCTATTTTTACCAAACAGAGCCATATATAACTTTTTCAACTCATATTGATCCCCTGTTTAATATTATTTGTTAGCTTTTTAATTTTTGTAATATTACTCGTTGGCTTATTTAGTATTTAAGTCCCTTAAAGACTTTTTTTGTTTTACTTTGGTCTCTTAAAGAAAATAAGTTTCACTTTAATCCTTATTGATATCTCCATCATTCAATATGATCATTTCCGTCTATTTTTTTTTTCAAAAACCGTTAACTTCAGTACAATATGATCAGAAACCGTTAGCAGTTTCTGAGAAAAAATGGACGAAAAGTATCATATCGACTGCCGGAGATATCAATAAAGGACTAAAGTAGAACTTATTTTTTTTAAGGGACCAAAGTAAAACCAAAAAAATTTTTAATGGCCCTGCAGATTAATTAAGCGCGCCTTACTTATTAATTCAATGTAATGTACCGTTATATTATTTCATATGTTTCAAATATAATTGATAATTATAGTTTCAAAATATTAATTTTTAATATATTACATGTTATATTTTATATCAAACCTATTTATTTTATCGTGTCTATAATATTTAATAAAAAATTACAATTTGTAATTTACTTATCCAAAAAACAATCCAAATTAAACCGCACTAAATTGAATCAGAACATTTTTTTTGTTAGCCATCCAAAATTAAACCTAAGCGAGCAATTTTAACTTTGAATCGGATGAATTTTTGCCTCCAATTTATCTAAATCGAATTGTGAACATCCTTAATTTCCATATAATAAGAAAATAAATCATTGATTTTTCCATATAATATAATTTAAAATATAAATAATGAAAAATAATCAACCTTTCGCTTATATTATATAATAGGTTAGATATATATATATATATATATATATATATATATATATATATATATATATATATATATATATATATATATAGGCTTGTGTATCATTTTACCTATTGAAAATCTGTTTCGTCTAACTTCTCTTTTTATTGAGTAGAAAAGTTTAAAATAAGCTAGGTCAAAAAGTAATTAACAATATAATTTATCAATTTAAATGAGATTCAGACAGTAATTAACAATATAATTTCTAAGTTTCAAATAATGTAGGTCAAATGATACCTTATACAATTATATAAAGTTGCACAACCAAATTTTCTGAAATTCATATTTACATCACATAATAGATATTTTTATTTATAATAAATATTACGAAATTTCCACGAAGCTCTGTTGTGCATTCTTTGGCTCTGTTTGGTAAAAAATAGCGGATAGCTGACAAGCTAGCTTATAGCGGATAGCTGATAAGCTAGTTTATAGCGAATAGCTGATAAGCTAGCTTTTAGCTTATAGCGAATAAGCTAGCTAATTGAATTTGTAGTGTTTGCTAAAATTAGCGGTTGAACTAACTTATAAGTATGGAATGACATAAAAAAGATACGTTTAATTAATATTTTATTTTTTTCAAGTAAGATGATAGGGATTAAATTGGAAGAAAAGATAATAAACTATAAGCTCATAAGCTACTTGAAATAGCATTTGAAAAATAAGCTATAAGCTAGTAAAATAAGCTATAAGCTCTTTTTTAAAACGGTTACCAAACAGCTTATAAGCTAAAAGCTATAAGCTAGCTTATTTGGTTTACCAAACAGAGCCTTAATAGAGAGTGCTTAAGGGGTATTCAATTAAAGAGTCTCTATTTTTAATTTTTTTTAGAATCTCTAATATTATTATTATTACTTTATTTTATTTTTTAGAAACTCTTTCTTTTCAGTGTTAAGTTGATAAGATTTTCATGTTATGAAGTTGCTCCTATAAAACAAACAAGATAGAAGCACAACACAACAATTTCATGCCTTTGTGCCAATAGCAACATTCCATTTTCATGAAGCCTTGAAGTCTTTGCATTCTTCAAAACTAACATATATAATGATGCTATTGCTAATTGCTAGACCATAAAAACCAGAAAGAAACAAGTAAAAAAATGAAAAACATCAACAAATAGAACATAACAAAGATGAATAGAGAAACTAAAAACCAAAAAATCATTTCTCAGTCTCAATAGTGACAGAATTCCATAAAAACAACATATCATAAACTAATTGATCTTTTGCTATTTTAATCTTTCAAGTAAATTTCTCTACACAGCACACAAACTTTTCCATAACTTAATCATCATAACGACTAAGTTACGTCTATTACAACCCTGCGATATTTTAAATGCTAATAAGACCTACTTAGTTTTGGTTGCTTTGGAAGTTAGTCGCCTTTTTCATCAACTAGATTATCTAATAATCACAAACAGGCGACACTTCCACCACGAGACTTTGAATCATTCATGATAATTTTCCCCGGCAAAGCAGTGCTGAGGCCTATGAACATCAAACCTTAGCTAATATGTACCCTTTCGTTAGTTAAATATAGATATAAATTGAACACGCTACTAATGTAGCGAAAGTACACCGACCAGGGGCAGCAACACTGTGCAATGAAGTTATGCTCTTTGTATCCAGGACATTTCAATGTAAAGCCGTGAACATAAGGAACAAGAAAACTTCAATGATGGTCACTTGTCAGAAATGGGCAGAACTTATTCTTCGAAGACGATATTTCGGTTCAGATGATGGTTCAGGTGGTAGGCCTTGCTCAAACTCCTGTATAAGGAAAAGAATCCAAAGTCAATTTGACTCTTAAGATGATAATAAAGTTGAGATTAGGACAACAGATATCACTATCAATCACATTTCAATATCATTACAATAATAATTAATACATCACTGTGAAAAACAACTGCGGAAGACCTTGATCTATCAACACGCATCACGGAAATCTTCAGGATCGGATTATTGATTTAATAAAGAGAAAAAAGATACCTAGGGAAAGGCATGTGTTTATTATAAAGGATAAATATCATAACTTTATAACATCAATCAAACCTCAAATGAATCTCAAATAGATATATCACCAACACCGTTGGTTAAGACCGACGTGATACAAAATACTAACATACATTAAAGCATAACATTAGAAAATTTTATCAAACATATAACATAATATACAAAAACAAATGAAAAAGGATGAGTCGTTCAGTATTATAGTGCCAGGAAAAAAACATTATTGGGAAAATATCATATTATTTACTACAACATATGCAGAAAAATAATTTGTTTGTGTATATAAGAAGTGAGATTACAACACAAACACATGCTTCTTAAAGGCCTTACATAGAATGGCTTAGAATCAACATTATGAGGCTTAGAAAAGCTCATTACTTACATTGCATTAAGGAATTTTCTATGTTTCTGTTTTTCATGGTAGAAAGTTAACATATTCACTAAGCAGGGTATAAAACTATCATTCATAGCTTTATTCCCAGTTTCCTTATCATTTAGTAGTTGTCTTTTAATGTTTTATTGTTTCGACTTTTTTCATTTATTAAGAATATTCCATCCTCACGCCCAATGTATCTAGTTCGCATATCTTTAATGCTAGTAAATTAGTAATTCTCTTCCTATAAAAAGAATATTAGTATTACCTCGCACTAAGATTCTGATTTCTTAAAATGGGTGAGACATTCATTATTCATTCATACACTAAAAGTGCTTCATATTTCAATAAATTTTAGGTATTGAAATCGTGTTCACCTTCACTTGAATGAGAAACTAGACACACAACAGACAAACTAGCTTGAGCTACAAAATAACAAAGCTTCTACGAAAAAGATAATTTAACAGTCTTTATAGTAAGCACTAACGGGAAAAAAACTCAACAAACAGAAAACACAAACAGAGAAAAACATGAATGAAATCTCGCACCTTCTCTTTCTTGAGCTGCGTATTTTGCTGTTCTAGCAGAGTAACCTTGGTAACCAGTTCATTATGGTAAGCCTGCACCATCAAACATTTATAAGTCACAGAACAAAATGATACAATAAATTTATTTAAAGCTTATTACTTTACATAACACATAAATGCCAAACCTGTTTTCTTGCTCGTGAACGAGCAGCAGATTCCCTATTCTTGATTTTCCTTCTCAGCCTCCTTTCTACAGCCTTCTCATACGCATCCGGTCCATCCCTTTTACGCCCCGGTTTTGCATCTGACAAACTACTAATCGAAGAAGAGGATAACAAGCTTGTTTTCGGTTGAAAGCTTTGAGGAATAGCAGTATCCATTGCATCTAACCCCACCGTAGAACTAACAGAAGCTCCAGCGTAAAGCCCTGCTTGTACTAAAAAATCTTCCAACGTTGTACCACCAAGACTCATTTCCCTATCCTCAATTTTCACATCATCTCCGTATTGTTTCTTCTGACCTAGCTGGATTTCTCTCCATACATCATCCACCGTCTTCCCACTTAAAGCACGAGCCAACGTCATACTAGCCTGACGTTGAAGAGAAGACGAAGACGATACATGCTCGCTCTCTACTCCTACAACGTTATTTCCTTCAGCAGTCCATACATTCTGAAGAAGCTCGTCGAGATTCATGCTCCCTAACGGCTTCCCTAAATCTCCTAATAGATTGTTAACCTCATCAAGAGTAAGACCATACCATGAATTTTGCTTAATTAACTGATTATTAGCCTGTAAATGAGACTGTTGCCCATTACTTTGAGAACCCATTGTTTGAATCCCCATTCAACACACTTTCAACCCAAAACAAAACCTGTCATCATCACAATCACTGCTTCATCAAAATCACTAACAACAACAACAACAACAAAAACCACAAGCCCTAGAACTTTACTTTCCTCAAAAAACACCAAATCATTGACTAGATTCTTGTTCTCTAAACCTAACAGTCAAATCCAACCTTATTGCAATTTGCAAGCCCCCCATGTTGTAAACAAATCAGCTGGGGCAAAAACATGAAGAAAAAACTTACACACATTGAACATTTGAACACAAAGTTTCAATTTTTCTACACTTTTTTCTACCAAGTTTTAATCTTTTTTGTAATTAACACAAATCATGATCAACCCCATTAATCAAAATCAGTAATTATCAAACAAAATTCAAACATCAACAAAAAAAGAGAAGAGGGACGAGTAAATTACCTCAAAGAGAACAAATAGGATCTGAAACGAGAGAAGGGAAGAAAGTTCCAGAATCTGAACAAGTTAGAGGAAGAACCACATCAAAGTATGAATTTTTTTATGTGGGGTGTTGTCAAATCAAACTCAAATTTGACCAAATCAAGTGAAAGGAAAAAAACAGAACAAGATAAATTGCTAGTTACAGGAAAATCTTAGTATGTTGGATTTGGACAAGAACGTTGGATTTTGATGATTGTGTTGTTTTTTTTTTTTTTGTTGTGTCTGATGAGAAATGAGATCTCTATTATATACATTACGAGATTTCCACGGAGCTCTCTCGTGCATTCTCAAGAAAAAAATCCTACGTGGCGTTATTATAGAGATTCTCCTTATGCAGAGCTTTTAGCACGAGGTCTGTGGTTCGAATCACATTGACAACAATAATTCAATTTTTATAATATTATATGAAATTCTACCTTTTTTTTATTTTTAGAGAAAACTACTTTATTATTAGTATAAGGTCTGTTGTTTGAATCTCATTGACAACAATAATCTATTTTTTTATAATATTTTAATGTTATTGAAAGTTACTATCCTTTTTTTTAAAAAAAAAAGAAACAACTATATTGTTTGAAAAAAAATGGTTGGATATATACAACTAAACTAGAGCTTCTCTCTTTTCTTTTTTTTTCTTTTTTTTTGACTCAAACTTCTCTTTTTTTTTTGTATTTTTTTTTTTATCGAGTTTTTATTATTTTTTGTCATTCAATTAGAGATTCTCTGTTATTTATTTATTGTAAAAACTCTATTTTGTAGAATCTTCAATATTATATATTTTTTTATGTAGAAATCTATATTTTTGCGGGGATTGGTATTTTTTAATTTAGAAATTCTAATATTATATTTTAATATAGGTGAAATTCAATTTAAACTTTTCTAATATTTTTTTTTGTAGAAATTCAAATATTATATTTTAATGATTAATAATTATTATATTTTTATTGACGACAAGTTTATTTAATCCATTAAATATTATATATTTTCTATGTGAAAACTATGTGAACACTTCGACTAAAATTTGATTGGACATGTATCTATTATCCAATCATTCGAATACATGTTATATTTCTATGTTATTTGTTTTAAAATAAATTTAAATCATATTTCATATTTTTTTATGGGATCACTCATTTAAAATTGGATCTGATGAAGTGTCCATAGATGATAGTGAGAACTTAGCACTATAATTTTAGTGTAATTTGACGAAAGAAAAAAATCAGATTTCATAAACGGGGAGCATTCCGCACCCCACTATTAATAAAAACACATTGAATAATGAAAATTTGAATTCCAAATGTGGATCCATATTTTTATATTTTATCATGGGAATCACTTATTCAAAATTTTATCTAGCACGATGAAAGTGATTCTCATGATGAAAAGTTTATGTATATGATAATGAAAACTGAGCATGAGAATTTTATTAATATTCATTAAAAAATAATATATATATATATATATATGGGGAGGGATCAAATTACACCGGTGTAACATTTGAGTAATGTTACACCGCTCATTAACACTTTAACAAATTCAAATTTTACAAAATCCACCGTTGGATTGAAAGTTTATAACATGTAGATCATTCATGTTAAATTTTATAAAAATCTAAAATCGTTTGATATGTTTTTAAGACCAAGCAAGATTAACGGTATTCAATAAAAACGCATAAACCGTTAATCTTTATGTGTCTAAAAAACATGCCAAACGATTTTAGATTTTTGTAAAACTTAACATAGATGATCTACATGTTATAAACTTTCAATCCAACGGTAGATTTTGAAAAATTTGAATTCGTTAAAGCGTTATTGAGCGGTGTAACATTACTCAAATGTTACACCGGTGTAATTTGATCTCTCCCCTATATATATATATATATATATATATATATAGAGAGAGAGAGAGAGAGAGAGAGAGAGAGAGAGAGAAAATCTATTAGTGTTGGAGAAATAAGAAACGTGAAGAACTTCTAACCCCCACTTTTAAAAATACACATTGACGAATTAATATTTGAATTTCGACGGTAGGAGTTATCCATATTTTTATATTTTTTCATGGGGATTACTTATTTAAAATTTTATCTAGCACGATGAAACATGTATATGATAGTGAGAACTGAGCACGAGAATTTTATTGATATTTATTACAAAAAAAAATAGAATGAAAAACTTTTTTTGTTGATAGGGCCTTATAGATCTGTAGTAGATGCGATAGATAGATAGAGAGAGAGAGAGATAGAGGATCTCTCAGTTGTGTAGAATGGAAAACGGGGAACATTTCCCACCCGACTATTAAAAATAAGCATTGACTGATTAAAATTTGAATTCTGACTGCTGGGCATATCCATATTTTCATATTTTATCACGAGGATCCCTTATTCAAAATTTTATTTAGCACGATGAAAATTGGTTCGCCATGAAGATAAATGTATGTAGAAGATAGTGATAAATTAATGAGCACGAGAATTTTATTGATATTCATTATAAAAATAATATAGAATTAACAACTATTTGTTGTTGGTGAAGCCTCTATAGAGTCGTGTAACGGAGATGAGAGAGATAAAAATAAACAATGGGAAACGAGAAACACTTCTCATTCTACTATTAAAAATATACATTGACTAATTAAAATTAAAATTCTGACTACGAGAGTTTTTTTTTATATTTTGTGTTTATCAGACTTTCACTATATTACATCCAACTGAAAAAATCTATGGGAATTGAAACCAAAAATAAATTAATATAATTTTAATTTTTTATAATCAATGGATTTTTTTTGTAACTCCAATTTTAAGCTTTCCATAAACATTTGTTCAAGTTTTTTTCGGGATGCTAATTTATCAATGTGAGTGGAGATTCATATATAGATTTTTCCATTTTACGCTCACAAGTCAAAATTGCTTCTTTGTGGACAATGATAAAAAAAAGTTTGAGAATGGGAACATGGTCAAAATATGTTAATATTTATTTAAAAATAATATAAAATTTATAATTATTTTTTGTTAACGGAATCCATGTAGAGATGTGAGAGAGGGAGGAATAGAGAATCTCATATTGTTGTTGAGCGTGGAATGAGGAAGTATTTTCCACCTCACTATGTCCCTGTAACATCTTTAAATTAAACATATAGGCAACGTTCAAAATAATATAAAATGAAAAATGGCATAGACGACATGCAAAAGAAAAAAGAAAAAAAAAGCAAATAAATATTATTAAAAAATGAAAATTATTCTGTGGGAGAGATATAGAAATAGTGAGAGAGAGAGAGAGAGATAGAACTCTCACGGGTGTAAGAACGAGAAACATGGAACACTTTCGACCCCACTATTAAAATTGTACCTAGACTAATTAAATTTTCATTTGAGAACAAAGTTTATAATTATTTTATACTAAAAGGTCACTATATAGTCCCGTGAATGAAAATGAGAGAAAGAATTTATCTATCAACAGTGTATAACGGAAAACGTAATAATATTCTTCTTCTCGCTCTATTCTATAACATCCTTAAATCTATATAATTCAAAAATTATCTCAATTTTTATCATAGAATTTTAAACCAAATTACTCAATAATATTACAAAATAAACATATAAATAATATTAAAAAAGAAAATTATCCCGTGCAGGGCACGGGCTAACATACTTGTTAGTATTATAGTCTGAGAAAAATATTGGAATTTGGAAGAGAGTAGTACAAATATTGAAAGCGATGGTTTTTTGCGACTTGTGCATCTCTTATTTGAGAGAATTTTGTTTTGAAGTTAACCATGTAACTATAGGGTACCCCCATCAAGACCACATGAAAAGACCAAAGTGCCCATATATTTTATCATATTTTTTCTATTTTTTTCATCACAGATAATATCATGAGACAACCAATGAAAATGATTCAACGTTCTATGTCATATCAAAAAAGTAGGGTTAAGTTGGATGACGTTACGGAAAATATGATTGTGATTGGTTGACTGTGTAAAATTATGTTGTCGGTGCATATTTTCATTTTTCTTTAATGTCTTATCTTATAGATATATTTATGGAAGGAATAATAAATTACTTGTCAAATAAATATATATGGTCAAAAAATCCTGAAAAAAATATAATTTTAATCAATTGAAAAGATGATAAAGTTTTTCTTAAAATAATAAATTCATATCTAGAAAATAATAATGAGATATAGAATTAGAAAATCAAGACAAAATTAGAAGATAATATATAATATAGATAAAAAATCTACTATTAACTTTAGAAAGGGAGATGTTCCCACAAATATCAAACTACCATTTTCATTTAAGATGCCACGTCAGCATTTTTAAGGGTTAACTTCATAGGCTAAATGACTAGCAAAATAGTAAATAGTCAAAAATTGATGTATTTTCCATATGGTCAAAACTAATATCATAATATCTTACAATTTTAAAAAGCAAAATGATTGTCACTCTTTTTTACGCTCTTACATGCATTAGTTTTAACCAACCATAAAAACTAAATTTATGCTTAGATTCATACATTACATACTTGTGACATTAAAGGGCGACTTCTTAAAGCATGTCATAAATTATATATCAATAAGTAATTTCTCCTTTACATTATTTCATTTCTATATTCAATCACTTCGTCCCCAAATTCACTCATGAACAATATCACTTTCTCAATAACACAAAATATCTAGATTTTACAAATAAAAAATACCATATATACGCAATTATTAAACCATACATAATTTTACCAAAAGGTATAATTTTGTTAGAATTTAATTAATTGATTATATATGCTATTGTAACTGTATGACAGTGGTTATCTTGTTTTCTTTTCGATATTTAATTAATTTGGAAAATTAAATTAATTGAGATCGTAAATAAAACCATTTTTTCACTATTTTAAATTTGGGCTTTGATTTAAATTCAAATAATCGTTTGATTATCAAAACTGAACAACATATAATAAATGATTTAAATATGACTCTAGAGTTTTGTGAGCTTGGCTCAATTGACAAAGACATTACATCATATATGTGGGGGACGATGTTTGAACCTTAGACACCTCACTTGTTTACCTTAAAAGTAAAATTTTTAGTCACTACGTTACATGATAAAAAATGACTAATAAAAATTACCTTGTGTCATTGAGAGTAGTGATTCTTAAAATAATATTATACTACTTAAGCTAATCATAACTTTTCCAATTATAAATTGTTTTCAATTTCGCTTATTATCATTCGCTCGTAGAACCACGAATAATCATATGGCTAAGTCATGGGTTCATGTCTACATGGGTTTAACATAAAGTGACGTGTGTTTTGATACATTCCAAGTAAAAATAATTTCCCCTTCCCCATCCTAATATTCTCCCGCCATTATATTAATTTCCACCATAATCCTTGTTTTTCCCTCGTCATCGACGTTTCTGCATCGAGGGAGGAAAATCTTCGAGGATGTGGATCATAGGAGGGAAATACAGCATATAGTTGGGTGGTGCGAGTGGTGGATTTGGGAAAGACAACATCTTAGAGAAAAAATTTCACTTTGAAGTGAATTTTGCATTATCATATAAACTCCAATTTATAGATTTGAAGTGAACGTCAGTTTGTGGCTAGTTGAATGATCAACAAATTCACACCCTTTAGTCAACCCATATTTGTAAGTCAAAACTCATGTTTGCTGCTTTCTAACGCTGAATCAAACGAGCGCTAAGTCATTAAGATGTATAAATGTTAAACATTGTTAGGGAATAAACCTAATTTCTCATTCCCAAAAAATAATAACTTTGACATATAAGAATATGTTTGGGCCCAACCAAGCCCAACCCAATTGTTTTTGTCTACAAAAAACACTCCACCAAGGGGTCTTTAACATATATAATCACTCCACCACTCCAATAGTTTTGTCCACAAAAAAACACTCCAAGCGAGAGTAAAAAAAAAAAACATAACCATGCGTCTCTCTCTTCCAAGTCTCACAATCTTCTTCTACCACGCCACTCACTCTCTATTTTTTCAGAATCTTTAATAGCTTATACATTTTTATCTTTCACCATATCTCAATCTGCTTATGTCATTTCTTCCATTAATTTATCCTCCACCATCTCAATATTCTCCCATTCTATCATTTTCCTATCAAATTTATCTTTTAACTCATCATCATCGATGATCTTACGGTAGGGATGGAAATCTTTGTGGTTGTGAATGGTAGAAGGCAAAGGCAACATGCAACTGGTTGGGGTGGTGGATCTAGATGGTGTGAGCGGTGGATCTGGAAAAGACAAAATGTTAAGGGGAGAGAAAAGATCCAAGAGAAAAAATATTCAACGCAGAACCAAACAAACGACAAGTCATTAAGAAGTGAAAACATAAACCATGTTTCTCAAATCTTAAACCATGTTTCTCAGATCTGGATTCTCTATTACCATCTCCCCTCAAGTGTTTACCTATCTCATCATTACCTCTTCATTTCAATTTTTTATCTTTCTTTCCTCATACCCACAAAATTCAAACTGCACTAATGTCCATCATGAAGTGATCCTCTGTGTGCCACTGCCAAGACTCAACCCTGAGCTCCTCCAGGTGATCCTGCCCAAGATAAAATGCTAAAGGAATACCTAAAAACACGTTTACAATACCTTCATATCGAAATCTAAAAAGAAATCATCTAACTGATCGAGCAGGAGGTGATCTAAATCTTTGTTTTTGAAGCCCCCCAAAAAAATTGGACATATAACAGTATTCGGCCGCTTTAAAAAAAAAAAAAAAGTATTCGGCCCAGCCAAGCCCAACCCACAGCCCAACAACATACAAGGACAACCCGACAAAGTATATTTATTAATAAAATAGCTTTCTCTCAACACTTTGTTATTGCAACAATCACTTTCTTCTCTCTCGCCACTAATTTTCCCCTATCTCACTCTCTCACCAAACCCTAACCCTAATTTCGATTCCAATCACCGCCATGGCCAAGAAACGAAAGCTTCGATCCTCTGACCCCGAACCAACCAAACCAGTCGAACCCGAACCACAACAAGAAGTTGCAGAAGAACAACCCGACGAAGAGCCAACCCAAAACATGGCCGTCGATGAACAAACCACTCCAATACAAGAAGGAGAAGAACAACAAGGAGAGGGAGAAGAACAAGAACAAGAAGAAGTAGCAGAAGAAGATGAAGAAGACGAACAACAACAAGAGGACGAAACCCTGGAAAATCAACAGCAAGATTCCGCCGCTGAAGTTCCGAACAACGGTGATGGGTCGGAGCAGACTGAGACGACGACGGTGGAAGCTAACGGTGCTGGGGAAACGAACAATAACGACGAAGAAGAAGAGGAAGATCTAGATTTGGAAGAAGAACCTGTTGAGAAGCTTCTAGAGCCTTTCACGAAGGAGCAATTACACGCTCTTGTGAAACAAGCGATTGAGAAGCATCCAGATCTATCGGAGAATGTTCGTCAGCTGGCTGATGTGGACCCTGCTCACCGGAAAATTTTTGTTCATGGCCTTGGATGGGATGCCACCTCCGAAACCCTAATCAGTGTGTTTTCGAAGTATGGCGAAATTGAAGATTGTAAGGCTGTAACTGATAAGGTTTCTGGAAAATCAAAGGGTTATGCTTTTATTTTGTTTAAGCATAGGACCGGTTGTCGCAGGGCGTTGAAGCAGCCGCAGAAGCAGATTGGTAATCGGACTACATCGTGTCAGCTGGCTTCTGCTGGACCTGTTCCGGCTCCTCCACCGAATGGTCCACCAGTTTCTGAATACACTCAAAGGAAGATTTTTGTAAGCAATGTGAGTTCTGATATTGATCCTCAGAAACTGCTTGAGTTTTTCAAGCAGTTTGGAGAGGTTGATGATGGTCCTTTGGGTCTTGATAAGGCTACGGGGAGGCCGAAGGGTTTTGCTCTTTTTGTTTACAAGTCTGTTGAGAGTGCTAAGAAGGCTTTGGAAGAGCCAAATAAGACTTTTGAGGGTCATACTTTGTATTGTCAGAAGGCTGTTGATGGTCCTAAGGGATACAAGGGTCATTATCAGCAGCAACAACATCACCAGTCGCATCATTCACACCATCATCACCAGCCTCACTACAATTCAAGGAAAGAAAAGAAGTATTCTCATGGTGGTGGTGGGCCATCTCATGGTGGTCACTTGATGGCACCTGCTGGTCCTGCTGCTGGGGGTTACAGCAATGCGGGAGTTCAGCCTCAGGGGCCATTGAATCCGGTACTTGGACAGGCGTTATCAGCTTTGCTTGCGAATCAAGGAGCTGGTTTGGGGCTTGGGAATTTGCTTGGAGGTCTTGGCGGTGCACCGGTGAATCAAGCTGGACCACCTCCTGCTTATGGTAATCAGGCTGCTATGGGGTATGGTCAGCCGGGGTTGCAGCCACAATACCAGAATCCTCAGATGGGGCAGACTGGTGGTGTTAGACCTCATCCTGGTCCTGGTGGCGCTCCTTACATGAATCACTAGGTTAGTTGTTTGTATTTTGTTCTTGCTTCATTTATTTGCTGCAGTATGTGTTTATATCAATCATGTTATTTATAATAGAAATTTGTGTGAAGGATTAGGGTGATCTTGCATGGGTTTATTGAATTTCAACGTCCCTGAGGTTGTTTTGGGTGGTTTATTATATACGTGATTTTATGTGTTGAAAATCTTAAATTGTCTGGATTTGTACGGTTGCACCTCATGATGATTTGAAGCTCACACCCACTTACCCTTGATGTATGTCAAGTTTATTTGATTAAAGCATGCCAGTGTTTACTTGGTTGGGATCTTTTGAGCCCATAATCACATTGTGCTTCATATATTGTCTTTCTGCCTTTTCCTGGCTCTCTTTCTTGATTAGGAAAGTGCAGTACAACATGCTCAGTATTTTGTTTTTTCATCATATTGACACTGCATACACACACGTACTGATATTTGTGTACTTTCATTATGTTGGAATAATTGATTGAACTTTGGCTTCACTACTGTATATCTTTTTTGTTTTTAGTGCTATATTCTCATCACAGTTTCTGTATCTATTCCTTTTCTTGGAGAGATTTAGAAGTTTGCATACAACCCTTTTACCATTCATTGTCACCTTTTTTTTTCTGCATTCCCCTATTTAAATTGAATGATAAATTATTACTGTGATTGTTGTTTGGACCTATTACGGTTCTTTAAAATCTATTTTGCAGTATCAGAGGTATGGGTTTGGCCTTTGAATTATCATAATTGTATTTATTTTTCTTCTCAAGATAACTTTTTTTGAACTTGGTCTTTTTAAACTTTATGTATTCACTGTGCAGATACCCTCATAGATGCATCAAACATTTAGTTTTGGACTGCTGATTCTTCTGAAGTACCAGGCCCTATTCAAATGCATCTTTTAAATTTGTAATTTTAATTACTATTTGGTTACTAAAGAACCGGATTCTGAAACCTGTATTTTCTTTCTATCGTAGAAGATTTTCCCCCGACTTTTTTGAAAATCATGTAGTACCTCTTTTTCCTTTGTGGAATTCGAGGAATCTGTTGAATTTTGGGGCAGAGAAAACTTTGTTACAATAACTTATATGCGTGCTGTAGACCTTACATTTTTCTGGATTTCTAATTCCGTGTTGTCATTGTTGTTTATCTTCGTAAAACATGACTTTGAAAAGTTTTAGTTATGAATTTTGTCATTGTTCTTTTATTTGGTTATGATCTATGAGGTTTATCAGCTTTATTTTAAGTACAATGCTCTCATCTTAAAGAAAAAATCCATTGTGGGAATTTTGTGCTGGCAATTTTTTTTGCTTATAGTATGATTAATTTAGAGATTACAATGCTCTCATCTTAAAGAAAATATCCATCGTGGGAATTCTGTGTCATTTGAATGTTATTTATCTCTTTTGGATTTTTTACACGAACTCTTCATTTACTGTATTTGAATTTTTTAGTTAGTGATTTAGATTTATATAGTATGATAAATATTCCATGTCACATAACAAGTGCTAGAATCTACCTGTAAATTCTATCATCGGCATAGGCTAACGGTCTTCATTGGTGGGGGCGATGCTCTCACTGCATACAAGTGGTTTAGCCTGAAAATTCCAAAGAAGACCACAGATGGATGCGGTGTTGTCTGCGTCTTTGGAGTTCATGGGTATGATCTTTCTTTAACTATTGACTGTAGGAAAGTTTGCCTTCATTTGATATACAGAATCTCAATTTGTTTTTAAGATGTTTATTAAGTCTTACCAAATTTGACGTTTGTATTTCACCCGAGATTTCATTTTATTTTTTCCGACACTCTTTGATGGTGTTTTCTAAAACCAACTCCAAAAACATTATTTTCTAAAAACTTTTAATCGATTTATTTCTATTTTTTTTTTTGGAATAAAGAATATTTGGTATCTTTATTTATTATTATACTATTTTTTTGCTATGTCAAACTGGTTTGAAGTTGTATTTTAAGAAAGCTTAACATTTTTGTCCTTTATTTATATTTGCGCGAGACATAATGCATAATTTTCACTATATATAGCCGATATATTTAGAATGCTTATGTTTTTATTATGTAAGAATGAAGATCATATCCTAGAGACAATTGTTACACTGCCCGAGAGACGGATCCATTGATGATTGATGAGGTGGTTGCCCAGCAGGAAACCTCATCTGGATCTTAAACATAAGGAAGATATTTGCTTGGCATATTTGATTAATCCAAGCTGACACATTAGCTGCTGAAGGAGACTACAGTTGATATTTGAAAATAACTAATTTGTCATCTTATATTTTCTATGGCCTGTGGAGATTTGTATGGACGAGGCCACAATCATACACAATTTTGTATAGTAACTTTGGTTTTCAAATTTTTTGGTGTTCATATACGATTTTCACCATATTCAGGGATATGGGCAGGTTGTTTGTGGTTAGATATGAATCCCCCTCACCAGTATTATATGCATAACCGCATGATGAGTTTATATGCGTCACACCATTATTTATACTACTACTACTACTATTGGGTGTTAAATTGCATCTAACATTCATAGGCAGCAACTAATAATAGCATACGACCAAATTATGTTTTTCTTTCCTTTTTGTTGTCTGGTTGCCAACATTATATGTTGGGATGGAGATTTTGTAGCTTCGGCTGACAATTTTTATTAAAATAACTATCATGTTTTTTGAATTTTTAAATATCAAATATATTTTGTTTTATACAAATATCAAATATATTTTAAAATATCATAATATTCTTCTTTTTGTTAATGTACCAGCACTTGTATTACCTAAAACAACGTTAATTGTTTTATTATTATATGAAGTAACATATTCTCATTTCAGTATTTGACTGTCTATACTGTAGGAGCTGTGCGTCTAACAGCCTAATAAAAGAGTGCTTGAGGGGGTTATAATGCAATTTTTTAAGCTCGGGTGGAAATTTTTAAGCTCAAGAAGACATGAAGCGATTTTTTGCGGAGAGATTTCATTCCCATCTATTTACAAATCATAACGTGAAATAAGAAGGATGATTTACTGTAACCCTCCCTTATTATTCCAACCTTCAGAATCTTGTTAGAGAAAATGATTTAATTGTTGTAGTAATCTTTTGTGAATTAACATTTCAAACATTATTACTCCCTCTGGTCTTATATATAAGCAACAAAACAGAAATTTGAAAATCACAAATATAAGCAAAAGTAACCTTTAATCATTACAGTAAATGTCATTTTTCTTAATATATCTATATTTTTTTTTCACATTTCCATGTTTTTAACGGTTTTCAAGTCAAAAGATAGGGGTGAAATTAGAACAGTGTATGATTTAAATTCATTTAGACACTTTTCTTAAATGAAAAACTTTTTTGTAAATTTGTTTATATATGAGACCATAGGGATTAGGGAGTAATATACAACTTTACTTCAAATGATGATGGTTCTACCCTTCATTGCTGTTCTAAGCACCACTTATGCTCCCACAGGTTTGGTTGATCAATGTTGAGATAAAAAAGAGCACAAGTTTTAGGGGGATACAAAAAAAATTTGTTATGCAAATAAATTTAAATTGATTATAAATACCAATATAAGGGGGATATAAATAAAAAAGATTTTCCTTAAAAAAAAAAAAAGATTTGGTTGGTTTGGTGATGATTGGTATGAACTTGGTAGGGGGCTAAAACCACTTAATGTCTGACACTGAACAAAATTAAACTGTTTGTGAAAAAGCTATAGATTTAATATTTATATAATTGATTATTTTTATAAAAAAAGTTATTGTTTTCTTAAAAAAGCTATAACAAACCACTTCTAAACTATAGCTTCTTAAATAATAGATTTTTTTTTTAAAAAAAAGAAAGAAAATAAGTGTGGTTATATTGTAATTAAAGAAAATTGTTTTTACATGTATCCAAATAATTTAAAGATTATTTTATTAATAAAAGTAATTTTTATTTCAATAAACAAACCAATAGTAAATTCTATTTAATATTAAAATCATTAATATTTTAATCTATAACAAAGAACCCTGAATCTTCAAGTAAACAAAAATTTGTTTGATTTAAAATTGTTTTAACCCACCTGTCGAACAGTTCGCACAAATTGAACCGCAAAATCCAAATCTTGAAAAAGGGTTAGATTGGGCTGCAATTGCTTGGACTGTCTGATATTTTTTGGCCCAAACTAATCATATTACGTGATCTGTTTACCACCCCTACTTTTTTGTTTGTTTAGTTATCATAACTTGACAAAAATATTTTAATTTTACTTATGTGTCAGTTAATTAAATTAGGTTAATTTGATATATATTTTTGGAAACGGACGTTAGTTTGGAATTTTACATTGTTTGTTATTTTCTAAAATATGAAGTACAAACTATGCTTGATATGAATACGTTTGTTATAGAATAAAAAATTTAGAAATTTTATAGAAAAATAGAATTTAGTATGTGTTTGTTTAAAAATCACTTTTTTTTAAATAATATAATCTTTAGTTTGTTGCGATACAATATGTAAAAGCGATTTTTTTAATTATAAAATAATCATATTTGTTTCTATCTTCTTTAAAATAGATCTATTATTTAAGAAACTACTCTTAACAGTTTCTGATTTTTAGATTTTAATTATTTTAAAAAGCTACAATAAATAGATGCAATATTTTTAAAGTTATTACTTTTATAACAAAATGATGTTTTTCTAAAAAAAAAAAAACTATAGTTGATTGATAATATGTAATGCAAAAGAGTAAAAACTAGTTACGAAAAAGTTTTTTTTTTTTTTAAGGATACAAAGTTTATAGCTGATACACTATTCACAAGCGGGGATAACTTTTGAAGATACTCCTCGAATTAAGTGTGTTTCTGGCGGATACTAATATGATACCGATATTTATGATTAAATTGAATTATATTATTTTTCATATTATTAATAGTATTAATGTGTCTGTTTGTGTCGTATCCGGTGTATGTGGTATCAAATTGACAAGTAGGAGACGAAGTTTACAATTGATAGTAAAGATCCTTGTGTCGAAATAAAATAAAGCTATTCCATAACTGTATCCAATTCAATGTGTTAGTCACTTTTTTTAAATTTTATACACACCCACATCCTTAATAGGAAAGAAAGAAAACCGGTTTCTTGTCAAGTCTGACGTATTCAATATGGATTCCTATTTGCGACCTTTTTTAAATTTGTCCTAATTATAGAACAATTGAGGTCCGTCAAAAAGAATTATTAAAAAATAAAAAAAATTCCTCAAATGCTTATGCTTACCAAAAAGCGATTGAATTGAATCCAACGTCATTTGGACAACTCAGCACAACACTACACAGATAGAATAGAGCGAGAGACATGTTTGACTTTTCAGTAGCTATATTATGTTTTTAAATATATATATTAATTTAATATTACTACATGCATTAACAAGCTTAAAATGCATGATCCTGTATCAAAGCAAGAGTCATTAAACAATAAAACGAAAATCATCATGTTAAACCCTTACTGAAAACATTAAAGCAAATCTAAACATTTGATATTCAGAACATACAAATATAATACATAGACAACAACAAAAATTACACCAATAGAGTATTCTCAATACTTGGAAAATTAAACACACGCAAATTAATTAAATTGGTTCAAATATTATATATTCAAGTCCAAGTTTGCAAGCTGGATATCGCCTGATCCCTGAATTGAGTTGAAGTTTCTACATTTGCATATAATCCACCCTAGTAAGGAAACGATGATTGCAGCAACAACAGTTCCTCCCAATGCTGGCAGGACCTTCTCTAGAGTCAAATGAAAGTGAACATCAGCATCAAATTCTGGAGGTGGTACCGGAGACGACGGAGGAGGTGGATAAATGAAGAAATCCGGAGGCAGAGGATCTGTTGTAGAGTCAGCCACGCAGCTGATGAGTGTCATCAAAGTAAAGAGAATCGACATAAACATCTTCATTTCTCCTTCAAAACACAAAACGAATTTTGGGTAACTATTAAATATGCTTGAATCTCAATTCCAAAAGTTAGTTTAAAGGGTGAAGTTGTCCTCCACTCAACAAATCGGGAACCTAATCAAT
Organism: Trifolium repens; assembly: GCA_030408175.1. Lineage (NCBI taxonomy): Eukaryota > Viridiplantae > Streptophyta > Magnoliopsida > Fabales > Fabaceae > Trifolium > Trifolium repens. The sequence continues at coordinate 53,718,884 of CP125844.1, read as the reverse complement.
GTGAGACTTTAAATACACTTCAATAGTAATTAGGATAAGTCAAATTTTTATTTTGAAATGGCTAAACTTTATCAAAGAGAAACATACAAACATTAGATCAAATGAAGAACACACTTTTATCATGTACTATATATATATATACAGTCTCTCAACAATAGTAGTAGCTAGATTTCTTTTCTTTCTTTAACCATTTTCTCCTCCATGCACCAATATTCAAGAACAATGTTGTGATGACTGATGTGTATTTGGGTTCATGAAGTAGTTAAACCCAAGAATTCAACAACCAGAAGCCGTATAGAACTTTTGAAAAGAGTTCAATGAGCCTCTGTGCTTGACAATAACTATATATAAAGGCACCCATAATATGAATATGTGTAGAGAATTCTAAATTTAAAGAGGAATCCGATTATAATATTGAGACTAACAAACTATATCCACTTCATTTCAACATCTAATGGTTTTTGGGTTCAGGGAAGCAACATGAAAAAGAACCAAAACAAGTAACATAATTTACACTCCCTTTACAAAGAAAAACCAGAAAAACAAACATAATAACTATATATTCTTCATGCAAAAAAAAAATGACAAGAATACCTGCTTAAGCAATGAGCGAGCGTTTGTGCTTGGTAGTCGGCGGACTCTGATATGAATATGAAACTAGAGCAATTGAGGTCCGTAAAAGAAATTTAAAATTAATAAGCAGTGTTTTTTCTATTTTTGATGATATATACTTTATTTCTTTTACTATATTTGGGGTATTTTTCTAAGGACAAAACTTATATGCATTGCTTTAGATGCAGTTTGTCCTGTTCCTCTCACAAAAAAATAATTTTTTATTTCTTTTTAATTTAAAAAAATAGAAAAAAACTGCTTTTAAATAAAAACAATTACCTTTTCTGTGTATAAGGAACTGTTGGGTCCTTTTTCTAATCCCACACCGTCATATACTTATTGCACGCTATGTGGGGTATTGAAAGTGATATATAAGAAGGGGACTAACTAATTAATTCTAACGAATAGATTTGCCAACAAAAATATATTCAAGGATTAAACTAATTAATTAAAGAGAACTCTATGGTGCATTAGAGTTTAGTTGGATATACACCTATCATCCTATCATTTAATACTATGTCATATTTTTGAATTAATTTATTTTAAAATAAGTTGAAAGTTCGAATAAATAATGTTTAAAATTGACTCTTACAAGAATTTTGATTATCGAAATAAATTTTAATATTGAGTTATTGACTCTTACAGAATTTTGATTTGGTCTTTGTGTTTTTTTAAACTGTTGTAGATTTTTTAGTTACACACAACTTTATTTTAATAACATACTAGTTTGGATTCTGATGATGTTCTGGTTAGACATTAAATAAGTTTGCGTGCATTAAATAAGTATATTAGATTAAATTTTTTAAAATTTACAATTACAATAATATCCTAATAAATATAATAAGTGATATGAATATCAAATGCAAGAAAGTATAACAAAACCACAATAAATTGGTTTATGAGCTAACACTCTGTTTAAGCAAGTGGTTATGAGTTCATTTTCCGACTCATGTGTATTGAAAAAGATTCGGTTGGAGGGAAACACTTACTTAGTGTGCTTCATAAGTTTTTTGACGGAGATTAATTATCGCTAATGGTAGTGTAAATTTCATACAAAGTTAATGGTAGTGTTTGATTGGCGTGGCTAATAAAATTTGTTGCTGTTCCAAAAAAAATGATAACCCCAAAAAAAAATTATTACAAATAAATAGACAAAAGATACACAACTTAAATCTTTAAAAAACTATACCGATTAACTTCGAATATTCATTTTAGTTATGGTTATAGTTGAATCATCAATCGACTTCACAGGGTTATAGTTTTATAAAATAGTCTACATTCATAGAAAATTGGTTTCTATTTATAGTTTTTTTATTCCTAATAATTGAGATATTTGTTATGTCATAATATATTCCCTTAATCAATATAGGTTGATATTTTACAACATTATCGCTTCACACAATGCATTAAATTTTGATCCCCTCAAATATCACAAACAACAAAATTAAATAAAGATTAACATAGAACGTAAGGAAGTTAATGTAAAACCATGTTAGTAAAAGTTAATAAAGCTAAAAAAGTGACTCTTACTCTTTCTTCCATAAAAATTATTTCGATTAAATTAATCTGATCTTGATAAAATAAAATAGAATATAGACAACATTTTTTTAAAAAAAGAATAGAGAGGATCTCTCAATTTTGTATTGTTGTTAAATGAGGGGATACTTCTCGCCCCACTATGTCATGTAACTTCCTTAAACTTATATCTTAGTTTCATACTCGAATAAATAAAATAAAATCAATATCATACACAATTGAAAGAAAACAAAAAATATAGACAACTTTCTAAATAATATAAAATTTAAAAGCACATAGAAGAAAAAATAAGAGAGAGGGAGAGGGAGAGTCTCAGGGTTGTTGAACGGAAAATATGGGAGTACTTTCCACCTCACTATATCTTTTGAAGATAGTCTATGTCATTTTTATTTTATATTAACTAATCTCAAACCATTGAAAATCATAGACAACCTTCTAGTTAATATAAAATAAAAAATGACATAGACTATCTTCAAAAGAAAATAGAACATAAGCAAAAAAATATTATTGAAAAAAGGGTAAATATGTTAATACCCCCCTGCAATGTGGGCGAGTTTTGGTTTTGCCCCCTATATATTTTTTTTGTGCGACTTACCCCTTGCAATGTTGATTTTTTTTTCTAGTTCATTTTTAACCCCTACAGGAGAGTAAAGGCCAACATTACAGGGGCTAAAATAAACCAAAAAAAATATCAACATTGGAAGGGGCGAGTCACCCAAAAAAATTTTATAGGGGGAAAAACAAAACTCGCCCATATTACAGGGGGTATTAACCTATTTACCCTTGAAAAAATAAAAATCAACCCGTGTTTGATGATGAACTTGATGTATATTTTTCCTAAAAAGTCAGCTGATGATGAGTTAACGGACAATCATCCTTGAAGAGATTTACCGCAATCAAAGAATTATGGTATATTTTAATTTTATGTGAAACCATGCTCCCAAAAAATTTTAAGGACATAAAAAACCAAAGCATATTTTCATATGAGAATGGAAACAAGAGTCAAAATATATTGACATATAGTTGAAATACAATAAAATTTATAATTATTTTATATTTATAAGATTGATATATAGTCGCAAGGATGAAGACGAAAGAAAGAATCTTCTAAAAGTTTAGAATAGGAAGCGAATAAATACTCTCAATCTTGCTCTACCGCATATATAATGCAAAAGAAAAAAAAAATCAATTTTATCGTTGAATTTTAAACCAAGTTCAGCTTTTGTTGTTGCTGGAACTATGTGGCATGGTTCAGCAACTGCATCGATTGAATTATTTGGTCCTACTCGTTACCAATGGGATTAGGGGTACTTCCAGCAAGAAATATATCGCTCAAATAGTATTTTAAAATAATCACTGAAATAATGTTAAAAATTAAAACAGTCTCACCTATTGCATGAGCTAACATACTAGTTAGTGTGTGTGTATGCTAAATAGAAAGAAGAAATAAATATGTTTGATAAAAAAACCAAGGCTAAATTGTTCATTTGGTCCCTTACGCTATTTTAGGTTTGAATCAGGTCTCTTACGTTTTAAAAGTTTGAATTTGGTCCATCACGTTATCAACATTTGCATTAGTTAGTCTCTTCCGTCAAATTTTTCATTAACTTTGTTTGATCCTTATACATGGCTGACAGCTTACACATGTGGAAGTGATTTTGGACACGTGGATATCTTTAGCCGAATGTTCCGGTGGTGAAGTTGAATCCGTGGAGTCTGGGCCAGAGACTGACCTTTCTAGTTCCGTGTCGGATGCCATATAATAAACAGAAACTTCGCAAATAGAAAAAAAATACAACAAAGACCTTTGCAAATACTAACTCTTTTTTTCTATTTGTGAAGGTTTTGTTTATTATATGACCGCCAACGTGTCCAAAATCACTTCCACCTATCCAAACTGTCAGCCACGTGTAAGGATCAAATGAAATTAGTGAAAAATTTGACAGAAGGGACTAACTAAGGCAAACATTGATAATGTGAGGGACCAAATTAAACTTTTTAAAACGTAAGGGAATTCAAACCTAAAATAAACGTAAGGGACCAAATGAACAATTTAGCCAAAAACCAAATATTTGTTGAGATATTTATGCTAAATTAAATTATTTAAAGATAAAAAATAAAATATTTGATGAGATATATATGTCAAATTAAATAATCATTTAAAAAAACAAAAAATTAATTACAAAATTGAGAATAACGCGAAGTTAACATGTGAAAAAAATATATTACTTTATAATTTGTTTACAAAATTGAGAATAAACGTGAAGTTAACATGTGGAAAAAAAATAGTATTAGTCAATATATATACTCATTATGGGTCAGGATCAAACGACACCAACTAGTTTGACACCAAATGTTACACCGCTCAATAACGCTTTAACAAAATTCAAATTTTACAAAATTCACCGTTGGATTGGAAGATTATATCATATAGATCATCCATGTTAAATTTTATAAAAATCTAAAACCGTTTAATATGTTATTGAGACTCGTCAAGATTAACGGTTTATGCGGTTTTATTGAATACCGTTAATCTTGACGAGTCTCAATAACATATTAAACGATTTTAGATTTTTATAAAATTTAACATGGATGATCTATATGATATAATCTTCAAATCCAACGGTGGATTTTGTAAAATTTGAATTCGTTAAAGCGTTATTGAGCGGTGTAACATTTGGTGTCAAACTAGTTGGTGTCATTTGATCCTGACTCATATATTATTGATTGATTTATTTAGCTTCTTGTAAAAAATATTAACTCATAAAATTAAAATATATAAATAAAATAATTAAAATATTGAGCTCAATTGGTTAATAAATTTTTCAAAAAATAAAAATATTTGAGAGAATTCAATTATAATTTCTAATGAGAATAATTTTAAATAGACTTCATTTAGTTTATGATCAAACTCTATGTTACATGGCCCCTTCTTTTATAAATTAAAGATTAACATCAAAATAAATAAACAAATAAATAAAATTTGATGATAAGTGGTGCTGCTAATAAGTGGTTTAATTTTATGATTCAATATTGATTAATGTACTCATGGTTAAAATTATTTTAAATCAAATTGAAACTATGAAAGAAAACCTAATAACATATACAAATTGTTAGTTGGTTTAGTGGTAATTGACGCTGAATTTAGTAAGAAGCATCGGTTCGATCTCCACAACTGCAATCAGAAGAAGACTGAAATCACTTGATATCAAATTAGTGGTTGAGTTTACGTAAAAAAAAAAAAAAACCTGCAAGTTAATTGCAATTTGCAAAGACAGCGTCACGCACTTTTTTTATCACTAATTCACTATAGGGAAATGCGATGTGTCGTGAAATGAATGAATCACTAGGGAAATGCAATTTGCAAGACAGCGTCACGCACTTTTGAAGAAAACAAGAATTTGCCCCATGATTGATTTGATATTACGCATTTTACCCTTTTTTGAGGTTAAAAATTGAATTCCCACAACTTTCGACAACTCAGATTCTTTTTTCTCCTGCCTCGTCACTGTGCACTTACAATCAAATTACTTTTTGACTATTTATTTCTTTTCTCAAATGACGATGAATGTCAAGTGCTTTGGTGGAAAGTAAAGCAAATGGCCACGGCCTCACGGACAAATTTTTAGAAGCATTAGACAAAGTGGGACTAGCAAAAGACAAGATGGTATATAATCAAGGATGCTCTAGCAAAAGAAAATTAACTTCTTTCGCTCATCACAACATTAACGTACAATATAAGATGTATATAATCAAACTTTTGATAACTAACAAAAGACTACAATGATGCTCTAGCTAGCAAATAAGCAACATTTTTTTTGGATAAATAGCAAATGAGTAACATTGTTGGCTTGTTTTCTAATAAAACTTATCCTCAAGTTTTGCAATAACAATAACATAACCTTACAAAGGGATAAAATAGCACCAAATTCAGTTTTAGAATTGAGATTACCGACAACACCATCTACAACTAGTTTGCAATTTGGTTCTATGAAAACGTTAGTATAACCCAAATTCTTAATCCAGTGTAGTGCTTCCTTCAAACTCCAAGTTTCGGCTTCATGGGGTAGATAGAGGGCTATCCTTTCTCCACATAGTTTGTGCTCTAAGAAAATTTCCATGTTAGGAGTGTATGGAATTTAAAATGAGTTTCATAAAATGATACATAAAAATATTTCAAGAGTATCTCCAATAAAAGTATATAAATGAATTTCATAGAATGATGAATTTGTTCTTTGTTTTTTTTTTTTCACATTAGAGGAATTTGACATGGCAAAAGAGATAGCATAATTTTTTTTGAAGTGGCTTAAACAAAGTACGATATCATCATTAATATTTAATTACATGATGAGATATTTTATGATCACCTTACTTTTTACTATTAGAGTAGGATGTGTTAGAGTTGTACAAGTATAATATAATATTGTAGGGATATTTATGAAATTCAAAATGAATTTCTTAAAAAAATGCCATTGGAGATGGTTGAATGGTATTGAAAGCGTGGGGAAGAGGATTAGAGTGCCTAAGGTACCCCAAGTTTACACTAGCCATGTTTGAGATATATGCTGACTTTTTATTTGTTGATACACAATGGGTTTGTGATGAGACATGATAAAAGGTGTCTTGGAGAGAAATATTATATGAGGATCAGAATTTTCTGCCTTTGAAAAAGTACACAGCTTCACACTGTAATCAATCTGAGTTGTAGATCGGACAATTAAAATTAGATATCATTAAAACTAGTTAGAAATTATCCTATCAATCGATTTCAAATTGGACGGTTCAGATGAATAACTACGTCACACAATTACCACACCACATCCGTTTCCTTAACATTGCTTTTTAGGCACTTCAATACGTCCATACATCCCTTGATATATTTTGAAAACTTGGAAAGTATAGAGTAATTTTCAAATTATAATGGACTATAATTATGGTTCGATCTGCAATTTTGAGAGTTTTAAGCCCTATTGATTCCTTGGACTTCGTAGTGACCTCTACGGCTCTACCTTCTGCACCCTATGTAAACAATTTGAAAAGGCTACAAAATTTATTTTTGTAGGCACGATAAAACCTTGATTAATGGCAACAAATCATGCAACCAAAGAATATCATCCATGAGTGTAGAGGTTGATTGCATGCTACAGGCAAAAACATTAATTTACAAGATTCAAATGGAAACTCCAAGCTGAAAGAAACTATAAGATAGTATTAGATTTAATGCAATCTAAAGTCCTGATACTCAAAAAATGGCGTATTGGAGAAGTATCGGCCAATTTATTTTAAAAAATGACCGATACGTGTCAGATACAACTAGATTATACTCTGATACAGCTAACAAATCTGTTACGCATCGCAATACAGTCTGTTTTTGTTTTTGCGATGGAATGGAAAAAATAGGATGTTTGAAATTAATTGGTTTGCTTTGACTATCAAAAAAACTGTAGTTAAAGAGACACTATTTCAGTTTGGAATGATTATTGATGAGATATTTCCAATGATATCAATATCACCATTTGTTTATCTCGTGATAAAGGAAGCATGGTGGCTGAACAACATTGAACATGTGATACTCGAAGAATCAATGGAGTTGTTAATACATGTTACTACAAAGGTTTGTGATACTCTTTTGGACAAAAAAGTGTTAATAGAGATCTTCTAAACCCAAAGCACTAATAAATATCTAAACCCAAAAAAAAAAGAGATCTTCACCAGCAATGTAGTGTAATGTGCTTCAATGAAATTGAAACTCATGATCATTTTTCTTCTTCTTGACTTTTGGCAATGAGAGGTATGAGATTCTTCCTATTGGGTGAAGTTTGGATGCGGTGGAAAACTTTGTTACCATTAACATTTGGTAACAGGTTAATCATACAAAGAATTTATCTCATTTGATGTGGTTAGTTAGCTACTTGGTAGAGTATTTTATTTATGAGAAATTACAATATTTTCAACGGAAAAGTTAGCAAATACATCATAATTAGTTGATAATATTAAAATGTTATTCCCTTCGATCCTTAATATAAGAAGATGTTGACTTTTTAAATATATTAAAAAATGAATGTATCTAGTCTATAATATAGTCTAGATACATCAACTTTTTAATGTACCTAGAAAGTGGATTTCTTCTTATATTAAGGACTGGATCGTGAGTCGTGTCTTTTTTTGTGTAAATCAGCCATCTTCTGCTTGCCGCTGTAAATATTAAAATCTTTCGAGTCTTGTGAGATTAAAATGAGTAACGAATTCTCCTTAAAAAATCTATTTGTAATTTATTGCGAGCACCCGTTATCTTAATCTAATAACTTATTTGCTTATAAAAAAAGAGGTTTACACGATTATTATTATTATTTTGTTCAAAGGTTTACACAATTTTAACTAGCTAAAATGTTTAACGGATTGTATCTTTTAATATGATAGATTAAATAAAATAGTTTATTCATTGAAAAAAAAAATACAAGTGGTCTATTTTGTAAAATAAAAATTAAAGCAACTTTTGTTTTAAAATAAAATGGATTTTTTTTCTTCACATAAACATAAATGGATCTTGAAAAATATAGTTTAAAATATATTCTCTAATAAAGACATTGGGTGTAACCTAGAAAGGTTAATAAACTCTCTCTACTACGAATCAATTTGAACTTGATTTTTCATGAAAACAATTATTAACTTGCAGCCAAATTTTGTACTACTGAAGTCTTGATTTTATTCTCCTAAAAATTAGAGGATTAATATAAAAAAAATTATACCCACTCTTGTAAATTTACTACACTTGTATATCATGAAGCATGTGGAATAAGGTTTTCTTGCATCACTAGTTTCTCACTCACCTTTCTTAGATTGCTAATTATTAACAACTACGTACTCCTTTCGATTTTGTCTATAAGTAAATTTCCATTTTTTATATTTATTGAATTATTAACATACGTGGTTCATGAATCTAAAATGTTAAAATTTACTTATATATGAGAAAGAGATAATACACTCATATCACTTGAAAATTATTGTCAAAGTTAACTAAGTCTGAATTCTTGAAAAAATAAATCAATAAGATCTTTCATCTCGTTGCAACTTAACCTTAACATAAAAAGAAGTTCTCACATGCACATTACTTATATGTTTGTATTGTTCATTGGATCATACTCCACCAAGGGGTTTGTATATTTTCCTAAATGTGTTCTTACCATCATTGTCATCTATCGGAAAAAAAGTGTTATTTGTCTCTTTAATCGTTATTCTTATTTTCGACATAAAAAAATACACCATATCTAAAAATGTTCCAAATTGTGTATTAATTGTGACAACTCTTCCTCTCATTAAAAACCAACCTTTTGTTCCCCTTGTCCATTAACGACAATCAATCCAGCTTGACAACCATAATCGTGCCTTATTATACATAAAACAATATTACTCAATTTTCATTTAGACAGAGAATCATACTCTCCAAAAGTCATAAAAAAAATAAAGGTTTAGTTGCAATTTTAGTCCCTTTATTTTAATCATTTTGCAGTTTTAATCTCTCTATTTTAAAATACAACAATTTTGGTACCTCTACCATAGTTTTTAATTTTAAACGACACAACACATGATCTAATGACGAGAAAATACCAACATCAATTAAATTGTAAGAAAAGTTTTTTATAGAGTTAATTTAAAACACGTTGTATCATCATATTTTAAATAAAATATGTATCAGATGAACCAAAACCGGCATATTTAAAATAGGGAACCAATTTTATCAAATAATAAAAATAGGAGGACTAAAGCTACAATTAAATAAAAAATAATTACTAAATTATCAATGTTATCAAATACAAACAACTGCTATCATCTATATATATATTATTTGGGAGCCTTTCCTCAAAGCCTATGGTACACGTGGCAATCCCACAATGATTCTTCTCCCATATTGTTTTGGCAATTAATGAATTAAATGATTTAGTTAAAAAAAAAGGATTAAAGTACAAGCATAATAAAAACATGGTGCTCAAATTATGCAATCAATTCTCTAAGGCAATCTCTAAGCAATTAATTCTCGGCAATTATTAATTTTCTAAGGTTATCAAGAAAAATTCACGTTTATATGAATAGAACATGTAAAAAAAATTCACGTTTATTTGTCTACATATCACATAGGCCAAGTCAATAAATTCACTTTTTTTTTGTACAAATCACACCGCAAAGGCAAATAATACACTTTTTTCTTGGTACAGATCACACCACATAAGCAAAGACAATATAAAAAAAAATATTTCAAGCAAATCCTTAAAAAAATAGCTATTTTGAATTTTGATCAAAACCTTAAAAGAATAGCTATTTTGAATTATGAATTATGATCACAACCTTAAAAAAGTAGCTATTTTGAATTTTGATAAAAGCTTTAAAAAAAAATCATATTCAGTTATTTCTCTCCATTAAATGCTATTTATTTATTGTCCAAAGTCATTATACCTAAGCAATTGACTTATATTCATGTGTTGTCATTATACCTACAAAAGGAAATGCAATATTCATTTTTTTTTCAACATAATCTCCCCATTAAAATCTGCACTGGGAATCCGTATTAATGGCCCAAATACTCTCAGTAAAACTTTATACTTAATCACAAAAAATATACTCTACCTAATTTGACTTTCACACATTTAATAATTAATAGAATATTCCTTAGGTTTATGCTTTATTTTGACCTATTTTACATCTATAAATAGTCTACACAATGTTATTTTCTATTCATCACATCCAATCTTAATATCAATTCTCTTATTTACAAATTTACAAATTCTAATTATATTTCTAATGGCTCCAAAGTACGATTCAATTGCTTCTAATTATATTTCTAATATCAATTCTCTTATTACTATGGCTCTAATTTTTTATTGTAAAATTCTTGATTGTCTTTTTTCCTCTTTTGATTCATTTATTTCCTTTCACTTTTCATTGCTAATATATATATAAGTTTTAATATGTTTTTTTTCCTTTACTATTAATTTTCCGGTTACATTTTCATCTATCTTTTATTCATGAGAATTTTCTTATGTACGTTCTCTTATTTTCCCCTTTTCTATGTTTCTTTGATAGTTCTTATTATTTATATATATTTTTTTGTTGCAGTTGATTGAGTGAGAATATGTATAATACAAAAGAACAAGTTAATTTCATTTATTTGAGTAATGTTTATTTATTTATTGTTGTATATATAACGTCAAATCAACTCACATGTGTTACCCGTAGCTTTTTGTGCTTTGCTTTTAACAAATTGGTTTCAATTTTTAATATTTTTTTATGTGAATATTAAATTCTCATTAACAATGATGAAATTGAAATGTAGAATTTCTACTATTTGTGATCTTCATAGTATTTTTCTATTTTTGGATTTCTCTTTTCTTATATGTAATAAAATTGACTTGATACCATATTCATTAATATATTACAAGAATACATTAACACATATTTGGTATAAATAAGCAATCGTGATGATTTTTTTTTTTTTACAGAAATTAAACACGGGGGATGGGGGGAATTAAAGTTTATGTTTGCATTTTTTTTGGGTACGTGTAGTTTTATTTAGAAATTTCATTGACACTCAATTATTCATGCCAAATTTAGAAACAATATATATTGTATTAATTTTACTACAACACAAAATTGATCACAAATAACAAACACATTTTTTTTAACAAAACAAAATAACGAAGTCCAAAAAAATGCGCTCAACTTTTAAAAGTTGTGCTTCCGAATCCTCATTTCTTTATTTTTTTTAGATAATGACAAATCTTCAATTCTTTAAACTAATACATCAATGGTAATAATACAGAGAATAATTAGTAATTAGTTTTCAATAGTAATTAATATTTTAATATGCATTATGACCCCAAAAAAAAATTAATATGCATTAATTATGACAGCAAAGAAATTATGCCTGTAAATATGTCGCATCCCTTTTTTTTTAATACAAGAGCCTATTTTTTTTGTTACTCCGGACCTAAGTTATTTTTATGTAATTTATATGGGACTTAATTTTTAAATTTATATGGGACTATATTTATATTTTATGTAATTTATACGGGCTTATTTTACCATTTATATTTTATTTGCAGATGTGTAGAAAGACTATGAAAGGAATGAATTAAGACTGAGATGGTTGCAATTGAACTTGACGGATCAATGATATTCTCTTCTTATTCCCAAACATTTAGTGGTTTTTTGCAGAGCTTTGAAGCATTTGTATGTATTGTTGCCGACTATGTTATAGTTTTTCAATAAGTACAGTTGAATCTCTTTTTCAAACTTTTTGTCCCTAAAATTGTAATTAAATTTAAGTATTTGTTAATGATTGATTTTATTTTCGAGGGACAAAAATACGGGATCCATTTCATTTTTGTATTTCTATTCATACATTAATACGGGATCCATTTCATTTTTGTATTTCTATTCATTAATACGGGATCCATTTCATTTTTCTAATTTATATTATAGCTTATATTTCTACTCATGTTAATACGAAGACATATTTTTTTTTATTTCTACGAACTCTATATTTCTACTCATACATCAATACAGATGCCTATTTTTTATTAAAAATGTCTAGGTACATATATTTCTACTCACATACTAATACGAAAGACTTTTTTTTTTGTAATTTTTACGAGAACTTATATATCTATTAATATAAAAACCCATCTTTTATTTTTTTTGTAATTTTTACAAAATTTAAATTTGTACTCATATTAATACGAGGACTCTTCCCAAAAAATATTAATACGAGGACTATTTTTTTTTAATTACTATAAAATTATATTTTTTCATATATTAATACGGGTCTATTTTAATTTTGTAATTTATGCTTTAGTTTATATTTTTACTCATATATTAATATGAAAGTCTTTTTTATTTATTTTATTTCTACGTGTCCTATATTTCAACTCATACATGAATACGGGGGCCTATTTTTTATTGTAATTTCTATGGAAACATATATTTCTACTTATGCATTAATACAAATAACTCTTTTTTCTTTTTTATAATTTCTATTCAGATCTATATTTTTACTCATATATTAATATGTATTAATATGAAGACCTATTTATATTATAATTTTTACAGAAACTGTATTTTTAGTCATATATTAATAGGGAGACTATTTTTTTAAAATTTCAACGGGAACCTATATTTCTGCTTAAATATTAATACGGGAATCAATTTTATTTTGTTAATTACTATATTGTAGTCTATATTTCTACTATACACTGACATTTTTTTTTGTAATTCATATCCACCTCAAGCCTTTTTATGAAACCTAAAAGTCTCTTCCATATATTCCATAGAAAATTATTTTCCATCAACTTTATAATTTTTTTAGCGGAGAATAATAGAAACAACAACTATGATACATTTTTAATATGATAAAAAAACTACGAACTATACGAATCTTCCGTAAGAAAATCTATGACACTTTACATAAATTTTACAATTTTATCACAGAATATTATTTTAATTATTAAATTATAAAAGATTGTAAATATTTACGTAGTTTTTATTAATTATTTTTCATTAGCAATTAAAATTTTAAATTTTTGTTTAAAGTAAAATATATTATTTATAATTCAACAAATTTACAAACGCATTTCTACCCGTACTTGGCACGGGTCTGGATACTAGTTTACTCTTAAAAGAATCTATTTATTCTCAAACTTTGGTGGATGATTGGTTCTTTAACTATTAATTATCATGTTGATTCATCATGAAATTTCATAAAAGATAATTTGTTCAATTTATTTACATTTGATAACGGTGATCCTATAGTAGCGACTAGCGAGTAAAGTATAAAGTGAACAAATTACAATTTTTTTAAGCGTATGTTTGATGTGGGGGTTTTGGAGTAGAGATAAGTGATATTTTAAATTTTTATGTTTGGTTCAACTTTTTAATGAGGGGAGAGAATGGAGGAAGTAATTTACTTTTTTACCCTTAACCGTATAAACTCAAAATAAGAATTAAATTATAATTGATATATTACGTAAAAAAAAAATCTAATGGATATATAACCAAACAAAATCTAATGATTATAAAACCTATATTTTTTTTGTTGTAAAAAAAATAAAACTTAGAATTTTAATATTCCAACAAGGATAATTTAGAATTTTAATAAAAAAGTGAGGATAATTTTGTCAACATAATAAATTATATTTTACTTCTCCTCCCCTTCTTAAAAATCCCTCCCCACACCTCCTCTCCCCTTCCCTCCTTAAAAATCCCTGCCCTCACCTTCTCTCCCCTTCTCTTCGGTTGAACCAAACAAGCCATAAATAATTTTCTATAATGTATCAATAATATCTAATTTTAGTTTTTTTTATAGCCAAAAAATTTTGGGAACGAAGTAGGGATCAAAATCCGTTCGGATCGACTTAAACCCTAACACGAATGGAATAGTCATTATCTGATTGAGAAGTGCTAATATCACACTCTCAAACACACTCCTTTAACACACTCTAATAATATGATGACACCTCACCCCACTTTCTATTTTTATTTCTTAAATTAAATTTGAATTTAATTGTTCCTCTTCTCCAACAAAAACATGGGGTGATGTGTCATTATATTATTGGAGTGTGTTAAAAGAGTGTGTTTGAGAGTGTGATATTAACATTTTTCTTATCTGATTTTGATTTGTTATAACTTATAAGTATTGATATTATAGATCACTTTAAAAGAGTCAAATATACTTATAGAAAGAAATTAAGCCATGATATATTAGCAAATTTGATTGTTTTTTATACCAAATTTTAACAAATTCTTTAGAACACGATATTTACCTTTTTGACAGTATCATCGTCGTTTTATGATGCGAGATATGACTCTCTTGACTCGCTACATAACATTTTAACATAAACTAAACGTTGTTAGTTTCCTTTTAGCGAAAAATTCAACACACAATCTCTCTTATCAATTTTTTTTTGCCTTTTTTTTATTAAAAAAATCAAATAATTATTTTTCCTTACTTTTTTTTATTCTTTTGATAAAATCAATTAATCTTTGATTTTTCAAGCTGAAATTATTATCCATTTTACCACTCTTTCCCTGTATCGTTCCAATTTTATCGGATGTCCCCGAGGGGACATCCATTTTACCACTCTTTATTCATAATTATATTTAGAAAAATGCAAACTAGTACTCATGAGATACTAGTTAAGGAACTAAATAAAATAAAAGATTATTAGAATCCTTTTAATCTATTTTTCAAAGAGCCTTGCTATTCAGTATGGGCAAGAAACAGACAATGGACAAATTAATCAGTTTAATAAAATATAAATTCAACTTTTAATGGAAAACACTGGATTGATTTAGTGTTATTCTCCTCTTTCGTTCAATTTGGATTCGTAAAAATAGTACTTTCCTTTTCTAAAAGTATAAAAAGATATGAATTTCAATGCAAAAACCCCCAAGAACATAAGTAGTAATATACATAACCCCTCTATTTTTTTTATCTAAAGATAAAATAATAAATATCACTTAAACTCACAAACATTACCAGATCCTAAATAAAGATATTCAAGCTAACATTATTGAATATTCGAGTAGAATTAAAACTTATAATTATTCAACTATTTATTTTTTATATTATATACACACATCAAATTTAAATTGAAAATTGTTTAAAAAAAATTAATTGAAAACTATTTTTC
Organism: Trifolium repens; assembly: GCA_030408175.1. Taxonomy (NCBI): domain Eukaryota; kingdom Viridiplantae; phylum Streptophyta; class Magnoliopsida; order Fabales; family Fabaceae; genus Trifolium; species Trifolium repens. The sequence continues at coordinate 53,703,054 of CP125844.1, read as the reverse complement.
AATTATCTCAAGATCAATATTTCACTAGTAAAAACTAGTAAAAAAACGCAAAACGACTCAAGTGAAATAAGTACTTTTTGTAGGTGAAATAAGTGGAAATATTTTTACTTATTTGTCCTTCAACTTTTTGGTGAGAGTTTAGTTACCGCAGCACAGCACACACACTTTTGTTGTTTTTGTTGGCGTCTGTTAACATTTGCAACTGTCTCAAACCCAAAACATCACTTCACATCACTCTCTCCTCACAAACCCTAATATTGTTTCTTCTACTGCCACACTCTTCACCCCTCTCTCTCTCATCAATAAAGAACCCTTTTTCACACATACCCATTTCAATTTTTTCACTGATTCATCCATTGATTCTTGTTTTCAGCATCATTGATTCCATTTGACAAGTAAAGTTTCAATCTTTTTCTTGTTTTTTCACTGTTTAAGTCAATTTCTGAATACCCATTTGGTTTTATTGTTTAGAATCTTTCAATAATTTCTCAACTGGGGTTTAGATTTTATAGGGTTTAGGTGAAAAAAATTAGGGATTTATTTTTTTTTGGATTGGTGAGAGAAAAGAGCAATTATGGTGATTGCTGATAATGAGATTGGTGAAGATCAAAAGGAGATTAATGCTCCTAAGTCTCCATGGAAGAGACCTAGTCTTGATGGAAAAAGTGTTGATGTTCCCGTGTTGATGGTTGGTACTAAGTCTTGGCCAGCTCTTTCTGATGCTCAAACTCAAAAACCTAAGAATCATGTTGAAATTGTTTCTGCTAAGGTTGATGATGCTGCAGTTTCTGTGCCAAGTGCTGGTGAGGTTGCTCCAAGACCTCATTCTGTTCAGGTTTGTTTGTTTGTTGTTTGTTTGTTTGTTTGTTTTTCTTTCTAATTAATAGCATTTTGCATTTTGGTTTGGTGAATCAAATGTGAATGAATAAAGAATCATGTTAATTATATGATTTTGATTCAGTTTGTTTGTTTGTTTGTTTAAGATTAACATGCTTTTATTATTCTGTTTTACATGATTCTAGCTCAAATATTGCAAGCATAAGAATTGTAATTATTGTTTAACATTAACATATATGATGGTATGTAAATAAGGAGTAATAACATTGGAGTCATGAAGGGTTTTTTAGCTGTGGATTTGAAGTTTTGAATATTTTTTATTGTTTGTCTGATTTTCGGTGTATGGATCTGTGATTCAACAGAAGTCAAATGGTTCTGGAAACTTCAATCCAGTGCATAAGCTGCCATCACCGCGCTATCAAAAGCCAGGCCATAAGCGTAACAATAACACGAATGGTGCACCTCCTGTTCCTGTTGCGATGCCTCATCATCATCAGCCGCCTGTTCATCCGTTCTTTCATCCTATGGTACCTCCGCCTCACATTGTTGTTCCTGCATATGCATTTCCGCCTGGTCCGGGACCTTATCCGAGTGGTGATAATCCTCTAGTGAAGCCTGTATCCCCTGCAGCAGGACAAGGTTTTACTCCACCTGCTCATGCTGTTGATGGCAAAAATGTTCAGCCTCCAGTTCAAGGGGATCCAAATGCGTATGTTGTTAATTATCCAAATGGAAGACCAAATATTCAAGAACAAGGTGACCATGTGAATCATGGTTGGCATCATCAAAGACCTTTTCCTCCCAGAGGAAACATTCCTATGCAACATGGTATGGGTCCAAGGCCCTTTATAAGACCTCCATTTTATGGGCCACCTCCAGGGTACATGGTTGGCCCAAGCTTCCCAGGTAAAATTTCCAATTCACAATCTTCTACTTTTGCACATGTTCATGTCTGTTTTTCAACTCTTCATTGGTTAGTTATTTAATGCAATTTTCATCTTTGATAGGACATGCACCTATATGGTGTGTCCCTATGCCACCACCTGGTGCCATGAGAGGTCCCCCTCCGCGGCACTTTGCTCCATATCCTCCTGTTAATTCAGCACCTCAATCACCGACTCCGGAAACTCCATCTTTGAGTACCAGCATTCTCAAACAGATTGAGTATTATTTTAGGTAATTAATTAAATTGTTGACTCTGGCTTCTTTATCTTTGTTGATGTTGATCTTTTAGCTACGAGTTAATATCTGACCTACATACCTAACATGATAAAATGTTTCTTGTCTATCTTCATCTCACATCTGCTCATCTATATTGTGAGTATGATGTTTCGATTGATGTCAAACTGCTTACTTCTGAGCCTTCTCTTGGCAGTGATGAAAATCTGCACGATGACCTTTATCTTATTGCCTTGATGGATGACCAAGGATGGGTTCCCATCTCCACTGTTGCTGGTTTTAAAAGGGTATGTCTAAAACATATTTTGCCTCCCAATTCCTTAATAATTTTACAGCTGTATGCTATGTGCTGGTGAGTTATGTAATCCATGTTGTTCCAGTTTACATTTCCTTGTATTATGACGGCATGACGCAGTTTGTCTCGTTGTAGGTCAAGAGGATGAGCACAGACATACCGTTCATTGTTGATGTGCTTCAGAGTTCCGATAAAGTGGAAGTGCAGGTAAATATTCTTGCGTGTTATATGGTTTTCTGAGTTTGGTTTCTAAGCTTCTCATTTAATTCTGGAGTACACTTTATTGCTTAAGCTTCTCATTCATTCTAGATGCTTGCATCACTAGTGACCGCAATCTAGGGTCTTTTGTGATGCCGTTTATGCTTTGCTTGGTTGCAAAGAGAAAATCAGAAGAGAGAAAGAGATGAGAGAGAGAGTGGGAAGAGAGAAAAATGAGAGAAATAGAGTAGATTTGATGTATGGTTTGGTTTAAGAGAAAGAGAAGAGAAATAGAAGAGAGAGAAATGTTGATAAATTTTGAAAGTACAAAAATGCCCCTGCTTATTTTTCAAAAATGATATTTAATTTTGATCTTTTAACTTTTTTCATGCATGTTTCTGATTTTATTTTAATTAAACTAGTTTATATTACTTTATTAAATCTTGCCTTCCTATGTACCAAAAAAAAGTTATCTTGCCTTCCTTATTTATAAAAAGGTAAAATAAAAAATGGTATGTCTGCCTCTTCCATGTGATTTCATCACCCACCGTTCCAACTTAATCCCTTGGTTTCTTAAAATCTCCTCAACCACTGCCATCCACCATCGGTACCACTACCAACACATGAAAATCTTGTCTTTTCCTCCATATAATGATCAATAATTATTTTTAAATGTCATCCCAAAAAAATTCAACGAGATTATGTTCTTCATCTCACCCATGCTTATGAAACCAAAAAGCTAGATTCCATGAATTCTTCATTTCAGATTTTTTGAAGTGTTTAGTGTAAAATGCATCAGGGGTAAAAGTGGAATAATGTTTCATTAGCCTCCTTTCTTCGCAAGTTGGGGAAGACTGGAAAAAACATGGGCCCCACAAGAATTTTGTCTCTCTTCCCTTTTTCTCTTCTGTGCCAAGCAGCAGAAATGGCCTGTCTCTCCTACATTTCTCTCGCCCCTATTTCTTTCCTATGTGTTTCTCTTGTTCCAAGCACACTGTTAGTGTTACGGCCGCTATAGCAACAAAAATGTTTCGGCCGCAACAAAGAGTTGCCGTGACATCTAATTCAGAGGTGGGTTATGTAGTTTGAATCCTATAGTTCAAGACAACACATAGTGCGATAAAAGAATGGAGGTGGTTGTGTGTTTGTGAGAAGTAGGGTGAAGTCCAGAAGAAGGAGGAATTGTGTTTGTTCCAGATTTTAGGGGTCGCAGAAGTAGCGGTCACACAGCATATTAGTAACACCTACCTTCGTACTTTTGGAGCCAACTTTAAGTTTTGCTTCATTTTCTAACTTTCCCCTTGTATTTTTTATATTTGTAGGGTGAAAAGATAAGGAAACGTGACAATTGGTCCAAATGGATTAAAGGATCCTCAGGAAATTCAGGATCATCAGGGGCTCAGGTTCAACAGGACCAACTCATAGAGGCTACTGACAATTCATGTCATAATAGTGATGCTGTTGGAGATAACACAAAGGAGTCTTCTGAAGCAACTTTTACAGATGCTGCTCGTAGTTCAACTTTGACTGAACAGATTCAGTCAAACAAAGATACATTTCAAGTTTCTGATATGAACCAAAAACAAGATACTGACAATCATCAATCCAACGATATATCACATGCAGTAACGAGCAAAGTTGACACAGCTCGTATTAATTTCTTCTGTCGTCCACAAGAAACTGAGCGCAAAGTAGTCGATTTCAATGAGACTAGAAACATGGATGATTCGGCTGATGATTTTGGTACATTTTTGCTTGATGAAGAGATAGAACTTGAGCAGAAGATGCCAAAGAAGACTGAGCTTTCTTCTACTAGAAGGTACTTTATAGTTCTTACTTCTTAGTTCTGACTTTTAATCTGGAATATGCCTAATATAAGACAACATGTTTGTGTCATAATCTATTCTTCGAATGGATTTCTGTTTTAGATAAGTTATTTTTTTTGTTGCTTACACTATGCTGTGCTCTTTAATGTCAAGTACTATATGAATAACAGTGTTGTCGATGACATGGTATTTTAAATAGTTCTTACCCTAAAGGGGTCCGGGAGATGGAACTATAATACAAAGAAGAGTGCTAGCAAGTAGCAACACAGTCTCTAACACATATTTCTCAACACTCCTAATTTTCCTCTCTTTGTTACAGTCATGTTAACATCTTATCTTTGAAATGTTAAAAATACTTTTCTTTACTTTTTGGCGTTCACTATAATGATATTAGGTGTTTTTCAAGTGATTGTCTTTAAACATTTGTTCGCATTTGATTGAACATTCATCTGATTGATTTTGTTGTCTAAAAGGATTGATGATGAAGATGATGAGATGGCTGTCATTGAACAGGATGTTCAGAGACTTGTAATTGTTACTCAGGTATGATGACTGTTGATAACTTAAGTTCATGTGCACAAGTTTTCCTCACAATAACTATTAATTAGATTTAATATATATACAGAACGGTGATCCTAAAAAGGAAACAGGTGGTAGTAAAGAATCAAAACCTATTTCCAATGAGCTTGCTTCTGCAATAAACGACGGACTTTACTTCTATGAGCAGGTTGAGACACCATTGTTATCTTATTTTTCGTTGTCTATAATTGATATTGTGCATCATTATTTTTCATCTTATTAATTTTTAGTTGCTCCATCCAACTTTCAACAGGAACTAAGACATAATAGACGGTCAAATCGTAGAAAGAATAACTCTGATAACAGAGAACGAAGCTTGAAATCTGCAAGCCATACTTCAGGAGCATCAAATATAAAGGCAGGCGAAAATGCTGTTGGAAGTCCTGAAGAATCTGGAAACAATAATTCTCGAAGGAAACAAAAAGGCCATCACAAGCAACAATCTTCCCTTCAGCAGCGTTTTTTCTCGAGCAATTTTAGAAATCACGGAACTGGTCGTAACTCTCATGGAGTTATATCTGAAAGCCCGCCTAGTAGTTCAGTTGGTTTTTTCTTTTCTTCCACGCCTCCTGAAAATCACAGGTCAGTTCAGAATGACAATGTATGAAATAATTATTTGTTCAGAGTGTTCCACATACTTTGGTCGTGTGCTAAATGAGATGACGAGTGAATTGTTTTGTTTGATTACTAGAATGTTATTTCCAATAATTTTCTTAATTTTGCAGTCACATGCTTTCCAAATTAAGTAGTTCACCCCATGGAGGTCTCTCTGGAAGCAGTCCACCTGTAGGTTCAATGCCAAAGTCTTTTCCGCCTTTTCAGCATCCAAGTCACCAGCTTTTAGAAGAAAATGGATTCAAACAACAGAAGTAAGTTATAATGCTAACTTACCGTATTTGTGCATGAGCAAGCACTAGCAGGTTATATATAATAGGATATGTTACATTTTCATATTTTCTCATGTTATTATTTTCTTTTCAGGTACCTGAAATATCATAAAAAATGCTTGAATGATAGAAAGAAACTTGGAATTGGTTGCAGTGAGGTGAACTTTATTTCATAACTTTCTATGAAGGATATTATTTTTAAAGGTCGAAAAGTAAAATTAAAGTTGTGCCTACATTAGTAGTACACATATTGAACTCATTCTCTCAATACTAACGCTTCTTTCTGTTTGAGTTACTTTTATTGTTCATTTTTGCAATGTTTTTGTCTTAACCCTCCGGTATTCAGGGGAATGAAGCCCTGGTAATCCGGAGTTCGGTCGGGTGGTAAGTGAAGTCTGGCCAAAGATTGTTCCACTCAGGATTCGAACTCGAGTTCTCCCGAACGATTTTTTGCATTGAGCCTGTACATTTTTCATATTATTTGCAAATTTAGCATTATATCTTCTCAAATTTTATTTTCTTCCGATCATACAATTGCTTATTCTGGCAGGTTCTCCACCTCCTTTTGTGTTTGTATGCAGGAAATGAATACTTTATACAGGTTCTGGTGCTACTTTCTTCGAGACATGTTTGTTCCTTCTATGTATGAGGAATTTAAGAAGTTAGCAAAGGAAGATGCAGCTGCTAATTATTATTATGGCATAGAGTGCCTTTTCAGGTTCTACAGGTAACAGTTTCAAATTTCGCTCTTCTCATGTGCTTGAGAAGCTAAAGAATCTTCATTTAGATTTCATCTTGTCTACACTAATATCAAAGATTTATTTTTATATATTCATCTATTGTTCATAATATTAGAAGTTGATTAAATTGCTTTTTGATTATCTGTTTGTCCCTTAAAAAGCATTGATGCATCCAATTAATCTGTTTTTTGATTAATTCCGTGTTCAGTTATGGTTTGGAGAAGGAATTTAATGATGATTTGTACAAGGATTTCGAACAGCTTACGCTGGATTTCTACCAAAAAGGCAATCTATATGGCCTGGAAAAATATTGGTAAAACCGAGTTACTCACTTTTTAGCCATTCGCTTCACACTATCGTCACTCTTGGGACTTATGTTTTGTTCATATTCACTGCATTGTCAGGGCGTTTCACCACTATCGCAAGATGCGTAACCAAAAAGAACCGTTGCAAAAACACCCTGAACTGGAGAGGTTGCTCAACGAAGAATATCGAAGTTTGGAGGATTTCCGTGCAAAAGAAAAGAATGCGGCAAAAGCAGCGAAAGATGACACAAATAAGGTTGAGTGATGATATGCCTAAAATAGTAGTAAATACACATGGCACAAAAGTTTTGATGGCATCCACAATTTTGAAAGGAAATTCACTCTAACAACATTGACAATATGAGTTTGCGTAGCGGCATGCTTTTTTTGGTTTAAATGAATGGGAAAAAAGGAAAGATCCTTTTGTTTGTTCTATATAGCCTGAGATTGATTGGTGATTGCCATGTCTTTTCAAAGTTTCTTTGATGGATTATTCTATATGGTATACACTTCATCATTATCTTTGATGGATCTTATAGACTTGGGGAGACACATTTTCTTGTCTCCAAATGTTGTGTACATATAGATAAGATCATAGACTAGAAAGTTGTTGTCAACATTACAAACATAAGATGAAGGAAGAGGATCTTTGTCTTTTAATTTTGAAGGTGGTGAAAATGAGAGAAAAAAGGTTGTACTTTTTTGTACTATATACCTTACCAAATTTGTGAACAATAAGAGTTATCATCTTCTTATTGTAACCTTTAAGTTCTCAATCATTTCATGTGTAATTATTTTTGTCACACCAAAATGCTATGGTTCAACAACCATTGGCATTTAGTGGGAAAAGGATTTTCTGCTGTAACTCCGTGGCGCAACCATCCGATCTGAATCAACGTCTGTGATTGATAACAATGTGAAATTGTGGTTTTAATTTGGACCGTCCGATTTAAATCTAATGGTTGTGGTTAATAACAGTGTGAAATTGTGGGAAACTGCTATAGCTGGAAATCCTGGTCCCATTTAGTGGCTTGATTGGATGTGAATGTGATTGAATATCCCTATCAAAATCGGGATCTGAATTGGATGTAGTTATTAGTTATTGTAACTCGTAGTTACACATGATAATCAATATATCGGGCAATAGAGAGCTAATATCTAGATTTCAACAATGTTTTTTCAATGAATGATGCTGCTAGTAGTCCTTTTACATATTTTAAAGGCAAATGCTAAATAGTGCCCAAGCGCGGCACTTGTTAAGTATTCAAATTTAGTATATTTTTCTTGAAAATTGTGTAGTCAATGCAACAAAAATTTAAATTTTAGTGTTTTCAATGCAAATTTTTTTATTTTCTTTCTCTTTTTAGTTCTTTAACTAGTGTCCCGGAGCACTACTTAGCAACATCCTATTTTAAAAAACAAAGTATGCTTATGTTCTCTCTTGAAGAATGATAAAAAAAAAACTTGAATTGTGTCCTTTAACCTATTTTAAGTAGAATATCATATCTTTTTGAAATAAAAGTATAGTAGGACTAATAAAGATTGACAAATATATAAAAGAAATTTTTGTTGGGATATATGGATGAGTTGGTGGCTATGAGATTAAAGAGTGAAGTGATAAAAATGTTAAAAGTTTGATTCCCACCTTCAGCATAAAAAGTTAACAATATTTAATATTAGTTGTTTTAAAAAAAGAAGAGAAATTTTTGTTTTCTTACTTGAATCTATTACCAAGTTAAAAACACTAGGTTGATTTTATTTTATTAGGATTGAAAATAAGGATGACGTTATGGCTTTGCCAGATTTAAACATTAGTATTTTTATTTTTGTTCTGTTTATTAGTTTTCAAAAGTAAAATAGGTTAAAAAAGTTTTACTTTTCTCTTCTTAAAAACAGTTTTCTAAAACATCTTTATAAAACATATTTTAAAAACTAAACCAGAACTCATTCAAACAGACCCTTAGAGACTTGATACATATAGATTTAGAAAGGTTGTTTAGTATGATGGAGGGTCTGGTAATGTGTGAGGAAGTGGAGAGAGTTGCTCACCAACTAAAGATAAGATTTAGTGATGCTAATTAGGGTTGTTCATTGAAAACTATAAACTGAACCGAACTGCTAAACCGAAAATAATCAAACCGAACTATAAATTTATGAACCGAACCATTAATTCTGGACAGTTTATTAACTGTGATCCGAACCATTAATAACTGAACCAAACCATTTGAACCGAACCAATTTGAAAAACTCAAAAATTCTCAAAACTCAAAACACAGTTTTTTTGTTGGTTTTAAGTTCATATTTGTTGTACTTGAATTTAACTTAACCATTAATATTTATTTAAGTTGTAATGTTTAGTTAAATATGAAATTAAAACACCAAAAAAACCGAACCATAACTTTAATTATTATTTGTGTTTAACAATTCGGTTCGGTTAACCATTTAGTTGAACCATTAGTATAGTTCGGTTTTACTATTGTCCATAATGGTTCGGTTCCGTTTCTCGAACCATTGTTATGGTTCAGTTCGGTTCAGTTTTTGTCCGAACTGAACCATGAATAGTCCTACTGCTAATTATAACCGAACTTGCTTATAATAATGAAAGTAGTTGATAACCCTCCGCCCATAATTATAAGATCTTTTTACAATTTTTTTTTTCTCGAAATATAAAACTGTCAACACTTTATAAGTGTATTCATGACTTTTTTCCAAATATACCCCTTAACAAACTATCAATTTTGTCTTACAATATGAAAAATCAATAATATGAATGGATATATAGACAAGGAGTATTTTAATAATAGTCACACACATTTCAAACAAATTTATTATTCCAACAACTTTCCTTAACATCCATTATTTTAGTAAGAGATTCCTATAATAATGGATAAATAGAGGGATAATAAATGGAGGAAATTCAAACTCCACATAGAGTATTTAATATTTGATAGTAGTTCAATCTCAATGCACTTTTTAACGCTCACTATTTAATTGCGTGAGATACTCTCTAACACTACTTTATGATCTCGGGACATTTTTTATTTATTTTTTGATCGAGGGACATACTTAATCCATGTTGATTTCAAAACTCTCTAACACCACTTTATGAGGAACTGAATGTTCCATATTTATTTAAATATTTTTTTTTTTGTTTTTTGGTAGCAATATTTATTTAAATATTATTTCATGAGGAACATATTTCAATTAACATGATTTTATGAGAACCTATAGCTAAAGTGAATGATCCACGTTGATTTCAAAACTCTCTAACACCATTTTAAGAGCAATCTATTTTAAAAGTGAATAACTCACCTAAATTTTAACCAATTAAAGAGAAAAAGTTAAAGATAGTGTTGAAAAGCAAATATTTATAGCATTCGTCTAAATAATATAGATATCTAAGTTAAATGTAGAGTTTATATTTTGTATAAAAAGAATATGCAATAATTTATACCGTCAACCAATGACAACTATATATGTTTTGCACCACATCACCCCACTACACCCAATTTTTTTATATGACATGACAAATCGATAATTTTCTATTGGATGATCGTATAAAACTAGTTTACACCGCTAGTGCATCTCCATTAAACTCTTATATTTTGAACTTTTTGTTGTGAATTGTATAAAATTCTATAATAATCGGTACTTTTACGGTCAATTTTAAGTTGTTTTTAATTAATTATTTTGAATCTTAATTCAAACATTTTTCAAAGTCAAACTTAGAAAAAAAAGTGAAAATATTGAGTTATGTTGATATTATTGATAAATATTTATCTAACATGTGTAATATTGCATATTTTAAAATAATTAAAAGTAGTGACTTTTTATTGGAAAACAAATAATATTTATTAAAATAATATATTTATATAAAATGCACAAGTTTTAATATAAACATATTATTTTAAACTTCTTAACATATGCAAATTTGCACGTAATAGAAAAACTCTATCAATAATTATCGTAAAATATACTTGTAGTTATTCTTTCTTGATTTTTAGATCAAGAGAAGAAGTTGACACTAAAAATTACAAAAAATTAATTTAAAAAAGAAGTGAAATCTGACAGCATTCATTTCACTATAATTGAACAACATGTGCCAAACTTGCAACTTATTTCACACAAACTTCGATTCAACAAAACAAAAGAAAATCCACACATCATACAGTTTTTATTTAAAGTAGAAATACAATATATAAGACTAAAATTGATGCTCAAATTGGTACTGGATCAACAAGCAAAGCTTTAATGAATGTCTTCATTTCACCTTCAGGATGTGTGAAATTATCTTTATCTTTATAAACCACATCCATAAAACGTGAGAGATTTAGTAGAATCGTCATAATAGGCATTGGAACTTCAGTTGGCCTAAGACATTCCTCATTTATATCTTTCCAAGCATCAGCAATTCTTTTTCGACCTTCTTGACTAGCAGCTTCTCTCGAGACATTATATTTCTTCATATAGCATTCCAAGAATGAAGTAATATGATCTCTTTTCTGTTCAAACTTTATGCAACCAATAATAACAATTTATGTTAATGCATATATCATTTGACTTAAAACAAATACTATATACTATTACCTCCGTGATAAAATATAAGTAAAATTCACCTTTTTATGTTACTGTATATGATTAAAAAAATAGATCCTAATCCATTTGGTTGGTCTGATGATATTGACTTATGATGACTTAAAAGTGTGTTCCTTTTTAAGGTTTCAAATTTAATTTTCTCTAGTGTCAATTTAGATGAGCTAATTTAACTTTTTTTTTTTTAAAAATAATAATATAGATCCTATACACTAATTATATACAATTGAACTTAAAAAAAAGTGAATTTTGTTTATATTTTATGACGGATAAAGTATTACAAACAAGATTCTTAGGTTTTATATATATACCTCGTTGGAAACAAGGTCATCCATTAGCCGGCAAATGACAATGGCAGCATTAATAGCTTTTGGCATACTACCTACCCACTTGAAGATGTCCTCTGTAGCTATGTCTCTCATACCAAGGTAACAAGTTGTTGTCACCAATCCATAACCAGATGATTGTATTGATACACGAGTAATTCGGAAGATCATCCAAACAGCTAATATCCCATCTGAAAATCAATTTCATTAAAATTAGAGAAAATATCTACACGGAACAAGATCAATCGACATCAAGGTGTTAAACATAACATAATATAACACTTGTGATAATTTTTTTATCGCATATCTGTATTAAAAAAATTTACTATTAAATTGAAAGTTAATTGCTTGGAGATTCGGAGGAATAGAAGCAATGAAATTTTTCAAAAGATTAAGAAAGATACTCGGGATTCAATTAATAGTATTTTCTCATCCGACCATTCTTCTATAGTTCATGCTCTTGGTAGATCTAATGATCGTATTGTCATTTGGCAAGTTCGTTGGCACCCCTTACCGAAGGATCGATATATCAAAGTCAATGCGGATGGTTCTTATTTCGCCAAGTTAATTTTGATATATCTTAATGATTTCATATTAATAGTAAATTTTATAGACTTGAACTATGCAATAATTGTTTTTTATGCGGTAAAAATTATCAGAAGTCTCGTATATTAAGTTTGAGAGAGAGAGAGAGAGATGATGTCTTTGAATTGCTTTGGTAAAAAGTTCCAATTCATCAATTGTTCCATAAGCATCATATGTATCATCGATACATGTTATTATGATGACTAATTTCGTCAAAATATTTCTTGCTGCAGAATATTGAGGCTCAAAATATGCTCCCATAGCCCAAAAGCAACTTTCCTCTATTCTCTCTCGTGCATATGGTAGTGTACTATGCACATCCAACTCCTTCCACCATCTATAAAGATAAAAACAATAATATATAGAAATACAAGGACTAATCTTTGAAATCATATTAATTAAAATAAATAAAAATTGTTTTCTTTTAGTAATTTGTTACAAAGCAGTACGTACATACGAATGAAGTACTTACTTGCAAGAGTTACCAAATTCCTTTTGATGTAAGCTTTGGAGCATATTGAAATCTAGTTTTGCCAAATTGAGTAAATTTTCATTATGGGAGTGATCTTGAGCATACATGGAAATGTAGCTTCGTGCCTCAATCCTAGGCAAGTTCTTATAGAGAGACTGCCTTAAGCTATGTTTGACTTGTAATGCATGAGGGTGGCTCGATTGGTTGGCAATGAATTCAAGGTTAGTAGTAGTGAAAGCCAAAGCCTCTTCCAAAATATTCTCTCCGTGAACCAATTAAAGAGTAAATGTTAAAGAAAGTGTTGAAAAGCGAATATTTATAGCATTCGTCTAAATAATTTAGATATCTAAGTTAAATGTAGAGTTTATATTTTGTAAGAAAAGAATATACATTAATTTATATTGTCAACCAATGAAAACTATGTTTTCTGCCATATTATCCCACTACACCCAATTTTTTTATATGACATGACAAATTGATAATTTTATATTGGATGATCGTGTAAAACTAGTTTACACTGCTAATGCATCTCCATTAAACTCTTATATTTTGAACTTTTTATTGTGAATTGTATAAAATTCTATAATAATCGGTACTTTTACAGTCAATTTTAAGTTGTTCTTAATTAATTATTTTGAATCTTAATTCAAAGATTTTTCAAAGTCAAACTAAGAAAAAAAAGTGAAAATATTGAGTTGTATTGTTATTATTGATAAATATTTATCCAACATGTGTAATATTGCATATTTTAAAATAATTAAAAGTGGTGTTAGAGAATTCCTCATGAAAAACAAATAATATTTATTAAAATAATACATTGATATAAAATGCACAAGTTTTAATATAAAAATATTATTTTGAACTTCTTAACATATGCAAATTTGCACATAGAAAAACTCTATCAATAATTAACGTAAAATATACTTGTAGTTATTCTTTCTTGATTTTTGATCAAGAGGAGAAGCTGACACTTAAAATTACAGAAAGTTAATTTAAAAAATAAGTGAAATCTGACAGCATTCATTTCACTTCTGGAGCAGCCATAATTGATTCTGGACGTGTAGAATTGATTCTGACTTGTTTGGTTTCTCAAAAGTAGAATTGATTCTGCCTCCAGAATTGATTCTACTTGAAGCTAGAAATCGTAGCTTTTGATTCTAGAATTGATTTGTACACTCAAAATTTTTGTTCAACTCACTTTTACATGAATATATCCAAACATAAACCACTTTAACTTAAAATCAATTTTGGCCAGAATCAATTTTATTAAAATCAATTTTCGTCACCGCAGAACCAAACATACACTATAATTGAACGACATGTGCCAAACTTGCAACTTATTTCACACAAACTTCGTGACCAAGTGCTAAAAAACTAGGCCTTTACCCCTAAATAAGAATTGAATTTTTGAAAACTTCGGTTTTTATTTACCAAAGTTTTCCGATATAGAAAAACAAATGTTTCAACCGTTTATTTTTCAAAAAACGCAAAAAAAATCGACAAATATTTTCCGAATTTTTCAAAAGAAACATTTTTAAGGGCATAAATTGAATCCAAGAGGGTGGGAAAAGAAATCTTCATAATTTGGAACAAGTTTTATTTATTATTAAAAATTTAAGCTTATTTCTTAAGCCCACAATTTCGGGGCCTAAAACTCTAGCCCACTAGCTTTGAGCTTTGTCCGTTCTTGAGGGAAGCTTTGCAAAGGTAGCATGCAAATCATGACAATCAAGCACTGAAGAAGACGACGCTCCAATTCAACATTTCAACGATACAATTTCTCATCAGCTATAAAAGGAGTACAAAGAAGAAGGCAAAAGTGCAGAAGTACATACATACAAAATATACGTACACTTGCACATACATTGTTTATTCTTCTGTAAATCTTTGTACAAAACACATAGCGAGTAAATAGTCTAAGTGTCTAAGCTTAAACTATATTTGTAATCTTCCTATTAGAAGCATTGCTACAAAATCAACAGCTGGTTGAATTCCTTAAGAGACCAAATTTAGTCAGCTTTCTTAAGAAATCATTGGCAATTGATCGGTGAAGTTGTAGAAAGAAAGAATTGTACTTTATAAGAAATGGTTAGAACTATGATCAATGAGACAAACATTGCTAAACATTTCCGGACCGAAGCAGTCAATATTGCATGTTACATTCAAAACAGGATCACTATAAGATCTATTTTGAATAAGACTCCATATGAATTGGAAACATGGAAAGTTGGAGCATTCTTATTGGTTGTCAGTGTAAAGTGGATGTCCTTTAAACTCTTATTTTTTCTCTTTATTTTAACAAGAGGCGGATAGCATGTTAAGCGTGGTTGGTTAGTGAGATTGAAAATAAATTATATTATTCTCAACGGACTCTCAACATTAGAAGATAATATTGTATTAATTAACATGTGTTGCAGTGTCTAGAAAATGCATTATAAGATCTATTTTGCAAAGATACTTTGATATATATAGGCATTCTTCTTTAGTTGATCCCTCTTGGATCAAACTATCATTATGGAACTTGACAGTATTACTACCTTGATGGCCTCCTTACTCTTCCTCATGGTGCTATTCAAAATAGTTAAAAGATGGAATTGTAACAATTCTACAATCAATTTACCACCAGGACCATGGAAATTGCCCTTGATAGGAAACATACACCAGATTATTACAAGTTCACTGCCTCATAGGCGCTTCAAAAACCTGGCTGAGAAATATGGACCCTTAATGCACCTAAAACTAGGAGAGGTATCATACATAATAGTTAGTTCACCAGAAATGGCGAAAGAGTTTATGAAAACACATGACCTTGCCTTTTGTGATAGACCAAACCTTCTTATGCCAACACTATGGAGTTACAATGCTACAAATATTGCCTTCTCCACATACGGAGAACATTGGAGGCAACTCAAAAAGATATGTGTTGTAGAGCTATTAAATACAAAGCGTGTCGAATCATTTAGGCACATAAGAGAAGAAGAGGTTTCAAAACTAGTTAAATCAATATCTGCAAGTGAAGGATCCGTTGTTAATCTCACTGAAATGATTATCTCAATGACATGTGGAATAACAGCACTGGCAGCTTTTGGGAAAAAGAACAAACACGAACAAGTGTTCAAATCAGCAATGGAGGAATCAGTAAGTCTGTTGGGAGAATTGTGTATTGCTGATTTCTATCCTTCTATTCAATTTTTTAAAACATTAAGTAGGGGAAAGACAAAAATGGAAAAAATTCACAGAGTGCTTGATATGATATTGCAAAACATCATTGATGAACACAAAAGCAGTCCATTAAAGGATGATGAAGATCTAGTTGATGTTCTTATCAAGATTCAACAAGAAAACAATCTCTCACAACATCCCTTCACCTAATGTAATGGAAGAAGCACAAGTTGAGGTAAGGAGAGTGTATGATAGAAAGGGATATGTGGATGAGACAGAGTTGCACCAATTAGTATACTTAAAATCTGTCATCAAAGAAACATTCAGATTGCATCCTCCAGTGCCATTGTTAGCTCCAAGAGAAAGTAGAGAGATGTGCCAAATAAATGAGTATGATATCCCAGCTAAAACAAGGGTCATTGTTAATGCTTGAAGCTGAGAGTTTCAAGCCTAACAGGTTTCTTAATACATCAATTGACTTTAAAGGTGTTGACTTTGAATACATACCATTTGGTGCTGGAAGGAGGATGTGTCCAGGCATTGCATTTAGCTTATCTACCATTGAGTTGGCTCTTGCTCAATTACTTTATCACTTTGATTGGAAGCTTCCCAACCGGGTTAAAAATGAAGAACTTGATATGACCGAGTCATTTGGAATTACAGTGGGTAGAAAAAATGACCTTCTGTTAATTCCAATTGTTGCCCGTCGTATTTTATAAATATTGCCTAACAAACATGTTCACAAAGTATTTCATTTTTGTTTTACAAATTGAAATGAATGTGTCATGTGTTGGAGCCGATAGAGGTTGGTGGGGTGTTGGGTGGTCAAAGGTGGGTTGTGGTGGCGCTCATGTTTCATTTGTAGTTAACTGAATTGTCGTTTATGTTTTTCTTTTTCTTTCCATTTTTTTTTATAGTCTGTTTGCTTACCTTCATGTCTCCAATGAAGTTGTATTGTGTTCTTAATAAAGATTGCATTGGTAACTTTACATATAAGTTTACTATAATGTGCAAATATTTGTGGATTATATTTGTACCATAAACAAAGAATATTTTTATCATTACTAACAAGTAACAACTAGACTATTTGGTTGTGGGGTGGCATATGCATGAGAATTGAGACACAACCATTCAAATGAATGAATGTTAAAAAAGGAAATTAGGAGTATCAATGAGTAAGAATTAAATGAAATAAATGAATTAAATGAAAAGATTAAGGTGGGATTAGGATTGCTAGACCATCCAAAGAATAGTAGTAAGTGATAAGACTCACTGTTCTCTCTTTTTAATTAGGTAATTAAACTAGTGTTTTGGGGTTAGGAATATCGTAGTTTTTTTTTTCTTAAATGCAATTTTAGCCCCCCAAGTTTTATAATTGTGCAATTTTGGCCCTCCAAGTTTCAATTGTGCGATTTTGGCCTCCAAAGTTTCATAATTGTTCAATTTTAGCCCCTAGAGTTTGAATTGTTCGATTTTGGCCCCTCAAGTTTACCCCCTTTTGCATTTCTAGCCTCCCCATTGACTTTTTTGACTTAAAATTTTAAAAAAAGTAATTCATAATTTTTGTCACTTCATCCATTGACAAAAAAGAAATTTACTCTATAACAAAATATAAGCAAAAAGAATATGTAAAAGGATAAAAATATTTGACATTTTGTTAGATGGTTGCTCTTCGTCAGAAACCCTCAATATACACCCATTTATCGGAAGATATATTTCGGTAGTATAATTCTTATCAAGAGATATTTTCTTATAATATAAATCTTATTAGAATATTTCCAATTGTATTTTATTAATGTGAACAGTTCACAGTTGAGAGGGGTGAAGAAGAAATTCTAGAAAAAAAACTCAATGTAGATATTAAATTTCAATGACCCAATCAATGAAAAAAATATTCAATCAGTGAACATCTTGTTTTATATATCAGACTATCACAGTGTAATATTTTAAAGGGTTTGTCTAACATATGCAACATGTTTAAGTATACAAAAATAGTAACTTTTTATTGAAAACAATAATGATTTATTAAAAAATTATACATTTAATATGTAATACACAAAATATATAATACACAAGTTCCAATGCAAACTTGCTATTTTAAACTTCTTAACATGTGCAACTTTGCACATGATAAAAAAACCTATTTTAAATCAACGAAAAATGTTACATTTTCTCTTAATTATAAATAAATAAAATAAAAAAGAAGAAGATATTCTAAAGTAATTAGTGAAAAATAAATAAATCTAAAGTAATACAAAATGTGATACCAAATTTGCCCGTACATATGCATGAGATGCGACATCTTGTGATACCAAATTAGGCGGAAAATGAAGAGATCAAGGTGGGATAAGTAAGTGATAAGATCACTGTTCTCTTTTTTTAATTAGGTATTAAAATAGTTGTTAATCATAAAAAAGGTATTAACATAATTATATTTATTAAATATTCAAATAAAATTAACAGCTGTACCAAGTAAAACCTTTGCTGTATTTTTGGTAAGAAAACCTTTGCTGTATAATCACAAACGAAAAAAAAGCATTAGTAAAAATACAGTAAAAAAAAATCAGAATTAGTAAATATTAATGATATTGTACCAAAATAAAATTTTAATGATAGGTAAAAATAAAAAAACTTCTATATTGGTATTTAATTAGTAATAATTTCCAAACATATAATGCTAAAATCAATTACAATTTTGGAAACGATTTAATTTCTTTATTAATTCCTAAAGTGTGACACTCTCAATGATTCAGAACTCCTATATAGTACGTACATTGTACAATACAAATTATATAGGTCCTTATATAACTCTTTTAGTTGTATACAAAATATAGAGTGTGTGACTAAAAGATATAAATATGGAGGTTTTGAGTTTTACAAAAAACATGTTGTTGATGATGATGATGAGTGCTATGATGTGGAACATGGCAAAATCTGAGGAACACTTTGTTGGGGGGAATAACCATTCATGGGTAGTTGGTAATAACTTCACCAATTGGTCATTGAATCAACACTTTCATTTGAATGATTGGCTATGTAAGTTTTCTTCTCTTATTTCATTTTTTTTTAATATATATTTTCTATGTATTTTGTTATTCATGTTCATTGCGAGGAAACTAATCTCGTTGCGTATAGTTTAGTAAATTATTTTTTATTTTATTTTTTATGATAGGAGGACTATCGTGTTTGAGACATCTTTTTTATTTATATGGGTTTAGCGGTTAATCTTGTAGCTTTAGTTTTTTGTAAAAGTTTTTCGTTTTTGTTTGTCTTTTATTCTTGCTTTCGGGTTTACTCCTTTATTTCGATCCCCAAAAAAAAAAATATATTCAATTTTGAATAACTTTTGTCCAGATTTTTCAATTGTTTTCTAATTTTTTTATTATGTGTGGTCCTAAAAATTTTAAACCCTAAATTTCAATATTCACACCGCCATGCAATGAAAATAGCATATATTCTACAGGAATATTCAATCACCAATATAACACTAACATAGTACGGCCTGACAATTTAGTTTAATCTTTGCGACTAAAATTATTTCGAAAACTGAAAATTGTTGAATTACATTAGTCTCTGAGACAATTTCAGAGACTAACTTGACAAACCCAAGAAACTAATGTGATTGACGATTTTGAGTTTCATAATATAATGAATTTTCGTCAATTTTAAAGATCAAATTTCTCAATACTACGATTTCAGAGACTAAGTTGATTTTATTTTATTTTTTTTTCAAAAGTTGAAGGTTACCACCAACTTATTTAATTATATTTTAAATCAGAAGTTTAACGAATTAAATGATAATTTAAATTATGTTCTTGTTCTTCCTTTTGTACTCATAATATTTATCTCTTCATGATTGTAAATTAATTGACTTATTTTCTTATGTTTTGCAAGACTTTGGATATGACAAACGCTATTTCAGTGTGCTAGAGGTGAACAAAACAAGTTATGAAAACTGCATAGATGCAGGATTCATTAAGAACATAACCGGAGGCGCCGGACGAGACGTTTTTCAGCTTACAGAAGAGAAGACTTATTACTTTATAAATCCAGGAGGTTACTGTTGGCAAGGGATGAAGGTTGCCATTGATGTTAATGATTATGCACCAGCTCCTGCACCTACACCTGGTGCTTCTGCTATTAATGCTTCTAATATCTACCATTCACTTTTGGCGCTCATCTTAATCTCGATGTTCACAAGCTTCTTTGGATAAACTTCAGCTATTAGAATTTGGCATTAATTAAATTTAGCTATTATTTTGTTGGTTGTTTGTTTGGGATATTCAAACTTTGTTAAGTGAGGGTTGGTACTTTGATTTTCTTTGAAGCTTTGTTTCTGTTAGTTTACGATTCATGGTTTTTATTTTTGTTGCAGTCAAGAATTTATGCAATGTGCTTTCAATAAAAAAGTTGTTTTCAAGAATATATACAGGTTTTGAGTTTAATAGCTATATAGCAAACAATATATACAGATTTTACACAAACTTTAGTCATATTTCAATATCTCATCACATCATAATACTACATCTAATGAAGAATTGAGAATAATGATTAGAGAAAATATTCTTCGTTTCATGCTAATCATTTGCAAACACAAAAATTAGAAAACATATTGCCGTGATATTAAAGGTAAACCTTGGTCACTAATACAATAAACTGAATATTCCAAAACCATTAGTGTAAAGGGTACAAAATGCCAAAAAGTTTATCCTAGTCACATAGATTATACTCTTTCTACCACATGATTCAGAGTTGTGCCGAAAAAAGTGAGCTACTGCGAAACATGATCAAATTGCGGACCTTAAACAATCAAGCATGAATCATTCATGATCAACAGTTTGGAATTGTGATTGGCTTCTACTGCTCTTTACACTTCCACTGCTCTGTAGTAAAGGGTTGGTAACAAAGCCAATGCCTCACCTTCAATGACAAGAATTTCTCCATTCTTGAAGCACCTTGTCTTAAACTTTGCACTGAATAACAATGACAAAACAAATGAGTAGAAATAAAATCATTACCAATTCGAAAAATGCACAAGACGGTAATGTCAAGACTTACAGATATCGATTTTTATTTTCCCTTAGATTAGTTGCTTGTACTTCACCAACAATTTGATCTCCAATATAAACCGGTAACTTAAAATTCAAGGTTTGAGATACATACACAGCTGCAGGCTACACAGTTATCCTAATATTAGAAAAATGAAGGTGCCAGGGAAAAAACTCTATGAAAGTTATCATCAAAGAATTAGTGTGAAGGACCTCGTGTTATTGCCTCTATTCACATTACTGTTCAAGCAATTCAATATTAAGTCTTTTATCCATGCTTACATATTTTCATGCCTATCTTACAAATAGTGAAAATTATGCCAATTTGCATTGAGAAAATGAGATATGCACCATAAGTGTAAACTAGTTTTACACTGATCTCCAATGAAAACCCAAGCGAAATTTTTTAAATTGCAGTTACAAAGCAGACTTAAGAATATCATGTACATTACATGTATCTTAAAACTGCTATTTATAATGCAACATTTTAATTTTACTAATAAGAGTAAGCACTTATACTACTTATTTGGACAATACTAAAACATTGCACATTAGAATTTCACATCTTATCCGTTTCAGTTCATCCTTCACCATTTTTGTCATTGTTTTCTACCAATAGGTATATTCTAGTCGACTCAAAGAAGTTATTAAGGGCAAAGAGTTTTTACTTTTAAAACTCAGAATCAACTCTAGGTTTCCAAAAGCTATACTCTATTGGAGAAATTTCACTTGCATAAAGCACAAATAAAGTGACCATATTCCAAAATATTTTACAATATATATAAAATTTGATCTTTAAAAAAAAGTGTCCAAATATTTTCCCTAGTCTTTTCTTAGCTATTTATATTAGATCATGGTTCTTTCAAAACTAGTGTATCATATCAGTATTAGACTAATATTATGCATTTGCTCAAGTCCCGAAACGGGTATGTTTCAGTCACATCCTGGTCTTCTAAAATCTTTATTTTGTCATGAATAATCTATGAGTTCACTCTAAATTGGTTTGTTGAATTGATGATTATATAATTTTTAGCAGGGTTATCAAAATTAAAGAGAGGGGTTAGCATGGAACTTACAAAATGTGCTGAGATGATATGAGGAAAAAGTGAAGCAACAAGCATTCCATGTACCAGCGGACCTTCAAATCCAACATTTCGAGCAGCAGCCGTATCAGTATGCAAAGGATTATTATGATGACTCACTTTTGAGTACTGAAGTACATCTTCCTCAGTAAAAACCCTTGTCTTTTTCAGGACATCCCCAGGTTTAAGCACACGAGGAGTTGCAGATGAAAAACACCTTAGAATGAGATACTGAAGTTTGCTAGAATGTAAACTCCTGGAGAGCATTCTTGCAAAGACTCAATTCAACAAAACACTGCCCCGGCTGTCTCTCACTAACTGAAAATGAAGCTAAGAATAGCTTAATATTCTCACAATTGAAAACCAAACAAAATAGTAGTAGTAATCGTAGTAATAAGAATAATGTTAGCAACACACTCTCTAACACACTTTTCAACACACTCTTTTATTGGTTGAAATTAAGTCCTGCCAAATTTATACGGAACAAGCATGATTTAGTAGGACCATATGAAGTTAACCAATAAACGAGTGTTTTGGAAAGTGTGTTACTAGCCTCATCGAGCTCGTAGTAAATGATAAACTCTATCAACTCTACTAGTTATAAAATAAAGAAAATATAGAAATTATTCAATGCAAAATGCATGTATCATGGCACACACAAAATAAGACAAAATAACATTCCTTTAGTTTATTGAAGCATTTTAACAAACAGTTAAGCTGCATGAAAAGAGTTGAAGACAATTGAATACAACTAAAAGCAAATAACCAATAAAAAAAAAAGGGTGAAATTGCATGTACTGATTAGTCAAATGCAATTGCCATGCTTAAAAATTGAGATACGACTGGATTTGTGGGTTTATAAAGAAAAAGTTGGGTTTTGTGGAAAAGTTGGAAGAGATAACTCACGTCCTGGCTTATATGCTTGATACAGATTACACACCTTAAGCAAGTTATTAGGAGTTTGATATTTTATAAGCATCACGTAAAGATTATATGAGTTGGCATTAAAAAAATAAAAAATAATTCCACATGTACATGCTACATCATCAACATTGCACAGTCAGCTGTATCGTTGTCCAACCAGGAATCAAATGAGGAAATATTCATATTACAACGTTGGATTTTAAAAAAAAAAAGTAGGCAAAGAGTAAATCAAATCCCACCTATTAGTTGGAGTGTTCTTATAAGCATCACTCTAAATTGGATTTTGATTATAATGGGTGCATTGGATAATATGTGTATAAACTCTTGGCGAACAGATTGAAACTTTGTCTTGATAAATGTATCTCTGAGGAGCAGTCAACATTTTTAGGGGAGATTCATATTGATAATTCTATGGTGGCTATAGAAATTATTCGCACTATGAAGAGGACTTGGCGCTCAAGATAGATATAAGGTGTATAATAGAGTTGTTTTAGAGTGTCCTTATAAGCATGCTCTCACAACTAAGTTTTGATAATAATTGGTGTATCGGATGATGTATGTAATCTCAGCTAACTATTCAGTACTTATGAACTTTGAGAAAGTTGATCCTATTATGCCAATGAGAGAATTGTAGCAGGGTGACCCTCTACCACCTTGTTTCTTTTGATAGTGGAAGGATTGTGTACTCTCATTCACAATGTACACACTAGTGGAGATATTTGCAGAGTTAAAATGAGTCGAGTGGCAGCTCACTATCTAGCTAAGACGGTCATTTCTTACACTAATCGCCAATTATCTAAACTTATTTGGATTTTAGTTTTTAAAACTTGGTCAAGTAGATTTGAATTTTAGTTTTAATAACCATTACCTTTTTTTTTTACTCAATTATATATTTGAAAAAAGAATTGCAATATTACAGACAAATTTATACAAAACATATACAAGTGTTTTCAATTTCTCTTCAATTGTGATACAAATTTAATTTTTTTTAAGAAATAAATGTCCGTGATTTAGGGTTGACCCAAAAAAAATTGGTCAAATTTAAACAATTAACGTTGGAGTTTAAGTTCTTTTTATACAATGGTATGATATAGCTAATATTTCATTCAATCCAAAATAAATATTGATTTAGCAAAGAACTTTTTATTTAATAGGCTTGTTTAATTTTTTCCAACATAACATTAATTAATAGTAGTATATAATAATTTCACCTCAAATTAGTATTGTTTGTATCACTCTCAAATCGTGATTTTTTGTGAAGGTATTCTCACCTTCACAGCCAGATTGTTAACTCAAACAGGTCTACTATCGTTGCCAGGGTTACTCTCTGTCTCTCTCTTCTAGATCGACAGTCTGTTTATTCCGCAACCCATTGCGAGAACTAGACTGGGCTAGCACTAGCCCAACCAAACCCTAACTTACCCTAGCTCGAATGGGTTGGACCAATTGAGAGCTCTAAATGAGGTTGAAAGGCATGGCAATGCCATTAGTGCAGCTAGTAAGATGGTTAAGTGATACAATATTAAAGATGGGTGGTTAGTTAAAAAGCTATTCATTGTTCCATCAACTACCAGAATTTTTCATCAACTCTTTCATACCATATTCCATCAAGTATGTTTAAACCTTCCTTAACTACTACAATTCACTTCATAAATGAAAAACCAGTTAAAATTTGTACCCCTAAACTGGGACGGGCCAATTTCTAATCCAATCCGTCAGGGTTGCAATATTTCTGTTGATGTCTTCAATATTATTGCTTTTCAATGCAACAACTTTGTCCTCCGCGTAACTTTCTTTAGCCTCCTCGAGCAAAACTTGAAAGATTTCACATTCGACATTGTTGGAAAGTTTTGAATCTTTGTATCCTCTGTCGCAGCGATGAAGAAAGTAAGTTAATGCTGCAAGCCCGAAACATAAAATAGAATTGCAAAATAAACATTCAACAAGAGCAACGAGTGGTCTCGTACCTGCTGCTCAAACGATCATACAAAATGGAGTTATCGGTTTGAAGTACAACCACACAATCAAACCATCGCTCGGGAAAGAAATCACAGCCATGATAGTCCACAATGTTCCCTCCCTCTTCCATAACATCCTCAAGTTTGTCACACACCTACAAAAACCAAGAAAACTACACTTAAAACTTAAAACTACATACACAACCAACAATGAAAGTTCATCATCTAGTAGATATCATGGGAAAATATTGAAGAGTCGTTATCAACAATAGTGAAGGTAGGGAATGGTTAAGGAAGGATGCAAAAGAATAAAACGTTAAAATAATAACATGAGTATATTAGGGGCTAGTGATTATATACCACTTCATAAAACTTAAAACTTAAATTTTTATATACCTAATGCACCGATAACCTATGAAGCACGGACACTTCTCTGATTAGGCGTGTCCGTGTCCGACACGTGTCTGTGTTAGTGTCCGACACCGACACGACACATATGATTACACTGAATTATGTCATTTTTCCAAATTATCATCGGTGTCGCCGTGTCAGTATCCGTGCCGTGTCCGGTGTCCGTGTCGGTGTCCGTGCTTCATAGCCGATAACGACAACAAACATAACAATACAAGAATGATCTCAGGTATATAAATTGGTAGCTTACCAAATCTTCATTAAGAATGTAAGAATCAAGCTCATCATCCCAGCCATCATGCAGGTTCTTGTCTCCGACCAAATCTCCAATATTGATGTGGTTGAGCTGAGTAGCTTCAGCCAGAGCTGTTGACATGGTTGTCTTTCCTGTGCCTGGTGTACCAGTCACCAAAATGTTTGGCTTCTTTCTCTTGCCATTTTCTTGCACCATGACTACAATACACTTACCAATGAAGATATTGAACAAACTTTCGAGGATTGCTGCATTATGAAGTGATCCGTTCAATTTCAGACACAAGACAATCTTTCAAAAGTATTAATCATTTGTAAAAACAAAAATGCATGAACTTTCAAACAAAAAGTAGACTCACTAACCGCGCGAAACCAGCCAACGATTTGGTTAAATACTAAAGTTCCAATTGTGTTTGCCTTAACAAAATTGAAAAAACGAAATTCATCAACAAGTTGGCCTTAACCCCTCTTAACCCGCAAGATATGAATAACAAATATCAAAACCCCTCCAGGCCTAAAGACATACCCTAAACTAAAAATAATTTAAATAGTCCGATGCAATCTTATCAAATATAAGAATTCATGGATTGCGATGGCAGATTTTTTGACAACTATCATGGCCAAATTGTAAAGAATGGAAATTTTATGGAAGAAGTAGCAGAGCTTAAAATGACTTTTTGTTGGCTTTCCACCATCCGCAGTCGATAACACCAGTCAGATATTTTATAAATAAAACACTTCTGTAGGTTTTAGAGACTGTATGTAAGTTCAAAGCCTGTTTGCATAAACAGCTTATTTGCAGCTTATAGCAAAACCGCTTATCATATTAACTGCTTATGTATAAACTTTTTTTATTTTTTTAGCAAAGGATAAAATAAAGATTAAAAAATTTTATATATGCTACGAGCTATTTTCATAAGCTATATTGGAAAACTTATGAAAAATTTCATAAGCTGTTTTAATAAGTTTTCCGAAACAGTCTCACAAAACTTATGTCGGGCAATATATATATATATATATATATATATATATATAGCCATGCAAATTTTCTCAGCAAGTTATTTTTCACAATCAAGTTAATTGATAAATTTCTCAGCAAGCAAGCAAAAAAAAACACTACAAAACCCATGACAAATTACTCATAAGGCTAATACATTACAAAATAAAAAATGAATATACAAGAGCCTTTTATATCAAATAAACTAAGCAAATAAGCCAAATATGGTTCAGAGAGAAATTGAAATTGGACAGAGAAGCACTTCAATTCAATCAATTTAATCTTTCAATCCCCAATTGCATGAAAAAAAAAAAAAAAAAAAACAGATTAAGCTTCTTTCACAATAAATTTAAGGTTATTTTAATAGGAAATTGGGAAAAATTGAAAAAGTGAATGAGAAGTAAAGAGCATACCAAAAGATGGAGAAGAAGGAGACGGCGGAGGTTTAACTTTGGTGACGGGTGTGGGCGGGCAATGCTGCTGAAGAGAGATAAAAAAGATCAAATAAATGTTTCTTTTAATTAAAAAAATATATATTTTCATGAACGTTACAGCCCATTTGAATTGGTTTATTTTTTAGCTTATACGAAATAATTTATGCAAACAAATAAACTTATGTATTATTAAAAGTTTTTCAAAATCTATTTATAAAAACTTATAGAAATAAAATTTTATTTATTTGCTTAAGTTAAAAAATAAAGCAAATTCAAATAGAACTTTAGTCTATTTTTAAGTCAACTAATTGTCCAAAATTTTTAATATTTTTTTTACATTATAGAAATGATTCTTGCAAAGTTTAATTTTTTGTAACAAAAATTAACTAAAATGAATTTTATATTAATAATTCACATTTAAAAAATAAAAAAAAAAATTATATGAGGAATCTCATAATATTATAAATATGAACACAAAAATTCATCCAAAAATATGAAAATATGCAACAAGGATGAAAAATTGTATTAAAAAATATATTTGAGACCAAAATTGTTGAAACTTTTTATAGAGACTAAAAATGAAATTTAAGATGTTTATAAAGATAAAAAAAATATTTAACTCATAAATTAATAAATAAAATTTTTAATTCGTTACTGCCGCGATACATTATTTAAAAATTAAATTAAAAACTAAATATATAAATACACAATATATAAACATGACTAAAATCAACAATATTAATAATTAAAAGCAGAAAATATCTAGTTTTATATAAAAAAATTGGATAAGCTTAAATGTTTAAAACCTGTTATATATAGTTTTTGTTTTGAAAAGTGAAAAATTATATTGACAAAGGAAAACCACAAGAAGTGTTAAAGATACAAACAAACATCGGGTATCGGGTCGTATCAGAAATGTATCGGGTATTACTTTTTTATTTAAAAATAATGATTTAACTGATACTTTTCCGATACGAGTATCGACAGGTATCAAAAAAGTATCGGATATTATTTTTTTACTTAAAAATAATAATTTAACCGATACTTTATCGATACAAGTATCGGGACATATTAGAAGAGTATCGGGACATATTAGAAGAGTATCGGTATCGAGTACTTATCGTGTCCACATTTTTTGAGTATTGGGCTCCTGAGATTACTACAATTCATGGTCTCATCAAGGAAGGCGTCAATGAGTCATATTACACTTGTCTGTTTGAGCACGGTTGTGTCACCATGAAGAATTTTCAAAAAACTATATTTGTAATCTCATATTCTCATGTGTTTATTTAGTCTTTTTCTTTTACTAAAGATTGTTTATAGCATTTCATTCGGTAATATTTAGCTTATTCATTATTTACGTGCTATTTAATTTCTCTCTTTTTGTCAAATTGATCCACAGGTGCATACTCAGAAGTACATAACATACATCTTAGCATTTAATTCTACATTTTAATTTCTAATAGTAATAATTTGGTGATTTAAGAGAGATATAAGTTGAAGAAATAAGAAAACATGAATTGAACCTCGCTAAAAAAGATCAAAAGATGCAGAGACCAATAACTAAAATTATATTGTTGGTTAACGACCAAATAAAGATCCAACAAATGCAGAGACCTAGAACAAAAGACACAAACAAGGTTGCTTTAGTGTAAGAACAATGTCAAGATTAAAGACTTGCACCAGCCTTCACAAGGGTTGAGAAAACAAATGCTCCAAGAATAATTTAAGAAATAGATTTAGCAGAGTAACTAATCATAAAAAGCTGGTTCAGGAATAACTCTCGGTCAACAAACTCAAAAGCCACATTCTTAAAAAATATATTTCAACATCCAGAATAAGAATAAACTAGAAACTCTAGACCACTTCTAAAATAATAATACTAACGCAAACTGGACAATACCAATATTATAACCTAAATATGGTACCATTTGGAGATGCAAGTATAACTAGGTGACCAAACCTAATCCAATTCAAAAGAAACTTTAATCCAACACTCGCATGAAAAATTTTGTGAACATAAAAAATAGGACAAACCATCCTTTAGCAAAGCATAAATAGATATTCACATTCATTCATCAAAATAGCTGAAAGCAAGTGTCAAACACCAGTATTCGAAAGACGTTTCAGCAAAAGGTAAATATCAACAGTCATACAAAATAGGCTGATAGGGGGACACATGTATGAAAGCATGTGGCCACAAACAAGTATTCAAAGACCAGACCTTTCAGCAAAGGTACCATCCAACAAGCATTAACATAAAAGTTTAAGACTAACACCACTAAATAGGTTTGATTGTGCAAGAACTAGTTTGGGTCATAATAACTCAAACAAAAAACATAGAATTGCAGACACCCTCACTCAACTTGGGCAACTGAGGGACAGGGGAGGCATTGATACCACCATGGCTACCACCATGGCTAGAGTTGGTTTCAGACTTATCCTCAAACTTCATGAACTGTCCAACCTGGGAAGCAGCCAAGTGCGCATAGCAGATTGGAGCAACTGCATACAAAGTTTTCACAAATGAGAACTTACTATTCTAAAAATTTATGAACAAATGAATAAAACTCCTGTTAGAACTTACCAACAGAAATTGCAGTGGTGCTCCGCTGATACCTGTTTGACATATAACAAATATTTTTATAAGATACTACATAACTTATTTCAAAAGATTCCATTGAATAAATTGGAATACCAGAAACAGAATTCAAAAACAACAAAATCCAAAGGTACTACATATAACAAATATTTTTATAAGATACTACATAACTTATTTCAAAAGATTCCATTGAATAAATGGGAATACCAGAAACAGAATTCAAAAACAACAAAATCCAAAGGTACTACATATAACAAATATTTTTAAAAGATACTACATAACTTATTTCAAAAGATTCCATTGAATAAATCGGAATACCAGAAACAGAATTCAAAAACAACAAAATCCAAAGGTACACTTACACATAAGAAAGTGAGTGCACAAGCTCCTGTAAATCATCTGGAGAAAAGCCAATCTCATCCAAAAGAACATGATAATGTGTTGGCCTGCTTGTGCCCTGAGAAGATAAATAACCATAACAAATTGTTATAAATTCAAATTTGGTTTTGAAGGAATTCCATGGGAGAATGCCAGCAAACAGGAATTAAAATTATAAATTCGCATTTAATTCACACAAATAACCATAACAATGTATATAAACAAAACAGAAGAAAGGATCAGAGTTTAGAGCAACCATAACACAATCACAAAAAAGGATACACATAATATAAAAAACCTTCCCCAGATTACATGAAAAAACAGCAACGATAAAACAAACAAACAAGATTTCTAGATAACTAGAATAATTCTTTCCCAATGAAAAAATGAACATACTGAACTCGGAGCCATTTGGAGTAGACAGGAAAGTAATAAAACCACACATACGAAAGTAATAATTGAATGAATCATGTGTAAAGATGACACAATAACACCATAAATAAATTAGAAAGATGCAAACAAATAACACCCACACAAAAGAAAAAATGTAGATGCACTTAAACGAGCATCAATCATGGAACTTCAAAAAATCAAACTCAACAAAAATGCACATCAACAAAAAAGAGTAGAAGTTACTCACAATCATTCCTGCATGAGCACACAAATAGAAATCATAATTTCTAGGATGACAAATTTTGTTGTCAACAACAGTTCCTGCAAAATAAAAAAGTTAGCGAAACAAGAATAAAACTGACTATATATAAAATAATGGACCTATGAATCTTAAGAAAAAGCAGCTACCAGGAGGCACATTGTCTGGGGATCCAGGCTGGAAGAATTTTGTGTGATGATTCTTCTGTGCAACAATCACCAAAAATTTGGGGTTCCAGCTTTCATCCAGAAATTTACAGGCCTAAAATTTGAATGAGTATGATTAACTACTTAATATTAACAATTCATATATTAAAAGAAAATTTTAAAAACCTCAATGATTTGGCTCAGTTCAATGTTCAACACTTGGTTAAACTGGGACTCACTGACACCATCCCTACATTCATATGCAAAAAGAAATTCAGTTCAGTGGTATAACAGAAGGGTCACAAACACCATCAAAAACAATAAAGCAACCTAATAGATACAAACTGCCGATAATAGGATTAATTATATTCATGTAAAAAAACAAGTTGAAGAAAATGAATGGTAAAAAATTGGGAAAGAAAGTTAACCTGAAAATGATGATGTTGTCTGGTTTTCTGTTACCAGAACTTGTATAGAAATCAATCAACAGCTCCCTGCATATCAAAAAAACAAATACTCTATAAATACACCATCAACTGAAAACTGTTGCAAGTCATTCAAAGTCCAAAACACTGCTTCAGGTGCCCAATCACACAAATATGCAAGATATAAAAACAAAATTGTGCAGGGATCTTAATACAAAGGAGGAGTAATACAAAATAAAAAATAAATAAAATTTAGTTTTTCATGCAACGTATCTATGAATACAGCAATGGGCCAAATAGATGTGAAAAAACACTGCAGCAATTCGTACTAGATAAAATTCAAGGAATTAAAATAAGCAAACCTTATAATTCCTTCATCAACATCACCAGACACTGGCTTGAACAAATTGTCTATCATTTCCACCTTTGCACCCTGAGTTCGGACACATGCCCTATATTTAGATATCATTGGCCATTGCCTCGAGCTTACAACCTACAGAAGTATGCACACGGAAAAATTAATCAACTTTATAACGTGAACATACAATAAACACAACTGGCGACACAATTTTAATAACACACAAGAAAAACATCCATTACCGCAGCAATTGAAGGAATGTCAGTTTGCCCAGGTGAACCATGAGAAACATCCATGCCCAAAATGAGAGTGGGGGCTTTAGACACAATTGGGATGGAGGGATTATGTTCAACACCCAACAGAGAATTCATTCCACCAAGCTGCAATAGGAGAAAAAAAAACTTAAACTCGGAGGACAAAAGGATACGGCTGATGAGACATTTTAAGAGATACCAATATAAAAATTAATATACCTTAGCGTTTATCTTCAGCAAAACATTTGTCAGATACTGGTCGTTTACCCTGGTTGGAGCAATGCACTGAGTAACAATTCCGTAATCAGCAAGACATTTCTTCTTCCATGGACCTTCACATATCCAATTAATATTGATTAAGAAGGGCATATAACAATTGTATTAGAAAAAATTAAACAAAACTTGGAAAATATATCAAAGAACTAACCATAAAGATCAGAGTTCTTCCTCTCCGGAAGCAGACAAAGAAGAAACTTAGGAGCACCTGGAAGTTTGGACTGAGCAAACTCAAACATTTTCTCAACTCTTACCAATGGTGGTGCACGCCTAAACTGACCATTTTCGTCAAATACATCAAATGGTTGTTCCACAGCCTGCCAAAAGCAAACAACAAAATGAGTTTAAGACCCTTTTTTATGCTTATCAGTTAATGTGCAGTAACAGAACTTACGATTCCTTTCATTCCTCCACATTTGATCAAATCTCTTACAAGTCCACGCACATCACAACGAGTAGAAAAGTTCACCACAGCCCACTTTTCAATTTTAACAGGTTGCACAATTCTCTGGAAACAATATTAGATGATTAGGGAAAAAGGTTTTTGATTAAACTGTTCTAAATAAAGTTTTAAAAAAATAGCACAAATTTGACATGAATACCTTGTTATTAAAATTCCATCTCCCATTTCTGGGACTGAAATCTTCTCCATTGCCAAACTTCAACTGAAGATAATTTACCAAAAAGTTAATACAACTTTGTAGAACTCGTAATTGATACAAGTAGAATAGCATCAGTAGCATGTATAGCAGATCATATCCCAATATGTGGACTAAACATTAACTCACTCAAGGCACAATAATATGAGTGAGCACACTATAAGTGAGAAACGGTAACAGAAAGATTTCCTCAAAAAGTAGTGTCACACGTATTCAAAAAGTAGCTTCTGAAGAGCATATAATTTAAAATCAAGTATTCAACAAAAACAGTGATTAATTATTCAAAAAGCGGGGGAAAAAACACTTGAAAAAAGCTTTAATTGTGTCTTGTGACTCTTTCAAGATAAATTGGTATAAGACACTCTCCAACAGCTTTCAAATAAATGATGAACGTGGGACATCAAAGAAATAAAATCAAATAGGGATTAAAAGAGAGCGACCATAAAAGAACAATACCCTTGGAGCCTGCAAAACCCTCCCATCAACTTGTGTGAACCCAGAGGTGATTGAAATGCCGCAGTTACGTAGCATTGGCTCAGAGCCATAGTTGCTAGTTCTCAAAGCCTGTAAAACAGGAAATAACATTCAGTAAAGTGACATGACATTCATATAAAAATTAACTAATCAATTAGCATGTGTGGGTATATAAATTAACTTACATCTGTCAAGACCTGCATCCGCTCTTTAGGCTTCTGCCTTGACTTTTCCACAAGCGATGACCTTTGAAGAGTGGAAAGGGCTTTGGTATACCGTTGAAGGGATACCAATGAGCAAAGCTAAGGAAAACACATAAATAGTAGAAAGAAGTTAACAAGACAATGAAGACAAAAAGCTTCTCAATTCACTAATTCTTGAGAAAATGAATTGTTAAGCACCCAATCTAGATCAATAGGAACATAAGTTTGTGCATTTATTCTTAGATTCTTGAGGAAATGGATCTTTAAAATTTACAGTATATACAGATCTCGGGAGTGAACAAAGAATAGGTAAATTATATATGATAGCTGAGAGTTTGAGAGAGTAGGCAAGATTGGGAGCACTTTACATTAAAACACAGTCTGAGATTTGGACTAAACTAATTTAAAACCGCTAATATACCTCAATTGGGACATATGTAGGGCGCTTAGGCTTTCCAACATTGATACATGGAAGGTCAGCAGAGTACTGCAAAGGAATCTTTCTGCGGTTAACAAAATAATCGTAAACTGTGATCTCTTCAGATTCATCTTCACCAGCACCTCTCTTCTTCAGTGTAAACCTATATTGACATGTGTTCATTAATAACAACATCCATTATGTAGGATGCAACTTCATGTAACAATATCAGACAGTAAGAAAGTAAACAAATGCATATCATGAATAAAGGAATCAATATGTAGAACATTTACAGCTGGTCCTTGCAAGGTAGTTCACTCAGCCCAGTAATCTTGTACTCTTGATTGGATGGGCTGGCTGTGACCCTCAAATTCTTTAGAGTCCTTTTGGCCTGCAGAATAATAAATATAAATGGGATCAGATCTTGGTATAGTTGAAGAACAACTGAGCATAACAAACAGTTAAAGAACAATAAAACAAAACAAAAAAGTCTTCCAAACATTTGGTTACCTTATTCCAGTCAAGGCTGAAGGGATCCCTAACATTCTGATTTGCAATTAAGAAATCAACAACAGGTCCAGGACGGACAATCATAGTTGTCGACACATCTACAACAAATTGAAAGAAATAAGGAATGAGGACAAATTATTATTCAGATGAGTCGACAATAAAAGCAAGCCATCAAGATCAAACCTATGTTTAAAGATAGACCACTCTGGGTGGTCCTGAAGCTGGAATGCAGCCCTCTGCATCCAAGTACACCACCACCAACATCAGAGAAATTCTTAGGATCGTTGTGGAAGAAATTTTGTCGCACAAGCAGACAGCCTCTGCAATAGTAGATATCACAATGATATTATTGTTGTTGTTATGATAGACTAAATAAAAACGCATATATAGGTAAAAAACCACGCACTGTTTGGCAGCATGTTGCCTCAAGATAATATCAAGAACCCTGATGGCTTCTTGATAATTCTCCGTTTCATGCCCCTTCAAAGCATTGGCAATGGCCTGCAGTGGAATCTTGGAAGCAAAGCTGATCTCAACTTTATAACTCTTTGATCTGTAGGATTTCTTAACCCTCTTCCTATCAGCTTCATTAGGACTTCCATTCGCTTCAGGACTGCAGTTTCCATTGTTCCTATCAAAGAAAAAGTTAAATATCAGAAACAGCAATAACAATGTAAAACAACAATTTCAAAAACTATGATCCACATTTCAACCTGTTTGAAACAACATCATCAAGAACAACTTTAAACTCAAGCTTGTTCTGGGCTAAAGAGCCAATAGTGAACAGAGTTTTTTCTCCATCATAGGCAATGTCCTTTCCATTGAGCTCAGAATTATAGGTCTCTTGAACTCTGTCAAGTATCTTCCTACCAGAACCTTTGCCTTCAACAGGGCGTCCATCTTCATAAAATAAAGCCACCTACACAAATACACAGTATTAGTCAAAACTTATCCAAAAATAAACATACAACTAATAGCATCAAACCAACAGAATCATGAAATACAATACATACACTGTACTGAAAGAAATGCCCATCAGTGTTTTCAACATTAACTTTAAAATGATTGGTCAGTAAAGGAAGTTTAGTTCCCTTTGAGCCTAGGCCACGCCTAGCCATTGGAACCTTGGTAGGAAGCTTCCTTTTGACATGCTCATATGGTTCAACAATTTTAATTGGTTCAACATCAGAAGGAACGATGGGAGGTGGTGGGGGCAAACAGTCTTCACCCTCCTGGCCCTGGGAACCCATATCCTGAATGAATACATGAAAAAATTCTTAGTACAAAACCCCACTATAAAACCATAACAAGGTAATATTAATCATCCAGTAAATACAAAGAATAAACCCCAAAGCAGATAACACAATGGCAAATGCATAAACTAAAACTCATGAAGCAGTGATTTGAAAACCCCAACTACAAATAAATTCTAAAACAACTCAGAAAATACATTTATCTAGAGAAACATAAATAAAAACTCCTCTGATAGCAAAATCAGGGTAAATACTCACAAATACAGAAAAATCATTCAACATAACACAGTATTCAACACAAGCAAAAATAGACAAAAATATTTCCGAAAAACTAGGGTTGCAAAACTAGGGTTAAAAACAGAGCTAGTGAAAGCAAAAAGAGTAAAAGTATCAAAATCATACAAAATTTCAAACAAATCAGCTAAACATAAAATCATTCATTGTACCACGTGAGTCAATAAACAAAAATATTTCTAAAAAACTAGGGTTAATATTAGAGATAGTGAAAACAAAAAGAGTAAACAACAAAATCATACAAAAATTCATGCAAATAAGCTCAACATTGTGAAATAAAACTCAGATTATACAAAACAACAAAAGCAAAACGAAGAAGAAACTCAAAAACATGCCGATCAAACAATAAATCACCACATGCAAAGCATAAATTTCACCAAAATCAAAGAGAAATTACATCAACATTACTACATTACAGAAAACCCTAAAAACTCAACAGCAAAACTGGATAAAAAGTGAAAATCAACACATACAAAAAAAAAATAGCTAAAAAAGGAAAATCATGAAATCGAAACGGTAAGTAAAAAACGATGGAACATAGTTAATCGTAGAAAATCAGAGAGTAATCGAAGAGAAAGAGAAGAAAAATCGTTACGCTATGAAGGTTTTTGTAGAAACCCTAACCTCGAATCAGAGAGAATGAAAGAAGAGAGTGAAGTGTTTTTGGTGTAGTGAGTGAAAAAAGAAAGAATCGTACTCACTCGTCACTGACTGTGTTGGTATTTAAAGAGTGGAGTGTGAGTGTGTGTGAAGGTGCACTGCACCGTAGTTTCTATTGCGTCAAGTTATAACTAGCGGTGACGTTTCTACGGTTAATTGTGTACAGTTCTTGTGATGTAGTGTGATTGAGTGTGATGGATGGATGAGATTTAATCAACGGTATTGTTAGTGGAATATGACACGCGCGGATTACGTGATGACGGTTTTGATTTCGTGCGGAAATGAGAAGCGTCGTCAATGTGTCCAAATGTTGTGGGGTCCACTCACGTCCTTCACACAATAAACACTTTTTTGCTAAGTAAAATATTTTAATTTCTTTACAAAAAAATTAGAAAAAACATTTGGTGGGTTCTTTCTATAAGATGGAAATATATTATTAAAATAATGATTTCTAAATAGAAAATGACTTTTCGTTGGTATATTCCTGACAAAATTTTTGGGGGTGGATAAGGCACTTTGCAAAAACACTACTCCACGAGATTAATCGTTTTGCAAAAGCACTTTTCAATAAAAAATAATTTGTACAAATGAATAAAAAAATTGTATTATTTATCGGTTATTTAATTTAGTTTATAAAAAATTAACTTATGAAGATATAAATTTTATTAGTAAGAGTTTATAAATTAACATAAAAATTATTTATTTGTATAAGATTTTATATAGTATACTTTAAAATAGAGTCTAATATCACTTGAATATGGAAGAATCTACTTCGCAGATTTTTCGACAAAGATTAATTGTTATTATATGACAGTGAAAATATTAGTGTAATCGAAATAAAAATAAAAAACTAATTTGATGTTAGAGTTTTTCTTTTTTTTAAAAACTAATTAGTATAATAAAAATATATAATTGTCAATAAAAATTATAATTGACTTAAAATACTACTGTAAAAGATTGTCATAATGGACTCTTTTAGTGATTAATTAAAGCATTATTTTTCAAAAGTGATTAAAGTGTCAATTAATTAATTACAAAACATTAAACTTTTGTATTCTACTTTTTTTCTGGTCAACAATTAATTAAGTAAAATATTGATTTCTAAATTCTAACACATAAAAAGTAAAGTATTAATTAATATAAAATTTTTTCTACTCACTAAAACAAATAGTCAAATTCATTTCCAATCAAAATAAGTAAATACATTGTTTTTGGTATATGAGAAAAAGAGTTAAAAAAAATATGGAAAGCAACCCATAGAGCAAGTTACTTGTTACTACTACAGGACAAAAGGTGTAATAACAGCAATGGTACGTATTTACCATATAAACAACAATGGCATCAGCGAGGATGAGGTGTGTGATTCTCGTTTCAGCTTCTTCAACTACCACTATTGAAGAATCCAAAGTCCAAAGTTTTTTTGGTTACTTATTTAACTTGGCCAAATAATTTTTGTAGTGAATAATTTAAATCACTAGGGATTTTGTTTAAGTGGTTATTGGCTCCGTCTGGGCAGACTTATTTTTTACTTTTTATTTTAGCTTAAACGAAATAAAGAAGTATAAAATTATATTTGACACTATTTCTCCTTAAAAGTATTAGAGAAATAAAGTAAAGAAGTATAAATAAAAAAAAATAAAGTCAAACACATTTTTTTCCTTCTTTACTATTTTTAAAGAGACGAAAAAAAGAGGAAAATAAGTCGGGCCAAACGGGACCTAATTTTTCTAGTTAATAATTTAATCTAATAAATAAAGTGATTTCTTTTAACCAAGAAGGATGGAAGCTAAGTGCTAGCCATCCCAAAATATATAACCTTGTATTATTGAACTAAAGATTATAGTGACTGTATTATTGAACTTTTTTTTTTGTACTTGTTTAATTTGGCCAAATAATTTGTGCAGTGGATAATTTAAATTAGTAAATTATCGGAGATTAAGTTTAAGTGGTTATATTTTTTTGCGGTTAATAATTTAATCAATAAAGTAAACTTTTTTTAACCCAAAAGGATGAAAGCTAGGTGTTAAGCATTCCAAAATATATTAAGATAAAAATCAAGTACAAATGGAGATAATAGAGACCAAAACTCCATCAAGAAGTACAAAATTTATAACTTGGTATTATTAAACTAAAGATTATAATGTACTGTATTATTGAACTCCTTTTTTGTACTTGTTTAACTTGGCCAAATAATTTAAATTAGTAAATTACCGGAGATTAAGTTTAAGTGGTTACAATTTTTTGTAATTAATAATTTAATTTAATAAGTAAAGTGAACTTTTTTTAATCAAAAAGGATGGAAGTTAAGTGCTAGCCATCCTAAAATATATTAAGATAAAACTCAAGGACAAATGGAAGGACAAAGACTAAACCTCCATCAAGAAGTACGAAATTCATAACTTGGTATTGTTGAACTAAAGATTATAATGATTATATTATTGAACTTTTTTTTTTTTGGTACTTGTTTAACTTGGCTAAATAATTTGTGTAGTGAATAATTTAAATTAGTAAATCATCCGAGATAGAGTTTAAGTGTTTATAATTTTTTGTAGTAAATAATTTAATTTAATGTTGATATTAATTAAAAATATACATGTTGGAAAATTTGAGATTTGTGAAGATTGTCTTAAAATATGTTTAAAAACAAAGGTTTATATTTTTTGTAAGATCGGTTTGTTTTTAAACCTGGATATGTTTAAAAACAATGGAGATTCTGTTTTATTTTAAAACAGATCTGTTTCTATTTTCAAGGATTATATTTTTTTATAAATAGAGGTTGATCTATTCATAGAAGAAAAAAAATGAGAGCAAGCAAGATGTAGGGAATTCAATTAGGATTTGTCGCCAACACAAAGGCTAAGGTTTTAGAGAGAAACAAGAGGGTTGTCTCTTTGTATGACTATAGGGTTGGGCATAGTCTAAATCATTGAGTCTCTTTGTCACGAGAAGAGATTCGGATGAGGATAGAGTTAGGTTTGAAGATTAATTCTTGTAACAAATTGGATCCTCTCCAATTTTTTCTATCATGTTTGGTCATGTGCAACTATCTTAGCCCTTTATTCATTTTTTTCTCTCTCCACTTAAGTGTTTTTTTGCTCTTAGTGGATTGCTAACCATTAGATCAAGAAAAGGAGGGAGAACAAGAGAGAAAAACTTGGAGAGGATCCAAATCCTTCTCGTAACCATTATGTGAATCTTGTGTAAAGTTACTCTTTGGATTTAGTGGAACGGAGAGTTGTTCTCTCCCCATACTAGGTTCTTGTGTTGTGATTGTGTTATTTTATTTTCTCTATGCCGGTTATTTTCTCAACATGTAATAAATAAAGGGATTTTTTTAACCAAAAATGATGAGCTAAGTGTTATCCACCCCAATATATATATATATATATATATATATATATATATATATATATATATATATATATTAATATAAAAACCAGGTACAAATGGAGGGGACAAAGATCAAAACTCCTTTAGGTACAAAATTCATAACTTGGTATTATTGAACTAAAGGTTTCCTTTTTTTGGTACTCGTTTAAATTGCTCAAGTAATTTGTGTGGTGAATAATTTAAATTAGTAAATTATTGGGGATCATGTTTAAGTGGTTATAATTTTTGTAGCTAGTAATTTAATTTAATAAATAAAGTGAATACTTTTTTTAACCAAAAAATGGTGAAAGCTAAGTGGTAGCAGTCCCAGAATATATTAAGATAAAAATCAAGTACAAATGGAGGGGATAGAGACTGAAACTCCATCAATAAATATAAAATCTATAACTTGGTAAGCCTAATTTGTTTCTGGCCATCCCCAATGAAATCAAGAACTTCATGACAGTGAGAGATGGAATAAGCCATGATTAGCAAGCACGTCAGTCATTTGGCTACTTTCTCCGTAGATGGGAGTAATAGTGCAATTCATCTGATCGAAGAGAATCGTAATATTATATCATTTGTTTCTTAGGTTCTAAGCAACAATGGTAGATGTGCAGACCCGGTTTTCGGCCAGTGCTGTAGATATGGACCTCAAAAAGCTGGGGCCTCAATTTTTTTTTTTTGGGGTAGTATGTAAGGGGTGTAGTAGTAAACAGGAGGCACAAAAAACAAATGTATCTAACATAAAAAAAATGATTAATGGAGTGAATTATACCTCAAAATTCTTAGAGACGGCCCTGTATATGTAATTTTGAAAACTTAGTTTCTAACCATAGATTCTTCAAATTCATTTGATGAGCCACCTCAATAACTCTCATAGCTCCACACAACTGAGCTTGATAAGAGGAGGAAGATTATAAGGGCTCAGCAAAGCAAAACATTATACTAGCATCATGATTTTTGAAAATGCTTCCACAAGAAGCAACAGTATATGGGTTGCCTTTAAAAGCTCCATCAATATTACGTTTTGTCCAGTTGTGCAAAGGGGTTCCAGATAATTTCTTTATTAGTAAAATATATGATAGAATTAGAATAGTTTATTATAGTATTGTTATCGGTCAAATACGTGTTAGTTATGATAATGGAAATGACTGACTTCCAATTTTTTTTTTTGAATTGCATGACCGACTTCCATTTGGTAAGCTTGTTATTGCACCTTGCCTAATTCATAGCAAACCACATGCAATTTACCAAATTGACCAAAGTTACAGTAATGACAATTCTGCACTGAGGAGACCAATTCACATCACAAATCTTCCACATGTCCTATGTAGAAGTGAATTGTAACACCAAGTTCAAACAATTAGCAAACCAACATTAAATCCCTCCCGCAAAATCACATTAAAAAATATATGAAATGAGGATTCCACATTTTCGTTGCACAAACTACACATGGAAGGGATAACACAACCTCTTATTGCGAGATTTTCATCTGTTGGGACTTTATTATGCACAAATATCCATACAAAAGGAGAATTATAACGGGGAATATTTGGACACCAAATAACTTTTCTCCGGTGCAAATCATGAAACTGTTGCATTTTGAATTGATGAGGATCTTTAAGCTGCAAGTCTCTTGTATCAGAGTGTTTTCATAATAGTTTAAATTGAGAGGGCTCAATACAGTGTTAATAATTTGATGAACAAGACTACAAAGATTGTTGAAAATAAATAAACTGACCGAGTTCAAGTGGTTAATGATTTTTTTTTTGGTGGTAACAATGATACGACAAATGCAAATAAGATGAAATTGCATGTTTTATTTCATCTTCATTGCTCACTAGTTTTTTAAAAGTTTAAATATAATTTCTGTCCATGCAAAATGTAGTTTTTTTTATTTGGATTGCGTAAGTTTTTTGCTTTAGATTTAGTCACTGTAAGATTTTTTTGTCGCAATGTCATTATAAGTTACAAAATTATTATTTTTAGTCTTTGATGGTATACACGATGTAATATAATTATGATATGTGGCGTCACTTCGTCCAATAAAAATGAATTTAGAAACTAAAAACAACATTTTTATTTTTTTAATTTGCAAGTAGTGAACCCAAAGAAAATAATTTGACTAAAACAAAAACACACTATATAGTTCTTGTTTCAAAAAAGAAAAAAGAAAAAATACATTATAGTTCTACGCTATGTTTGGTTCAATTGAAAGTAGAAGGAAAAGGAGAGAAAGGTCAAAGAAAAGAATATACCATTTTCCCTTGTTTGGCTGCATTCCATAAAGCAAAGGTAAGAAAATTTTAGCATGGGACCTGCACTAAAAAGCTTTCCACTCAATATTGAAGAGAAAATGAACGGAAGCCCGTTGATTTAAGCTCTATTCGATAAACCAAATAAACAGTAGTATAAGCTAAAAACTCTGTTTGGTAACAATTTTTAAAAAATATTTTATAGCTTATTTTACTAGCTTATAACTTATTTTTCAAATGTTATTTCAAGTAGTTTATGAGCTTATAACTTATACTAAAAGTTGTGAAAATTTTGAAAAGCATTTAAAAGTCATACATAACAATATGGTGTCTCATAGATCTCAAGATATAGTATTTAAGATAATTGGTTTTGTCATCTAAAAAGATAACAACACATTTTGTTGCATTATCTGTGTCTCACACACATGTGTGTGTATATATATATAAGTATATATATATATAAATTATAAAAAAAAATGTTTAACTTTGTTTATGTAGCATTTCATTTTTTATAAAGGGAAGACTTATTTCATTTAACAAGTACTTTGTCAAAAAAAAAAGGTATAGTATCTTTTTATCCTCACATTCTCTTTTTTTCACTTTTTACTCACCTTAATAGTTTAATTCCTTTAATATTATTTACTTTTACTTTTTTTCCATCCACTTTCTTTTGAAGATTTCTCTTCCCACCCTGCTTTTCTTTTTCACCCCCTGAGTTTCCATTTATATCCTTAAAAAAAATCGGTAAATGTGAACCGAACTTTTAAACAGTTGAAAACATATGTTTATACCCTTAAAAAAAATTCGATAAATAAAATCCGAATTTTTGGAAGTAAAATTAGAGGTAGAAATAGATTTTTGGGGGGTAAAAAAGAGATGTGAAGGGTGGGAAGAGAAATCTTCCTTTCTTTTATCACCTAAACAAACTCTTAAAACCTAACACGTGATATTTAATTTTTCTTAATCACATTGCCATGCTTTATTCCAAAGAGTGCCTATAAATTAACTCTTTTTTTTGGTACAAAAAGAGGGCATAGCCCAGCCTATAAATTAACTTTAAACACAAGGAGTAAGGAAATATGGATTTTCCCAACTACTCTTTGGTGTGTTACTTGTGGTGGTATGAACAACATGGCACAAACACAGCATAAAATACACCTCTTACCAAATTAGCAAAAACCTTTTTATTTGTTTATACTTATATATTTTGAATATGTTTCTTTCAACATGATTAACAAAAGAATAAATTGAAATCTTGAATATTTTAGAAATGATGGTCCCGCTGATAAACTAATCTTTGATAACAATTTTTTTCCCGTGGCACTGTATAACGGCAATTACATGTTTCTATAAAAAAAATATTTGCAAGTTATTCTTGTTATTGTTTAAGCAATTAAAAATACCAGTACTATTATTTAATAGTATCTATATTATATATAAATGAGACCTTACTCATGAGAATGTGACACATGGCATTTGACAATACAATTATTTATTGGATTAATTTTTAGTTAATATTTTATAACGTTATATTTTTAATCTATATTATATATAAATGAGACCTTACTCATGAGAATGTGACACGTGGCATTTGACAATACAATTATTTATTGCATTAATTTTTAGTTAATATTTTATAACGTTATATTTTTAATTAAATACTAACATAAATAATATTTATATTATTTATTTCAAAATGTTACATTTTAATTAATTATTGATAACGTTACTTTTTATATTAAATATTTTTTATATTTATTTGAACGTTACATAACAATTTTGTCGGTTACATATATATTTTTGTTTTTATATTAATGTTAAGTTGTAACGAATATTTTGTCATAAAATCGTATTTATTTTTTGTGTTTCTAAAGTTATATATAAATACAAATCATTTTGCCACAAAAACT
The DNA here is from genome assembly GCA_030408175.1 of Trifolium repens. Lineage (NCBI taxonomy): Eukaryota > Viridiplantae > Streptophyta > Magnoliopsida > Fabales > Fabaceae > Trifolium > Trifolium repens. The sequence continues at coordinate 53,658,865 of CP125844.1, read as the reverse complement.
CACAAAGTTTCAAAATCATTTTTGTCTACTTCAATTATCGCTAAACATGGCTCCAAAAATTAACCAAATTTCCTAAATCAACCAAAGCAGTGAAAGTTTGAATATTGTTGTTCGTGTAATTCGAATGTGGTTGGTTAGTGATGTGTCAAGCAACAATGGACCATTTTCTTTGGATATGATACTAATGGATATCTATATTATAAACAAACGCAACATTACTCATGAGAACGTGACACGTGTCATTTTACATTACAATTATTTATTGCATTAATTTTTAGTTAATATTTTATAACGTTATATTTTTAATTAAATACTAACATAAATAATATTTTATATTTTTTTTCAAAATGTTACATTTTAATTAATTATTGATAACGTTACTTTTTATATTAAATATTTTTTATATTTATTTGAACGTTACATAACAGTTTTGTCGGTTACATATTTTTTTTTATATTAATGTTAAGTTGTAACGGATATTTTGTCATAAAATCATATTTACTTTTTGTCTTTCTAAAGTTATCTATAAATACAAATCATTTTGCCACAAAAACTCACAAAGTTCCGAAATCATTTTTGCCTACTTCAATTATCGCTAAACATGGCTCCAAAAATTAACCTAATTTGTGAAATCAACCAAAGCAGTGAAAGTTTGAATATTGTTGTTCGTGTAATTCGGATGTGGTTGGTTAGTGATGTGTCAAGCAACAATGGACCATTTTCTTTGGATATGATACTAATGGATTCAACTGTAAGAAATTTTCTGTAAGTTTAACTTTTATTTACACTAATTCTTGATTTTTTTTATGTATTATATTAATATATTGTCTTATTGTTAAGGGAAACAAAATACAAGGTACAGTGCGTCGCACTCTAATTTATAAGTTTGAAAAAGACTTTAAGGAAGGTAATGTTTACTCGATTACAAATTTTGGAGTTGTTGCAAAGAGTGGATCATACCGTGTTACTAGGCACGAGTATAAATTAAATTTTCAATTCCACACGAAGGTAAAACTTTGCAACTCGAAAAAAGTTTCTTCCGATATATATATGATTGAAAGTCTGATTCCAGCATTTTCACTTGATTATGATACAAATTATCTTTATGGTAAGAAATATTAGTATGTTATGTATTATTTTTTGTTTTTGTCATTATCACATTGTAAATATGTGGTATCAATAATCGTGTGTATAATCATATTTTGTAGATATTATGGGAAAGCTAATCGGCGTTGGAATTCAAAAGGAGTATGAAAGCGATGGTTTGAAGACCAAAATGGTTGCAATTCAGTTGAACTATGATGGGTTAATATCACATATTTTGCATTTCAATCTATGACAAAATATTTCAATGCTTTAAAAAATTCTTTATGTATTATTTACACATATTCAAGTTTAAAGTTACCATTTTTGGTCCATATGTTGATGAGTTGAATGCATTTGTTGCGGTAGGCAAAACTGAAAACACAATAGTCGTTGTGTTAATGGCTAAAATTAAGATATGCTAAGGTATTCATGTATTTTGATAAAGTTATATAAAGTTATCGCTTTTTTTCATTGCAAATGTAAACTCATAAACTGTTAAAAATGTGTTTCTTTTATAGGATATGCAACAATTCAAAATTCTTTTAATTCAACTAGGTTGTTGTTTAATGATTTGAAGAAAAGGTATGCATAACAACTTTTGTGTTTATTTTGCTTATTTATTTATACGTTGTATTTTATAATTTATGTTGAAGCTATTAATATGGATTATAGGATGCTGGAAAAAAATGATTCTCCGTCCCCTGATATTTGTTTGATCCATGGTTCTAATGGATTGAGCGAAGAAGAAGATTTTCTCAAAGTCGCGCCAATGATAACAATTGAGGGGTTGAAAGAAAGTCGTGGGGTTAGTTTTTTTGCTTAACAAAATAATTTTTTATATTCACTTAAGGTACATGTAGAAATCATATATATTATTAATCGTATAAAACTTAATCATTATTTATTTCCTAAAATCCAGCAATTATCTTACATTGTCTTGGGAACAATCAAAGGCTTGCTTGATACACATGGGTGGTGGTACACTGCATGTGAGTGTAACAAAAAAGTTATTCTTGATGAGGGCATGTACTATTGTTTTAAATGTAATAAACATGTGGCCCATGTTAGCGAAAGGTAACATATAAAAAGTGTATTCATTTTATTTTTCAAACACGTAAAATTATAAGTGTAATGTTTGTTTTTTACTATTATTTAGGTACAAATCAATGTCTCTGTAATTAATTCAACCGACTTTGCCACATTCGTCATTTTTGACCGTGAAGCAACAAAATTGTTCAAAAAAAAAAGTGTTTCAAATGATTGAGAGTTTTGCGGTAACGTATTTGAATTAGTCGTAGTGATGCAAAAAAAATTATATATGTTGTATTATCAATCTTAATGTAATAATTGTATTTATATAGGAAAAATCGTCTGAAGTCCTACCTAAAGACATTTCTAGGTTGATTGATTCTACATTTTTGTTCAAGGTTGAGTCTAACCTCAATAGTGACACTAGATTTTTATAACATTTCTTATTCTCTCTAAACCGTGTCTGACACATGTATTTTTTCATTTAATTATTTATTGTATTAGTTTTTATTTAATATTTTATGACGTTACATTTTTAATTAAATATTAAAATAAATAATATTTATATTATTATTTTAATACGTTACATTTTATATTAAATACTAAAATAAAAAATATTTACATTATTATGTTACAAATCAATGTAATTTCATAGGTTATACGCAAATAAAATCAATATATTAAACGTTTCTATATATTTTTTAATGCTCATAAACATATTTCGGTTACATGTAATTTTCAATTATTATAATAAATATTTTTTATATCTATTTGAACGTTACATAACAATTTCGTCAGTTACATACAAATTATAATTAATTAAATAAATATTTTGTTATATTAAAGTTGTATCTGATATTTGTTTTTTTTTATTTCTTAAATTGTATTTATTTAAGGTAATTATATTATTGTTTCTATAAATTTTTTGGGTTGATTGCATCTAAATTTTGCAAAGATATGGGTCAAAGAGACAGCAATATGGCGGATGAAAGATGAAAAAGATGTTATGAGAAGAGGAAGAAGAAATTAGCGATTTTGATAATTTTTATTTAGATTTAGTCCTTCAATTTAAATAATCAGTTGAACTGGTGGTCAATAGCCATGTCACTATGTGACACGCGTGTCTATGATTGCTACCTTCAATTTTTTAATGATGACTAACGTCAGAGACCAAAATCAAATTAAACAATTTCAATCTTTCAATGACTATTTCCTACAAAAAAAAATACATAGACGAAAACTTAAAAAACGCAAACTTATAGGGAAGAACTGCCTATTTAAGCCTAAAATGTTTGACAAATTTTATGTTATACTAAAATGTTATCATATTTTTTTAATCGATCAGTTTATTCTAAATAAAATTGTGGGTAATAGATGCGAATATGAGTACTTTGATACCTCAAAAGTTCATGTACATATACGAGTGTAAATATTGTTACCCACACATGTGTGAGTTATAACACAAACTTATTTAAAATTGAAAGGAACAAACTCTATAAAAATACCTATTTTGTGACAAAAAATGATCAGAATAACAAAAACATTGAAATTCAGTTCATAAGTTAACTTTCATTTTTTATTCTTCTTTAATTGTTGGACAAAATTAGAGTTATCAAAACGGATTATCCGGCATTCAATGGGCTCACCCAGTTGGGCTACGAGACCTATCGGACCGGGCCAACAAATCTATTTTTAAATACGGGTTTTTTCGAGGAATGCTAAAAAACTCTAAAAATATTTTTGCTAATATTTTAAGGCCCAAACCCTATATTTATTTATGCTCGGCGGACCAGTGCATACGGGCTAACTCATTTTGACAACGTCAGAGCTGTTAAAACGGGCGAGCCAAAAAACCCATATTTAAATTCAGACCTTTTCAGGTTGGGGTAAACCCTTAACAAATCTGGGTTAATATTTTAAGTTCTAATCCCTAAATTTATTCCGGATTTACAGGCTGGTCCATATGAGCTAGCCCATTTTGATAGCTCTAAAACTGTATCTCGAAAAGAGTTAATGTCGTTAATGTTTTAACATGACAATAAAAAAAACATCAAAACAACAAAAATACTAAAACATTCACTACCATCTTAGAAACATTATATTCAAACATTTAAAAATAAATAAAAACTATTACTTACTTATGACTGAAAAACAGATAACATAAATAACTAGATTACAAAGAGATAGAACTATGTAAAAGTTAACAATTTGCGAACTGATCCAATGACCACAATAATTTTATGTTCCATAAAATATATCAACTTTTATTTTTAGTCCTTCTATAAATTTCCTTTGAACTTTGGTTCCACTAAATGTTATGTTTTAAATTTTAATCCGTTCTTTTTTTTTATCGAGTTCATATTGCATGCTCAAAGCGACTTTAAATGAATCTAAAGAGTTGTTTTTTTCTCAAGAATGACAAGTGGACTCATATACAATAGGTCTCCGCAAAAAATAAACACATACATTAGTAATTATCAGCAATAATGAACGGGTATGGGTACTTTAGTACCCACCTCTCCCCCATACTCGCATATTATATATATATATATATATATATATATATATACATTTTTTATTTATATTATTATATAAAAATATAAGTATATCAATTTTTAAAAATATAACACTACTAAACTCTTACAAATTTGCAATTAAAAAATGTGTATTTAGAACATAATGAATATATCAACAAAGATATATATGAAAATTAGTATGATTAATAATAATTTTTTCTATAATTTTCAAAAGTCAACATTAATTTTTTTTACTAAAAAATTAATAATATTAAAACGATATCTTATTTTTTAATTGATCAATTTATTCTTAATAAAGTTAAAGGTAATGAGTGCGAGTATGGGTACTCTGATACTCAATGGTACGTGTATGATATACGAGTAAAAATATTGTTATGCACGCGGATATGAGTCAGGATCTATGAAACATGTACACTCCTCAGATTAGTTGTGTTCTGTGTCGGACACCAACACTTATGACTACATTTAATTATATTTTTTTTTCAAATTATAATTGATGTTAATGTGTTAGTATCTGTGTCGTGTCTAAGATCCATATGTATATTCGTGCTTCAAAGATATAATATATACATATATTTAGAACCGAAAAAAATGTTAATTATTCGTGCTTGGCACGGGATGCATTCTAGTTGTTATTTATAGCGAGCACACCTCATCTTGAAAGTCCCAACCCAATATGTGTTATAATTTAAGAGGAAAAAAATTACTTGAATTTGGTCACACTTACATAAAAATACGTTTTATTTAATTATTTGAAAAATAAACATTATTTAATTATGTTCTCTTTCGACTTTTCTTCAATCACAAGAGTTTCTCTAGAATAAAAGAAGCACATAGATGCGTTGCAGAGATAGTGAAACTAGTGCAAATAGATTGATGACACGAATGATGTGGTCGCAAATTAGGGTGGACGAGTAGGAACATGGGACGACGGCCAATTTAAGCGATTGCATCAACTATATAAATAGACATGAGTTGTGACAAAGACAATTTGAAGTGTAACGTGAGGGCCAAGAGGGGAACCACCACACTACACTTCAATATCATGTAAGCGGATTGTAATATCAAACAACCACCTTTTTTGACTCAAGCATCAATTATGTGATATTCTTACGACAAAACCACCACCATTGCCACACAAAAGCTCCTCCACATGCTCCAACGGCGACAACAAATATTTGTCGTAAGAGGACATACAAGAGAGAGCGAAAGAATGCATTTTTTTTATGAGTAAGCTGCAATTTAAAACTCACTCATATTAATGATTGTAGTCCACATTAAATCACATATTTAACAACTCTTATCATAAATATATTAAGAGAATAAGCTTTTCAACTGTTTGATTGTATTAGGTTTGAGTTGATAATCAATCTTGTGATCTTTGTGAAACATCACCCCACCAATGGCGACAACATGGACCTGCCATGAGAGGAAATACAAAAGAGAGTGAAATAATGTATTTTATTCGACAAGTAAACCACAATATAAAATCCAATCACTAATAACCTTAGGCCACAATAAACCACGTAATTGAATCTTTTAAATTATAATTCACCCAAACGTTAGCAACTCTTATTCACTAATCAATCACACAAACAAATTATTATTTGACTTTATGATTCTAACATACAAACTCTTATATTCACTAATCTGAGCAATTTTAACATTCGAACGTTCAATTTCAGAAACTCTTATTCACTAATCCAAACAACGAATATTAACCGGACACAAAACTTATCAACTATACAATTCTAACAAATTTAAGCTAACAAAATGATCAACACTCACGACTTGAACTAGACTACTTTCGTAAACCATTAATTGCCATCCACATAAAAGACTTTAGTTGACTACCAAATATGATTAGGTAAAACTACTCAAAAAAATACAATGATTCCTTCCTATTTGGACTCCAAATTGTCATAAAAAAACATAAAAATAAATATTCTTACCTAACTAATTTCCATAAACAATAAAAAATACAACAAAAAGTGAACACCATTACCATGTTTTACTGCTCTGTTATTCCCAAAATCGATACTCTCTTTCAAAAGCATCTCTCTCTCTATATAGCGAACCCTAACAAACGCGTTTCGTATTCAATTCAACAAACTTCAGATCAGAGAAAAAGAAGAAGAAGATGGCACCAATCTTCAATTCTCTTCCTTTTTACGCAATTTCCATAACCCTAACCCTAACCCTAGTTCAATTCGCACATGCTAATTCTGAAGGAGATGCTCTTTACACACTCAAACGAAGTCTCACTGATCCTGATAACGTTCTTCAGAGCTGGGATCCAACCTTAGTTAGTCCCTGTACTTGGTTCCATGTTACATGTAACCAAGATAATCGTGTTACTCGAGTGTATAATCTCTTTCACAAGCTTTTACTTATGTGTTTGATTTTGATTCGTTGTTTTTGTGTAGTGAATAATTGATTCTAGTAACTTTAAATTTAAGAAAAAAGTATTGATTATTTAGTTTTGGATTGTTGTGTTTGATTGCTAGTATAATTGATTGGGACTTTGTGTTTTTGGGTTTTGAGGGGAAATTGTGCTGAATTTTGTTTGTGACTTGTTTGGTCTTTTTTGATTATTATTGTTTGTTTAATTATTCGTGAGTTAAAGTTGAGTTTGTTGCTATTTTTAGAGTTGAATAGTTATAATTTGGGAGTTATGTTAGTGATCAGTGAAAATTGATTAATGAGTTTTCTATGTGTTTGTGATAATGATTTTGCTAAATTTGTCATTTGCTTTTGGAAATTGAGGATTTTAGATGTTTGAGATTGACTCATTTCATGCTGGTATTTATTTGTTTCTAACGAAACAAACAACACACTTCGCTCCACAATGATTTGATGTAATTATTTGCTATTGGATTTTTTTTTTTAATTTATAAATACGCTTCCACCCCCTGTTTAATGCTTGTGTTTTCCGTGTTATCAACCATATCGTTCTCCATGTTATCAACCATATCGGTATTTTATGGGAAGCTTTAATGTAATCTACTTAAAATGATGCCTTTGTTTGTATTCTATTTTATCGCATTAGATAGTATCTTTTGCCGATTATTTGGTTTTCTGCTCAGAGATTATACTTGCTCATATATTTGTTAATGATGTAGTGCAACTTAAATGCACTGGATCAACTAAAGCAATTCATAATATAACATCTTATGATACTTCTACAGGGATCTTGGTAATTCTAACCTATCTGGACATTTGGTACCTGAACTCGGGAAGCTAGAGCATCTGCAGTATCTGTATGTTATCTAATTTTATTCTTAGTTTTCCAAGCTGATATTCTTAGTCCAAGTCTGTTGAATGTGATTTTAGTATCACCAAAATATTGCGGTTCTCCTGTTATTGTAGATTGTTTCATATATGGTGGTGTTAACCGTGGTTTTCCTTTTGTTGGATGTAGTGAGCTGTACAAAAACAACATTCAAGGAACTATTCCTGCAGAGCTTGGAAACCTCAAGAGTCTAGTTAGCTTGGACTTGTATAACAACAACATATCAGGAACCGTCCCACCTTCATTGGGGAAATTGAAGAATCTTGTCTTTTTGTAAGTCTGGTTGATATAGTTCAGTGTTGCATTCTAGAGTAAGTCTGGTTAATATAGTTCAGCGTTGCGCTCTATAGGCAGGGAAGGACTGTGGGATGTCATTTGTTTTCCTGTTCCCTTCACATCAGTTGCTCACAAGGCTTTAAATGTTGCAGGAGAAATTCAGGAACCTGTGATTTACAACTTGCTGTGGACTTAACTTTTTTAAGCAGTGTTTTTATCTAAAGTTCTGGCATTTACAGTTATGGGTTTAGAACACGGTGTTTAGATTATGAGCTTTAGGGCATATGTTTGGTATTAAGACACCTAAATAATGAGAAAATTTAGTTATGGGTTCAAATTTTAGAATCAGTCTCTATCAGAGGTTGTCTACAATAGATCCACAATGGTTTCAACTCTTTCTTGGACCCTTCCATGGTGGGACCTTTATAGAACTCTCACTTCATTATAGATACTTGCTAACTTAATCAAAATTTAGAGGTTCAACTGTAGTTTGATCGCTGATATCATTGTTGCCTTGTAAAAAAGCACAAAGACCAAGTGTGAGGCCATATAAAAACCTTATACTCATTTTAGGTGTTCAATTCTTTTACCTAACTTTTATCCCTTAAAGACTTTGTAATTTATATAACCAAATGCGTGCTCCTATTAATTCTGTTTGGAAGTGTTTGAAGCTGTTGGTCTTTAGTCTGTGGCATAACTTACCAAGTTACCACATTGCTCACTGATGAAGCTTTTTATCATTATTATTTTTGCCATAAATTATTCAGCATTTGCATGTTTCTCATAATTTTTTTTTGCAGACGACTTAATGACAATCGACTAACTGGCCCAATCCCCAGGGAACTTGTTGCTATTTCAAGCCTTAAAGTAGTGTAAGTAACATTTGTAATTACATGTTGATACACTTACGGGAATATGTGTGCTGTCTAAGACCCTAAACATTCACTTTATCTGCAGGGATGTCTCCAACAATGACTTATGTGGTACTATTCCTACCTCTGGCCCATTCGAGCATATTCCATTGAATAAGTAAGTCCTAAAATTTTTTCTTGTATTTCTCATCTATTCTAACTTTTAGCATTCCACTTGTTTTCTATGTATCATTTTCTTGTTGGTTGTTCCTCAACTCTCTTTTTCTTCTCTCTTGCACCTGTTTTTCAATGTCAGTTTCTTCCTTTATCGTTTTTCTTGCACCCTTTGTCTGCTACATGCTGCTTTATCTTTTACTCTGCCGCAATTTTAGTTGCTTAGTGACTGAGATCTAGTAGGTGTCTTGCTTTCAGGCTATATGCTTACTATTCTTGAAATCCAGTAAAACCGTGGTTATAGTATTTGATTCACAATGTGTGCAGTAGACTGTATACAATTACCATTGCTTAATGCCAATTGTGCAGCTTTTGATTTAATTAGACCGCAGCTTCTGCCACATGCTATGCTGTACTGTTGCAACTTGCATCACACTTGGTCAGATTGCATTTTATTGCTTGACACTGTTAGTCACGCAAAGTTGCTATTGCTGCGTTTTTGTTGTGCTTCGATTCTGAAATGTTTAAAACTTCACATTCTGTAATCTAACTAGAATATATTTCAGCTAGCTGGGTGTCTATTTTACTTCCTATTACTTATATTGAATTGTTTTGTTTCATTATTGTAGCTTCGAGAATAACCCTCGTTTGGAAGGCCCAGAGTTGTTGGGACTCGTAAGTTACGACACAAACTGCTCATGAATCATGTGGTGCCGTAGGATCTCAATCTATGCTGAATTATGTGTGTATTCTAAAATTGAAATGTATTACGTCATAGTGTAATGGGGTGTGGTGTATATGAAAATTTACATACCAAAGAACATTGGAATTTGTAACAGTATTATGATCTTCTACCGAAGTCGTTGTCTTGAGTATCTATCTATTGATGTAAAATACTAGAAAAGAAAACAACTTGGTCACTGATAAAATATGTGACTCTGTTAGTAGTAATACTGTTTTGTTAGTTCCTATTGGAAGCTTTGTTATTATTTCTAATGGCAATGCAAGTGCTTAGAGTGTTTTACCACTAAGGATTGGTGGATACAAATGGATTCAAGTAATTAATAGGATAAGTCTCTTGTACTACTTATTAGCTGTTTAATGGCAATTATGAAACTAAGGATGCAATGAAAATGTTAAGTCATGAATATAGTTTTGGATTGCATGGAACACCATTTTATGATTTGTTGGAGTAAAGTTTTTTGAGAAGTGTTGGAGTAAAGTTAAAACGTAGTATATGTTTGGTAGCACGTTTATGGCCATTGCCCGCGACTTATAAATCCTTAGTATATGTTTGGCTTGAATTTCTCAATTCTCCATGCGGTGAGTGTATTTGTCTCCTGGAGAATGTAGGGATTTATAAGGATTTCAAATTAATAGGGTTTATTTTTGGTCAACTTTTACATATCTTTCGGTTGAACTCCAAATAATCAGACCCCTTTTTCTGAAGACGGATGTCTAATGCCATATTAACTAGGTTTTCTTTTGCATGCTTCAAAGTTCAAATGGCACCCAATTTGGAAATAGCTAATATATAATCTTTAGCTTGATTATAGTGTTGAATTATTATTTTCAAATTGATTAAAACATGGTCAAAAACATATCAATCAAGACACCAGTAGTTACTAACTAACACATTTTGTTCTAGCAACAAGATCTCACTGTTTATCACCTACCCGGCAACCACCATTTGTCATCACATGTTCTTTGTTTTGTTATTGTAGGAATTTCTTAACCTTTTTTTTTTGTGTGTTTCTGATAGTTTCCTCAGTAGCCTTATCTTTCTTGTGGGCCTTTTGGCTTTTTGATGCATGTACGTGACTGGGTTCTTCCAATTGGTTATTATTAATAGAGATTTATTTGTGTCACCCTACTAGTTATTTGCGCGTCTTACGTCTTTTCCATTTTACTCTTCAGTCACTTAAGTAACAGACGTTATAAAAATGAGAAAATTTTGAAAAATGCGTACCTAACAGATAATATGGTTCAATTCATCCTCTTGAGTAAAGAAAAAATAACACACTATTTCACTATTTCATTTGCTTATGAATTGATAAAAACTTTGACTACACATAGTAGATATTTTAGTCCCCACTCCTACCTGCTCCTCAGTTTTGATCTTTTGGGATCAATCAGTATCAAATTCAGTATTGCAACTTTCATATTTTCAGTATAGTTTGTGACTTAACAGATAACGTTATAAATTCTTTATATTTGGTTAATCTGTAAAAGAAAGTTCTCAAGGTGATGGAGTAAATTCATATTATTTATGGTCTTGTGCTATTTTAACACAAATTTGACATCAACTTGGACAACAAATTCAACAATTAACGTATTTTAAATATATGGTTAATCATTTGACCAAAAAAAATGTGGTTAATCATGTTCAAGAAATAGTTAATATATATATAAAAAGGTGCCATAACATAGTCTGTGTGGTGGATCTCTTGTTAAGTAAATTTGCTGGTTATTAAAGATGGATTGGGATGTGGTGCAATACTCTTACTGTAAAGTGAATCAATAAGCAGTCATTGTCAAATTGCAATTGTTATCAAATTATGGTTGTTCTATTGGTGTTTGTATGATCTTTTATGAGACTTGTCTTATTCAATTTAGTCATTTGTTACTTGTTGATGTAATGATGATTATTACCTCTCGCTTAATTTTAGTGTAATTTTTTATTTCATCTTAAACCCTCGCTGCTATATATTTTGTTTTTTTATATACAACTCACTAGTTATCAACCGAACATAATTAACGATAACTTTGAATATCAAAAACTACAATGTATTCAAATATAAACTGCGTTAATTATCTAATTTGTCTCAAAATATCAAAATTGTTTCTTCGTGGCTATATTTGTTATAAAAAGAGCCATCGGTACACATCACATGTTATGAATGCCATGCAATAGAATTATAGAATTATACTTTGTCTCGTTATATTAAGATATATATATTTACAATGCTAAAATCTAACATCAAATGTCAGGATGGCCGAGTGGTCTAAGGCGCCAGACTCAAGTTCTGGTCTTCGAGAGAGGGCGTGGGTTCAAATCCCACTTCTGACAGATTTTTTGATTAATTTTAATATTTCTCTTTTGGGCTTAAGACTTTGAAGCGGACTTTGGCAGAAGGTTTAATGAAGGCCCATATAAATCTTGTTTATATAATTATACAATTTTATTCTCTATTTCCAAAAAGATTTATACAATTTTGTTAGAAACTTCTTGATATATATTCCCTCCGGCCTTAATTATAAGCAAATATCACTTTTTAGATACATTGAATAACTAATGTATCTAGTTTAACTAATTACTTTTGAATTTAATAAAAAAATAAATACTTCCTTTTGAGATTATGCTGGGAGAAAGTTAGTATTCTTTGGGTGTGCCATTTTCTTTCATGATATGGGAAAAATATTTTAGGCCTGTTGGATAAAAAAATTCGGATAATTATATTTTACGGCGGTTGGACTTATAGTAGATAAGATATTTTATTGTGTACCTTTTGCTGTTTGATAAATTTAGTTATTGAATTCACTATTAATTTGGAAATGACATAAATTTTTTTTAGTTAATATTATATGGAAAATGTTAACTAGTGCCCCGGGGCACGAGACACTAGTTAAGGTAACCCAATATAGAAAAATTATATTGGAACTTGTGTAATCAATGTTAGTAAAATATAAAAAGTGTTATTTCCAATGCAAAAATTACCAATTATGTATCTTTAACTAGTGCCCCGAGGGCACTAGTTAGCATGATCCATATTATATTTTTGAAGTAAGGTTCAAAGATAAAATGATAGCTCAATTGGCGAACATTGCATTATATATGCAGGGGTCCGAGGTTCAAACCCCGGTCATTCCACTTATCCACCTTGAATTAACTATAAACTAGTGAAAATAAATTACCAAACAAATTTTTCTATATAATTTATAAGTTATAAGTTCGAACTTTAGCATTTCCAAAATTAAAAATACCTAGTTACCTGGTAGTACATGCATGTTGTCATTTTTTGGGGTGAATTACATGCCTTTTTTCTTTCTCACCAGATGTGGCTTGGGCATTAAGTGATTATGACAGGTTGGAAATGTGAAGCATTCCTAAGTATGTTGTGTGTGGATTATGGATTTCTTTATTGGCTGAACTTTGTAAAACTTGATTGATCCAAAAATATCATAACTTTTTTGATTAAAAACTATCTTATTTCAAAACAAGTGAAATGTAACGCTCAAGTGATTAATAAACTCTCATTATAGATAAACTGTTCAAAAAAAATCCAAGTTAAATCGTTGTCAATATTTTATTTATGCCTCACAGTTGTGTCTAAGAACATGTCTAATAGGAGTTTCATGACGTTGCATAAAGAATATATAAAAAATATGATTAAAATACCTTATTTAAGGTACCGTATCATCATTCTAATATTGTATTTTTTTTGTATATAAAATTAAATAATAAAGATTGGGAGATATAAAAGAAATATGGTGGGTGAGAAGAGAAATTTTCTTAAGCAATTTCCATCTTAACCATAATCACCTAGAGCAAGCTAAACAGGCCTCTATTCAAGCAGGCCCAATAGACTAATAGTATGTAAATACTAACCTTTTGAAGACAAGGATAAGGAGAGAACTCTTTTTTCGAGAATTTCTTTTGCCATTATATTTATTTTTTCGCGAGTCCTACAAATTTATCAAAATACCTCCGCAGCTACCTAAAAAGTAGATACACTCCAAAGACACTCTACCAGATTTTTTCATAACGTCTGCTACTTAAATAACAGACGACATTTACAAAAAACGGAAACGCGTAGTGCGCGCAAGAAATAGGTAGAGTGACAAAAGAAAATCTCCTCTTTTTCTTCTTCAATGAGTCCATTTTAATTTTAAGATACTAACACTTACATAGAGATAATTTGAAGAGATACATTTTTCTGTCTCAATAAGACTGACAATCTTATTTCACAAAATAGGGAAACATGGATTAATTTAGACCTTATTCTTAACCAAAACAGGTGGAAAAGTATTTAGGAAAAATATATTTAGTCTCGAACGAGCTATGAACTCCCTATTTTACACATACATGCAAAGTTTTTAATTTTATTTTCTTTAAATATTTTTTTTATTGATTTGTAGGGAACAAATTATCATCAAAATGAGCTTTTCTTGCATCCTAGATATTTTACTCAATGAAGCTCTTTTATTTGGTGGCCTGTGCAATTATATTACTCAATGAACTAGCTTCTTCTTTGGCAGCTTCCACTAACTCCTCCTGCAACACATACCATAAGATCACATTTTTGTCAAAAATAAGGTAACAAAATTAATATAATTTTATTCATCAAACAAAGGTAAAGAATAAATTTGTGGAAGAGTGTAAGGGCTAATTTGAAGTCATACTTGTGCAGCTATGAGTCTCAGAGTTGTTCTTTTGCTAGTCTCTTGCAACATTCCAGCCAATAAAACTTCATCCAATATAAAGTATGCCTGATAACATAAACATTAACTTTAACTTTTGATACAAGTCAGACAAAACTTTAAGGTATTAAACAAATTTTGGTCCGATATTTGGTACACAAAATGTTATTTGATATTTTTGACAATTTGTATTTGAGACAAAAAATTGTCATGTGATTTAATGAAGGACAAAAATTTCAATACTTGACTAGTTCCATGCCCTTCAATTTGTTCAGCCCCAGAAACAAATATAAAATAAAACACAGTATAATGAAAATTGTCATGTTCAATCTCTTATTTTTGAACTGATCAATGGCACTTGCGTATTGAATAAGTGTTAATCATATTAGCATATATCTATATAAATTGATCCTATAATCAAAGAGAAAATATAGTGAAATTGTTGAGTTGTTTTTACAAGCCACAATGAAGATCTTATTGCAATAAGTTAAAAACTATTTGCATAGTTTTGTCAAAACATAAGTTCTAACAAGTCCTTCCATATAGATATGATGTTTGTGAAGAGATGAATTACCTTATGGAAATTGAAGATTAAATCTAGCTCACAAACCTGATAAGCATAAGAGAAACAAATTCAGGCTAAATTTTTTGGAGACAATTTATCAAATACTTAAAAGAATTGAAAAAAAAAGTTCATGAAGATGATACTCACACTTCCAAAATAACGATCCAATGTCTCAACATAGTGATGAATAATGGAAAGGGTCTCCAATTCATTGTCTTCTTGATCATTGCAGATGCAAA
This sequence comes from Trifolium repens, assembly GCA_030408175.1. Lineage (NCBI taxonomy): Eukaryota > Viridiplantae > Streptophyta > Magnoliopsida > Fabales > Fabaceae > Trifolium > Trifolium repens. Next base: position 53,643,395 of record CP125844.1, on the reverse strand, counting down.
AGTAAAGGCTAGCATATCTAAACAAGAAATCAAAACCATGGGACTCCAATAATGTATTTTGTTAGACAAAAAAAAAGTGTTAACTACTATGACGCACTGACATAAACTCGGACACCAGACATGATACTGATACACAATGACACATAAACACCTATAACAATTTAATAGATTGAAGAAAATAAATATAACTATACATGTGTCAGTCAATGTCGTATAAGAATCTGTTTAATATGAAATATCGATGCTATATAGGCTAATTATAATCTTGACACACCTTTTATAAACAACTTTGAGTCCTCTCCACTCCACAAAGTTGCACAACTTTGGGCCTCGAGAGATAACTAGGCCACTTAACTCTCTAATTACCTAAAGATCAAGAAGAAAACATAACCAGAATTAGCTTAAGCAATAAAGTTAGCATACCATTAATCTGAGTAGAGGAAATAATTATACAAAATCATGTCATTAGGTAATATATTCAACTATTTATGAATACATAAATATTAACATCAAATATAATAATGTCAATAAGTATATGAAATACGTCTAGCATGTTAGGAAAAAAATGGTCTAATTTGTGCATGTGAAAACAATTACATTCTTCATTACTTGGGAAAAAAAGCATAACAAAAAAGTGTCCAACATGAAACAGGAAAATCATTGTAAATGTTAATGCAAATTTTGCTCATTTATTCACATAAGGGTTTTTTTACATTGAATTCACATATCTATGTAACTTTATCTGTTGTTTTCCAAAAGCCAACCATTTATAAAAAAAATACATGAAAAATTGAAAATGATTTTTTAGATAAATTAATAGAATGAAAAATACGGATCATACAAACGAGCACGCGAGTACCGGTCTAGCCCGCAAGTAATTATAAACAACTGCTACATTTGCGAACTTCAAATTCACTGCACGATGATATTTTGTGACCGTGCAAACAAACATTTGTGACAGTGCAAACAAACACATGAAATTCAATATATATTTTTCTTTATTGTTTGGTTTATCATATTTATTTATCTCATATATCACCAAAATCATTATTCATGTTAATTCTTGTGATTCTACATGCATTTTAAAATCGACCCTAAAAACAAAATGTACACTTTCGGCGACAAAGCAATACCTTCTCCATGTGATATTGAATCCAACAATTGATGCAATTACCACATGCATGATGATAAAATAAACATTTTATATATGAATTAGGGACAAATAGTACCTTGGATCTTTCCTTTTGAGAATATGGTGAATACCATTTTGTGAGCCTCACTTTTCCTTGTCGACTAATGAGAAGCACAAAGTGAATCTACAACAACAAAATAATCATTTTCTTAAATAAAATAAAACTAACAAAGTTCAAATTATAATAAACACATATATGATCTAGAAATAATATTTGAGTATCAAAATAAAACATCGTAAAGTGTCTCAATTTTGATGTTCAAATAATACAACGGAATATGATATACGACTATAAACAATTGGTATGATTTTTTTAGGCCAATATAAAAAATTGTGATTATGACTAAACTGAGGTTAGGTACATGTAAGAACCTAAATTTCAATTATTGTTGGGGATTTAAAGTGTTGAATTGAAATCTTAAAAAACAATGATAATGAGAAGGGAAAGCATTTACCATTTGATAATTATATTGATGGATCTAAGAGAAACTCTATGTGGATTGGTTTTTGCACTCTTCAGAAAGGGACAGTGGTATTCAACTTTTTGTTAAGGCAAAAAACAAGTGGTATTCCACTTTGTAATAATAAATATCAAATCTGTGTTCTGATCTATCAAATCCTAACACCTTATTCTCAAAATTGAGATGTTTTTATGAGTATTTGACTTTTTCTTTTTAAAAGAAGAATTCCAAATATTATTCATTATCTTTTAAAAAAAATCATTACACACACGTGTGTTTGTGTATTTAAATAAAAAACAAAATGTGGTATTGCTTTAACAAATATTGGTTGCTAGTTATAATATTATTTTCTATGATATCCTTCTAATCATATTAGGCACTTGTCAAATGTTGATCTTATGAGAATGGAAAATGCTTTTTTTTAAGAAAATTGAAAGAGAAGAATAGTAAGAATATATTTTCACCCTTGTTTACATCCACCACCATCTATGATTTTTAATAAAATAGGAAGTTATAGTTTTTTTTTAAGAAAAGAAACAAGTTATGTTGTTTTCTTGAAATTCGATCTTGTGTGGAATCTCCCGTAACATTTAGCACTATTGTTATCGTAAGTAGATAAAATTCATGAGAAATATATAAGATTAGTTTTGATATACTACCGGTGTAAACTTTTTTATGTTGTCATCTAAATACGAGTTATTTGCCTATATATATATATATATATATTGTATTAAAGAGGGCGGGATGCCCTAATCTTTGTGTGGGGCTTTAAGGGATCGAACAATTGTGATTGACCGACCACATAAAACATCTCTATACTATTAATGTTACAACGGCTACCTAACTGGTGAATTTGTCAAGAAGAGGGGTTTTTATGTCGCCTCTCCAAGCCCAATGTGTTTGGTGTTCGTCGGAGATTGAATCGGAGGCTCATTTATTCACAAAGTGCGACGTGTCGGTGGAGGTATGACTCAAAATTCACTTATGACTTGGAATAAGTACAGCGGTCTTGGGGAATATCTCCCATTCATTTGAGTCTTTTGTCGCACCGTTTAAAACTAAAAAAAGAAAGGACGGGCTGAATTTGATTTGGCAAATTGTAATCTAGAGTTTGTGGCTTGCGAGGAATTTTCTTATTTTTGAATGCAAAAAGATGAAGGTATATGACATTGTGGATGCAATCAAACATAAATCCCTTCAATGGTTTATTGCTTCAAAATATGTTGGGGGTATGTCTATCATACGAATGGGAAAAACTCCCTCTTCTTTGTCTACTTAGGTAGTAATCCTCCCCAAAATATTTCGTGGATACTAAGTGCATATGGGGTAGATAGTTTCATCCTTTTTGGTAGTGGTTTCTTGGGTGTATTTTAGAGCCTAAGATCTGTTTTGGATATATTTTGGGTTGAGTACTACCTATACTTTTTCTAATAGTAGGTCTAGTACTACTTGTACTTCTTTTCACTTTCACTAATTATATATAAATATATACTTTTGCAGTTAATAAAAAAAAATCTCTATACCACTAGCATATGAATTAATTCTTAAATATGTTGAGTCTTTTTTTTTTTTTTTTATAGCAAATATAACGAGTTTTTACTAACATATGTTTTTGTTTGATAATAGAGTGAGTTTATATGATTGGGTACTTTTATGTTTTTAGTTTAGTCCTTTTAAATTTGTTATATATTTTCTTAGTAACTCTTATTTTTACAAGTTATGCTAATGCAATCAACCTCCTTTTTTTTTTTTGACTCAATCAACCTCCTTTTATTATTCTCTCTTATCATTGGTAATCTCTATTGTTACCAGTTCTTAGAACATTTGTCAAGAAACCAATAATTAGACATTTTGTGTTAAACTTTAAAAATAACTCTTTTTAAATTTTTAAAAAATTGAATTCACAAATTTCATTCAAACATTTTTATGTATACATAATTCCTTAATGAATATCCTTATGTTAAATGTCGGCCAGGCTGTTCCATTTTGCTATCCTACGTACCCATGACATCTGCCAATGTAGGCATAGCAAATACATCTTGAACAACCATTGAGATATTATATAATTAACTCCTAATTATGCCAAGAAATGTGCACATTTAGTTTCCTTATCTAACATGAAATATTATGTCTCTTTTCTTTTTAGGTGAAGAAATATCATGTCTCTAATAATAATGAGCAAAAGAGAATTGAATCGGTCTCTAATATATAGTCTAAGAGAAATGATATTTGTACATCCAAAAAGTGGACAACTTTGGACAACTCTCTCTCTTACTCTCATTATATTCTTACTCTCTCACTTTATTTTTTTATTGTAAAAGAAAAAAAAGAATTGTCCCAAAAGCTGTCAACTTTTGGCTGTACAAATAACACCACTCATAGTCTAATTGTCTTGTCTCTAAGTTAGATACTATTTGTCTCCGTCGAAATTGACCATATGTTTCGGGTTATATAGACATTAGTTAGAGATAGATTTGAAATTTTACCTATAACCATTTTTTTAATTAAAAATGTTTTGCTCTATTTTAGGTCTTCTCCAAAATCAAAATCAACCATGTGAGTTTACACTAGATTTATTTCAATAGACAAATTATTGCACTATATAATATAAAAGTGCATATAAAAGTTAGTTTACACTGGATTTATTTGTGGAACACTTAGTTATGTTTAAATTTTAGTTTTAGGTTGTTGTGTCATGTCCAGTGTGGTGTAAAATGTTCATTCTTTTGGTAGTTTATATTTGAATATGAAGGTACATATATAGTAAAATATTGTATATAGTAAGGTGGTCGGGGTTTCTTGGGCCTTAAGTAAGTGGTCAGGTTCGATCAATGATTTTTTGTATGGAAAAAATTCAGCTGAAAAAAAAAAATTCACATTATATATCATACAAATTCCGTGATAGAGAATAGTCACCATTAAATGATAATAAAAATTTCATACGTATGTAAATTTGACCAACTAATCCCAACTCATATATCAAATGATTTAAGATTGATCCTCATAATTGAAGTGCATATCATATTTTGTGTTTGCGTCTTTGACTTAAAATATCTGGTCTTAGTTTTGAGTGTGGTTTGGTGTTTGTTTTGGTTTTGTCTTAAAGGTTGGGTTGGGTTGTGACTTGTAATTGTTTTTATTCTCTTGGCATATCTTGTGCCTTGGTAGTTTGTTTAATGTATTATCATCCTACAATTTGTTTAATGTATTTATTTGTTTTATTAAAAAAATAATTTATGTCGTTAATCAATCATAAGTTCATAACCATCAAATTGTTAAAATATTCGTTTTTTTCCTTCCAAAGTCACACAATTATAATGTATGCCATTGTAATTATTTTACACATGCATAAAATCGAACACTTAATTAGTTTATAATCAGATGCTAAAAGTCTCCAAATTTTTATTTTTATAATAGAAGTATATTTTTTTTCTTTTCAATTCATATATATGATTTTTTCAAATTAATTAGTTTAGTATATCTGTCAATTTAACTTTTAAATTGATTAAATTTAATCAACTTAGTTTTTGGATATTTCTAAGTTTTTTAATTTACACATGCATAAAATTGAACACTTAATTTCAATTCATATACATCATTTTTTTTCTAGACTTATCTTGCTGAATCATATCTGTCAATTTATCTGTTAAATTGATTAAATTTGCAACGAAATGTTATCAAAGGTGTACTTAAATATATCAATTTTTTCACAAAAAAAAAAGAAATAAAATAAAAAATAGGCATGTCAATTTTGATCAACTAATCCTAACTCATATGTGTGTCAGTGTATGATTGAGAAGTTCTTAATTAGTTAGAAGCCCTAGACAAATACCTAATCATCCTAAATATTGTTTTTTGTTGAAGATATTTTGACCTTTTTTTTTTTTGAAAGGAAGATTTTGAGGTTGTCTATTCGTATTGGATATTTAATTGAAACATAATAAACACAAATTATAGTTTTTCTTAATCTTAAAACATCCTTATAATTTTTTTGATTTTTTTTTTAATCTGTAAAAGTATTACACATTGTTATAAATATTTGTAAATATTACTTCTTATTAAAGAAATGTTTTATTTTAACAGGTTAAGATAATTGGTTTAAGATTTTTTTTTTAGAGAGGTTGGTAATGGGGAGGAGTCTTTGTTTTGCGATGAAAATTTGGTTGGGAGAAGAAGTTATTTTGAGGGAACATTTTCCTCGATTAGTAGGTTTACCTTTGGAGCTAGGAATGGCGGTGGGTGAGATGTGTCCCAGGAGTGGGGGCGTGGGAGGGGGTGGTGGACATGGAGAAGACATTAGTTTGCTTGGGAGAAGAAATTGTTAGTTGATTATTGTAATTTGTTACATAATATTGTTTTTTTGTTTTACCTCTATATTATCTCCACCTTGTGTCAATGTAAAATGTTCTTGATCTTAATATATCTGGGTTATAATTTTGGTTTTTTTTTTTAAAAAATAATTACTATATTTTTCTTTCGAAATTATGTTTTATACAATTGAGCAAACACAACAATATGTAATCATGAAATCTTGCATTGTATGTATCATAATATGACACATCATTTGTAAAGGATGGAGGATAACGTGACACATTGACACATAAAATATGTTACTACATGAAATCTACCATACATGAGTATCAAACATACTGCCTAAATGTTCCTACACTATTAGGGGAATGTTACCAAATGTTTTTATTTTTTATCATGGAATAGACCAAAGTACTTTTAGCAGGTAGTTACATTTAGGGATCAAAATAAGGGCCGAGGTTGGCTTTGTATAGTCTAAATTTGTTATGTTAAAAAATTCACATTGTTTCTCGTGCACCTTCTAAAATTTTAAAAATATTGCGTTTGAGTTCTGTAATTTTGAGGTTTTAAGATCTAAAATTTAAATCAGGTCATGTTAAAGGAGTCTTGGTTGGTAATCTTTTTTTATTGGTCTTTGGGAAGACATTCTCTTTTTCTTGAGAACAGTTTGCTCCGTTGAAGTCTATAAATTGAAGCTATTTTCTTTCATTCTGTCAGTCACCCACCTCTCCTTTTTCAATTATCTTCCTGTCGATTATTTTCTAAATATTGTGGTTAAATGACCGCATATAGTTCGTCCTTAATTAGTCACAACGTTCTTATTATTGGTGTTTAATGCTAATCGAAAATATTATGCTGATTAACAAAGAACTGTTGGACAATTAAAAAAGAATAACCAAGTTTCTAACAGAATGAATTGAGACACGTTAAAACAGAAGGTATCTACTGAAACAAATACTATTTGTCATGACAGAACTATTACCCCAATGTGATGGATTGAGGGTTTCATCTTTGAAGGGAGGGGGAAGAAGGGGCAGAGAGAAAGTAAAAATAATAAAGAAGGGATCTAATAAAAATATGGGAGGGAGAGTGCAAACAACTAAGCGCGGAAATATTTTCGGAAAGAGGGAACCTAAATTGGAGTTTTTACTTAGCCACAATTTAACCGTGGTGAATAAAAAATTATAGTTGTGGCTAAATTATCGTGGCTAATCAAATATTTTTGTGTAGTATACAAGAAACTAAGTCAACTCCCGAAGCATAACTCCAAAGAGTAGAGAAGAAGATCCATTTAGAGGGAATATCCAGAAAGCAGCCAAGACCATGATCAACAAAAACAGATAAACCGGATCAATGAAAACCTATTCGATCATGCGGGCACGCGCGCACACAAACATAATTGACAAGTAATTTATTTCTCCCTTAAAATTGAAACTCACGAACACAATTGTTTGGTCCTAAATTTAAACCCAAATAAAAATATCTAGTCTAACAATATTGACATTATCAATTAAATCAGATTTTATAGACAATTAAATTCTTTAATTTATTTTAATTTTTTTGACAAACTTTTTTTTCGGCAAGTAGCCTACTAGCTTAGGTGTCAAGGTTCAATCATCAACCCATACATACTATGACAATATCCCCATAACAAATTGAGCTTCGTTCGTGAGATAAATTTTACTATTTTTTAGGTCAAATAGTTTAATAACTAAAATTTTACATTAAGATAAATTAATGGAGTAATCAAAATTTAAATTTTAACCTCTGTAAATAAAATGTGATGTGCCTTATCTTAAACGAACCAATATAGACAAAACTTTTTTACTTTATTACAGTATTAGAGAGAGATACATTACTATATGAATCAATATGTGAAAAAGTGTATGATAATTGACTTGTAACTACAAATAGTAATTAAATTAAATTTGTTCATGAGAATTGGTGAGACAGGTTACTAGAGTTATGAGTAACTGATGCATTGGAAGAAGGCCAAAAATGGCAAGTTAGATGGAATGAATAATTTCCCAACATTCAATGCTTTCTCACTGTCACCTTCCACAAACTCTCTTATCCACTCACTACGTTTCTGTCGGGCCAACGTTTCCATCACACTCCAAATACCCCAAAAAATCAAATAATTCAAACTATGTACAACTATAGTATAGTACACGGTAGATTAAATGTAAATAAGGTAACGTCAAAAAAGTAAATGTTTCGTAGCTTGTTAATAGTTGTTACCAATATTAGAAGGTGCCACATTCACAAGATAAGTGTAGAAAAAAAAAAAATAATAACCTTCATTTTTTTTAACAAGCCAAAATGAAATATATATATATATATATATATATATATATATATATATATATAATAAGAATAATAATAAACTTCATTACATTTATAAATTAAGAATAATAAATTTCATTATATTGATAAAAAAAATAAATAAAAAATATTTCCATTCGTTTTATTTTTGTCTCAAGAATGTTTAAGTGAGCTATGTCTTCAGAGGTTTATTAGGGTAAGACAAATATAAAAGCTCAAAAATAGTGATATAAAAATGTACTTATATTTCATCCAAAAAAAAACGTCGTTATGCTCACAAACGTGAGTTGAACATCTATATTCTTTTTATCTTATTTAGTATACAGTATACTAATCAAGATGCTATTAGTTGTGAAATTGGAACCATAGCAAAAAACAAAACAAAAAAGTATAAACCTAAAAAATGTTTGATGAGATATTTGTACGCACATCTGTGATGTCCCATAAGTCCTAGCTCAACTGGTAAAATATGTCGAAATTGTTAAGCCGGACATCATGATCCGGATTTGAACCCGATAGTTGAATTAACTGTATTTTAATTGTGTAAATTAATTTTGTTTTATCTATTTGACTAAATAACTCACATGAATTGGTCTGATAATAAAAAATTAAAACATTAATGTGTGTAAAAACTTCGACTTTAAATATATCTTGCTTTCAGATTAAATTGATGGTGAAAAAAAATAATATTGCTAGTGGATAGTAAAATTTGTGTCCTTAAATTATTCGGTCAATAACGAGACGTCAATCTCAACAAAATATATTATTGAACGATTGCGATATCCGACTATTCAACTATATTGATTATATTATTAAACATGATTTTAGTATATTATTACACAAATTATTTATGTCCAAAATACAGTATAATAAACTTATTTATGTCCAAAATACAGTATGATTTCTCTATTTTATTTACTCCGTACAATATTTAATTTTAGAGGAGTGCATGTGTCTTTGATTAAGGTGTCTCTGTTTTTGTGTTTGGACTTTGTAATTGGTCAGTGAGGTTACCTTATCAAAATCACCAAACCAAACTACGATGCACACACACGGACCCCATTACACCATACAAAAACAAAACAAGCCAGAAAAATTAAAAATAAAACAGCAACTTTATTTATTAATTAATCATAATATTGTACACACTGCTCATGATAAATGAACCACTAGTAACTCATTATACCAAGCTTGGGATGGCTGGATGAGATTAACCTAGTTTTATAACTTCAGTTACTCCTGAATTTCTGGGTTTTAAATTGTTTTCCTACCACTTGGCTATCTCTATTTCCCCCAATATTTTTAATTTTTTTTGAGAGAGACACTATTATAAATTATAAATTAACATAATACTAAGAGTTCGTTTAGGGTATTGAACAAATTTTGTACCGTACTGTTTGGTGGATAAAAAGTTACTCCATCCGTTCTAAAATATAACTAAAAGTTGGTTAACAAAAATGAATGTATTTGGTCCAAATTCCTAACCAAATACATCAAGTTTGTTTGACTCATTTTTTCTTACATTTTGGGACGGAGGGTGCATTTTGGTATTTTATATAATTTGTACCAAACATAAAAAGTTGCCACGTGGTTCAATGCTGGACAAACATTTCAGTTTTCGTCCTGTCATTTGACTCAAAGTTTGTCAAATACCAGAAACAGTTTTAAAATTAAACAAAGTAAAACTGAAAATTTCCTGTCCAATATTTTATTTTTTAGCCGATCAAACACATCCTAAGTTATGTAAAATAAAATATATTAATTATCATTTTAAGATCGTCGTAAAGAGATATTTGAACTCTTGATCCGTTTAGTTTGATAGAAAGAAAGTGAAAGGAAATAAAATATGAAAATCAATAAATGAACTTGAACATATAGTTAGTCTAAATTCATTCATTGATTTCCGTAGTTTTTTTTACTTTAAAGTTGATGTTATATGGTCAAATATTTGTCACTAATCTCCATACATAAGGTCAAATTTATATATTTTTTAAAAAGTTGTCAAAAAATATATGAATCGCTTTAAATTATTAAGTTTATTTATTATTTTTAAATATATTTCTAATTAATATTGGTATTAGGTATTGTAAGGGTTTTTATAATTGGTAAGGGCTCAAATAGTTAATCAACAATTCTCCACAACATTATAATAATTTTTACATTTTCTTAAAGAGAGATGTTATTTAGTATTAAGGATTTAAGAAAAGAAATGTAAGAATTAACACTTGTAAATATTTTAAAAGATAATGTTATTTTAATTTTATTTTTTAGTGAAAATTATGGGATAGTAAATGTAAATAAGAGGAAAAATTTGTTCTTGCAATTATTCTTTTTATATTTTATAAGAATAAGCTTTCCGTTTTCTTAAATTAGTGTCACTTTCAACTTTCAATTTAATTTTAATTATTTTTTCATTAATTGTATCATCCGATTAATATTATACGCATTACTTTTAAAATCCCGCTAATACTCTCAGAGAAAAAAGTAAATATAATTATCTCGTAAGTTCTTTAAAAACCTTCAAATCTTCTCCGTTTTTAATTGAAGCACCATCATCTCGCGCTAAATTTCTTGTATCACAAAACAAAAACATCAATAATTATTAATAAGAATAACAACAACAAAAAATACACAAAATAAACACGTCAAATACACTATTACTTTTATTAAAACACATATGTCAAAATTAATAACAATAAAAAAACAGTTTATAAATATAATAATATATATAATTTTAACTCCACCACCAATAATGAAAGACACCCACTTTGACATTCCAATTCACCAAAGAACATAGCACCAAAACAATATAATATAACCAAGACAATGCTCAACACCCTGTTGTGTTTTCTATGATATCTTCATGTCCCTTTTCTTCTTCTAACTCTCTCTCTTTCTTCTCACCTTCCTTCTTCTTCTCTTTCCCATCTCTATATCTTCCATCAAACTCTCCAAATTTGCCTCTTTATTGACCTTTGGTCTAAACCCACCAAGACCCATTTCTCTATTTCTTGTAAGATTCCTTTCATCATAAAAAAATCTAATCTTTTTTACTATTCAGTTCTTTTTTGTTAGTTGTTTTCTCAATACAATTCATGGGTTTTGTTTAATTTTTTGTTGTTTTTGTTGTTGTTCTTGTGTGCTTGTTTTATTATTACCATGATGTTTTTTTTTTCTCTCTTCAAGTTTTGATTTTTATTTTTCTCTTGGTTTAGTTGCTTGTTGATTAAGAGATGAATTTAATTTATTTGTCTTAGTTTGATATTGATTTTTTAGTGCTTGTTATTGGTTTGGTGTTCTTAGATTTCATAGAGTCCTTGTTTTGTTGAAACTTTTTATGTTTTGTTGTCAGTTACCATGTGTTTGATGATGGGTCTATGAGAGAATCCTTTTAGTTTTTTTTCTTTTCATTGAAGCTTGCTCTATATATGTTGTTTTTGTAATATTCATGTTTGGTTTGTGTGTGATTTAGATCTGTTTAATTATGATAGTTCTGCTTCTGATCTATTTAGTGTATTGGTTATTGATTCTTGTTTTTGGATATAAGTGAGTATTTTTTTATTTCATTTTATTTATTACTCAATTTTTAATTTTGTTGAATCTGTCTTGTTTTTGAGCCTGTATCTAATAGTGTTAGATGAGAAGAAAAAATTATGTGTTATTAAATATTTAGTGGCTAATGAATCTCAATTAAGATATTTGTGTATATTTGATGTTTTTTACGTTCACTTCATATAGAAAGTATTGCTTGATCTTTGCTCCGACTAATTTTTTCTTCGTTTTTTTGGATTTTGATAGGTGCAAAAGTCTATAAAAAGCTTGAGAGTTCATTGATTTGAGTTGGTGTTTAAAGCTAAAAGAGGTGAATTTGAAACCCAATTTATTGGTTGAAGCCGATTTTTGTGGTTATTGGGTCATCTTTAAGGGCGTTTTCCCGGAGAAAAGATGATGATGTTTGATGACATGGGGTTTTGTGGTGATTTGGATATGTTTTGTGGTACACTTGGGGAAGGGGATATTTCTGTGAGACAAACCGAGCCAGATTCGGTAGTTGAGGATGATTATAGTGATGAAGAAATGGATGTGGATGAGCTTGAACGAAGGATGTGGAGGGACAAAATGCGTCTCAAGCGATTGAAAGAGCAAACCAAGGCTAAAGAAGGAATTGACGCCGCAAAGGCAAGGCAGTCTCAGGAACAGGCAAGGAGGAAAAAGATGTCGAGAGCTCAAGATGGAATATTGAAGTACATGCTGAAAATGATGGAGGTTTGTAAGGCACAAGGATTTGTTTACGGGATTATTCCTGAGAAGGGAAAACCGGTGACTGGAGCATCTGACAATCTTCGTGAATGGTGGAAGGATAAGGTTCGGTTTGATAGGAATGGTCCGGCTGCCATATCCAAGTATCAAGCAGATAACGCGATTCCAGGGAAGAATGACGGATGCAATTCCATCGGTCCAACTCCTCACACCTTGCAAGAATTACAGGACACAACCTTAGGTTCTCTCTTATCTGCACTTATGCAGCACTGCGATCCTCCTCAGAGGCGTTTCCCATTAGAGAAGGGTAATCCTCCACCATGGTGGCCAACCGGTAACGAAGAGTGGTGGCCACAGATTGGTTTGCCTAAAGATCAAGGCCCTCCGCCTTACAAGAAACCTCATGATCTGAAAAAAGCATGGAAAGTCGGTGTTCTAACTGCGGTTATCAAGCATATGTCTCCTGATATAGCCAAGATTCGCAAGCTCGTGAGGCAGTCCAAATGCCTTCAAGATAAAATGACGGCCAAGGAAAGTGCAACATGGCTTGCTATCATCAACCAAGAGGAGGCCCTGGCTCGAGAGCTTTATCCCGATTATTGCCCCCCGTTATCCTCTAGTGGAGGTAGTGGTTCTACGGTCATCAATGATTGCAGCGAGTATGATGTTGATGGAGCTGAGGATGAGTCAAACTTTGACGTGGATGACCGAAAACCTGAGCATCTTCATCCATCCAATCTTGGGATGGACATAATGAGGGGAAGGTTTCCAGTTCAGCAACCTTCTCCAATCAAGGGCGAGGTTGAGGTTATCACAAGCTTGGATTTCATTCGGAAGAGGAAGATCTCTAGCGAATTTAACATGATGATGGATCAGAAAATCTACACATGTGAACATCCTCAATGTCCTTATAGTGAAATCCGCCTCGCCTTTCAAGACAGGTCTTCTAGGGACAATCATCAATTAAACTGTCCATACAGAAACAGTTCCGCAGGTTATGGTGGCCCTAACTTTCACGTTACCGAGGTTAAGCCCGTTATTTTCCCACAAAGCTTTGTTCAACCCAATCCTACAGCTCAGTCTGCTACTTTGGTTCCACCATCATTCGATTTAACCGGACTTGGAGTTTCGGAGGACGGCCAGAAAATGATCAGCGACCTAATGTCAGTCTATGATACCGATATTATAGCAAACAAGAATGCAAGTTCCACCAATTGTATATCTGTCGAACACCAAAACCTTTCTCAGCCGATCATTCAGCCACAACAACAGGAGAATTTCTTTACGAGTCAAGGCATGCCGATGGAAGCAAACTTTTTCACTCGTGAGGAAAACCAATTTGATCGGTTCAGGGCCGTAAACACTCCATTCGAAACCAACCACCACAACAACAACAACAACAATAATATCAATCTCATGTTTGGTTCTTCATGTGATTTAACATCCTTTGATTTTAAGGAGGATCTACAACTACAAGGAGGAGGAGTAGGAATGGATACACTTTACAAACAACCAGATGTTTCAATATGGTACAACTGAATATGAATAATGAAAAGTGAATGAAAATTTGTGTACCATTGGCTTTTTCTTTTTTTTTTATTGTGTCATTAAAAGGGATTGACACTATCTTAATTATCATGTGAAACTCCCTTGACTCAAAAATCAAAGGTAGTTTAGTTACTGCATTTTTCATCACATGTAATGGTTTAGGTTTATAGATATTATAATGCTTTGGCAGGTCTTGTTCTGGTATGGTGATATGTGGTAATAAATCATGTGGATGTTATGTTCCTATAATGTAACCAATCTTAGCCTTATTATATTGTTTGTTACTATATTTTGTGATATAAATAAGATTTTGTTATAAAGTCTTATAAATTCTACTTTGTTTCTACATAATTTTTTTATAGACAAATATTAGTGATTAATTTATTGGAGTAACGGCGACTTTCTTAATATTTTCTGTCGCAATACATACCATTTAGACGGATTTGGATTTACTGATGTTTAATAATGATGTAGTTTCATGTGGTAATCAATCGTGACCGTTGAATTAAGAAATCAGACGGTCAAAATCAGTTATAGTAGGGTGTTGTAACTGTAGGAAATCTGCTCTTTGACAAATTCACCATGATATCAAACATGTTGTAAATATTCAACCATATAAGCAATCTTGGTAATAAATAAAATGGTTTGGGAGATGAGATTTTTTTGTCATGTTATGCATCTCTCTTCTTAAGCTTATCTTTATTTTTCATGTGAAATGGACCCATAATAGTTGTTTGGCATATGCCAAGTTAGATGCTATTCAAAAATGTGACCAAGTTGTATGAAGGTTAGTTTTGTGGGGTCATTTTTAAAGGGCACACGTTGTCTTTGTCTATTTGAAATAGATGGTCAAATCATCAATTAAGACTAGTTTGTAATTGTTCCTCTTATTTTCTATATTGAAAGTGAAAGTAGCTATTTGTAGACAAAGAAAGGGTCATTATCTTTGTTTTGTTAGTATTATTAGGCGGCTCAACTTATTTCTTCTGTTTGAGTGCTTTGTTTACTTCTACTTTATATAATTCATCCGCATTTAACTATTTTACATAAATTTAAAAAATAATAAAAGAAATTTCATGAGTTTAACTCAATTGATAGAATATTGCATTATATATACAAGAGCCGTGGTTCGAAAGGTTTTGTTTGGCAATGTAAAATTTTGAATTTTATCTTATAACTTATAGTTTATAAGCTTATTCTAAAAGAAAAAAAATGACCTATTTGATAATTTTTTTCTTATAAACTTATTGTTTATTTTTACTATCTTTGAACTTTAAGTTTATAGTTATCATTTTTTCTTCAAATTATATCTCTATCGTCTTGCATGAAAAATATTTAATATTAATTAAATATATTTTTTTATGCCAATTCATATTTTTAAACAAGTTCAACCACTTATTTTATCAAACACCAAAAAATTTAACCTATTTAATTTATCTACTATAAATTATAAGTTAATTTATCGATCATAAACTGATTTATCAATTATAAACTTATACTGTACTTTTCATCAAACAAAACTTTATTCATCTTAAAAATTGGTGTATTTATCGGAAATGTGACAATTACAAAGAAAATATTTTACTACATGTCAACACCAAATAGTGTTTTGCAACATAATCCTACCCTATTGTTTTGTTTTGCTTGATTAACGATGTGGAATGGCACATCTGTCATCAAAATCAAATACTATTATTAGTGAAGTAATAAAATGGTAAACATAGCTAAACGTACCACGTGTCAAAAATTGCAAAGAAGATAAAAGCCACAAAGTGTTTGACTATTTGAGTAATGATGCGTTTGATTGGTGTGTAGCTAGCTTTTAGTCCACCGTGATTTCTGTGTTTTCCAAAACACACGTGTTGGTCTATTTTGTTCAAGGTGCGTGTGCCATGACAAAATTGATGTATTTAGTCTAAATTTTTAATTAAATATATTAATTTTTCAACTAATTTTCCCTTATATTTAACAACGAAGTGGATACATCTTAATTAAAATGGACATTCGGTTGAAAATTTAATTTATGAGAAGTTAATACCACATTAGTTAAAAAATGAGTTTAATAAAATGATATATAAGAGAATTGGTTTATATACTATACTTAATATTTTAAAGAATTGGATGAATATTATAAATTAATTAGTTTATGTAAATATAACTCAGTTTTTTTTACAAAATATAATTCTGTTGATAAAAATATTATATTTAATTTAAAACATGAAAATTGTATACATAAATTATAAATTACGGTTTTTTTTTACAAAAGTAAAATTTGTTTATAAATAGAAACTAATGTTAAATAATTTTAGAAAGTCTTGAGGAATTTTTTTTGTTAATAATGATATTCAAATATAAAGAAGAACATAGTACAAATAAATTTTGTGGACATAAGTAAAAGATAGTGACACATAATGGTACTTATTTATTCCCTTACTTCCAAAATTTTAGATATTATACAAGTTGGCAAGAATTTGTGAATATTTGGAAGCTAGAATTTATTTTCTTTTCATTTGAAAAAAGCTAAATAGAATCTGTGGCAAAACTATACTAATTCTAATTTTAGATGTTGGTCTATTAAGAACAGCATTCCTTTTACCATAGGAGTAGGACATGTAGTGCTTCTTTTGATCTTCCAATCTAAATATTTTAGAAAGCAACATTTCTGACAAAAGAACATGTAGTGCTTCTTATAATATGTTTTTGCATATGAAATTCTACAAGGACAGAGACACTCTACAGCATACTTATTTTTCATTTCACAACAAACAAACACCACCAATTAATCCACTAACATGCATATAGATATGTTCAAAATTTGAACATGACATTTGAAAGATTTGATTTCATTGTTGAGAATATTAAAATTACTTTTTCTAGGGTAATTTCAGTAGAAATATATGCATTTAATTATTGCGAGAGAAAATTAAATTTATCTTTAAAATTTTAGAGTTCAGATCAACTTCATTTTACGTTATGTTTTAACTCGTATTTAAGACGTTCATACTTTGGTTAAAAAAATACTTTCATATTTAAATAACTCTACTTTAAATATTGGCCACACGTTAGATCTAACTTCCACCACACGTTCACTCCAAAGAATAGCTTCGGCCTAATGCACCGTGTATACATGAAAAATTTTCTTTTAATTTCCAAATATAAATTAATCTTATAAAACCAATTTTATTCAAAATCATGTTTAAAATATACTCATCCAAACAAAAACTTAAAAATAAAAAATAAAGGACAAAAAGATTTGAGGAAATATTTTCCCATTTCTTCATGAGGAGTTTGCTTAGTATAGCTCCACTTAACAAAAGAATTATAAAAGTGGAAACCAATCACTTAAAAACTTGGCTAACAATAATTTATTGAAGTAGTTGACTTGTTGGTATATATGTTTTGTTTATAGTATTATAGTGATGAATCTATAAGGGCCTATTAATTTGACTACACAAAAATTAACTTAAAATGATCTGAATCTGATATAGATAGCAATGCAAGAAACCTCATTATTAGGATCCATAGCCACTACTTTTTATTTGTTTTGCTTTGTCTTGAATGTAAAGGAAGACAGCTACATAGCTGGCCATATGGCTTTCTTGTGGTGTATTTTTATTCTACAAAACTTGTAAAGAGAATAGTAGAAGATTTTTATGTGATTTGTGATATCTTATCTTCTTGAATAGATAAAAAAGGGACATATAGTTTCTTCCCATTTACTTAACAAATTTCACCAGTTTCTTCTATTGTGTATAAAGAGGAAGAAAAATTTAAGGTGTTCAAATTTTGGAAGATTAAATTTAAAATTTATTACAAACTTTAAACAAAATATATATTTATTATTTTTGTGATTTTTTTAAAAAAAATTAAAAGAATAATATGATTGATGATCATATAATATTTCAATCATAGGTAATTTATTTTTAAAAACATTTTAGAGTTTTTTTTTTTAATTTTAGTTTAAAAAGAAAATAAGTACACCCTTCCTTTCACATCAAACATATCATAAATGTTTATCTTCTTTTCTATAAAATTGAGATATTATCTATCAATGAAACTATAATATGACTCTCAAAAGAGTTAGCTTTCACAAGAGATTAGTTAGAAATAAGTAATTTTTATGTGGTCATAATTAGAGATTAGACACATCATTTAATTAATACTCAAAAAATAAAACAATTATATAATTAAATTATGTATATTTTTAAATCAATAAATAATGTAATATTTTATGTTGTGTCAAAATAGTGCGTCTGAATTTTTGTTACCACACAAATTTTACTCACTATCACCACTTTTACTAATAAAGTGTATATAATGTAAAAATATCATCACTTGCAGACATCTAACATGCATATGTTGGCCCAACTTAGTTATTTATTTTTTGAACTACTTAGAGTTTATCTAATAAGAAAAAGAGGAAAAAATAAAAGAAAGCAAACTTTTACTAGCCAAGCTTTTTACACAATTATTGTAGGCACCTTAGCATAAATGTACACATGACTCCAATCTAAATTTAACACAAATAAGTTGAAGTAGGGTCATCCCTCATCCCAAATTTTCCCAAAGTAACAACATCAAATTTGACATGTCACATTGTAAGCCATCCCTCATGCAGCCCACCTTTCCCAAAGTCATGGTCCTTTATAGATAGTGGCAGCATCTCAACTTAAATTCTATCTTAGCGTTAGATGTTGATGGTTACTCAATATCACATATGTAAATTCTTTTCACATTAAACAGTAGTATTGGTTTTTAATGCATGAAAAAATGTCACTATATAATTTTTTAAAAGTACCAAAATTATATGGTTTATCCCTTATCTTTATTTTAAGTTTTAATTTGATCTCTCACATTTAAAAATATCAATTTGGTCCCTTACATTCTACCGTTTACATTAGTTCGTCATTTCCATCAGATTTGTTACAGTGTGATAGACAGTTTGCATATGTGGATATTTGAAACAGTGTTAGTAAAAAAATTAACAGAAAAGACTTATTAATGTAAATAGTGGAAACTTAAATGACTAAATTGATAATTTTAAACATAAATGACCAAATTAAAATTTAAAATAAATATAAAGAAAACCAAATGTATAATTAAGCAAAATTATATCATATACGATGTTTGCCCTCCATTATTAATTTTTATCGATTAAATTTATTAATACAAGACATAGTTGGAGACTAAACTAACCAATAAAATACTCATAAGAGGACTAAGCTAGCTAACAAAATTTATATTTATGAATGTTTTTATAATTTTTAATACATTAACATATATATACTATAGTGTAATAGTAACAACGTTTTACATATTCAATAATTAAAATGATAACAATTCCTTTTTATCAATATAAAATATATATTTTTATTATTCTTTAAACCCTTTTTAGTTTCACAATGGGTTAGGCTCTCGTCTTTATCTTTTCACCTATA
Organism: Trifolium repens; assembly: GCA_030408175.1. Lineage (NCBI taxonomy): Eukaryota > Viridiplantae > Streptophyta > Magnoliopsida > Fabales > Fabaceae > Trifolium > Trifolium repens. The sequence goes on along the minus strand of CP125844.1, from coordinate 53,623,860 downwards.
AACTATCTCTTTTTAAATAATTTCATTTATGCATCAATCATAAAAGTATAGAGATTCTAAAAGTGTCAAATATATCCATTTTATAGAGGGGAGCCTCTTTATCTACATTGGTTGCTTCTAGATGAATTCCAACACCAAGGATTGGTTCATCCAAAAGTGAAAGAGATAAAAAGTCTAGCTGATTTAATAGGTTCCATGTAATTTTCATGTTTTCTATTAGTATAGTATTGATTTAACCTTCTATTAAATGAGTTTAGCATCTTTTTAGTTATCCATTGTTCTCAAACTTTACAACATATACTAGTAAGATCTTGCAAATTTTGTCATGCCATGCCACCAATAGTGGACACCTTTATTTTTAACATAAAAAATTAATGGCAAGAGCCAACTAAATTTGTTTTATATGTGTCATTTAAAGTTAATTAGGAGTGGGATGCATTATGCATATACCTCTACCACCCAAATGATATTATTAGGGAAACAATTTATAAATAAAATAAAGTTATGAAAACTATAAAAACATGAAAATGGAACCTTTGTGAAAACCGTTCTAGAAAAGGTTAGGAAAATAATAATAAATAAATATAAACTTTGTTTCATTGGTCCATATATAAGATGCAATTGCAACCCACCAACACCCCCAAAGATAGGCCATAGTTTTATCAATTATTCTATACCAATTAAAAGGTATCTAAAAAAGAGTAATAATGTAAAGAAGTTGGAAACTCGAAGAAGAGAATTATATATATTATTTTAAAAAACTTTTAAAAGATAGTTAGGTATATTGAGGAAGAGAGAAAGCATAGTTTAGAATACCATTGCTTGTCAGGCTGCAATATTAAATTAAAAGAATATTTTTGTGAATTATATTAAATTATAAGGCATCAACAGAGCTAGTAAAATAGTACACATATTCTGCAGTATATTATAAGTAGAAAATACGCAATTTAATTAGTATAATTTATTTTCTTGATTTTGTTCAAAGTATATGTATATATCAATACATATATATACTCACATGTATAATTTCAAAAATCAAAAAGTCAAAAGTCAAAACTAAAAAACACTTAATCACGTCTCAATCATCAGTTGATTATTATAAAATAACTATTCACAGATGTCATATTACCATCAATGTCTTAGCTAGTTAATTAATTATTGGATACTATATATTATAAAATAAAATACTAAAATTGATAAATTGTTTTGGTTTACAATAAAAAAAATACTAAGAATATAATTTTATTATCTTGATATTATTAATAAGAGTAATGATATTTTGACAATCATTTTGTGACAACTTTAGAGACAACTTGTTTGTCTCTTCTTCTTTTGTGACAAAAACATTAAAGTGAGAGAGAGAATGTGAGAGAGTAAAAAAATTATGAGTGTATGAGAGAGAAGGTTGTCCCAAAGTTGTCATAAAATGTATGTCAAAATATCATTACTCTATTAATAAATAGTGAGGGAGGGGATATGTTCTAATCATGTTAATGTTAATAATAATAATAATATGTAAGTGTTACACTGTTTTATGTCCCTATAGAACCTGTCACAAAAAAAATGTCCCTATAGAACATGTCACATAAATAAGTTCATTAGTTGGCAGTCACCTCTTGCAAATCAGAGGAGAGGGACATGGAATGGAATTGAAGTGAACATATTATCTATCTCTTTATTGCAAGTCACAAACTATATATGTTAAAAACTAACTCTTACTTTCTGAAAGTATTTTCTATTTTCATTTTTTTAAGTATATATTTATCTCTATATTCTAATTTATTTTTGCATGCAATATAATTAGATGGTTAATTAACGATCTAATAAAAGGAGTTAGAGTTAGACTCTTATAATATAGTAAATTTAAAACTAAAAGTGATGTCAAACAATGCTACAAAATTAATTTATGGGGTGAGAAGTGTCTCTAATTTTTAAATTTATATTCAGGACATTTCACAATAAGAAAAGAAATGTGGGGTGAGAATTGAGTTATGATTAAATTGGAAGTTGAGCCTAGCTAAATTCTATAAAATTGACTTTTGCGGTGAGAATTATCTCTACTTTTTAAATTTATATTCAGACCATTTCACAATAAAAAAAAGAAATGTGAAATTTTATTGGAAAAAAAAACCTGGAACACATAAAGACATACGGTTGTTTTGACAAAAAAATAAATTAAGATAAGGTGTAATTCATTTTTCTTGATAGAGTGTAATTAATTTTTTGAAATTTGTCTTCTCAACTGAAAAATAATATTTCACGAAGAAAAATATTTGATAAGTCAATCAGGTGCACAAGAAGGTGCAAATAGGAAGATCTTATTAGAATATCTTTTCTAAAAGTGCACAATCAGGTAAGCCAATTTAATTTTCTTAAATTTTTTTAGAATATCTTATTATCTTATAATTTGAGCATTGAGCAATAGTGTTGGGGCTTCCCACTTTTAAAATAACACAAAATCGAAACTAAAATATACTTGAAAAACGCATTTTAACACTTTTATGATCTTTGCCAAGAAAAAAACACTTTTATGATATGGAAATAGAGCGTCTTTCTATGAATAAGATTAGAAGTGAATTTATTTTAGATAATGTTAGTTTTCATTTTGTTTATTGGTGTTCCCCTTATATACGACATTTTTGTTATGTAGTTTCTCTTTTGCTGGTCTCTGTTTGTCTTATGCAGACACTGAATTTTCATAATATATATTTGTCGTTAAAAAAAAACACTTTTATAAAAAAAAACTCACTTATAAAATTACAATTCTATTTGAACTTGAGTGTGTTTGGATGAATTATTTTAAAATTTAAGGGATTTTGAGATTTCATGGAATTCAAATGTTTTCATTTGAATTTCCTTCATTTCAAAATTTTTTGTTTGGATGACACATTTGAATTCCCTTCATTTCAAAATTCTTTGTTTGGAAAAAATAATGAAAGTAATTCATTTTCAAAATTGTCTTTTTTTTTTCGATTTTGATAAAAATGTCTTCGATTTTTTTTCAATTTCGAGAATAAAAGATTTTTTCGATTTCAAATAATGAATTTCGCTAACATCGCCCGAAAACACAAAATCGGTCGAAAAACCTAAAATTGGCCAAAAACCCTAAAATCGCCCGAAAATGCAAAAAATCGGCAAAAAACCTAAAATTGACCAAAAACCCTAAAATCGACTATAAACCCTAAAATCGGCCCAAAAACAAAAAATTGACCGAAAAACCTAAAATCGGCCGAAAACACAAAAAATCGGCCGAAAATCCAAAAAAACGGCCAAAAACCCTAAAATTGACTATAAACCCTAAATCGTCTGATTTTAAGGTTTTTGGCCGATTTTAGATTTTTCTGCCGATTTTTTAGATTTTCGGCAGATTTTTTGTGTTTTCGTCGGATTTTAGGTTTTTTGGCCGATTGTATGTTTTTCAACCGTTTTTTTTATTTTCGGCCGATTTTTTGTGTTTTCAGCCGATTTTAGAGTTTTTGGCCGATTTTAAATTTTTCAGTCCATTTTAGTTTTTCGGCCAATTTTTTGGGTTTTCAGCCGATTTTTTTCGGTTTATAGTTGATTTTAGGGTTTTTGGCCGATTTTAGGATTTTCAGCTGATTTTAGGTTTTTCGGCCTATTTTTGGGGTTTTTGGCCGATTCGAGGGTTTTTGGCCAATTTTTGGGGTTTACAGCCGATTTTTTGAGTTTATAGTTGATTTTAGTAATTTTTATAAGTTGATAGAGAATAAGAAATTTCAAATTCTTAGCTTTTAAGTGTCATTTGAAATTCCCTAAATTTAGTTTTGACAAAATACTCCATAAATTCACTTCATTTTTAAAATTCTCCAAATTTATTATCCAAACAAGAAATTTGAATCAAAGCATTTGAATTCCCTCAAAAAATTACATTACCTCAAAACATTCCCTTATCCAAACACATTCTAAAGTAGTTGTACCTTTGACTTAATTAAACAATTAAACACCGTTTTCTTACCCTAATGTCACATAAATAAGTTCTCTATTTTTTATATGTCATTTTATTCAACATTGCAGTTGATTTCTTCTTTTCTCTCCTCCGGTGTAAAATGGGGATGCAACAGAGAAAATTTACCGGAGCTTAAAGATAACTTGGTAATGGGATATGTTTCTATACCTTTGATAAAATAATTTTTCTTTTATAAATCTATCAAAAATAACTTGGTAATGGGATATGCCCTTGAAAAAAACTTCGGAACGCGTTTTTCAAAATTTTTCTAGTTTAAATTTGGGAAGAACTTCGGAAAATACGTTTTGAAATTTGTTTTCAAGGCAAAAAAACTTCGAAAAATATATTCCGAAATTTTTTTTCAAGGACAAAATTGGAAAACCGGGAAGTGAAAAAAATATGTAAGGGGTGGGAAAATAATTTTTCAGCAAATGATAAGGAAAACTCAAAACTTGGCCCAAGCAGTTTTATTTGATTTTGTTGGGATGCCCAATATCCATTCCAAACAAAAAGGCCAACCATGAGACTCACGAAAATTTCTTTCCCCACCCCCTTGTCTCTTTTTAACCCCCCTAAAATCCAAATATACCCCTGAAATTTGTAAAATTTTGAACATAAAAGCTCGGTAAAGGCGTACCGAGAAATTCAAATGTCGCGGTAAACGTTTACCGAGACGTGTTCTTATATACCTGCAGAACTGTCTTTCCCTCTTCATTTGTGAAAATTCTCAAACACACTAACAAAAGTTCCACACGATTCTCTTGCGCGATTCCGTCCATTGGAGGCTTGAAATCAAGATTGGAACCTTGGCCAACCGTTTCTACACGCATTGAAGCTCAAAAACAAGGTAAATTTCAATCTCTACCGTTTAGTTTACGCACACCTACTTACTAGCTTCGTAGGTTTTCTGACACATGATCGCTCGGTAAATGTCTACCGAGAAAAGCTTCGGTAAATGTCTACCGAGAAGACTTTCGGTAAACACGTACCGAGAAAGTCTGTGTATGAAATTTTCTGCATAGCTCACTGCACTGGCAGAGCTGTGGTTAGTAATAGCTTAGAAATGGCATAGTTATGGTCTGCAATAGCTTAGAAATGAAGTTAGCTTATGACTCAACATGTTTTGTTTTAATTTGCTTCATTTGTTAAGTAATTATGGTTTGTATTGGCTTATGAACTAACATGACTTAATATGACTTATTATTGATTTGTTGTGTTATTTTGTAGTTATGGCCGACGAATCTAAACCTCCGGACGAGTGCAAAGCCATTGTAGTCAAAGCTCCGGCAATAAATATTGATGTGTCTGCTCATTTCGTCACCAAAGAAACTTTTGAAACAAAAGAGGCTTTGCTTAAGTGGGCACGCGACATAGCAACCCCTTTACAGTTTACAATTGTAGTTGAAAGATCCGACAACGGTAGCGCTAAGAGAAAGGCGTTTATTGTGTTGGGTTGTGAAAGGGGCGGTACATACAAACCGACGGGGAAGAAACCAAAGAAAGATGGGTTGGGATCGAGGAAATGTGGTTGCCCGTTTCGCATCCGAGGCCACTATCATGTAAATTCAAGGCTATGGAATGTTAGCATTACTAATGGCACACACAACCATGAACTTGACACTGCTCTACAAGGCCATCTAATTGCGGGGCGCTTGAAACCGGACGAGAAAGAGTTACTAGAAGAGTTGACAAGGAATTTTGTTGCGCCTAAGAATATTATATCCGCGAAGAAAGAGAGGGATCCGAATAATGTCACGGATGCGATGCAAATTTACAATGCCCGGTGGAGATTAAAACAAAGAAGTAGGTCTACAATGAATGAAATGCAACACTTGATGAAGTTGCTTGACGACAACAACTACTTTTTCAAGGCTCGAACCAATGGTGAGTCCAAATATGTGCACGATATCTTCTTTGCACATCCTAAATCAGTTTGTTTGTTCAACACCTTTCCAACCGTTTTGTTGATGGATTCAACTTATAAAACAAACAAATACGGTATGCCATTGTTCGAAATTGTTGGCGAAACCTCATGTGAAGAAACATATAGCGTGGGGTTTGCGTTTATGAGTAGCGAAAAGGAAGAAAACTTCACTTGTGTGTTGCAACAATGTGTGGCTCTTTTGAGGAGTAAAGAGGTGAAGCCGAAGGTTGTGGTAACTGACAGGGACACTGCATTGATGAATGCCGTTGCCACGGTTTTTCCGGAGTCGGCCCATTTAGTTTGTTATTTTCATGTGAAGAAAAATCTAACTCAGATGATGAAGCCACATTGCAAGATCAGAGACGGTGAAAAAATTACCGCAAAAGAACTTTGGGCTCAAATTGAGAAGGCTTTCGATGACATCTTGTTCTCGCGTGAAGAAGATGATTACGTTGCCTATGTTTTAAAGTTTAGGCAACTATGTTCTCGGTTTCCACGGTTCCTCAGATATGTTGAAGAAACTATTTTGGATACCGATAAGGAGAGGTGTGTATGTGCTTGGACAGATAGAGTTATGCATCTTGGCAATACTACTACCAACAGAGTCGAAAGTGCACATGGTAGGTTGAAGGGTTTATTGACGGATGGTCGTGGTGATTTGGCCAAGGGTTGGGCAACGATCAACAAAATGTTGATTCTTCAATTCAACGAAATTCAAGCAACGTTTGGTAGGAATATGTCAGTTTTAGAACATGCCTTCAAGGATCATTATCTCTATCCGTTGTTGGTTTATAAAATATCGAGAAATGCCTTGAAGCACATTCGTGGAGAAGAGCTAAGAGCTGAGGAGTGTGGTAAGGATAACAAGAAGTGCGGTTGTTTGATGCGGAGGATTTATGGATTGCCATGTGCATGTGTGATTGCTCGGAAAATGAAGAACAAGCTACCTATCCGACTGGATGAGGTGAATTCACATTGGAAGAGGCTATGTTTCCTAGTAGAAGAAGGGGATGAATCCGACGACGATGATTATTCTTGCTTGGCAGAGTGGCAAGCGATACAGGTAAATTTTGATTTAGTTTGAGTTACATTACTATAACTTATTTTGTTAAATTTATGTTTCATTGACATTTAATTTTTTATACTTTGTAGAAGCGTCTGAAAAGAGTTGATGTAAGTATGAAGGGTGCAATAAGATATCAACTTCGCGAAATTGCATTTCCTGAGACGACTTCTTTGAAACCTCCTAAGGAGAAGGTGGCTCCAAAGGGTGGAAAGAAAAAAAAGGTTGCTAAGGGTACGTCTCGCGTCACTAGGTCCAAGAATCAATCCACGAGTCGAGAACCGTCCGGTTGGGAGCATGTCGACAAACAATATCCGGGAACACAAGCTTCGCAAAACAAACCATCATCGTCCAAATCAAAGCCTGAGGTGAGCGAGCCTTCTCCTACTCCCATCATACCGCGCATTGAAGAGATGCCGAAGTTTATGCATCCATATATTGATGATATAGTTGATGTGGTCGGTGACGGTTGGTGTGGATATCGGTGCATGGCTTTGGAATATAGTGGTCATGAGGACAATTTTGAGCTGATCAAATTCCACATGCTTAAGGAGTTGAATTTGCATAAGGAAACATATATGAAAGTTTATGCCACTGAGAAGCGTTTTAACTACATCAGAGATGCGTTGTATCCTCCTAAGCGTAAGATACTTCCGGGTCATGTTGCACCCATGGATAAGTGGTTGACATTCCCGGATATGGGACACATTCTTGCTACTCACTACAACAGGGTGGTTGTTGAGTTGACAGAACCTGGTGCACGAATTTCCGAGACCTTTTTCCCCTTACGTGGTAAGCCACCGTCAAATCCGGAAAAAAAATCTTGTTTGCTTTGGATTGGTTCCTGGCCATTTCTTTTTAGTGAAGTTGAAGGAGGGTTGTCCATTACCACCAACTTGTCTTGAATGGAAAAATCACCGGTCCGAAGAAGCTGCTGAGTGGGAGTATCCTTTCATGGATCGACAAAGCACGTATAAGGACCTCCTTGCACAGTATATGAAGGGCAAGCCAAAGAAAATTCTCACCGGAGTTGGATCGAGCAAGGACGAACCTTACCTTTTCTAATCATGTTATGTGTAGAACAATTGTAGTGGACTTGTTTTTAATTATGTTTTGGTGGCATGATCATTATTTTGGTGGCATTGTATTTTGGTACAAAACTTGTAATTTGAATGTCCGAATGTTTTTTTGGTTGTATGATTATGATCATGATTTTGGTGGCATGTAATATTAACCTAACTTGTAATTCAAATTATCGGATGTGATTTGGTTATATGATAATCAATGTTGGTTACTTTAGTTTTTTATGTTTCCGTTACAAATTGCGTAGGAATCATGTTATTATTGTCATATTTGTTGGTTGAAACAGGTTTTTGAAACTCATATACAAAATGAGTTGGTAATGTGCTTTCTGCCATTCTGTCTGGTATAGGTAAAGTACGTCTCGGTAAACGTTTACCGAGAGTTTCAACACTCTCGGTAAACGTTTACCGTGAAATTTTTATTTTTATTTATTTTTATCGGTACGCGTTTACCGAACAAAAATAGGTTTTCATTTACAACTCTCACATACGTTGATCTATGGTTAGACTTCCTAATAAGGTGACACTTGTTATTATTATTATTATTATGACTAATATACGTTTTTGTAACTATTAAACATAAAAATAACTTCACGTCTTGAACGGACGAGATTTTGCCGACAGTTTAAACGGACAAGATTCTACGCAAAATTTATATGGACGATAATGCTTCAAAAAATCCTTAAATACACACATCGAAAACCTTGTTAACACACAACACAACTGTAATGGATATCTCTCTCACTTACCGAAAAGACACTCATATTGCAGCAGTTTACTTCGAAGCCGGAACGCCGAACATGTTTCGGATTGGCGTTGATTCTACGTTAAGTGATCTTAAGCAGCAACTAGATGAAATTAATCGTTGTTGCATCAATCGGAACGATGACAGAAATGTCACAAGCGTTGAGTATCGAAAGCCATCAATAACATCTGACGGGAGCGTTACGTTCACCAAAATGCAGCTTACGAACAACGACGATGTGCGTAATATGTTTTCAATTTACTCCCGACACAGTACGAAAGTGCCTATCGAGTTAGATGCAAAACTAACAAGATCCGTTGATGCAATTTTAGCGAACATGAAACATCCAGAAGATGACGATTGTACCGTTAACTTAGCGGATCCATAGCTATGTTTTTTATTCCGTCAATCGTTTTTATTTCAAGTGTATCGTTTTAACTTCCGGTGTATCGTTTGTATATCTCGTGTAATGTTTTTATTTCCCGTGTAATGTTTTTATTTTTAGTAACAATTATGTTATTTTCATGTGTTGGTGGCATGTTGTATTTTATTGTGGTTTTTTAGTGTTTTTGGTCATTTCGTATAATATCATTAATGCATGTGTATTGTTACGCATGGTCGTGATTCCACCGACACTTTGCATGGTCAGGATTTTGCCGACACTTTGAACGTTCAAGATTCAACCAACACTTTGCACGGTCCAAAATCCACCGACACTTTTTTGTCCAAAATTTACATGTGGTTAACATTGCACCCTCTACCTTTTTTTTTTTTGTGGTTGAGATATAATCGACAATTTTTTGTGGCTATAATTTATCGGATCCGTGTATAAATACACAACCCTAATTCATATGCTCATACATCCAAAAACAATTTTAGAAAATGAATTCTTCCAATCGTAATTGTTCAGTGACATCTCATGCATTTACTGTCAGGTTTCGCGGTATCGATGAACTGTTCTCCGTGGAATTGAAGGACAATTTAAGGAGTCTTTTTACTCTCAAAGACAAGATTCAAGTTATGTACCATTTCAAATATGCGAGACATATCCAGATTGACAAACTTGGTTATTACGAACCGTTCATCGATCTAGGCTGCGATCGTGTGGGTGGTTTCGACGATGCAACACGTAAATACGAGTGGAAAGAGTTGAAATCTGATAAAGATGTGGAATCTATGTTCAACTCCGTTTTAGTTGATCCCAAATATCCATGTTTGTACGCTACTTTGATTGCTGAAAAATGATGAACATTTTGTATGAGATTTCCAGTTGTGATGTACGTTTTAGTTTGTTTCCATTAAGTATCAGTTATGTAATCGTTGTTTAGTTTATTTCCGGTAAGAACGATGTTTCGTAATGTTTGTTTTTATTGTTTCAATCAAGGAATATGCTTCCACCGTCATTGTTGAGTTGTGAAGATTAAGTGTATAAGTGTATGTTGTGTTTGAATGAAAAAAATATATGTTGTGTGCAATGTTCGTATTTACCACGTCTTAGCCAAGTCCCAGCCAAGTCATAGCCAAGTCCCCGCCAAGTCCCCGCAAGTTCCCGCAAGTCTCAGCCAAGTCCCCGCAAGTCCCAGCCAAGCGCCCACAAGTCCCCGCAGCTGTCAGCCAAGTCTCCGCAACTATACCCATAATTTCCTCGGTACGCATTTACCGAAACACATCTCGGTAAACGTTTACCGAAACTTTACATTGCATAACCTGAAAAATATGAAAGTCCCAGAACCTACTCAGAACCAAATTCTGAGTTTAAACCTGCTTCCAACAGTTTCATTTCATCAGCAAATTTATAATAATGTCATACAAATTCATTTAAATACAAATTCATAATATATTCATAATATTTTCAACCTAACAAAAGTAATCAACGAAATACGAAATTATATTACATATCCAAGTTCACAAAGTCACCAAAACACACAAAGCGCTAATTAATGTTCAGAAAGGTCAAGCTACAAAATGACGCGCTCAAAGTTACATAATACGCGTTCAAAGTTAACAAAAGAAGCGTTCAAACAAAATAAACCTAATGAACCCACACAGAGTCTACTGAGTCGCTCTGAATCGACCTATAATTCCGGGTTGTCGACGTCTGGTACGCGTATACAGGAATACTGGCTCAACAAGGCCTAGGATGCTGGTCAAGGTTGCATGCACCGGCGTTCCCTCTGGCGCCTCACCAGCATCAAGTGACCTCCGCACCTCTCTTCTCACGTTTTGGCAAATCTCTCATGTATCCACCAAATCGTTTCGAGCCTGCTCCTCAATCAACACCTCTAAATTAGGTGGCCTTGGTGGTTGCTGCTCCGCAATAACAGGTCGCATAATAGGATGCGACACTCTGTAGAACCATGCAATATATCCCGGCTCACAGTCCCATGGGTTTGTCACGACTCTCCCCCGCATGTCTTCATCGATCATCCGCATTTCCAATTCCTCCAGCCACACCCGGTCAATCATAGCATGTCCCAGGCCAGGTGTAGCAGACACTGCTGGGTCTCTCAGAATGCCTTGCACATGTCCGAATTGTCGAAGCACCCGTTCCGGCAAGTGTTTACCCAACACTTTTCCACTCCTTATCCAGCCAGAAAAAAAACACTCATTAATCAACGGCCGAACTCCACGATGGCTATCATACGGGCTGAATACAACATCCGACATCTGAAGGTTATCCAAACTGAGTCTATAAGTCGGTGGATCCTTGTGACCTTGTCCAGCGGCATACTTGGCCAATCGTGGCATGGTTTCGTTCCAGTTATCTGCGTAGCTCCATGCTCCAAGAGTCGGAAAATGCTCAATAATCCATCCCTGCAAAATTATAAATTTAAAATTAATTATACGCGTAAAAGTAAGGATAGGTAAAATGAACTTAACGCATATGAATTTTAATATATTTTTTACCTGGACTAAGGATAGGTATCCAGCCATCTGACTTGTCTCAGCATCAGATGCATCGTCCATATACTCTTGCATATAAGCAAGTGTTGCAGCACCCCAATTCCACTCATGGGTGGTTGTCAAATCTTGAAAGAACTGAAGGTAAGAAACATCAACGTACCAAGCACTTTTGTTGGAAAATATTGTGCAGCAAACCAAGAACAAACAGAAAGCCCTGACGCACATCTCCCTAATAGGCGTCATCTCCTCTAACGTCGACTCTTCGTCATCCTCCATTTGCTGACATCTCTCCAACAACTCCACATATACATGCTGCAGTTTGTTGAACCTCAGGTGCATTCCACTCGTCTTACCAAATTCAGTTTCCACATCTTCCTGTGTCATACCCAAGTAGTTAGTGACCATATCCACCGCCTCAGACTTCCTCATCTTTTCATGGTTCACAAACTTCCCTTTAATCGACAAATGCAATAGGCATTGCACATCATCCAATGTGATGGCAAGCTCTCCTACGGGAAGGTGGAAGGAACTAGTTTCTGGATGCCATCTTTCCGCAAATGCCGTTAGGAGTCCATGATTCAGCTTACTGAAGTTCGTATGGACAAGCGGCTCCAATCCAGTTGCCTTCAAAGTATCCCAAAACCACAACTTATTTGCTTCCGGTTTTGGGATATTTACAATCTTTTATCCGTTGGCAATGGAACGCATAGCTTCCTTTAAAAGCTGTGAAATACAAAACATAAATTGTGTTAATAATTTTGAGTTTAAAATTTAAATACGGACAATAATTTTAACTAAATAAATAACCTAATAATTTCTAATAATTTAGATTTATACCAAGTCATTAGGCCGTCCATTCCAAATCAAAATTGCCCTATGCTTGTGGTAAAGCGATAATAGGGACAAATCAGTCGGTCCTCCTCCGTAGCCACCATCTTGCGCTTGTTGTGGTTCATCTGGTTGAATTTCTTCTTCTGTCTCAGGTGGTTCTTGCTCGGGCTCAGGTGGTTGTTGTTGGGCTGCCTGTTCCGGTTGTTCTTGCTCCAACCAATCCGCGTTCTCGTTTAGGTATTGATTCGGGTCATACACATCGTCTTGGACAGGTTCATCAACCTGTGATCGGCGTGTGCGGGATGCTGAGCCACCTGTTTCAGCCTGTTGGACTTTCTTGCGACGAGGTCGTTTTGGCGCAGGAGGAATTTCTCTACGAGCAGAACCATGCGTCCTGCTATCCCTACCATGTCGGCCTCTACCAATATTTTCGTCCATACCTAAACAAACAAAAAATAAATTCATCATAAACTAATACAATTGCATTTAATCCGTAATCAAACGTAATTCGTAACTAATGTGAAGCAATTTTTTGCACAAACTTACGTTATGTCTGTAATCAATTCACCTATTGAAAATTAACATTACAACTAACCTACATTCATCATAACAACCAGTAATCAACAACATAAACAACATAATTCAGATTATAAACATTCAACCTAACAAGCATTCATCCCTAACCAATTCAAAATTTAAAATTTTACCAAAACCTAAATATAATCAAAATTAACATTGAAACTAACATGCATTGATCCTAAAAACCACTAATCAACTATTTAAACTACATAATCTACAATTTTTCGCGAATTAGAGATGATGATTGAGATGAAGATTGACATGAAGAATTAAAAAATTCATTTGCACTGAGATGAAGAAAGAGGAACACAAATTAGGAACTAAAATCAAAATTAACTTACTTGATGGAGTAGAAGTTGATGAAATTTGTGGATTCCGGCCTCAAAACGAGTTGATGAGCAACAATGGTGAAGATTTTCCCCTTAGGGTTCGTTTGTTTTCAAAAACGCAGAATGATGAAATGGGAGGAGGGAGTTACGCGCTCTGTTTCTATATACAAACCCCTCGGTAAACCTTTACCGAGGTTTTTGAATTTCGCGGTACGCGTTCACCGAGAAAGTTGACGTTATAAGGGGTGTCTCTGGGTGGGTAACTGAACAATTCCTTCGGTACGTGTTTACCGAGGGTTTTTCTAAGGGGTAATAAGGGAAACCCAGGGGGTGGGAAAGAGTTACGGAGGGTGGGGAAAGAAATTTTCGAGACTCACTCAAGTCTACAAGAACTTTCGTTCATTCCTTTTATAATTAGACAAATCACCATTTTGTTCTTGAAAGTGTAATTTATTATCATATTGATTTTTAAATGTATCAAAATTACAAATGCATCTATAACTATTATTTCTATTAATTATTTTGATCATTGAGTTTATTTTTAGGTAGTCAATTTAATCTTTAAGGGTCCGTTTGATAAACATGATAAGATAAAGATAAAATATGTTAAAATATTGGATAAGAATATGATAAGATAGTGACATAATATACACTTATCTCATCACTTGTTTGGAGAACACATGATAAGGAACATGCTATTGTTATTTTTTTTACAAGGAACCTGATATATTATTATTTTATGTGTTTGGTAGACACTTGATATTGAAATGATAATATATATATTGAAATGATAAAATTATTTTTGTGAAATAAATACATATATTTAAAATACATTATTTTGTGTGAATTATAATTTTGATGCATTTAAAATTTTAAAACCTAACAAGAGTGATTCACTTATTCAAAAATAATAAACGTGTCTATTCGGATACAATTTTTTTTTTAAATTATAGAGAGGTTAAAGCCCAAATTCGAAAATGAATTTATTTCTTTTAAGAAATCACTAGTTTTAAAGTTGTAATTAATCATAATCATTAATTTGAGATCAAATATTTTAGATTATATACATTAATTTTGACACAGTTCAATAATCTCACCATAAACTCAATAAGACGGTTGAAAATAACTCACAAATCTAATTATGTGTTTCTTCTATCCATTGTCCAACTTTCAAATACAGTAAAGATGCTTTCCAGCACTACGTGCTTTTTGCATTGGATTGCGTGAGTAAAAGGGGAAAATACTTGTATAGGCACAAAAACAAATAAATAGTGTTAGACACACTCACAATAAGTAGATAAAATTAAAGATAAATAAATTAAAATGACATAGATTGATGTGACAGTTTTATTTTTCTTTTAATTTTTTTGATTTGTATGAGTGTGCCTAAATGATTGTCCCTAAATAAGACTTGCTCTAGTCAAAGGTGGTTAAAAAGAAAAGAAAAAAAAGGCATGGTTAAAAATTTCCAAAGTCAAAGGTGGAACTCACATATTATAGGTAAATCTAGGATAGTTGCCTTGCTTGGATCTAGGAACAATTAATGACACACTGTCTTTGAAAACTTGTTTAGGGTTACAAAAATTAATTTTAATGATTCTTAAATTTATAGGAGTACATTATTAATAACATGGTCATGTTAACAGTGCACCCGATGTACTTGTTAAGTATATTAAAAATAGAAATAAAATATAAAATTAATGTTGATCAAGACACTTTTTTACACTTTCAATGTATTTAATGCACGAATTTCAAGACATAATTTCTTTATTTAAGTGTTTAACTAATACATCGAGTGTACTATTTAGCATTTTTCAAACTTTAGGTTAAAAATTACTTCTGTATTTGCCTAGTCTCTCTTGTGTTCCAATGAGGTTTCACTCATTTTGGTAGAATGTGCGGCCACACAACAATTCAATGCAAAAACAATCATCACAAATTTCAATTTTCTACTACATAGCCAAATGTTAGTGAATTGTATTAGTAAAATCTTGACACAATCATAAAATAAACAAAAAAATACATCAATCCCTTGAATTTACTATAATTTAAGGGTCATGCTAACTAGTATTTCGAGTATTTATGACTAATTTAAGGGTCATACTAATTAGTGCCATTGAAAAACTAGTTAAGGATAAAAAAAAACTTTTATATTGATAATAACCCTTTTTATACTTTACAAATATTGACTACACAACTTTCAATGTAATTTTACTATATATGAAGTATCCTTAAATAGTGCTATGAGGACACTATTTAACATTTTCCATAATTTAAATATATGTGCCCTTAAAAAAAATTAACATGAACCCTTTAAAATACATGTTAACATGATCCTTTAAATATAAACAAAAATCAATTAATCTACTTACATTTATGTTTAATATTATTTCTTCGGTGTTCAAAAAAAAATTTCTCCGAAATTAGGCCCGCTTTTCTAAAAAAAAACATTTCTCCATAAATATTACTACATTAGTTTTCAATGTTGTGAAAAGAAGACCATTAGCTAGGGATAGTTTACTAAATGCATTTCATTTTCACATAATTTTTTTTTAAACACACTTAACTATTATTTTTCAAAAAATTATAATAATTCAAGCAAGAGAAACTATTAGTTTCCGAAGATTTAAACTCTAAATCTTCTATTAAGTGTTTATGTGGTGTAATTCAAGTTATGATCTAAATTATTTTTAACATAAATTATAATTCATAAACAACTGTATTATTTAGACACATAAAAATCAGCATCATATTCTAACATTGTTGGATTTAAGGAAAGAAAAAAAAATACAAAAATTTAAAAAACTTATAAATATACTGCATTCAAGAGAAATAATCACTTTTTTACAACAAGTTAAAAATAAATTTTTGAGTAGAAAAAAACAAAATAACTTTTTGTCACTTTCAAAGTGGAATCCAAAGATACTATTATTTTTTTGGTTGTATAATGATATTATATGATAAAATAAAACAGCACCCCACCAAGTCACCTACCAAATACTCCTCACTTTATGGTCTCAATCCAAGTACCCTTTCTTCTTCTGTCACTCTTTTCCACTTCTACCTTCTCTCAACACTTTACCTTAATAGCTTCTTCAGATTCAAGGAGATTCATTACCTTAACAACTTTTTTTTTTTCTTTCTTTCTTACATATACTTGTATAGTATATTCTTCATTGTTCATCTATAATGCTTGTGAACTAAGAGGTAAGGTAAGATAAGAATATGTGGTTATTTTTTATTTTCATTTTTGTTGTTGTATTGTTATGATTTTCTAGTAAGATTATAGTATATGGTTAGATTTCTTGTTTAATTTTTATTACAATTATTGTTAGTAATGAGCATAGTAAAACTATGAACTTGGTTATTGCTAGTTCATATTAGTAAACATTTGAGTTTTAACTTTTAATTTTTTTTCCCAAATTTTTTTACTTTGAGATTTGTAACTGTGGAAACATTTCTAGCTGGCATTGATGACATTTTTGACCTTTATATGTAAGTGTACATTATTGTGCAATTATGAGTCATGCAACTAAACCAAAGATGGTTAGGTATAATAGTTCAATTTCTTAGAATTTGGATTTGAACCTAACTCAATCCCTACAAAAATATGCTTAACAGTTAACAACCCCCCTCGACCCTCGCACCCAAGGTTAGACATTTAGAGTGTCGCCCGAGTGGTCTGATAGAGGGTGGCCAACAAATATTGGATAACTTTGATACTGTTAAGAGTCTCACATCGGTAGCGTCGTAGCGAGATAGTCTGAATATATGTTTATAAGTGATGGCAATCCTCACCTTACAAATCGGTTTTGTAGGGTTGAGTTAGGCTCAACTCCCAATTGTAAGACATATCATATTAGAGTTTGAGTTGTATTCGAGTTTGAGTTAGGAAAGGCACTCACATTTAGTGTTTCATGACTTCTTGTCCTTGAACAAGATCTTGTCAATAGGACGAGACCTATCGGTTAAAAAGATAATTGCTTTCGATACGGAAACTAATAATCGAACTTCAAATTTTTGTTGTACTTATATGGTATGTTCCTTGATTTGTTGTTGTTGATGTTTGGATTAGGAGCAAGTAGGAAAGGAATGCAGGCTATCTGGTTGATGCTGTTGTTGGTGGTGAATATTGCATTAGGGAATTCAGATATTGATGCACTTCTTGAACTCAAGAAGGGTATTAAAAATGACCCTTTTGGATTAGTTCTTAATTCTTGGGATTCAAAGTCATTAGACTCTAACCAATGTCCACAAAATTGGTATGGAATATTATGCAGTGAAGGCAATGTTTTATCTATCACTTTGGACAATTCTGGTTTGGTTGGAGAGTTTAATTTCCTTGCAATTAGTACCCTTACAATGCTTCACAATTTGTCGCTCGTAAACAACAACTTCACAGGAAGTATGTTACATATTAGTCCGATGAAATCACTTAAATATCTCGATTTGTCTCTCAACAAGTTCGCCGGCTCACTTCCTCCTAGCTTCGTCGAATTGCGTAGTTTAGTGTATCTGAATCTTTCTTCAAATGAACTTAGTGGCACTATTCCGAACTTGTTTCACAAACTTGACCAATTGAAGTATTTAGATTTTCACGGTAATAGCTTTTCGGGCGATATTATGCATATATTTGATCAGATGGGAAGTGTGTTACATGTTGACTTAAGCAAAAACAGGTTTTCTGGTACACTTGATTTGGGACTTGGAGATGTTTCATTTCTATCTTCAATTCAACATTTGAATGTTAGTCACAATTCCTTGGTTGGTGAACTATTTGTTCATGATGGTATGCCATATCTTGATAATTTAGAGGTCTTTGATGCTAGTAATAATCAGCTAGTTGGTCATATACCGTCTTTCACGTTCGTCGTATCGCTAAGGATTCTTCGACTTGCATGTAATCAGTTGACAGGTTCTCTGCCAGAAGCTTTGTTGAAGGAAAGTTCAATGGTGTTGTCTGAACTCGATCTTAGTCAAAACAAGCTTGAAGGTACCTTATTTCGGCGTACATTGTAATCAAATTCATTATTTCTTCAAATCTGCATTTGTCACACACACGCGTACTACAGATTTGTACTTTCCTTTGCAGGTTTCATCGGAAGCATTACCTCGATGACTCTCAGGAAGCTTAATATATCTTCAAACAAATTGTCAGGTCCATTACCTCTCAAAGTAGGTCACTGTGCCATCATAGATTTGAGTAACAATGTGTTGTCAGGTAACTTGTCAAGGATCAAGTATTGGGGGAACTATGTGGAAGTTATTCAGCTAAGTACTAACTTTTTGTCGGGAACTCTGCCAAACGAAACAACGCAATTTTTAAGGTTAACTTCACTTAAGGTATCCAATAACTCATTGGAGGGATTTCTACCACCAGTTTTAGGAACATATCCGGAGCTAAACGAGATTGATCTTAGTCTCAACCGGCTTTCTGGTTTCCTCCTACCAACCCTTTTCGTCTCGACCAAATTGACTACTCTTAATCTCTCATACAATGAGTTTTCTGGTCCAATTCCTTTTCAACTTCCGAATAATAATCCATTGGTTTCTGCCGAAAATTTCAGTTTGATGTCGCTTGATCTTTCAAACAACAATTTGAGTGGAATTCTTTCTTCGAAAATTAAGGAACTTCATAATTTGGCATATCTCAATCTATGTAACAACAAACTGGAAGGTTCTATTCCTAATGATCTTCCAGATGAATTAAGAGGATTCAATGTGTCCTTTAATAATTTTTCTGGCGCTGTACCTCGTAACTTATTGAAGTTTCCCGAGTCATCATTTCATCCAGGAAATACTATGCTTCTATATCCAAATTCTCAATTATCACCAAAAGATAGTTCAATCTTAGGTTTGAGGTCACATAAGAACTATTTTCCTAGGAGTGTCTTGATTACATGTTTGGTTACCGGCGTTTTTGTGATTGCTATTATGGCTGCAATGGTTTACTATAGGATTCATCAGAAAAAAGAAAGAACTTCTAAACAAGATGCAAAAACAAGTGACATCATCCAAGAGAATACTTCTCCATCAAACAGAAGAAATTTGGAATCAATACCGCCTTCTCAAAGTGATGATACCAGAAACATTAATCCAACCTTAAAGAAGGCTAAAGATCCCGAGTTAGTTAAGAACGAAGAAGGAGCGTCTTCTCCAATGTCTATTTTATCGGCTTCGAATCCTTCACCTTCTACAAGTCATCAGTTTGAGAATCCAAGCCCTCTCAAAGTATCGTCTCCGGATAAACTGGTTGGTGACTTGTATCTATTTGATGGATCATTGATGCTAACTGCGGAAGAGCTTTCGTGCGCTCCAGCTGAAGTTATTGGTAGGAGTTGTCACGGAACACTCTACAAAGCTACAGTTGAATCTGGTCATGTTTTGGCTGTTAAATGGTTAAGAGAAGGAATAACGAAAGGAAAAAAGGAGTTAGCGAGGGAAATTAAGAAACTCGGGACAATCAAGCATCCAAGCTTGGTTTCGCTTCTTGGTTGCTACTTAGGGCCGAAGGAGCATGAGAGACTGATTATATCAAATTACATGAATGCATATTCTTTGGACATTTATCTCCATGGTAAGATTATTACTTCATATTCGATAGCAGCTTAGAATTTAAGTTTTATTTTGAACATTTCAAATTCATGGATTATTTCAATTTTTTTCTACAGAGGCTGATAAAAGAAATCTCCATCCTTTGTCTGTTGATGAAAGGCTCAGGGTAGCCGTAGAAGTGGCGCGATGTTTACTTTATCTGCACACCGAGAAAGCCATACCTCATGGCAATCTCAAATCCACAAACATTCTAATAGAAACTCCAAACAGAAATGTCTTGCTCACTGATTACAGCCTACACCGAATACTCACCGCTGCTGGTACTTCTGAGCAAATTCTGAATGCCGGTGCACTTGGTTACCGACCGCCCGAGTTTGCTAGATCAACCAAACCATGCCCTTCTTTGAAAAGTGATGTCTATGCATTCGGAGTTGTCTTGTTAGAGCTCTTATCAGGAAGAAAATCCGGAGAAATTGTTTTCGGGATTTCTGGCGTGGTTGAACTTACCGAATGGGTGAGATTCTTAGCTGAACAAGGTCGCTCTAACCAATGCTTTGAAAAATCCCTCATGGAAAATCACAACGGAGAAGGACCGTTTATGATTCTTGATAACATGCTAAAAGTAGCTCTTAGATGCATCCTTCCAGCATCTGAGAGACCTGATATGAAAACAGTCTTTGATGATCTTTCAACAATAAGGGAAAGTTGATGATCATTGTCTCATAGGCATCATCATTGTTTATAATTGTTTTGGTTAGTTTTCAAGTATATTGAATTTTGTTCCATTGATGACAATTCTCCATAGGCATTTTAACAAGTTTGAGGTTAATAAATGAAATTCTTTATTTAAGGAAATTCATTCTTTTTGTATATTGTTGTTTTTGCATATTATTTTTGCATCTGTGCAACACTGATGGAGTATTTGAGTAGTTTTACACTGTTCAATAACTTTTTATCGGATACACATCTTGCAACACTAATTGTTCGATTTATGGTTTGTGTCTTATAGATCATTCTATTTGAGGTGTATCGAACACTAATATAGTCTGTATGGAGCTTCGTCCAAAAGTCATAAAATGCACATATAGATAGAAGCTTCGAATTCTAGCTTCAAAAAATTCACATTCATGGCACATGGGAACGTGAGAAAATATGAGGCAAACGCAAACTCAAACAAATACTAAATATGAATATCTTCCTCAGTAAAGATTTGAATCTTAGTTCGTCACGTTGTAAGAGTCTACAATCTTTCTTTAGACTCAACTTCTGTCAAAATTTGTGCATGATTTATCAATGATATTTCAATTATCGATTTAATACTTAAAAAACAAATCAATGAAGTACACATATAGAAAGAAAAACCAATCAATGAACTACCTATAGAAAGAGTAATATGTGATTGGTTTGTGTGTTGCAAGATTTGAACACTTTAAACAAGTAATCAAAAGTTAGAATCTTTACTTCCTAACAAATTTTTTGACAAAGATTAATGACAAGTAAACAAGGTTAAAATATTTCCTAGTTCCTACCAATAACAAGAATATAAAAACATCCGTAATAAATTCCCATGAGTTTAATTCAATTGGTATAAACATCATATTTTATATGCAGGACTGTGATTCAAACCCTAGACCTTCAACTTGTCCACTTTAAGGGTAAAATTTATAATCCATAGATTACCTGATAAAAAAATCCATAATCATATTGTTTTTACTAAATAACACCCATAATAATAAAAACTGTTATCATTCACTATCTTAGTATGAACTAGACTTATTTTTTTTGAATATTTTATTTGTTAAATTAATTACAGGCTTTGGTATCACCAATTCAAAGGAAACAAAACCGTGTATTGCAAAGTTCCAACCAACTTGCTGACAAATGGATCAGCAATCAACATCCTATGTGACTGTATTTAAGGGATATATAAATAATTAATCCAAATATTACATCCAAAAACACTTTAATTTTCTGACTAATTCCCTTTGCTTACTTGTTTTTTCTAATTTTGCCAGGTTGGAAATGATCACAAATTGAAGTGTAACCTTATTTTTCTCCTTATTTTAATTATTTGTTAGATATTATATGATATTATATGCTTATTAATTTATATTATAGTATCCTTCTCAGAACCAACATTGCTCATTCATTCCACAATCCATATATTATATGCTTATAAATACAAATTGTTCATTCTTCTCTATTCTCCTTCTCATATTTGGTGATGCAGTAAAGGGTGGTTTCAAAATTTTGTCTTTGCTCCAATTCATGTAAGTTATCTGTTCATCTCTATAATTCTTATACTCTTGTTTTAATTTGATTCATTTTTGTTTTGCTTTGACATTTTCTATAATTTTTCCACCAATATCAATACATTATTTAGGATGAAAATTAGCTATACTAAGTCAAGTGTTAAAGTAAATTGCATAACAATAGCAAAATTACAATAGTAATCATATGAAATACAACCAAGTATAATCAGTTTCACAAAAATATTTAGCCAAATATAGTCATTTTTTCAAAAATATTGTCATGAAAGCTAGCATAATATTTTCCTTCAAATGAAATTTCATTCTCAACGTTCATATGGTTTCATTTCCACACTCTAACCTATAATAATATTTAGTGAAATAAAATTCAATTAGGGGAAACACTAATCTTGTGTACATAGATTAGTCAACACAAAGAAATAAAAATCACAAAAGATTTTTTTTCCTTATAAAGTTTCTACAAAGATATATTTACCTTTACCAAAATTGCTCAAAAAAACACATAAAAAGTAGATTTTCTACTAACGAAAATTAATCGTCAATTGATTTAGTAGTGGTTGGCGCTGAACTTGGTAGAGAGTACTGAAACTATTAAATGTTAGACCCCCGAACTAGATTAAATTATCCAATAGACCGGATACTGGGTAAACAAAAAATAAAAATTAGCCTCATAGTTTTTTAATTAATTTAGGTAGTGATGATTAGTGAGTCAAACCACCTATAATGCTTCTGTCGTGCATTGCAGCATTTATTCAAAATTTCCCCCTTTCTAATTTTTAATTAAGTTGATTAAATTACTATAAAATTAAAAATAATTAATATGGAATTCCATATATACCCTTATAAACGCGTCCTAGTATATTACGGTAATCGCAAAAACGTTTATAAACCTCATTAACACCATTTCATTTGCATTTCAATTTCATTTACAGTTTCATTTGAATTTGAATTTGCAGATATTTACCGCTTCTTGACTCGTCACTCTCTGACTCACTCGCTTCAATGGCTGAACGAGTTCACCCACGCGACTCACCACCAGTCTCCGAAGAACACGCCGTCGTTACACCTCAATCACCACCGTCTGATAAGCCAGTTCCACCATCAGGAACCTACGTCATCAAAATCCCCAAGGATATAATCCACCGCGTCCCTCCACCGGAGAACGCTCGCCGTTACGAACAATACACTCGCAAGAATAACCGCCGGAACCGCCGTTGCTGCTGTTTCTGCTGGTTCATCGGAATACTCTTCATCCTCATCGTCCTCCTCGGCATAGCCGCCGGAATATTCTACCTCGTTTTCCGTCCTAAAGCACCGAACTACTCGATCGACAACATCAACATCAGAGGAATAAACTTAACATCGCCGTCGTCTACGGCGGCGATCTCACCGGAGTTTGACGTCACTGTGAAATCCGATAACCCTAACAACAAGATTGGAATCAGTTATTTGAAAGATAGCTCTGCTGAAATTTTCTATAAAGACGTTAGGTTATGTAACGGCGTTTTGCCGGCGTTTTATCAACCGTCAAATAACGTGACAGTGTTTAAGACGGTGTTAAAAGGTAACGGAATTAAAATGAGAAGTGAAGATTTAAGAGCGATGGTAACGGCGCAGAGTAAACGGAAAGTGCCGTTAATGGTTAAGTTGAGAGCGCCCGTGAAAATAAAAGTGGGGTTGGTTAAAACGTGGAAGATTACCGTTAAAGTTGACTGTGATTTGACGGTGGATAGATTAACGGTGAATGCTAAGATTGTTACTAGGGACTGTAATTTTAGTGTGGATCTTTGGTGATTAAATATGAAATGAAATTATTCTGAGATTATTACACAGATAGGATGAATACATTGGTTTAATTTAAATAGAATCATATATTTTTTGTTACAATTAATTTTGTAATTTGATTTTTTTGTTGTTATTTGATCTCTTGCTTGTTTTTTTTTGTATGTTTGAATTTTGATTTTAATTGAACTGTTAATTTTCATTTATATATTGAGGAAACAAAGTTTCATTGAATACTACTAGTAATACTTTTGGATAGAAAACAAGCTTTCAATACAAAAAAACATACAATACTATTGGAAAATTGTACTATAACATTTTTATTTAAGGAAAATGTTAAGATTGTATTTATTAATGTAATTTGTTTTTACTTTTGGGTACTTGTAGCAAGATCTTTTATTTAATCACATGGCAGATCATTTTTATGATGATATGTTGGTACTTGAGGAAGCGAAGGAATAAAACAACATTTGAAACTAACTTCAAAAGACCGAACAATCCAACCTTAGTAATTTATAAGTTCACTAGAGATATTGAAGACCATAAGTTAGAGCACCAACAGCCAGTTCCTCATTTTAAAGAAACTATTTACATTGGTTGAAAGTGGCCACAAGAGGAATGGATCATTCTCAACAGTGATGGTGCTTGCAAAGATAAGGGAGAAATCGCAGGTTGTGATGGGCTTAGTCAGAATTTTTATGGAAGATGGATTACAGATTTCGCTTGAAAGATTGAAGCTTGTGATGCCTTACATGTTGAAATGTGGGGCTTATACATAGGGTTAGATATGGCACAATGGGAGAATATATCTCATCTCGTTGTGAAAAGTGATTCTAAGATTCTTTTAGACTTAAACTTCAATATTTTCAAGTTTAATAGGAAAATCCAAATTTTGGTTCACCTCATTCATAATTTGTTTAGTTTGAGATGACAAGTTCATATCAATTATACTTGTCGTGAAGGAAATGTGTGTAGATTAGCAAAAGAACTTTATCATTTATTCAGACGATGTAGAGGTTTTGATTTTGAAGAACCCTCCTAATGAGCTTAAAAAGTTGCTTTTCAATGATATTTTCAGAACTTGTATGATAAGAATGCCCGTTTGATATAATATATAATGAAATTCATTGTTTATGATGAATTATTAAACGAGGTAAATCAGACTGAGAAACTCTATTATAGGCATAAACACAAACCATTTGAATTTAGGCACACACACAAAGTTAATTAAAATTTAAAGATAAAAGAATTGATTGATATAAATTAATGTGACTATATTATTTATGATTTCATTTTTATCATTTATATACGTGTGCCTAAATCCAAATAATTTGTGTTTGTACCTATCGAAGAGTTTCTCGGTAAATCATCTCAAAGTTATTTTAAGATTCAGCTTATCTCCACTTATGTTTGCTTTACTTTTCACTTGAAATTTCTAATTTCTAATTAATTTTAGATAATCAAATCCAAGTATTTTAAACTTGTAGTAGTAACAATTTTTTTACTCAAGTATCGGTTGGCATATATATTATTTGCTTTCACTAAATATATACTTGAAAAATAGATTACTAATAATTACTCCATAAAAGAAGTAGGTATATGTATTAGTCAAATATTCAAAACGAATAATTGGAGAAAAAGTCTACTGATCAAGTAGTTGGATACAATTCATAATTCACAAGTGTGTGTAGGTTTAAAATTAACTACAAATTTTATTGGAGGGTTGCCTATAAGTAGTAGATGTAATTTAAACCTTGAGGTCATGACAATTGACAATGGTGAACTCCTCAAACTTAATCAAGTTTTCTATGTCTAACTACTGTGTAAGACCAGGTATTAAAAGTCTAAAATACCACACTATTGTTATTTTCTTCAAAATAAAATACTCATTCAACCACGTACATGTACAGTAAGTATGTTAAAATTATAAGAAATAATGTTTGAACATTAAAATCTTGTCGTTAAATTTGTTGTCAGTGTGTTTTTTTTTAAATATATTTTTTTTTATATTTTTGAAACGCGTATAAAGTGTAAAAATAATAAAGTAGAAGAGAAATAGTAATAAATATATATGCTGTCAAATATATCATCAATTTTGGAAAAACTTTGGAAAACTTCGAAAATCGCCTTTTTTTTTTTTTTAACAAAGATAAAAACGGATTTAAATAGAATCGTGGGGGTGGGAAAGAGAAAAATTAAAAAAGAACTCATTTTATGGGTCCAACACCCCAAACATAACAAGAGAAGATTGACAGGAAACAAGTTATGAAGCGGACCGAAGCCAACATTCATAGGAGAAGCTTTCCGCACCTCCCATATTTTTTTAAAAAATTTACAGTTAACTTATCATACCAATTATCATATTATGTCTTTTATTTTTACCACCAAACAATCCAAAATTTTTACTAGAGAATCTGCATATAGGGACCGATCGAGGTAGTATGATGACTATGATCAAGATGAGCTTACCTACCTTTTCTAGTGTGTGGACATGGACGAAGCTACTCAAGGGCAAGCTCGGGCAGGTGTTCAGGCTTTGACCAAAATGTTTTGGTATTTTTAGGGGTTAGTTTAGGGTAAAATTGAAATTTTTAGGGATTAGTTTAGGATAACATTGAGATTTTTTATTCAATACTGAGATAAACTGAAATGTTTAGGGATTAGTTTAGGGCAAAATTGAGATTTTTAGGGGTTAGTTTAGAACAAAACTGAGATTTTTATTCAACACTGAGATAAACTGAAATTTTTAGGGATTAATTTACGGAAAACTGAAATTTTTTGTAGACAAAATTTTTGCCCAGGCTTAATATAATTGTTGGCTCCGCCACTGTGCGTGGATTAATCAATGTGAAAGTTGGTCACTAGAACTTTTTGTCAAACTCTTGTAGAAGCTAACAAGAGAATGTTGCAAATTGCAATATGGCCATGTTAAGGAGAAATGTGTTGTTTCAAAAAAAATTAATGTGTTATTATATTGGATGCATTAATAGTAGAAAAAAATTAAATAAACCAAGGTTAGTAGCTAAAGCAAGGAAGAGGAGGCTAAGGAAAAATTCTTATAAAATCAGAAAAAGTCTCCCTCATTATGTATACCTAAAAGATTATCTTAATTTTTCTTGTTGTAATTAAATATGCATTAAGATTTAAGATAAAGTTTACTTTGTCACGTTCAAAGAGCATTTATTTAAAGTCAATTATATGTGATCTAACATGTGATAATGAGACACAAGTTGTCCTGACTTTGTAAAAGCTGCTTGAAAACATGCATAAGCCATATGAAAACAATAAGGTTAATTACTTATCTTGGGAGTTTATGTACTGGTCTTCTTTTGTAAAAAATTTCCATTTACTACTTTACCTGAGCCACCAAACCAACCTTATATCTCTTGGAGTATGCTAATTTAGAATTAAGATGACTTATGTAATACTAGAAGATGTAGTGCAGTGGTATGAGTTGAGACGCCAAATAAATATTAAGTGGACTTCATGAATCATAATACGGTGCTATGTTATTTGCTTATGATGCAAATAGCTAATACTTGTACGATAAAATTTCGGGTTTTAACTTTGGAAAATGCTAAAAAATGTCATTAGGATATTGGTTAAGAGAACAAATATAAAAACATTGTGTTGGAAAGTGGAGAATTCAACTTTTTAGAAATTAAAAATAGTTGTTTTTCAATACAAAATTACAATTTTTTATTTTTTCCAACTAGAATTTTTAGATCACTCGTTAACATGACCCTTTAAGTTTAACTCTTAAGACTTCGAGAATAAATTTTATTAAATTGAAAAAGTTTGAGAAGAGATTTATCAAAGAATTAGTTTGCAAAAACTAGGCTAACTAGTTTGGTTTTTGCACATGAGTATGATGTAATCTTAATTCATTCTCAACAAATAGTTTCTATGACCATTAACCTAAAATTCAATTTTGAGCACATATATCTAACTTATATTAAATATGAACCTATAATCATATACACAAAAATAAATGAAAAAAATTGACACAGGCAAAGAAAATCAAGAAGGAAAGAATAAGTTCCTTCCATAAACCTTTTGATTTGCTTACAAAATATAGCATTATACATATTTTAACCTCTCCATAGAAATCTATCACCTCCCTTCTATTCTTAAAAGTACTAAACTAATAAGTATGAAAAATAAGCAATGACTTCATTATACTCTTTCATGTACAAATTCTTCATCCATTTTGTACTATTTCATGCAATTCTTCTCTTATTGTTTGGATGTTTATTTAAAAGACTAAACAACTTGTGATTGTGACTTTGATTCCTCATCTTGAGATTCCGAATTATGGTGGTAACCGTGATGAGACTGAGAATTCAAATGACCGTTTTGAGACGAGGAATTATACCGATGGTAAGTGATCTTAGCTTCGTGAATAGCTTGTCGAAGTTCGTTGTACATTTTGACAGAAGAACCAGACAAACTGTTTAGTTGACCAAGAAATCTAATCAAGCTTGCACGAAATCGATCAAAACCTGAAATCCAATCCTCGGATACGTCATCTCTTAATAAACCATCCGGTTCACCGCCAATATTAGTATCAGCTCCGTTTTCTTTGTTCTTGTCTTGGTATGGTAAGAACCGGGCCGTATCAGATGCTAAGCTCTTAATAGAATCTACAACATCTTTGACAGGTAATGTACCGATCTTTTTCAACCAGACATCACAAGTGGCGTATATTGGAGGACCGTATTGTACAAGAAGTTCAGATTGCGGCCTTCTTTTTCTTTTGAATGATTTTTGTTGAAGAGGAACACATTTGTGAATCCAACCGTTTATCGCCTCGAGATAGGATTTCTGAGCTTCAATCCACTTGGTGAAGCTTGACGATAGAAAGTGGAGTTCATTTTCAAGATAGGATGTAATCTGCCTGCGTAATTCGGAATGCATGGTTAGTCTAGCGTGGCTGTTGTTATATGATGCCGACATTATCTGAAACTGTAGCTTATGGCATTCATGCATCACTTCCCACATTCGATGCAACCTGCCACGAACGCATAACAAAAAAGATGAATTACAAAAGCAATAAGTTCATATTATTCGATGCAAGTAAATTTACAAGTATATGAACCATACATCTCAATGACAGTTATTTAACTTGGAAAAATGTCGGTTGCATTATATGAGCACGAAACAGAAACTCGGTAAAACAAGAAAAACTTATTAGTCATACCCTTCAATCAATTCCTCAAGTTGTGGCTGAAGCTCTCTGTCTCTCAACTCTTCAATCCTCTTTGATATAGAGTCTATCCTGTGAATCGCAACTCTGATTCTTGAGTGCAGATCCTTGACTGCAGCGCGAGTTTTATCAACTGTGGAGGTCTTTTCTGCTTTTGATTCCAAGTTCCTTAAGATTTTACACTTCATGTCATATTCCTTTCTGACAATCTCACTAGCCTGTGATTCACCGAAATGAACAATGATATTGGCAAACAGACAAAGAAATTCTCATGTTCTATGACATGTAGCTGCATATTTAAAATACCAATGCTTGTTCCGATAAACAACTTAAGCGCTTAAAGGAATAAGTGCTTGTGTATAAGCTATTTCTATAACAAAAAATAGAATGAAGTCAATTTGTTTTAATATAAGCTATGAGCTGTTTTCATAAGCTATCCTGGAGAGCTTACGGACATGTCATAAGTTGTTTCCATAAACTCTCTCAAACAGTCACGCAAGTGCTTATATTAATTCATAAATTCAAATAAGTCAATCCAAACATGCCCTTAATTACCAACAGAATGTTCAACTTTAGGGATTAGTCCAAAATCCAAAATAATAACTTATTCAACATACTACAGATAACACATAAAATATGTAAAGGTTGACGCATGTACCTTCACTTCATCATAGAGCTTTCTTTCCCAAGCATGTAACCTATCCAAGGTTGATGCATGGCTTCCAGAGTTCATACACGAATTATCAAAGAGATTATTTGTGAGATCCTCTAAATTTTCTCTCGAGTTTGCATCCAATGGGATTTTAGATGAGGAGGATTGAGATGATGCTGTCCCATGCCAAGGTAAGTACTTAACCGAGTTTTGAGCAGGCTCTAGAAAGTTGAAAAAATAATAATTAGATATTGAATTCCAAAAGTAGATTTAAACAAACACAAACGAGTATCTAAATTACGATAAAGATAGAAAACATTTCTTGTATAAAGGAAAGAAACAACATTGCAGGTCTAACTGCCGTGCACTAAACAAATTTATTTAAGCTCGAGTGATACTTTTCTATTAGAAAATTACATTTGAAGCCTTCTTCTGATTTACCTCTACTACTTGAATCCTACGGCTTTTAGAGCAAAATAGAAGTTGGTTCAACCGAAAAGGTCAGCAATGCCTATGGAACATGAAAGATCTATAGTTAACAAGACTCGGAAATTACCTTCTGGAACTTGACTCGGGTCTTCCCCACATGAGAAACATGCCTTAAAAAATAAGGATGCCAAAGAACCATCTGTCACAGAAAATAACAACTTGTAATGGAAAGTTTCATCATTGTATTCTATTTACATATAAATAAGAAATGCTAATATTTAATAACTAAACAAAGAGGCACTTAGAAGAGAGCCAGAAAGATTACTTTCTTTTCCCGTGAATATCGGACGAAAGTGAAATTTATTTGCTTCAAGCATCCTCGGAACCTCTTTACCAGAATCCGAAGCTCTATCAAAGAGAACCTCAATATCCTTCATACTTGAAAAGAAATTCTTAGGAGTAACTTTATTTTCACTATGATTCTCTTTCTCCACTGGTTTATTTGTTTCGGGTGGAACCAAACCTACCATAGGTACTTTCTTTGATGGAGATAAATACGGAGAGTTTCCCTTCTTGCCATTTATCAACTCAACTTCAGAAGCCGAATCCACTTGCATAGGTAAAACATTTGCTTGAACATGGCTATTAGCTCTATTTAGATTTTCAAATCTTTGGACTAGAGTTTCTGCGGCAGGCTCTTCATCAAATTCATCTTCAGATTCCCGCGAGTCACAAGAAGAAACCTTCTCTTCGTCATCATCTTCCAACTCGGGAATTCCTTCCTCATCACTATTCCCTATATGATGAGGCATGCCCTTCATTTCTTGAAAAGAAAATTGATGATCAACAGGATTAAAAATACCGAAGTAATCCCATTGTGGAGTTCCATCCGGAAGAGAAGATTCTCCGAATTCTTCTGTTTCAGACATTCTACTTCCATTTTGTGCAATGCCTGATGATGTTACCGTTGCTATAACAGGTACAGGCGGTTTTTCTTCAACTTTTTTAGAAGAAAAACCGCTAAGTTTCATATGATTTGCATGGAACTTACTAGAACTAGGAGGAGAGGGAGTTGGATAGAAATTTTGTGTTTCAGCTGCATCGGTACGCTGTGACAAAGACGGCGAAGAATGCGACATTGCCTTATCAGTTAAAGCAAGTGCTTGTGGTGTTGCATTAGTGTATAAGGAAGATTCACCGTGATTTTCAGGTTCGGTGAATTTCCTAAGAGCTGTTCCTACAATTTTAAGTGAATGGACATACGAAATATGTGCAGCTGCTAGTGAGCAACGACCGTCAAGCGCTTGCCTAACAAATTTCTTTCTTTCGCGGCACAGTTGCAGCGCCTTATCATCTTCCGTTTTGGAGCTTGTAGCTCCCATTATCCCAAATCTAGCTTACCTTTTTTTTTTGCCTTTCCCCTTTATAGAAATCCTAGACCTTGATTTCTATCTGTATCAGAAATCAAGAAATGAGATTAGTAACTGTTAAACGACAATGAATACGTAGTGCCTATAACATTGCTATAACAAAATAAAAAGATAAAACAATAAATGAACTATATACAAGTATTAGACAATAACAAACATTACAAGCCTAGTAACAATTGGTACCAGAAAAATAAAATACAGACCAGAACTTCATTTTTTTTTTTTGAAGAAGCTAAATTAGCCCATCCAAATTGGCACCAGAGATAATCGAACTTGAGACCTTAAGAAGAAGCGCACTTTCAGGTCCCAAGCCAATACCACCGGACCAACCCAAATGGGTGACCAGAACTTCATATTAGTCATTTTTTCTTCATATCCATAGAAACATGATTCTTTTAGTCACATTTTATAAATTGTTCGGCAGAACCTGAGTTTGATTTCTGAGAGAAACAATTCTTGGCCAGACTTACTTTACCTTCCGGCCGAACTCCAGATTACTAGAGTCCTTCCCTCTGGGTGGGAACTGGGAACCGGAGGGTTAACACGAAAAAGAAAAGCACTAACATAAAGTCTAAAAAACTAATGGAGATAATAAGAATCATTATATGAAATATCACAAGTTCACAATCAATTTTCATATGGAATTACAAGCAAATGCAAAATACATCTAAGGAACATGTTGAAGAAAACAATGTTAGTGAAATCATTAAACAGTAGCAAACAAACAGTACCATAAATTGCTGAAGTAACTAACTAAACCAAATTCAGAACTTCAAAACAATCAAATTAGGTAACTGAAACATGAAAGTGAAATACAAAAGACACTGTTCAAAATCCAATGTGAGGCACAGTGTTTTTAGAGATGCAGGAAAAAAGGAATGAAATTTAACATAAAAGAGGAAACTTTCAAGGAAAAGAAAGATAACCCAACATCAAAAATCAACTTTTTTTTATAGAAAGTAGTTAAATTTTAACTTATTAGAATAAAAAAAAGTTAGATCAAATGAAACCCAAAAAAAACAAAGGGTAATACAGAAAAAGTAAAAAAGACAGTGAAGCAAGAAAAAAGAAGAGAAAAAGTATGAAATTTTTGGTGGGTACCGAGTGTGCACATTGAGAACTTGGATTTCAGAGAAGACCCATGTAAGAGAATGAATGACAGAGATTGGATTTGGAGAATTTAACAGAGAGAGAGAGAGAGAGAGAGAGAGAGAAGAATCTGTTAACACTCATATCTCACCATTGCTGGGTGGATACCACCATGCAAAAGAAAACATAGGAAGACATAAGACAGACAGACAGACATCTCACCGTGGTTTGTGGGGTCCATTTCCACGTGGGATAAGCTTTTCATGATAGTGGTGCGTTGAGCCACGCGCTTTGTGGATTAATTTTCATTCATAATAATGGAAATTTTGAAGTTAAAAGTAAATGATGTAGTAGTACTACTAGTGTCTAGTACTATCTTTCTTGTTGAAACATCTAATTTCCATAATTTTGAGACTAAAATGTTGCGTAGACTTCTTATGGGAGCAGATTTAATATTGTAATAATTATAGATACAACGGTAAGCCGTTCTATCTGAATTAACGGTTTAGAACATTTAATTGTATAGTTAATGTAGATTTTTTGGTTTGAATTTAATAGTTAAGATCGAAAACAATTATGAAACTGTGGAAAAAACAACGGCAACAATTTTGGATCCTATTTTTACTTCTTTGAATTAGAAAATGAGCAAAAAAATTAGGGTGAGAAGGTCGGTTAAAAGTAAAAAGATTTTAAGATTTTAAAAAATACTTTAAAATGAATTTATACTTAAATTAGTTTAAGTAGATTAACTAGACTCAAAATTGTCCAGAAGTCTTAACTCAAATGATAAAATATGCTGAAATTGTTAGGCTGTATGTCATGATCGGAATTCGAACTCTGGCTCTCTCACTTATGTGTATGAGTTTATAATAGCTTTATCATTTTGTCTATACATAAATAAAAAACTAGATTCAAAATTAATATTTTGAATAAAAAGTTACCATTTTATCTATCACCAGATTAATTCTTTGGAGTTAGAATGTTAATAAGTTTTCTTTATAAAAAAAAATTAAGGTGAGAGATAGTGATTCAGTGTAAAATAGAAAAGATCTTTAGACTTTTAGAACACTTAAAAGAATAATTACATATATCTCTCAATTAAAAGTATTAGCGGAGCTTAAACTCAATATCTTTCGAACCCAAAACTTATCTTTTTACCACTCAAGGAAACCACCACAAAGTTAAAATGTTAATCGGTTGGATCTTAATGCCTTATTAAAGTTGAATTAAGTTTGAAAGTTTGGAAAGCTTTTATCAATGTACTTTTTTTTTGTTTATAAACAATTTAAATGTGAAACATCGTTATAAAAACGAAATGAATCCTATGCAATTGATGGAATTAAATTCTCTCCAATGCAGTTTTCATTCACATCAGGAGATTCGATCCACATCTCCACCTTTCAGAATTCTAAAATTGATTTTATATTTATATTTATTAGTCAACTTATTTTTATATGAATATATCTAAATATAAATTAGTTTTTGCCTTCAATTTAATTTTAGACAGAATCCATTTTACAAAATTAATTCATTCGCAGTCAATTTTTTTCACCAAACATTAAAAATATCACATGTTAATGTACTCCCAAATCAATGAATATCGGTCTAATTGTTAAGAAGTTAACTTATTCTATTAGAGTGTGATACAATTTTTATTGTATGTGTGAGAATCTCCTTTATGTAGAGTATATTGTATAATGTTCTTTAGACTTTGAAGTCTATTATAATTCTAACGAGTTTATAAGACCCAATACACCTAAACTATTTTCATTAAAAAAGTAATTTGATATCGGGTGTCATGTAAATTTTGAAAATTCCAATCAAAGGAAAAATATTTTTATTTATTTATGTGAAATTCACTTCTTTTTTAATGAGAAAAGGAATATTCTCTTAATCACTTTGCATATTTCTTTTCAATTTTAGTACTAGTACTTCTGAATTATGATTTAAGAAAAGACAGAAATACAGAGGGTGAAAAGGTGAGTTTTTTTGTTTTTTATTTTCCTAGAAAACCTTTTTCCATCACTAAAAAAAGGAAATATCATGTAGTAGTAGTACGGCAATAAAATCTAATATCTTTGTAACACTTCGATATTTATTTATTAAAAAAATTATTTGCTGTGCATGTCATGCTTTATAAGTCTATAAAATCCAATTAGTACACGTAAGAGTGACACACATATTCCTTGGACCTGGATTCAGGACTGGCCCAAATTTTGGACTTAAAGTAAAATTTAAATGAAATTATTATTATTTTTTTAGCAAAGTGAAACTTTTTTAAAAAAAAAGAGAGTAACAGAAAATGAAGAGATAATACAAATGTTTTTTGCACCTTTGTGAATCATGTATTTTTCTATGCTGACAATTGTGAATCATGTCTTTTGTAAACTGTTATTATTTTGATTATTTATTGATAGTATGCACGTTAGATAAGAATTTATGTACTCATACACATAAATGATA
Organism: Trifolium repens; assembly: GCA_030408175.1. NCBI lineage: Eukaryota > Viridiplantae > Streptophyta > Magnoliopsida > Fabales > Fabaceae > Trifolium > Trifolium repens. The sequence goes on along the minus strand of CP125844.1, from coordinate 53,588,560 downwards.
AAGTTTAAAATAAGAAAATAAAGAATTGTTGTTTTAACAACTCCATAAATATTTATTTTAAAGATGAATCTATAATATTTATCTTTAATTTTTTTAGATTGACGACATTATAAAACCAATTTAAACTCATACACATAAATAAAGGAGATGAAGTTCAAACTCCATCATAAAACGGTTATGGATGATCAACTTTGAGTGTTTTTTTTTGTCGGGTATTGAATTGGGTTGAGAAAAAATTGTGAGGATGAAGTTGAGTCTTCACTCTATGAACTATATATATATATATATATATATATATATATATATATATATATATATATATATATATATATATATATATATATATATATATATATATATATATTTGAGTTTATAATTAACCCTGTTGTGTACCGCTACCCTAATTTAAAAAATCACACTTATTCCTAGGGGTGGCAAAATAAGCCCTATTTGCCGGGCCGGTCCGTTTAACTAGCCATTTTTGGCGGACTGAGCCGAAGTTTTGAGCTTGACCCCTCTAGTTTCCTGCCACGCTGAGCTCACTTAAAAAACGGGGCAGGTACGGGGCGGCTGACCCGCGAGTTACATAAAATCTGTCTTTTATTTTTATTTTTTTTCATTGAGTTAGACAATAATCTTAATAAAATAAGGTGGCCTAATCCAATAAAATATAGCACTTATTTAAGTAAATTTAAGTTTTCTTTTCTATTCATTCATACATTGTGAGTGTGACCAGTGCCAAATTTTAAGATTTTTTGTTGCCGTTTTACCCTCATATTGCATTGTTCATTCTTCTTCTTCTTCTTCTTCTTCTTCTTCTTCTTTCTTGCGTAAATCCATTTTTTATTATATTGGTTTTTCTCACAATTTCGTTTTTTTTCCTCCAATTTTTTACATAATATCAGCATATTTTTTTGTAACAACACAAGTGTCAAAATAAAAATAAAATAGACTTTTTTTTTATGGATCAGACCGAACACTCATTTGTCCACCGGTAAACAAAATAAAATGTAATTTTAGATTCGGCCACATAAATTAGTCCGCCTTGTCTCGTCCCACTTTTAAGCGAACTTAAACAAAGCGAGCTTAAATGGGACGGCTTTGCTATCTTTGCCATCCTACTTATTTCTCTTCTCCTAGTGAGAACTAGTCTCCTATTATTAATTCATCAATGACCTCTAATTTTAACTGTACCAACTTTATCCATTCTTTGTTACTGCTACAACAATTGAAAAGGTGTGACATAACCACATACTTGATATCACGTTGCCTTTTTCATTTTATCAAAACTACCTGTTAAATCTTTAAAGTGATTTCTACGTAAATTATTGTCCCTCTTACTCGAAGACCCTTGTTTTGTGACCATATTCCACAACAATTTCAAATATAACTGCCTTGCATGTATAACTCCTTTTAGAAACACATTAACTATATAGTTCCGACAAGTTGTATTCTCGTTTTGGGGAGAGATTTAAGGATATGACCAAAATAGATTGGCCAAATCTATTTCCAAATCTATTTCATGATAAAAAAATCTCAACTCATATTTATCAATACCTATTTACTTATTTTGATCTTATTGGTTGTGCTAGTATTTATGTCATCGAATCTTGATTTGAACTCCAACTCCAAAGAATTGTATTCAGTGGCGGAATCAGGGGGCGGCCCACCCCGAAAAAATGAGAAATTACTATAATACTCTAGGTATGTTAAAAAAATTAAAACTATCTATTAATATAGATATTTGTTTGTACACAAAATATAACAAATGATGCGCGTAGCCCAGTGGTTCTGGATTTCAGGTTCTGTATCTTGTCATTGTAATGGTTGCGAGTTCAAGTCCTAGCAACCCAATTTTTTATTTTTTTTTGTTCTTTTTTCTTTTTACAAAATCTGTTTAATACTCAAGCTATTGAACCTCTATATAATACTGTTTCAGAAAAAATTGATTTTTATAGACATAACAGTGGACATTTCTATTTTTTTTCTCCAATAAGTAGCATAACTATTTTCAAATAGAAACAATTATTCTCTTTTTTGATGATCAACTTTGTGCAAGTATTAGTTTAAAGTAAATCATTGATAATTTTAAGTCATTTGATACAGTAGAATAGTATTTAGGATATGCAATTTGATTTTATTTTAGGATCAAATTAGTGTTTTTTATTGCTTAAGTTTTTATACATAATATTATTTTTTAATTAATTTATATATTATAATTTTTTTGGTGGCCCTCCCGGATTTTATTTCCTGGTTCCGCCACTGATTGTATTGTGGAATCCAACCACTAAAGAATTCAAGATCATTCCTTCTAATTCTATTGAGTCACATAACATTCAGTCGCCTTCTATTATCGGCAATGTTTTAAAAACCGAACCAGACATCGAACCGTGAGGGTACTGGTTCACTGGTTTATTGGTCGAACCACTGGGTCACTGGTCGAACCGCATGAATAAACCGGATTAAAACGGATAAACCGGTAGAACAAACCGGCCTCTATAATAAAACTATATAGGTATTAAACCGGTCGAATCAGATGACTCTGTCTCTAAGAAATCATGACATGACACATAATTTTTTTGAAAAACTCGGAAATTCCATAATGTAATAAGTTCTTAAATTCAAATTCTAAATGTTGTCATCACACACAATAAAATAGTACAAAATCCAAATCCAAATAAGTTTTAAACAAAACTTAATTGCAACCTAAACGGAATAACAAAGTGTCTAATAAATTAAAATCCAAGGAGACATATTTATTTCAATGTTGGACTCTCTTTTATTTCTTTTGGTTCTATTTAAAAAAATAAATACAAAATGACGTTGTTTTGAGACTTTTGGCTAAAAAAAAAAGCGCATGCAATCAAACTGGCGGTTTGAAAAAACCGCCGGTTCACCGGTTTTTCCGGTTTTGAGCGGTTCCCATCGGTCTAACTGCACGGCCGATCCAACATTCGAACCAGACCGGTCACCCCTTCGATTCACGGTCTGACCAGTCCGACCGACCTTTCAAACCGCCGGTTCACCGATTTTGAGCGGTTCCCACCGGTCTAACTGCACGGCCGATCCAACATTCGAACCAGACCAGTTCGATTTTTCTCAATTGTTACACATGTTGGGGAGTTCGGGGGAGCTCGGGAGAAACTATGATGTCAATGCTCCAGGATCACAAGAGAGAAAGACGCCACTTTTCCATCCAAAATCTTATACATAGTCGATGTGAGACTTAATAACTCAACACTTGAAACCCAACAACACATCCACCATCAAACATGATAGAGAAAATGAGAAATAAAATTATAAAAATTAAGCGATTGAATTGAATGATAGATACATAATAATTAAAAAAATTTTGAGGAAATTTCAATGAAGACAATCCACTCTTATATTAGAGGTGATTTTAAATTGATTCGCCACTTATATCATTTGCATCTCATATGTACCCAAAAATTGCCACATAAGACTACAATATATAGGACCTCATTATTTAGAAATCTTATGGGATCAATCTAAGAAACAACTCTTAAAATAAACTTAATTTTGATATGCCTACTCCTTATCGGATTATTGTACTCCATATTTAGAAGCATCTTATAAATTTGGGCCACCATATTTAGAGGCATTCTTTACCATTGTCTTGAGATAAATTTTAATATGGACCATCTCATCAAGTGATTTATAGTGGATCAGTTATAAATAATATTACAATGAATACGAATTTTACAAAATTCACTATTGGATTGAAAGTTTATATCATATAGATCATATATAAAAAAATTTAGAAAAATTGAAAATCATTTGATTTGTTATTGAGACCCATCAAGATTAACGATTTATTAAATACGGTAAATCTTGATAAATCACAATAAAATATCAAATAATTTCCAATTTTTCTAAATTTTTTTATAAATGATCTATATGATATAAACTTTCAATCTACCAGTAAATTTTATAAAATTCATATTCGGTAGATCACTTGTCCACGGTGGACCACTTATAAGCATTAGCCTTGTCTTGATGTCTTATAATATAAAAATGACTACTTCCATATATCAATCATAGATCAAAACTCTTTATTGTTGGGTTGTTTTCTTGTGTTATTTTTCCTATTGGGTCAGAAAAGAAGGCGGTTTGGAAGAAAATATCTCAAACTAACTTGAATTGACATAAGAATCCAACTAGTTGACGAGCCTGTTGGTAAAGAATGGAAAAATGATCGAATACTATATATATTATTCCATTATTACAAAAAAAAAAAAAAAAGAATTCACCAAAGTATTAATGTATAGTATCATAAAATAAATATACAATTTTTTGTAAAAAACACAAAATTAAATATACAAATAAAAATAACGTATAAATACCAGAATCTAAACAAAAGCTATCTTGACATTTATAATGAGATATTTTTGTATATATGTCTGAGCATATCTAATAAGACCTCTTAATAAAAATGGTCTAAAAGGTGTTTATCATTTTTAGTAAAAGCTAGCTAAAATTTATTCAAAATAATTGGATTGACTGGATAAATATTATACTTTGTGTCAAGAATAAAAATATTTCTTCTTCGAAAAAATGTTAAAGAATAAAAAGGTATCTCACAAAGATTGATTATTTAATAAGAAATAAGACTAATATTTTTTCCCCACCTCTATTAACATACGCCCCCTAATGTTTTTTTATGCGATCATAATCGTGCTTAGCATTATAATTAAAAGTAAATAAATAAATAAAATATATATAATTTGATTGACGCTGAATTTGATAGGGAGGATCATGATTCGATCCCCATAACTGCGATCGATAGAGGATTGGAACTACTTGATACCAGAACTAACTCCCGAACCAAATTCAGATTAAATTGGTGGTGAAAATAATATTAAAAAATCAAAATGATAGTCAAATAGAAAAAAAAAGATCTATCTTGTAATTTATAGTACTTTAGTCAAACTTTTTTTTTTGTAATAAAATATTTTCTTTTTAGTAATTCATTTAATATTTTTCTCTCTTAATAATACAATGATATTTTATTACAAATAAAGAGCAGAGAGAATATTTTGGTCAAAAGAAAATCTTAATAACAATACTTTTTTCAATATTTGGGTGTATAAATTGTAACCCTATTGAGGTTCACCATAACACAACCTAATGGAGCATAGCAGCTCTAACCTTACTCTTGCATTACATTCATAGCCTTCTGTTTTCTTGAATTACACAGCTGGTAATCTCCTATTAGTTCTTCAATGACTTCCAATTCTAATTGCAACATTGCAAAGGTGAGAAATAAACATATATCGCATGATGTTTCTTTCTCCATTCTATCAAAACTTCCTATCAAATCTTTAAGTAGATTTCAATGCGTACAAAAGTCATGGTCCCTTTCAAATTTATTTAACGACTCTCATTTCATGGCCATGTTCAATAGCAATTTCTTATTTGAAGGCCATGATTCATCACTCCTCCTACAGGCGTATCTACCACATAGTTATGATAACATATATTTTGCTGAGTTGTATTCTCTTTCTGGAAAGAGATTCGAGAATATGACCAAATTAGAGTGGCCAAATATATTTTATGAAGAAATTGACCGAAATGAATATAATCAATATGACACAATTGATATTGAGTTTTTTGGTTTTGCTAGTATTAATGGCCTACTTTGTGTTCTTAAATCTTATACTTTTAAAAGAGGTCTAAGTGTTGTGCATCTCTTTCAATAAAATTTTTATTATCTTTCTTAAAGACATGTTGTTTTGGAGTAGTTTTGCATAGCTTGTGCTAGTTTACTCTAATGGGATACTATATGCTTTTAATAATTGTTTAATTGTCTTGGTTGTTTCATTTTGATGTCATGAATCCTATGTTGTTTTTTCCGTGGCCATATTTTTCTGGGTTAGGATTCCAATAGTTCCCTGATACCTTAATTTTTTTTATTTCATAATTTCATTTTCAAATTTAATTAATAACCAATTAAGTAATTAATTAAAATATTTGGTAAAAAAAGGTAATTAAAGAAAACAATAAAGTTATAAATATTTCCTTATAAAATATATTGTATATATTTAGTAATAAAATATTCAATTTGTTGTACCAAAAAAAAAATCATTCCCATTACCATAACTCACTTGATAAAAACATTGTAATATGTAAGTATTGAAGTTGGACCTCGGTATCATCCACTCATTCATCTTGATCTAACCTGTGATCAGAAAGGATGATGGACCGGTGAATCCTTCACTTGACACTACTAGAAAAATCTTAAATACCGATGGACAAAATTTGTCTCTAAAATGCAAATGTTCTGTCACTAAGCATGCTAGAGACGAATTTGATGCTGTCGGTAACATCCTCGTCCCTAAACTATTAGAGACGGACAAAATCTATATCTAAAATGAAAATATCTGTCTCTAAAATAAATATATTTGTCTCTAACTGCTTTTTCTGTCTCTAATTTCATCTATATTAGAGAAGAAATATATTCTGTCTCTAAATTCCATCGGTATTTCAACTTTTTTTAGTAGTGTGATGAGTAGTTCCGTTGAGTTGAGCAACAATTCACCACCGAAGGGGGGTTATACCTGCAGGCGCTCTGATGCTTAAGTCAGAAGAGTGAACAAGTACGAGAGTGAAAGTGAGTAAAAAATTGAATACATGACCCTTCTGTGAAGGAGGGTATTTATAGATCCCCCAGCGCTGGGTCAAGATCTCCCTAATGGGCTGTGCAGGGCGGCCCAATAGGGGAGACTGCTAGGGTTTCTCCTATGTTGGAGTAAGGAACCAGCATTTAGTCTTTATCCTGGTGATGAGTTGTCCAGTATCGTGGGGAGAGGCGGTAAAACTCATTCAGATCGTGTCCTAGTTAATAAGAGCACGTGGAAGTTGTGGAGGCGTAGCGATTTCGGGTAGGAGGAGCTTGCTAGCTGTGGCGGCATAGCGATTTCGGGCAGGGGAGCTCGCTAGCTGTCGAGGAGGAGCTCCTAGTCCAAAATGTCGAGCAGGAGCAATAAGCTCTCTAGGTCGAGAAGAAGATGGATTGAGCCATCTCTAGCCCCAGTCCAGAACACATCTTAAGTTTAAAATTCTGGTCCCTATATTATTTGATAAAAAACGATAATATTCAATTTGTAATAAAAAGTAATAAAATATTTCATAAAATATATAAATTTAAAATATATTTATGATATTACCATGAAAGTCTTTTTCAATGGAAGGATTAAATAATTAGTTATTTTTCTAATTGCCAAGTCCATTTTACTTTCCTCTCTCACTATATGATATAAATTATGGACACCGACATGGACATCTGACACAACACGGACACTGACACGGCGATATTGATAATAATTTTAAAAAATAACATAATTTAGTGTAATCATAAGTATCGTGTCGGTATCGGACACTGACATGAACATGCGTTGGACACAAACATACATAATCCAAAAAGTATCCGTGCTTCATAGCTCTATATATGTATACAAAGTTCACTATTAATAGAAAGTCGATGTAATTATTATTTGTTTGAATGTTTGAATGTTTTTTCTCTTTAGCAAAAACACAACGATTTCACTAAGTAATTAGCTATTTCGATTCCGGTGATTAACAAATTCTCCTTAGATAAATTATTTGAAAGAATCACTATAAGAGAAAAAAAAAATATTTTTTAATAAAATTTATTGAAGTCCCTTAAGTAATTTATTGAAGAATTAAGCTCTCGATAAGTAAGTAAAGTCTCCTTTTGTCAAAAAAAAAAGTAAGTAAAGTCTCCTAACATTTTTTAAGGTTTTTTTTAAAAAAACATCGTGTTATTTATTGGTGACTTAAGCTGCCAATAAATTTGATCCAGTTAAAAAAAAAAGCAAGAGCACTACATGAATTTTAAGCATTATCAGCTGCCAAAACCGCCGCATAAGTGCGGCGGAAAATTAGCGGCGGCGTTTGGATTTTTTTTGGATTGTTTAGATTAGCGGTGCTTTTAAACCACCAGAAGAGTGCGTCGGGATTTAGCGGCGGCTAAACTGGTTGTTTTTCCGGCGGATTTTTCAGCCGCAAATGACCAAAAACCACCGAAAATGTTTCTGTGGGCTCAAGGCCTATAGTAACTTTGGCCGATAATATAAAAAATTCTTATAGTGGAGATAAAAGAGGATTTTAGCCGTCAACAAGTTTTATCCATTTTTATAAAATTGTCTGAACACTTATTGACGACTTTGTACGCTAACAAGTTTGGCCCAAAAAAAAGTTAGAAATGTTTTTGGCAGTTTAAGCCGCCAACAAATTATATTTGTTTTAAAAAAAGGACGGGTCATTTATTGTCGGCTTGAGTTGCAAATAAATATATGCCAAAATAAAATAAAAAAAAACAATAATAAATAGGTTCAAGTGGTAAATAACTTGGTCCCCTTAAACATATGGTTAAAGGTTCAATTTCTGTTCATACATTCCGATAAAATGCGATTAGAAGTATTAACATTTTTGGCCGCCAACACGTACTAACCGCCGGAAAAAAATGTGTAGATGACCATAATGACTATTTTTCCATTACTCCTCGTATGCATATATATATATATATATATATATATATATATATATATATATATATATATATATATATATATATATATATATATCCATTTCTTTTCTGCACAATCATTTCTCTTTAAACTTTCTCAAACTTCTTTCTAAATCTCTAAAACATTTTCTCTTTCAAACTTCTCTCAAATTTGTAAGTGTGACAATTTTCAAACTTCTATCTCAAATTTAATATTTAAATTAAACGAGTAAATGTTTTAATTTTTTTTTATAATTTTTTTAGTAATTGTTGATTGATTTGATAATCAATTAAAATTTAGTTTTAATTATATACAAACTTAAATAATTAAATATTTTTTTTTTAAAAAAAAAAGTTGTCGTTTGTTGGCGGTTTTAGCAACTAGGAAGTTGTTTTCTAATTTCGTCATCAGTTCTTGGCGATTTTAGCCGCCATTATTGATAAAGTGTCAGTCACTTTCTGGTGGTTTTGACCAAAACTTTCTGGTGGTTATTGATAAACCTTTGTCCCTCGTTTGTTGGCAGTTTTAGCCGCTAATTAATTTACGATGAGATTGTTGTTGACATATTTTGGCCATCAATTAGCCTCCACAAAACGATTCAATTTTACTTACCGCACAACTAAAGTCTAGATTACTATGTCCATTTCTAAGAATCAGTAGGTTAATAAATAAAAAACACAACAATTTATGTTTATATTCATGGATTTTAATAACAAAAATTAATATTGTTTATCTTATTGATTTCTTTAAATAAATTATTGTTTGTAAAATATTTTAACAAATTTTTTAACATGAAATTTATAAATTTGTATGAAAAAAGTGAATGTCTATTTTCTAATCTGGAAGTTTGATAATTTGGAGTTCGGCCGCAAATTAAGTAATGTACGACTAAAAATCGTTTTTCTAAAGAATCGAACACAAATTCTCCAGAGTCGGCCCCGACTATTCGATGTCTCTATTCGATTATTAAAAAATGGCTCATAATAAAAAACCTACAAATTTTTTAAAAGAATCATCATCTATTTTAAATTGTAAATAATATTAATACACAAAATTAATCAACGATTGAATTTGAATTTAACGGATTTAATTTAGTTTGGAATGACTGGAACTAAAATTTTGCAAAAAATAAAATAAAATGAGAATGTTAAAATTTTAACCAAAGACCTTGAACAGATAAACATCATAGTCCAACACTAACTTATCGATGCACATCTAATCTAATCTAATATTTATTAAGAAAATTATTTTTGTTGCCCTACCATTTTTTGGTGCGCCTACGAAATTATAAAAATACCCTCGTCTGTTACTTAATTCATAGACACCCCATTAAAACACCCTACCGAGTTTTATTTTTATAACGTCCGCTACTTAAGTTACAGACGGCATTTTTCAAAATTTCTCATTTTTCATCACGAAAGAATATTTTGATCATTTCGTAGAGCGCGCGAGAAACTCATAAGGCGGCAAAAGTACTTATCTTTATTAATGATTAACAACATATAACTATTATGACAAAATCTCAAAATTTTGATACTACAAAATTTAGATGTCTTGTCACACAATCGACACATAGCATTGGGCCGGACCTTTAATTTGCACCATTCATAGAGGAAGATTTCTCTTCCCACCCCTGCTTTTCTTTTTTACCCCTTGAGTTTCCATTTATACCCTTGAAAAAAGTTCGGTAAATGCGAACTGAACTTTTAAACGGTTGAAAACACATGTATATACTCTTAAAAAAAGTTCGGTAAATGAAAACCAAACTTTTGAGGAGTAAAATTAGGGGTAAAGTTGAATTTTTGGGGGTGAAAAAGAGACGCAGGGGTGGGAAGAGAAATCTTCTTTATAGAGAGACCAAAAATCAAGAATGAGTCCATATGCTACACGTTCTATCATGAAACCCCTACTTATCTAAAGCGCTTTTCCCAAATTTCTTCAATATTAGGATGACACTTAAGATTGAATAAATTATGGAACGAGATTTAATTTATAGAATATTTTGGTAGGTATCAGTATGGAAAGGATAAAATAAAGAGTAAATTATAATCTCCTCTCTTATGATTAAATTACATCATCCTCTTTTCTTATATTACCAATACTAAATTGATTCAACCGATAAGGATCTTGAACCAATAGTATAAGGAATTAGGTTGACGAATTTATTGGCGGAAATTTCCGCTAATAAATTTACTGGCATATGATTTAGTGGCAGATTGATTCCGCCAGGAAATTAGTACTTTCTGGCGGAAATTAGCACTTCTTGAAGGATAATTGCTGCCACTAAATAGACATTTTCTTGTAGTGCCTTTAAATGTGTGTCTAGCAGAGAATTCACTTTATGTTCGCCACAAGTTTTTCGATGGAAATTAACCATTATTAGTGGCGGTAAAACTTTTTCTTCAAACAATTGTCCTTCAAATATTTTCAAACAGTATTTTTAATCCTTATTTTTAAGTTAACTCATGTTTATTTTGTATTACTTTTTGTTGTCAAATAAAAACATCTCTTGCAAAAATTTAATTTATTTTAACAATAGATAAATTAATTATAAATATTTTAATTTTTAGAGCTTAAAAATTCTTAGGATAAAAAAGCAAAGGTTACTTACTAGTAATTAGTTCATCTTCTTAAAATTTAAATACAAAAAGTAAAGGTAACTAGTAATTAAGTGATAACATAAAAAAGTCATATTTTGAAAAAACAAATTGCAATAAAAAAAATGAAGACAAAAAGTATAAAAAAAAAAGTAAGTACAAAAACTGTAAAATGAAAAAGCCATGTACGATCGGTCACTCCATTCCCCCAACGTCTCTTTCTCTCCATTAAAGCAATGGTTACTAGTAATTATTAAGTGATAAGATATGAAAAAGGGCGACTTCTACGGTGGGCAAGTGCTTCATATCTCTCATGGGTGAACCATTCAAATATAAATCTGGTCATTCATTCTTAAAAGTGCATCATACATGTGTAACACCTGATCATGCTTCTCTCATATCTTACAAAATTGATCATTTTCATTTTATTAATTGAGTATTTTAATTTTTAACAAAATAAATTCATCATCAAAATACAAAAAGTTTCCGTTCTTTTTCCGAAAAAAATTGGATCTTTTTTCCCGATTGAAACTTTTTTCCCAAAAAAACTCTGGAATTGTATTTATCTGATATGAAACTTTTTTTCCAAAAAAAAATCGAAAATTTTTTTCCGGAAAAAAGCATGGAAACTTTTTTCCAAAAAAAATCAAAAACTTCTTTTCCGAAAAAAATATCAGAACATTTTTCGTGAAAAAAGATCGAAAAAATTCTGAAATTGTATTTATCTGAATTCAAAACTTTTTTTCGGAAAAAAAATCGAAAAAATTTTCCCGAAAAAGATCGGAAAGTTTTTTCTCAAAAATAATCAGGAACTTTCGCGAAAAAAGATTGGAAACTTTTTTTTTTCGGAAAAAACTCCGGAATTGTTTTAATCCGAAATCGAAACTTTTTTTCGCGAAAACATTAGGAACTTCTTTTCCGAATAAAATAACGGAACATTTTTTGGGAAAAAAGATCGGAAACTTTTTTCTGGAAAAACTCCGGAATTGTATTTAACTGAAATCGAAACATTTTTTCCAAAAAAAAATCGAAATTGTTTTACCGAAAAAGACCGGAAACTTTTTTTTTCAAAAAAAAACTCTAAAATTGTTTTTATCTAAAATCGAAACTCTTTTTCATGAAAAAATCAAAAACTGCTTTTTCCAATAAAATTATAATATAGTCAGCTCACAATAAAATCTATAGACACTTATAATCTAATGGTCTTTAGCACTTGATCACGGGTGAGAGATATGATAGGCTCTCTCACCCTAGCCTGAGCCATGAAAAAGGGTCTGTATCAAAATAGTAGATATTTTTGTGATGGTTTTCTTTTATGTTTGCTTTGATTGGAACAGTGTTGAGAGTGACTAGACTGAAGTAAATGCAAAGCTGCAATATGTACAATATAATGTTGTGGAAATCAAAAAATAATAATGTTATTTTTGCATACGAGAGAGCATGTTACACTATATATATCTTAGGGTATCATACTACTACACATTATAAGATGTGTTGCGTTGTTTATCTTTTGAGTGGTGTGGTACTCATATTTCATCTTTCTTCTTTGTCTAAACACAATAAAAATTTCATCTTTCTTTTCATTCCTTCAACACTTTCATTTTTCAATATCTTAACTTCTTCAACCTCTCATATCATTTCGACGTAAGATATAGGTAACTGTTTTGTTTGTATGACTTCAGGTAGTCTTGATTATGTTAGAAATGACAACAATTATCATTATGTAATTATATATTTAGTGTTAAGAAGAAGTTTGAAGATCACATGAAATATCATTCAAGAAAAAATTCAAATGTTCCAAGTGTACACGGGCTTACATGATAAAATCAGACAAAAGATGAACATATGAAAAATGAAGAATGCAGCAAAAAAATTAGTTGTTTGTTTTCTTTGAACATGTGAGAGTGTGTTTGAAGAATCAATGTTGTCATATTAGGTGGTGTTTGAAGAATCAATGTTTCATCTTTCTTCTCATGCCTATATTTTCAACTTCATATTTCTCCTCACTCTCGTATCATTTTGACGTAAAATATGAGTAACTGTTTGGTTTGTATGACTTCATATAGTTGTGACTATGTTCAAAACAACAAAAAGTATGAATGTCATACAAGTCTCCGTACATTCAAGACTTGAAAGAAATTTGAAGATCACATGAAATCTCATTCAGGAAAATATACTTGTTATAAGTGCACACGAACAACTACATGACAAAAGTCGATAGGGATGAACATGTTAAAAATAGATATTGTAGTAAGAAATAAGTTAATGTTGTTATTTTGATCTCCTTAAGAATTTATCCGCCGACAAGAATAAACATGTTAAAAATAGAAATTGTAGTAAGAAATAAGTCAATGCTGTTATTTTCTCTCATTATGAAGTACATATTATTATAGTTATTTTTTATAATCTTTATGTAATACTCCTGGTGCAATGATATTAGGATGAAAATTGAAACATTTGTTATGTCTAAAACATGAACATGTACAATAGTTTAATCTAACTTTAAGATTAGTTGGCATATATCTATTTGATTTTTTTAAGGGAAAAGGAAAATAGGTCTAAATGTAAAAAGAGAAAAATCCTTAAAAATCCAAGAACTCAAAGACAGCTAAAGGGTGGGCTATGTATCGTAGATTAATCTTACGGTGACATTCTAGTATGGATCAATATTAAACTTGTTCATAATAGAGCACACAAAAAATTAACAATTAACATTTACCATCCAAGAAAAATGAAGGGAAATTGTATTTCACGTGGGACTCATCAAATGATTTGCTATTACTTTTCTCCATGTGTAATAATAATTTTTATTTGATTTTAAATTTTAAATTTTTATTTTTATGTTTGGTGCATAAGTGCATTACATTTCCTTATTTTATCGATGGCGCCTTTGTGTTTTGCAATTGTGGGTAAGATTTGTTGATGGTTGCATAAACATGGTATAACAATGGGGATCTGGATTAAGTACGTGAGACTGCATTCAGGGTCATTTGATTGAAAATGAACCATAGAGATTATGAAGTTATAATTTTATATATTAAGGAAATTAAAATTACATTAAAATTTAAGCAGTTTGATGTTATTCAAATAACTCTGAATTACTCATTGCACGCATATCAACTACACTCAAAATGAAATAAATGAAAGAAAAAAAAAATTTGTACTTCACCATTTTACAAGGAGTCAAGGACACATACTTCAAAAGCATTCAATCCAGTTTTAGGATGCGTTTGTTTAAGTTTTAAAAGAAATAATTTTATTTTAAAAAAAATTTAGAAATTCTTTTTTAAAGATTTTAATAAAATCTATAGCTATTTTCCATTTGTTTACTATTAAAAAAACATTTTTTTAAAAAAAATAGAAAGCTCTTACACTCAAGTTTCTTGGTTTAAAAAATATTCTTGAAACATCTTTTAATTTCGGGATTAAAAATAGTTTTTTTAGAAAAATTATTTTTAAAAAAAACTATAACAAACACTATCAAAATCATAAAATGAATTTTTTTAAGTAAAAAATAGATTTTTTCTTAAAACAATTCAAAACAAACACACCATAATGGTAATTAAGTATTTTCTATTAGCATTCTAAGTGTGTTGCCAATCCACTTCTATTATAAATAGAGTCTTCTTTTCGCACCCCCAGGATTTCTGATTTTACCCATTTTGCAATGCAGGATGTGAGTGTGTGAATAGCAAAAATTTGGAGGAAACAAATAGTTCGTTATCTAGAATGCAATCTTAGGGGGTGTCAAAGCTGGGAAAAAATAGTTCGCTATCTAGAATGTGAACATTATAAAATATGATATTTTTGTATTTTCCCTCTTCCTTCGCCCCTTATTTTTTTAGGTTCCCATTTTAGACAGAGAACTGTTTTTTTAAACTCAAACCGACCCAATCAAGTTCTGATTGGGTCAACAGGTTAATATATATAATTTTTTTAAAAAAAGAACATAGTTAAATGACATTTTGTTGCATGAAAATTTCAAAATTTTATTATTTAAAATTTAAACACTTAAAATCACATGAAACACTTCAAATATAGTATAAAAAATTAAAATTTTAACGCATAAATTTTTTGAACTATATTATCAAAAATTTTAAAATATAACAATTTTTATAAACTAGTTGGTTTGCGGGTTCATAGGTTTAGAAATCATAAACTCGTTATCCGAAATTCCAAATTGAACCACTATGGGTTGGTATGGGTAAATGCGAGTTGGGTTGAATTGGGTCACCAGACTCAGCAGATCACCTTTATCTATGAACACCCCTTTTTTATCATCAATCGAATAGTAACTTATAATAAATACTTTTATCCATCATGTGTGGTAAGCCATTAATAATTTTATGTTTGAAGTTGGCAAGAGCTCTAGGCCATAATGGTCAATGGAGTTTGCATTAGAAAAAGAAAAGGCACAATTGCACTTTTAATTCCTCTAGTTTTTCAGGTGAAGGTTAAGGTGGGAGATCTATTTAATTTTCCTATGATAGGAACGGTCAATTACAACCATTGATATATTATTATAAATATTGAATGGTTTAGATCACATGAATATAGCTTTTTTACAAATTTCAGCACTGTACCTATTAATAGGATCCAAATCTTTATCGGTATGACTCAATTTTATATATAATTTGACATTTGATTAAATATATTTGGATTAAATATAATTTTAAGTCTGATGTTCATAAAAATATTATGTATAATATGTAAGAATTAACGTTGGAACTTACATAAAAAATAACATGATTTGGTATTGTACAAATGGATAAAAAATATACTCATATAACCAAGTTATTAAACTCAAATGGCTAATGAATTATCTTCACAAAATGAAAAATTTTGGGAGAACCTGAGTTCGATTCTTGGGTAAAACAATTTATTATCTAGGGATCAAATTACACTAGTGACAGTGTAATATGTAAATATGTGAAGACAAACTTCTAAATTGAAGTTATTTTGATGAAGACAAGTATGTGAAAAAAAGATAAAGATGGATTATGGCTCCAGAGTTCAAGATTGAAGCAATCAATTTTATCTCATGAAGGGGTTGATCAAGATATGAGAAATAATCTTAGGCTTTGTTTGCGAGTTTCAAGGGGGAGGGGAGGGGAGGGTTTTGGAGGGAGGGAAATAAAGAGAAAATTAGATAAATCTTTTACATTTTTTGAGAAAGTATTTTTTATAGAAAATGACAAATAAATACATATGATTAATATATTATGAATTTAAAAATATTATGACAACATTAATTAAATTTGAATAATTCATATAAACCCTCTAAATCCCCTCCAAACCCTCATCCAATACAATTTTTGAGTTCCTCCAAATTGGGGGGTTTTTGTGTTAGGAAGAAAAATTAACCCTCCAAACTCATTCCCTCCCAAACTTGTTAATCTTTCCACTTATTTCTTCCTTTTTAGCCTTTCCTTCCCTTCCCTTCCCCTCTAAACTCGCAAACAAAGCCTTAGGTGCTCACAAATGAACATATTAATCTTACTAAAGTTATTATTACAGTTATGCATAAAAATCTTTCAAAAGAATTATTAACTTAGAATGATCATAAATTATTTTAATAATTAATTATAAATAAATTTCTAAGTAAAATGTAAAGTCTATATGAAGTAACCTTTTAAAAATATAAAAACTTGATTTTTAAGAAAAGATGTCAGCACATTGTACATCATAGGTTCTGTCCAACAAATGTAAAAGTTCTGTTGCTGCTGGCATGTAATGTTTGGAAAAATTTGAAAACAGAACTTTTTACTCCCTCTGTCCCAAAATAAATGACCTGTTTGACCACTGACACGTTTGCCAATGCACAACTTTAATCGTTAATATCTCTAATTATATATTATTAAAAATTATAAAAATGGTATATTTTGAAAGTACTCTTCGAGACAAATCAAACAACATCTCATATGCTAATATTTGCATATATATATTAGTAGAAAAATAAGGTCAAAGCAGGTCAAATAAATAGTATATTAAGTCAAAAAGAGGTCATTTAAAATGGGACGGAGGGAGTACATCGTATATATGTAGTAACAGATGTAAAAAGGTCTGAGCAGAATTTTAAAAACAAAGTCACACCTTGTTTCATGAAACAATGTCTTGTTTCATTTATTTCTTTTTGGAATTTTTTATTATAATAACAATTGCATTGCTTCATGAACTATTCTAAAAAGTCTTTATATATTCATAATTTTTCTAAGATCAAATTACCTCTTTCAATTAAATTTTCATAACAATATTTTTGCCAAAATTATCACAAACTCTTTGAAACTTTGTTACATATTTTTCATATCAAAGTTAAAGTTTCATGAGCACTTAGAGTCTTATACTTTTGAATTGTTATATTGAAAGAAAAGATAAAGTCTATAACTTGTATATCAAAATTCTATTGTATTCAAATTTCTATTCAAACTATTGTATTAAATTCATTTATTGTGAATACCTTGCTGTCCAGGATTGTTGGAAGTAAAAGAGTGAAAAAAAGATGATTGTTCTCTTGTTTCACTTTGTAGGGGAATTACCTTGCTGTCCAGGATTATTGGAAGCAAGAGAGTGAAAAAAAGAAGATTGTTCTCTTGTTTCACTTTGCAAAGGTCATAGTGAAATCTTTCAAGGAGCGAAGGGACTGGATCTACCCTTAGGTTAGAAGGGGAACCAATATAAATCTTTTGTGTTCTTCTTCTCTTCCCTACACCTTTTATTTTTCTCCATATTGTTCATACCTTCATCATAAACTTTTCGGAAAAATAATAATTACCATAACATCTCTAAAATAACCGAAAAAATTATAGAACCTAATTCACCCCCCTCTTAGGTTGCACTCTTAAACTAACAAAATATTGTTACACTGCTTAATAACGCTTTAAATAATACCAATTTTACAAAATGTATCGTTTGATTGAAAGTTTGTATCGTGTAGATCAAGATCATCCATGTCAAATTTTATAAAAAACGAAAATTGTTTGATATGTTATTGAGATCGGTCAAGATTAACGATTTATACGTTTTTATTACATATCGTTATTCTTGATCGGTCTCACTAACATATCAAATGATCGTTATTTATTTATTTTTTGGTCGAAATGTTTGATTTATTTTGATTAAAAATATCATAACAAAAAAAAAACAGCAATAAATATCTAATGCCCTTAAAGAGTTTCAAATATTTGCATCATAGTCAAATGAAAAAGTTAAATATAATATGTAAAGCAAAGGACAAAAAAAAATTACGGTATTCTTCATTATTATTATTTTTAATATAATTATGGCATTCTTTATAAAAAAAACTTATGGTATAATTTAAAATAAAGGTAGTTATTTTTAAATTGGAATTTTGAATATAAAAGATTAACATATACTTCAATGTAGCTAAAATTTAAATATTTTTTAAAAAATATTAATGAATAAGTTTTAATCATTCCGCTTAAGGACTTTGAAATTTTCAACAATTGTTTTTAGTAATTACCATATATATATATATATATATATATATATATATATATATATATATATATATCGGTCAAAGAGTTTGATTTACTTTAATAAAAAAACATAAAGAAAAAAAATTGCAATATATATTTAATGCACTTAGAAAATTTTAAATATTTATTTGATAGTCAAAGGAAGAATTTTAATATAATTTGTAAAGCAAAAACATAAAGAAAAAAATTACAATATATATTTATTGCACTTAGAGAGTTTTAAATATTTACTTGCTAGTCAAAGGAAAAAGTTTTTATAAATTGGAAAGCAAAATAAAATAAAAAAATTATAGTATTCATCATTATTATTTTTTTATAAAATTTTATGGTATTCTTTAGCAAAAAATAGTTATGGTATTATTTATAATTAAGGTAGTTATTCTTTAACAAAGAATAATATATATATATTGGTCAAAGTGTTTGATTTACTTCAATAAAAAAAACATAAAGAAAAAAATTGCAATATATATTTAATGCACTTAGAGAGTTTTAAATATTTACTTGATAGTCAAAGGAAAAAGTTTAATATAATTGTTAAAGAAAAATAAAAAAAATTGTGGTCACTACAAGAAATATGATTATTGGCAACGATTTTTTTTGTTACAAGTCACTGGCAAAACTACCAAAGATAATTTTACCAGCGACTTGTAACAACTTTTAAGCCAAAAATTATATTTCTTGTAGTGGGTATTCATCATTATTATTTTTTTTGTAAAATTTTATGGTATTCTTTATCATAAAATAGTTATGGTAGTTATTTTGAATTTGGAAATTCAAATATAGAAGAATAAAATTAATATATATATATATATATATATAGTGAGGTTTTTTTTTTGTCAAAGTGTTTGATTTACTTCAACTAAAAAAATAATGAAAAAAAATTGCAATATATATTTAATGTGCTTAGAGAGTTTTAAATATTTATTTCATAGTCAAAGGAAAAATTTGAAAAGAAAAAGAAAAAAAATTTGTGGTATTCTTCATTACTGTATTATTTTTTTAATAAAATTTTATAGTATTCTTTATCAAAAAATAGTTATGGTGTTATTTACAATTAAGGTAGTTACTTTTAAATTGAAACCTCAATATAGATAAAATTTAAATATTTATTAAAAAAATATTAAGGAATAAATTTTACTCATACCATTTATGGATTTGGAAAGTTGAAAATTTTATTTAGTAATTTACACACACACCCCTAATTGATGGTACCAATTTTTCAATCAAATAGAATAAAGCTTTCGTTTCATGTATAAAAGAAAAATGTTTTGTTACAAATTTTAATGTCGAAATTAATTTAGATGTTGATTTTTAAAAGATTGTGCTAAATTTAATTGAATCCACAAATTGATTTTATTTCTGGTTCTCAAGTATACATCCATGGTCATCTAACGAGATTTCCATAACTTGTTTGAATCTAATATATATACACGAACATACATACTGATATTATTTAGTAGCACACATTTACTTACATTGATATATTATATTATATGGTGTTGAATTCAAATCCTTGTTCAACACTAACAAAAACAAAGAGTGGATTAGTAACAATGACAATTAAATTATACACTTCAAGCAAATATGTTCAACCTATAACAAATCCAATATGTGTAAACTAAAATCACACAATCAATATATTCTGGCAAAATAAAAAAAAAACAGCCGCACAATCAATTCAAAGAATAAGATCATAAACAAAGAGAGTAGAAGAATAAACACACCATTATTATTTATCTAGTTTCATCTAAATTGACTTATGTTTGGAAAACCGGGAGTTTTCTCATCAACTATATTTGAGTCTTTGCAAGAGACACAAAAAATTACAAGAAAATGGGTTTAAAAACTCTCCTAAAACAAGCCTTATTTTCCATTTAACCCCTCATTTGGTAGCCACTACCCAAAGTGTTTAAAATGTCCTTTCCAACCCTAAAGATGTCTCAACACTCAAAACCCTAGTTTCTATCGTGCTCTTTCTCTTTGAATATATTTTGTAAGTTGTGTTTAGCGCTGCTTCAAAAAAATAGCTTCGATACAAATTAGTGACTAGTTATTACTCCCCTTGTGCCATAATTAATGGCTCAATTTGACGATGTATACTATTCATATATCTTATTTTGACCATATTTTTCTACTAATAAATAAAACCAAATATTAGTACATAAAATGATGTTTGTTGGATTTGTTTCAAATAAATATTTTTAAAATATCCGCTTTTTATAATTTTTACTAATATATAATTAAATATATTAATAATTAAAGTTACACACTAGCATATGTGAAACGATCAACTGGGTCAGTCATCGAGGATATGATTACTTTGTAAACATAAACCAAATCATTATATTATAATATGGAGGACAAAACAACAAATACAATATAGAGATACCTCTCTAATGAGAGAATCACTTATATCTAAATTTTATTTCAAAAACCAAAATACATAATTCATTAAAATAAAACAACATTAGATATTCATTCATAATTTAAGCTCGAGATCCAACTTCTCATCAACATTTTCATTGTCATCATCGGTTTCAGCCACTGAACTGGTAGGAATTGCATTCTTTAGATCCTTAAAAATAGGTAGCTCTTTCCCTTTGGTTTGGACAGCTTTAAAACAATCATCAGGGGAGGTTAAACTCTTTAACCTTTTCCAAGCCTCGGTGTCTCGAATGTTAAATGCACAACTTTTCGATGCTCTATCACAAATTAAATCCTTAACATCATTATTAGAAGAACAAGACTTATACAAATTGTTTGTTTGCCTAAGACGATCGAAATGAGGAGTTGTGGTTGGTAAAACAACATCCGTCGCACAATTCGATCTATCCAAGTCAACATTTAGACGAGGATTGAAATTGTTGAACAACAAAGAGTCATTAATACGACTGGAACCCTCTCCATAAGGATTATATCGAAAGTTCTTTTGATTATGAACACTTGGTCCAACAGAATTTGGAAAACCTAGTGCATAACCTTGAAAATCAACACCGTTGGATGAAGATTTTTGAACTGATTTTGCATGATAAGGATTTATATTTGAACTTTTTGATGCTATATCACAAGTTGAATCCCCACCAGCATTACCTGAAGAACAAAACATATCCAAAGCCTTCCTTTGAAGAGGATGATATGGGGGAGGATTTGATGTTGGTATAACATCATCCTTCACACCATTCAAGCTAGTCAAGTTAACACTTCGAAGAGGATTGAAATCGTTAAACAATGAAGAGTTATTCATACGATTGGAACCCTCTCCATAAGGATGATATCTAAAGTTTGTTCGGTTATTAACACTTGGTCCAAAAGTATTTGGAAAACCTAGTGCATAACCTTGAAAATCAACACCATTGGATGAAGAATTTTTAACTGATTTTGCACAATAAGGGTTTATTTTGTGTAGATCCATATATAGTCGTGGATCACTTGGTATGCTTGGAGACAATATTTGACCATATCGAGTTGATGGTATGACGGGCGTCATATTGTTGCCAGATAAGGAAAAAGGCACCATTGGTGCAGTTCCAACATCAACCACATTATTGTCACGGCGCCCCCCTGCAGTTGACATGTGAAATAAATATCAGTTTAAATAAAAAAAATATTGAGCAATTCATAAATCTTTAAACGCAAATTATTGTTCCAAAGAATTGTATTGTCAAAAAAATAAAAAATAAAGTCCATACCTTGAGTGAAATTGTTCAAAATCACCGGATGACCTTCGAAAGATTGTGGAATGCCTTGGGGTGTCCTGAAGTGGTTATTTGTAGCCAAATGTATATTGGCTACTTGGTTGGTAGGCTCACTTTGACCGTTACGCTCATCACTAGGACGAGTACGTCCATTGTTTTGAGTCATTTCTCTACGAGATGCCCAAAATTGACTCACCATGGCTATGAAAACTAATACTCTACTAGAAGCTCAACAAAACTCAAAGGGGATAGTTGGTTGTATGATAAAAATTTTACACCCATAACCCTTATTTATAGTGAATAAAAAACTTTAGTGTGCATGTAAGTTAATATAAAAGCGGACCCGGTACATTATCGAACTTGGTCAACGTAATTTTATATAGATATAATATTAAAATACCCGTAATTATTAGTAATTATACTTTTTCACGGAAGTTAATAATTATACTTAAAATTACTTTATAAATTTTTTTTATCTATAAGTATATTTTACCATCTTAAGATATCATAATATTTTTTTAGAAAATGAAAAAAACTTTAGTATGAGTGGTCCGAAGAAAAAACCATTGTTCATCATCATCTTCACGTAACCCTACCTACCCTCACTGTTCTCTCTTTCACTTATGATGGTTTCCGATTCAACCCATATAACATGGTATTGTCTTCTAACTTTAGATCAACCTACGATCGCCAAAGAAATGGCCCCAAAACTTTAGAAACCTTTCTCTCAACCTTTGAATACCGTTTGTGATATCCCTTTAAGTCAGCTTCCTAAACCATGCGTAAAAGGAAATAGATTAGGGGTGTAAACACAACATAGGAAAAGTATTAGATATGGATCAAAACATGCAAACACAACTTACGTGGAAGGATCATTTGGCCTAAGGGTTCAACGTTGTTAACTGTCGTTACCTTGCGTGATAAGTTATCGCCTCTTTGGAAGTCTCTAGATCGATGGGGTGTTATATCTCTTGGAAACAGTTTTTATGAAATTTCATTTTCATCATTAGAGTATGTCGGTGTTGGTAGATCGGTTGGATATTGGAATAATCAGCCTGGAGTTTTTAAGCTTTTTGCATAGACAAACTGACTTTAACCCTAGCCTTCAGTAAAGCACATCTGCTCAAGTTTGGGTTCGTTTCTATGGATTATCTCAAGAGTATTGGCACCCTAAGATTCTTTTTTTCTATTGCTAGTAGCATTCGGAGCCTCAAATGAACTGATGTTTTTACTAGCAATGTCACGACCCAACATCATGGTCATGAACGGCGCACAAGCTAACACTAACTCATCATATTCAGCTTGGCAAGCCTAATAGTCTACAGCCTAAACACCTTTATAAAATACTGAGCTACTGGAATATATTTAGAAGTCTTTAAATACTGAGCTATATTTAAAGACTCTTTCAATTCAGTACTGGTTGGTTTCCAAAATTATAGGATGTTACAAGCAAATATATGTTTAATCGTACGTTTGGTCATTTAGTTTGTGTTTTAGTTGATATAAATCTTACTCAAGTATTAAAGGACTTAAAGCGGTAAAAAACAGTGGCGACTCTAGGAATGTTAGAGAGTCTGGGCAAAATTTTAGAGGGAATTTTATCAACCCAACTTCCGAGTACAGTAATATTTTAAAGGGTTAATAGGCTTTTTGATATTTTAAAGACCGGAATGAAACTCTCATCGACCGTTCGTATTCACTGAGTGGTCTTTTATATTTATAATGAGAAAATATTTTTTTGTAAATAAAAGGTTAAGTTTTAAAATAGATTTTAACTGCGTAATCTAACTGTCCGCTTTCGCGTGTCCAACGTGTTACGACAAAAAATCTTATTTAAAAATGACAAATAAAAAAGGAACGGAGAGAGTAAAGAACATGGCAAAACCTGTTTGTCAAAAAAAATAATGCCAAAACCTATGTTCCAGCAATGATCAAAGAAATGATAAACGTAAAGAAAGAGTTGTGGTTGATCTTGAAGGTTCCCAATCAAAGAATAATGATCAGATCAAGGTAAATGAAGCTGCAACTATTGAAAAGGGGAACAAACATCAAAGTATTTCCAAGTCTACTAGTGATGATGGTAATCAAAACATGACAGGTGATTCAAAGTTGGTCATATGTCAACAATCTTATTCACTTGCCAACAACAAGTGCTCAATTTACTTGGTTGGAGAGGTGTGGCTCATACTAAGAACAGATTGAACATTTCAATTTGCAATCACTTATGGTTAGATATTGGCAAGATAAGTCAAAGATCAAATGGCATTTAGAGGGGGATAGGAAACAAAACCAAAATGATTTCCTCTTTGAGGCATGAAGATAATCTCATTACTAAGCCTAATGACATATCAGATTATGTGGTTGATCACTTTAAAGCTATTTTTTGTTCTAACATAATTTGATTGATGAAGTCAACTATATGCTCACCATGCTGCCTTTTGAGCTAAAAATTAAGCATGCAATCTTTGACTTGAACAAGGACAGTGCCCTGGCCCTGATGGCTTTGGAGCCTTCTTCTTTCAAACTTATTGGGATATATTGAAGCTTGATGTTTCATTATGACAATTTGGTTTAATTTTGAGAAGTCTCCACTTTGGCTTCAGTTTGATTCCCATTTTAGACATAGAACTGTTTTTTCCAAGCTTTGACACCCATTGAGTCCACTATTTAAGTAGTATGGGGTAATATTGAAAATCCAGGTGGTGTGTGTGAAATTCAGGGAGCGTGAAGATATTACTCTTAGAAATAATGGACCAACTTGTTTCACTATGTTTTTTTAATGGGCTACACGAATGAGCTAACTAGTATTGTCAGAATATTATACCTCTCACCTCTACATTTTTTATAAACTAACATTTTGTCATCGTATATAAACTAAAATTATTCAAACAAAATCACTATTTTCATAAGATCACTAAAAAAGTTTCGGTATACTACTAAAAAAGAGTAAATTTTCTCAAACCTAAACCGGAACACTTTTGATGTGCAAGATTGGGAGTTTATCATAAAAATACAATTTTTTTTATCTAAATTCAATTAAATTAAAATGGTCATAATAAAATGTCAAATTCTATAAAAGAAAAATGGTCATAATAAAATAAAGAAAAATGTTATTTAGTAAGAAAATTTATGAAAAAGAATTGCAAAAACAAACTGGTACAAATTAACTCTTGTTTTGATATTGTTTCAATCAAACTCCTCCAGTTCTATTAAAGTAAAAAAAAAAAAAAGTACCCTTTTTAATCTATAACCATCCAAATGTATATCTAGTATATCAATGGTGAGATTAGACCTTTTCCCACCATAGAAAAATTAATTGGCATTCCCACCATAACCGTCACCGGTTTTTCAATTGTGCAATTTTTGTTTCCCTAAAAATTTTGAGCAATCTTAACTCTCAAGTTTGCCCCTTCTTTATTTGGAAGCCCCACACACATATTTCCTCAATTATAGGCCGACTTGGTTGTTTTTATTGATTTGCCATATCCACGTGTTTACAATGGATAGGATATTTAAAAACTAAAAAATACAATTGGGAGAGCACGTGATAGAATTCATGATTTCTTCTTCAATAACTTAAATCACTACAATTCTCTCTTTTTCACTTCATCATTTCTAATCTCACCCTCCACTCTTAACACCCACTAGTTTACTACTACTCAATAATAATATTATGCCCTAATGTTTGTTTCAATTCTTCACAAGCCATGCATAGAATTCATGCAATTTTTACCAAATTAATTTGTTACATAGGGGGCTACCAAATTCAGGAATTCAGGAAATATGTACCTAGGGGGCTACCAAATTAAAAAGGGGACAAATTTGAAATTAAATTTAAAAACTTTATTAAAAAATATTAATGAATAAATGTTACTCATAACATTTATCAACATAGACATTTTCAACATTTTTTTAGTAAGGAGAATGTTAACATATGCCCTTAAGAACATCTTAATATAACTCATTTAGTAATTATCATACACACACAATGACGTTAGTGTTTTATTTATTTATTTTTTTTTTGTATGAAGTGTTTGATTTATTTTGACTAGCCGCCTTCCGTGCCCGTTTGTGTGGTCGATATCTTTTTATATTTTTTTGGTGATTGATATTCTCTATTTTGCAAATATAAATAACTATTTAATCTTCTTTTTTATTGGACTTAGTTACATCCTTTTTTGTTGTGGCTAGTTATTAAGAAGAAAAAAATATATATTTATTTTTTATTATAAAAAAACTGAAAACCTACTTTTATGTGGAAGTTGTGCTTAGTTATTAAGAAGAAAAAAAATATTATTTACTAAAAAAACTGAAAATCGATTTTTATGTGAAAGTTATTTTTTAAGGGTAAAATAGGAATAATGAAAAAGCCATCCCAAAAATTTGTATCCCCTTTATATATTAGTATAGATTAAAAATATCATAACAAAAAAAAACTGCAATAAATATCTAATGCGCTTAAAGAGTTTCAAATATTTGCTTCATAGGCTCCGTTTGGCCCGGCTTATTTTTTACTTTTTATTTTAGCTTAAACGAAATAAAGAAGTATAAAATTATATTTGACAGTATTTCTCCTTAAAAGTATTAGAGAAATAAAGTAAAGATGTAAAAAATAAAAAAAAATAAAGTCAAACATAATTTTTTCCTTCTTTACTATTTTTAAGGAGAAGAAAAAAAGAGAAAAATAAGCCGGACCAAACGGGGCCATAGTCAAATGAAAAAGTTAAATATAATATGTAAAGCAAAAGACAAAAAAAATTACGGTATTCTTCATTATTATTATTTTTAATATAATTTTATGGTATTCTTTATAAAAAAACTTATGGTATTATTTAAAATAAAGGTAGTTACTTTTAAATTGGAATTTTGAATATAAAAGATTAACCTATACTTCAATGTAGCTAAAATTTAAATATTTTTTAAAAAATATATTAATGAATAAGTTTTAATCATTCCACTTAAGGACTTTGAAATTTTCAACAATTGTTTTTAGTAATTACCATATATATTGGTCAAAGAGTTTGATTTACTTTAATAAAAAAAACATAAAGAAATTTTTTTGCAATATATATATTTATTGCACTTAGACAAGTTTAAATATTTAGTTGATAGTCAAAGGAAATTTTTTAATATAATTTGTAAAGCAAAATAATAA
Source organism: Trifolium repens (assembly GCA_030408175.1). NCBI lineage: Eukaryota > Viridiplantae > Streptophyta > Magnoliopsida > Fabales > Fabaceae > Trifolium > Trifolium repens. The sequence goes on along the minus strand of CP125844.1, from coordinate 53,561,068 downwards.
TAAAAATTATAGTATTCATCATTATTATTTTTTATAAAATTTTATGGTATTCTTTATCAAAAAATAATTATGGTATTATTTATAATTAAGGTAGTTATTTTTAATTTGGAAATTCAAATATAGAAGAATAATGTATATATTGGTCAAAGTGTTTTATTGCACTTAGAGAGTTTTAAATATTTACTTGATAGTCAAAGGAAAATATTTACTTAATATAATTTGTAAAGCAAAATAATAATAAAATTATAGTATTCATCATTATTATTTTTTATAAAATTTTATGGTATTCTTTATCAAAAAATAATTATGGTAGTTATTTTTAATTTGGAAATTCAAATATAGAAGAATAATATATATATTGGTCAAAGTGTTTTAAATATTTACTTGATAGTCAAAGGAAAATATTTACTTAATACAATTTGTAAAGCAAAATAAAAAAATTATAGTATTCATCATTATTATTATTTTATAAAATTTTATGGTATTCTTTATCAAAAAATAGTTATGGTATTATTTATAATTAAGGTAGTTATTTTTTATCAAAGAATAATATATATATATATATATATATATATATATTGGTCAAAGTGTTCGATTTACTTTAATAAAAAAAACATAAACAAAAAAAATTGCAATATATTTAATGCATTTAGAGAGTTTTAAATATTTTACTTGATAGTCAAAGGAAAAAGTTTAATATAATTTGTAAAGAAAAATAAAAAAAATTATGGTATTCATCATTATTATTTTTTTGTAAAATTTTATGGTATTCTTTATCATAAAATAGTTATGGTATTATTTACGATTAAGGTAGTTATTTTTAATTTGGAAATTCAAATATAGAAGAATAAAATTAATATATATAGTGAGTTTTTTTTCGGTCAAAGTGTTTGATTTACTTTAACTAAAAAAAAATAACGAAAAAAAATTGCAATATATATTTATTGTGCTTAGAGAGTTTTAAATATTTATTTCATAGTCAAAGGAAAAAATAAATAAAAAATTGAGAAGAAAAAGAAAAACAAATTGTGGTATTTTTCATTACTGTGTTATTTTTTTAATAAAATTTTCTGGTATTCTTTATCAAAAAAAAGTTATGGTGTGATTTACAATTAAGGTAGTTACTTTTAAATTGAAACCTCGATATAGATAAAATTTAAATACTTATTAAAAAAAAATTAAGGTATAAATTTACTCATACCATTTATGGATTTGGAAAGTTGAAAAAGTTATTTTAGTAATTTACACATACACCCCTAATTCATGGTACCAATTTTTCAATCAAATAGAATAAAGCTTTCGTTTCATGTATAAAAGAAAAATGTTTTGTTACAAATTTTAATGTCGAAATTAATTTAGATGTTGAGTTTTAAAAGGTTGTGCTAAATTTAATTGAATCCGCAAATTGATTTTATTTCTGGTTCTCAAGTATACATCCATGGTCATCTAACGAGATTTCCATAACTTGTTTGAATCTAATATATATACACGAACATACATACTGATATTATTTAGTAGCGCACATTTACTTACATTGAAATACTTATATGGTGTTGAATTCAAATCCTTGTTCAACACTAACAAGAACAAAGAGTGGATTAGTAACAATGACAATTAAATTATACACTTCAAGCAAATATGTTCAACCTATAACAAATCCAATATATGTAAAGTAAAACCACACAATCAAATCCTGGCCAAAAAAAAACAACTCACAATCAATTCAAAGAATAAGATCATAAACAGAGAGAGTAGAAAAATAAACACACCATTATTTTTTATCTAGTTTCATCTAAATTGACCTACATTTGGAAAAATCGGGAGTTTTTTCATCAACTATATTTGAGTCTTTGCAAGAGACACAAAAAATTACAAAAAAACGGGTTTAAAAAATCTCCAAAAACAAGCCTTATTTTCCACTTAACACCTCATTTGGTAGCCACTACCCAAAGTGTTTAAAATGTGCTTTCCAACCCTAAAGATGTCTCAACACTCAAAACACTAGTTTCTATTGTGCTCTTTCTCTTTGAATATATTTTGTAAGTTGTGTTTAGCGCTTCAAAAAAATAGCTCCAATACAAATTAGTGACCAGTTATTACTCCCCTTGTGCCATAATTAATGGCACAGTTTGACGATGTATACTATTCATATATCTTATTTTGACCATATTTTTCTACTGATAAATAAAACCAAATATTAGTACATAAAATGATGTTTGTTGGATTTGTTTCAAACGAATATTTTCAAAATATCCGCTTTTTATAATTTTTACTAATATATAATTAAATATATTAATAATTAAAGTTACACACTAGCATATGTGAAACGATCAACTGGGTCAGTCATTGAGGACATGATTACTTTGTAAACATAAACCAAATCATTATATTATAATATGGTGGACAAAACAACAAATACAATATAGAGATACCTCTCTAATGAGAGAATCACTTGTATCTAAATTTTATTTCAAAAACCAAAATACATAATTCATTAAAATAAAACAACATTAGATATTCATTCATAATTTAAGCTCGAGATCCAACTTCTCATCAACATTTTCATTGTCATCATCGGTTTCAGCCACTGAACTGGTAGGAATTGCATTCTTTAGATCCTTAAAAATAGGTAGCTCTTTCCCTTTGGTTTGGACAGCTTTAAAACAATCATCAGGGGAGGTTAAACTCTTTAACCTTTTCCAAGCCTCGGTGTCTCGAATGTTAAATGCACAACTTTTCGATGCTCTATCACAAGTTAAATTATTATCAGCATTATTAGAAGAACAAGACTTATACAAATTGTTTGTTTGCCTAAGACGATCAAAATGAGGAGTTGTGGTTGGTAAAACAACATCCGTCGCACAATTCGATCTATCCAAGTCAACATTTAGACGAGGATTGAAATTGTTGAACAACAAAGAGTCATTCATACGACTGGAACCCTCTCCATAAGGATTATATCGAAAGTTCTTTTGATTTTTTTTTTTTTGAACGGCAAATATATTATTAATAAATATCCGATCTCCATACAAGACGGACAGAGACCGGTAAAAAGTGGAATTACAAAACAAGGAACCATATATAGGCGGACTCCAAAAACAAAAACCAGAAACTAAACACCGTCTTAAAAGAGGTGAACTCCTAATCCCATTCTTAAGAGGACCCTCTACGACTTACAGACTATCAGAGAAACACCAACCCGACCCTAAAAGATGTAACAGACACAGACTCCCAACCTCGAAGCAAAAATGATCGGCCCGTAAGCATCCAAAAGCAACTCTTAAAGCCAAAGTTGATAGACGACGGTAGAAGAAAAATCTAGACGGGTACATTTCTGCTTTCAGTTTTCAACCAGACGATGCAGTCAACTCCGATGAATTAGAGATCGACCAGATACTAAACACCTGCAAATCTCAACAGATTTGGGGACCATCAGAGACTCAAAAGGAGTCCTGCAAATCTCATCAGATTTGAAAGCGGTCAGAAGCCTAATATCCAGACAACCCCGAGCACCCACAAAAGTAAATACACGCTAGCAGCCCAAACCACCATGACAGCCCCCACCACCACTTACAACACCTCACCTCCAGACCCACCAAGCGTCCTATAGGTACGATAAACAACAGCTACCGTCAACACGGAGTGTCTACGCACATAACTCTTTCGAGCACATCAGGACAAAACCACCAACATCACCTCACCAGCTTCACCTTGACCAGAGCCACCCCTGAACCAACCAAATCAGCATCCTCCCAAAACACCAACCACGAACACACACCGTGACAACACCCAAACACCGTGACCGACGGCCACCACCACCACTCCCAAAACCGAGCCAGCACCACCACCCAAACCTCAACCACCGGCTCAACCAAGTTGCCGACCCAAACCCACAACGAGCCATCAAAACAGCCGGTACCCCACTTCAAAACCAAACCGGACACGGCGGATCAGGACAGAACCACCACCCGCCAAGCTGCCTCCATCCGTGACCACATCAACAATCCCTCAGCCACCTCACCACGCCACCTCTTCCAAGACAAAACATCCAGAAACGGAACAGATCGGTAGCTCCGCCAAAACGCCACCGCCGAACCCAAACAGTCTATACCCAAAAAAAGAAACGAACCTGAAACCAAAGCGGACAACCACGCTGGCGAGGAAAACCGGCGCCGGAGACGAACGAACCGGAACTGGAGGCAGAACACAGAACGGACGCGAGAGGGGGAGAAGCAGAACCGGCGAAGTACAAACGGCCGGAGGAGGATGGACGGTACCGGAGCAACAGATGATGCGGAGGAACAGATTCATCCTCTTCACACCACCACCACCAAAGTCTACATGATGAAGATCTTGGATTTGGATTGTGAGGGAGAAGGAAAGTAGATCTGATTTCTAGAGAGAAGTTAGAGAAAAAATTTGAATGTGTTTTCTAGAGAGAGTATCGAACACCGCAAAACGTATCTTAGGTATCTTAGGTATAAGTTCTTTTGATTATGAACACTTGGTCCAACAGAATTTGGAAAACCTAGTGCATAACCTTGAAAATCAACACCATCAGATGAAGATTTGTGAACCGGTTTTGCATGATAAGGATTTATATTTGAACTTTTTGATGCTATATCACAAATTGAATCCCTACCAGCATTACCTGAAGAACAAGACTTATACAAATTGTTTGTTTGCCTAAGACGATCTAAATAAGGAGTTTTGATTGGTAAAATAGCATCCTTCGCACAATTCGATCTATCGAAATCAACACTTAGATGAGGATTGAATTTGTTGAACAACAAGGAGTCATTCATACGACTGGAACCCTTTCCATAAAGATTATATCGAAAGTTCTTTTGGTTATGAACACTTGGTCCAACAGAATTTGGAAAACCTAGTGCATAACCTTGAAAATCAACACCATTGGATGAAGATTTTTGAACTGATTTTGCATGATAAGAATTTATATTTGAACTTTTTGATGCTATATCACAAGTTGAATCCCTACCAGCATTACCTGAAGAACAAAACATATCTAAAGCCTTCCTTTGAAGAGGATGATATGGGGGAGGATTTGATGTTGGCATGACATCATCCTTCACACCATTCAAGCTAGTCAAGTTAACACTTCGAAGAGGATTGAAATCGTTAAACAATGAAGAGTTATTCATACGATTGGAACCCTCTCCATAAGGATGATATCTAAAGTTTGTTCGGTTATGAACACTTGGTCCAAAAGAATTTGGAAAACCTAGTGCATAACCTTGAAAATCAACACCATTGGATGAAGAATTTTTAACTGATTTTGCACAATAAGGGTTTATTTTGTGTAGATCCATATATTGTCGCGGATCACTTGGTATGCTTGGAGACAACATTTGACCATATCGAGCTGATGGTATGACGGGCGTCATATTGTGGCTAGATAAGGAAAAAGGCACCGTTGGCGCAGTTCCAGCATCAACCACATTATTGTCACGGCGCCCCCCTGCATTTGACATGTGAAATAAATATCAGTTTAAATAAAAAAAAATATTGAGCAATTCATAAATCTTTAGACGCAAATTATTGTTCCAAAGAATTGTATTGTCAAAAAAATAAAAAATAAAATACCTTGAATGAAATTGTTCAAAATCACCGAATGACCTTGGAAAGATTGTGGAATGCCTTGGGGTGTCCTGAAGTGGTTATTTGTAGCCAAATGGATATTGGCTACTTGGTTGGTAGGCTCACTTTGACCGTTGCGCTCATCACTAGGACGAGTACGTCCATTGTTTTGAGTCATTTCTCTACGAGATGCCCAAAATTGACTCACCATGGCTATGAAAACTAATACTCTACTAGAAGCTCAACAAAACTCAAAGGGGATAGTTGGTTGTATGATAAAAATTTTACACCCATAACCCTTATTTATAGTGAATAAAAAACTTTAGTATGCATGTAAGTTAATATAAAAGCGGACCCGGTACATTGTTGAACTTGGTCAACGTAATTTTATATAGATATAATATTAAAATACTCGTAATAATTAGTAATTATACTTTTTCACGGAAGTTAATAATTATACTTAAAATTACTTTTTATAAATTTTTTTATCTATAAGTATATTTTACCATCTTAAGATATCATAATATTTTTTTAGAAAATGAAAAAAAACTTTAGTATGAGTGGTCCGAAGAAAAAACCATTGTTCATCATCATCTTCACGTAACCCTACCTACCCTCATTGTTCTCTCTTTCGCTTATGATGGTTTCCGATTCAACCCATATAACATGGTATTGTCTTCTAACTTTAGATCAACCTACGATCGCCAAAGAAATGGCCCCAAAACTTTAGAAACCTTTCGCTCAACCTTTGAATACCGTTTGTGATATCCCTTTAAGTCAGCTTCCTAAACCATGCGTAAAAGGAAATAGATTAGGGGTGTAAACACAACATAGGAAGAGTATTAGATGTGGATCGAAACATGCAAACACAACTTACGTGGAAGGATCATTTGGCCTAAGGGTTCAACGTTGTTAACTGTCGTTACCTTGCGTGATAAGTTATCGCCTTTTGGAAGTCTCTAGATCGATGGGGTGTTATATCTCTTGGAAACAGTTTCTATGAAATTTCATTTTCATCATTAGAGTATGTCGGTGTTGGTAGATCGGTTGGATATTGGATTAATCAACCTGGATTTTTTAAAGCTTTTTGCATAGACAAATCGACTTTAACCCTAGCCTTCAGTAAAGCACATTTGCTCAAGTTTGGGTTCGTTTCTATGGATTATCTCAAGAGTATTGGCACCCTAAGATTCTCTTTTCTATTGCTAGTAGCATTGGGAGCCTCAAATGCACTGATGTTGTTACTAGCAATGTCACGGCCCAACATCATGGTCATGACCGGCGCACAAGCTAACACTAACTCTACAGCCTAGACACCTTTATAAAATACTGAGCTACTGGAATTTAGAAGTCTTTAAATACTGAGCTATATTTAAAGACTCTTTCAATTCAGTACTAGTTGGTTTCCAAAATTATAGGATTTTACAAGCAAATATATGTTTAATCGTACGTTTGGTCATTTAGTTCGTGTTTTAGTTGATATAAATCTTACTCAAGTATTAAAGGACTTAAAGCGGTAAAAAATGATGTTGATCAAGAGGGTTCTAAGAAAATTAGTCCCTCCGTTCCTTTTTATTTGTCGTTTTAGAATAGTAATATTAAATTATGAAAATGTATTTTTACAACTTTTCTTCATATTATACTCTAATTTTAATCTACCAATAAATTTCTATTTTTTTGCACACACTTTCTCTTTCCAATAAATTTAATATATTATGTACAAAAAAAAATGTTATGTGCAAAAAATATAATTTTAGTTTTCCAAATATATAGCATTAATTAGTTTTATTGAAAATATAAGAGTAATTGACAATGGGTATTATCGACAAAATATAACCTTAAATTATCAAAACGACAAATAATTTGAAACAATTTTTTAAAAAAAACGACAAATAAAAAAGGAACGGAGGGTGTAAAGAACATGCCAAAACCTGTTTGTGAAAAAAAATGCCAAACCTGTTTGTCAAAAAAAATAATGCCAAAACCTATGTTCCAGCAATGATCAAAGAAATGATAAACGTAAATAAAGAGTTGTGGTTGATCTTGAAGGTTCCCAATCAAAGAATAATGATCAGATCAAGGTAAATGAAGCTGCAACTATTGAAAAGGGGAACAAACATCAAAGTATTTCCAAGTCTACTAGTGATGATGGTAATCAAAACATGACAGGTGATTCAAAGTTGGTCATATGTCAACAATCTTATTCACTTGCCAATAAGAAGTGCTCAATTTACTTGGTTGGAGAGGTGTGGCTCATACTAAGAACAGATTGAACATTTCAATTTGCAATCACTTATGATTAGATATTGGCAAGATAAGTCAAAGATCAAATGGCATTTAGAGGGTGATAGGAAACAAAACCAAAATCAGGAACAAAACCAAAATGATTTCCTCTTTGAGGCATGAAGATAATCTCATTACTAAGCCTAATGACATATCAGATTATGTGGTTGATCACTTTAAAGCTATTTTTTGTTCTAACATAATTTGATTGATGAAGTCAACTATATGCTCACCATGCTGCCTTTTGAGCTAGAAATTAAGCATGCAATCTTTGACTTGAACAGGGACAGTGCCCTAGGCCCTGATGGCTTTGGAGCTCTCTTTCAAACTTATTGGGATATATTGAAGCATGATGTTTCATAATGACAATTTGGTTTAATTGAGATGTTTCCACTTTGGCTTCAGTTTAGTTAATGACAGTAAAATGCTATCATAAACTTTGATTAATGACAGTAAGTGATGTTCTGAATAATGGCAGTAAATTGAAGACAAAAATTCACACTTTAAAATTATTTATTCATATCGCGTCAAAAAAAAAAAATCATACATATTATTCATCTGCTCCATCCATAATTATAACCTATTGCAAATTTTAGTTTTCTCTCAACAAAAGGGAAATTTTGTTTTGAATAACATCATTATCTTCACATGGTTACTTTAACTAGACCAAGATAATCATTTCTCTAGACAACAACATTTTGTATCATACAAACTAGAAACAATGCCGTGACAATCCACAAAAAGTGTCAAATTACAGGATATTTATATACTCTCACAAGGAAATAATCTTTCTATGCAGATGCTCTCCAACAGAAGCTACTTCATGATGATGACTATGATCATGATCATGAAAAATTAGGGTCAAAACTCCTACTAAACACAGTACTGAACCGACAAGAAGTTTGTCGTATCGCTCCACCCAATGAAACTTCAGCTGACTGGCCCCGTAAAATGATAGTGCTACTAGTGAAGTCATCACAGAAATTGTGCTGTAAATGTAATGTGTTAAGCTTAGTAGACAGAAACAAATCTCCAAACAAAAACTTCCACAAACTTATTTGGCATCTAAGGTTTGGTTGGATAAATAAATGCTTATCATATAAGTGCTTATGTATTTTCTGTAACAAAAATAAAGTCAAATGTTTTCATATAAACTATTAACTATTTTCATAAGCTATTTCGGAGAGTTTATAGAAATAAGCAGAAAGTAGTTCATGGACATGTCATAAGTTGGTTCTATAAGCTCTTCCAAACAATCTTACAAGTGTTTATGTCAGTGGATACATTCAAATAAATCAATTCAAACAGGCTTCTAAAACCAAACTAGCATCAACGGAGTATAAGAAGGAATTTCATGTCTCAATATTAAGCATCTTCAGTAAAAAAGCGGAATTCGAAATTCCAAGACAGAAAAATCAGGAGTCTCAAAATAAATGTTCTATCCACCAACCAGACTGTAATCCATCACTGTTTGACTTTGCTAGCTTCTCAAATTAAAAAATGTTTGTGGTACGGAGGTAACAAAGCAACATAAAGGTATGGTTAACAATTAGCAAATAGGAGTACAATTTCTAACATTGTCGCTTGCATAGTAGAAGCTTTAGCAGACATTGTTAACATGTTCTGAAAAGATGGTATACACTTCACAATGATGTCTTGTTATTCCAAATTCTATAAATGTTTCCTTATATCAGTAAATGGTTTGACTGTGATTTACTCGACTGAATTAATGACCAAATTACTTTGGACTGATCAAAATCACTTGTCTAATTGCTTAACATATATTTTTTGCTCATTTCCTTAAAGGATTTTACGACTATTATATTGTGTGGTGTGAATTATGTGCACTAGTGCTATAGTGCTGCTATAACCGCAATTTGACAATATTGTGTACTAAATAGCATATTGCAGAACAATAGCGATATGTTCAAGTTTCGCTGTGCTAATATAGCCGTTATTTAACAACGCTGCATAATTCATTGTTGATAATGATAACCACCGATTAGAATGTCTAATCTCAATAACCGCTGAAACAATTTCTCAATAAAAATTTTTGATAACCAAGGCAGGGATTCACTGCAATATGCACATGAAAGCAGAAGCAGATTTGCACATTTTAAAAAGAAACACCAAAAAGGAGTAGAAAAAAAATAGTGTAACGCGATTGACTAATATACCTGAATAGCAGAACTATGATGGCAAGCACCATCATGGAAGATGAATTTCCAACAGCAAGAAATACTGGAAGTGTTGTAGCACAAGGAGACAATGCAGGAACAAGAATAAGCCCAGCTACAGCCATTTTCTCCATAGGTTGGTTGTGTGAATGACTATGGCCACCCTTTCCCATAAGAAACAATACAATATACATGCCACCGAGAAATACGAGCAAAAGTGAGGCAAGCTTATGCACTGTTTCTTCACCAGCAATGGTGTTTGCCATGGTGATTGCTGTTATACCAAGCAGTGAAGTGGATATTACATGCAAGATTGCTCCAAATGCGGCTGCATGAAGAAAATGAACAAAGTTAAAAATGATTTGCTAAGATAAACCGAGAATAATCTTCTGAAGATATCTTTGAGTTTGAATAGCTTATAGTCTCTCTCCAATCTCACATCCTTAATTATTTAACATCCATAAACAAAAGCTTCAAGAATTTCCATCATAAACCTTGCCCTTTTATCTTGTTATTTGAATAGCTTATAGTCTTATACAATTATACATAAGCATTTATATGACAAACCATTATATTATAAGTGCTTAATTAAGTTGTTTATCCAAACAGCTCCCAAATCTAACACAAATAACTACTTTCGCCCTATATGCTCTTCAATCTAGCATCCCTAACTATCTAACACCCAAAAACAAAAACTTCAAGATTTTCCATTATAACATTGGCATTTATCTTGTTATAGAAATAGCTTATACATAAGCATTTATTTATATGATAAACCTTTATATCTTCACAACTGCTTAATTAAGCTGTTTATCAAAACAAGTCACAAATCAAATGCACATAACTACATTCACTCAACTCTATTTGATCTAACATCCTTAACTACCTAACATTCAAAATTAAAACTTCAAGCTTTTCCAATCATAACCCAAAAAAATTAAACTTGCGTCATTAAACTAATCAAAATCAAGAAATTAAACTCACATCATTAAACTAATAAAAAACTAATAAATTAAATAACCAAACAAGAAAGGTGAAAAAGGGATCTATGTGAAGAGAAAAAGCACATACTAACAAGAAGGGTTCTTGAAAGGGTCCATTTCTGAGCACGACCGACAATGGAGAAAGGAAGCCAGTGAGTGGGAATGAATGAATGGAGAATCGATACGGTGGCGATTCCTCCGATTGTGGACAGATCTTCGGCGGTGAAACTATCCATTTTTAAGACAAAATAAAAATTGAGACTTTTATGGCTATGATCTATGAAACGGAACCCCAATTGCAGATTCTGAAAGAGGATTCAAAAGGGTCACTACATTACCAATAATTTGGGAGAAAAATGTGAGAGCTAAATCTGATTGAAATCGAGAATAGGAGGTGAAAAAGTATGAAGCTATGTTAATGGTTTATACGATTTTTTTACTCCGTCCAATATTGTAAATAAAAAATCAAAAATCACACTTATTAAGAAAAATAAAATGTGATAATTTGAAGTATGACTTTTTTTATTTTTATTGAAATAAGTTTCATAAGAAGATGTAAAAAAAAATTATTGGTTATTGATTATAGGAAAAAGAAGAGAGAGTATATTAAATGAAATTTGTATTAAATTTTATAAGAATAAGTAAAAGTAACTCTTGAAAATGATTAAAATGAGTTACTTTTGCTTACAATTTTAAACAAAAAAAAAGTGATGTTTTTTGCTTATAACATGGGACGGAGGGAGTAATGGTTTATACGATTTAGAGGATATATAATACGGTTAATTCTAATATGTATCATCTTATCGACTGGTCTATAGTAGATCAGTTATGAATAATATTACAACGAATATGAATTTTACAAAATTCATCGTTGGGTTGAAAGTTTATATCATATAGATCATCAATAGAAAATTTTAGAAAAATTAAAAATTATTTGATATGTTATTGAGACTCATCAAAATTAACGGTTTAATAAATACAGTAAATCTTGATAAATCCCAATTAAATATAAATGATTTTCAATTTTTCTAAATTTTTTTATGAATGATCTATATAATATAAACTTTCAATCTACCAGTAAATTTTGTAAAATTCGTATTCAGTGAATCACTTGTCCACGGTGGACCACTTGTGAAGGTGGTCCACCGTAGCATTACCCTATATAATACGGTATAATGGTAGATCAATAAAAATTCATTATTATTCTTTTAAAGAAAAAATAATATTATGGCTTTGGTAAAATTAAAGTATAGTATGTCACATGATTTTAGTTCAATTGGTGGACATTTGCATTATTATGTAAGGGATTAAAATTCGAACTCCGATCATCTCATTTATTTACGGGTGAAATCTCAAATCATTAGGCTACTTGACCAAAAAAAAAAATTAAGGTATATAATATAAGATAGCTTGTGACCGAAAAACTATATGAAAATTAAAGAATGTTTATGAAAAAATTGGATTCGAACTAGCATCACACATATGTTGGCTTTCATTTGATTAGTTCTACTATAACGAATATAAATTTTTATAAATTACTCTTAATTGAAAATTTGTATCATATGGATCATCCATACAAATTTTTAGAAAAATTGAAAATCATTTCATATGTTATTGAAATCTATCAAGATTAATTACGATATGTTTAAGAATGTTTAAGAAACAAAAAATTTGGTTCGAACTAGCATCACACATATGTTGGCTTTCATTTATAAAAATATAATAATTTTAGACTTTAATTAATGTCTAAATATATGTATGTATGTATATTATTATTGTTTTACTAATTATTTTATTTTGTTGTTAAAATATGATGAAAGTATATTTTTTTTGTTAAAAACTAATTTAAACTATATATCAAGAGAGATCTGTTTTAATGGATGAGCATAATTTTTTACAGGGTAAAGAACTTAATTAAGATTGTGTAAAAAGTAAAGTAACTAATATCATATTCTTAGTGTATGTTTGGTTCTGCGATGATGATAATTGATTTTGATAGAATTGATTCTGTAAAATTGATTCTGGCCAAAATTGATTTTAAGTTAAAGTGGTTTATATTTGGATATATTCATATAAAAGTGAGGTGAACACAAATTTTGAGCGTAAAAATCAATTCTATAATCAGAAGCTACGATTTCTAGCTTCAAGTAAAATCAATTCTGGAGGCAGAATCAATTCTACTTTTGAGAAACCAAACAAATCAGAATCAATTTTACACGTCCAAAATCAATTATGGCTACTTCAGAAGTGAAACCAAACATACACTTATAAGTTGGGAGAATAAAAAGTTTTTTCTTTTACTTATAATATGTATCGGAGGGGAGTAGTATCTCAAATCCTCCACAAAGACACAAACATGCCATACGAGTAAACCCATGTGACTATAGCCTATAGGAAACTGCCAAACTAGATTTGATATGTCACATATAGCCACCGAACCAAAAACATCATTTTTCATTACATCATAATTGTACGTTATCTGAAATCTCAACATTTCGGTCTCCATCATCATCATCTATCCAAACTTTCTATATTCAAACGTTATCTATGTTTCAATTTTGGATATTCACCAACCATATATTATATCATCATTATTTAATAGTATTACCAAATTTGTCCAAAACTGTCCCTTAAGTTCCACTCACTTCATCACTACACACATAGCTCAATCCAAAATCCATTATTGTGTTTTATCCATGGAAGATCAACTAGTGAAAACAAGTGAAAATCAACAAAAACAATCCATAAGATGTAAAGGTAACTTTGTTTTTCCTTTCAATAGATTAATTATTTGTTTTTTTGATGTTGATGTTTCATGTGTATGATTATGAAACTATATGAATATAATATTTGTTGCAAATTTTGTAGCTGCGGTTTGTCGCAAACCAGGTGAACCATTGATTATTGAGGAAATCTTTGTTGCTCCACCAATGCCACATGAAGCTAGGATTCGTATTATTTGCACCTCTCTATGTCATAGCGATATCATTTTTTGGAACATGCAGGTCTTTATTTTTTTTACAATGTTTTTGCTGTTTTTTGATTTAATTAATATTTGTTTTTGCCTTATTTAAAGTTTTGATTAGTAATTTTTTAATATGCTTCGTTTATTGTTATACTTTTGATGAAGGGTCCTCCTGCAATTTTTCCAAGGATTTTGGGTCATGAAGCAATTGGGTGAGTTAGGGCTGGTTTGAATTTGTTTATTTGAGTTTATTTACTGCATAAGTTTTGTGATTCTGTTTAAAAGAAGTTATGAAAAGAATTTATGACATTTTTCGTAAGTTTTTTCTTTAAAAATTATTTTCATAAGTTTTCAAAAATAATTTATGAAAACGGCTTATATATATGAAAATAACTCGAAATTAGAATTGATTGGTCTTACATTGCCAAGTTTTTCGCTTCTGCGAGGTTGCATTTGCGTCTCACATTGCCAAAGTTTTTTGGTTCTGCAATGTTTACCGTGATATTAGTGCAATGCGTATATGTACTTGGACACTCTCATCAGTACCGGTTTTTGAGTATCAGAACAAAATGCGTTTAACAATTCGAACATTGATTTAAGAGCAAAAATTCATATGTTGGCCTCATACTATATGAATTGATGATGCAGGGTTGTGGAAAGTGTTGGAGAGGATGTAACAGAACTTACAAAAGGAGACACTGTTATCCCAATCTTCATGGCGGATTGTGAAGAATGCATAGATTGCAAATCAACAAAGAGTAACCTTTGTTCAAAATTTCCTTTCGAGATTTCACCTTCGATGCTTAGATATGATACCAGTAGATTCACTGATCTAAACGGAGAGATCATACACCATTTTATCTTTGTCTCTAGTTTTAGTGAGTACACTGTGGTTGACATTGCCAATCTACTCAAGATTGATCCTGCAGTTCCTCCCAATAGGGCTTGCCTCCTCAGTTGTGGTGTATCAACAGGTATGCAAACATTAGATGAGATCGGTTACATGAATCAAGCGACGTGTATGTAGTACAGTTATTATTACTTATTAGATGTAAAAGTTAATCATTTGCCTCCAAATTTCTGTCGATGACCTGAGTTGCAATTTTTCGTCTAAAGCGGTCCTACCTAGCTCGAGGGATTAATTTCTGCAACTGCGCGCAGAAGATACTTGTCCCTTTTATTTTAGTTCACAACTCAATCACATTTATCTAATTCAATATTTTGATCCATTCTTAGGGGTAGGTGCTGCTTGGAAAACAGCAAATGTGGAGCCAGGGTCTACAGTAGCTATATTTGGACTTGGATGTATTGGATTAGCAGTATGGATTCTCCACAGTTCATGTTAATTTTCCTTTTGTACTTTGTAGTTTTGTTTTGTATACTACAATGCTTATTGCAATTGAATGTCTTCTTAGGTTGCTGAGGGAGCTAGACTTTGTGGAGCAACTAGGATTATTGGTGTGGATATCAAGCCAGAAAAATTTGAAATTGGTAATGCAATATTTGTTTAATAACATCATCACATTAAGCATATAGTCCAATAATAATGTCTTAATAATTTAGTCTAGAAGTTATAATAATGAGTAGCACCGACACTTCTGATTGAAAATGTGTCTGGTGTTCGAGGCGTGTCAGTGTATGTGATTACATACAATTATGTCATTTTCTCAAATTATTACTGATGTCAATGTGTCAGTGTCGTGTCCGTGTCTGTGTCGGTACTTCATAGGATTTGATTTCATGGATTTGTTCGTTTTCACTTTTACTCAGGAAAGAAGTTTGGAATCACAGACTTTGTGCATGCTGGGGAATGTGAAAACAAATCTGTGAGCCAGATTATCATAGAGATGACTGGTGGGGGAGCAGATTATTGCTTTGAATGTGTTGGTATGGCATCATTGGTGCATGAAGCATATGCTTCATGTAGAAAGGTATATTTCTATCTTCCAAAGTGTGCATAATTTTCATTTGTACTTTTTTTTAACTATGTTATTGGTGTGAAATATCTACCAATTTTATTAATGACAATATTGTCAGGGAATTTAGCTGACCATCTTTAGTGGAGTCTCTTCTTCCAACCACATTTTTTCCACTCACAAGACTTGAACACTAGACTTTGTTTAAATATACCGAGTCCAGTTTCATTCGGACCAATACAATGTTTGATTCTGATCACTAACTAGTATTTGAAATTTCATATTCTTCATTTGAGTACAATTTTCAATAATATTTGATTATCTGCTGCATATTATATATACATATTGAAAACATGGATTGGAAAATTGGTGTTTTGGTTTCAGGGTTGGGGAAAAACAATTATGTTAGGAGTGGACAAGCCAGGATCTAAGGTTAGCATCAATAGTGGTGATATTCTTTTTCAAGGGAAGAGTCTCATGGGATCCATATTTGGAGGACTCAAACCCAAAACTGATGTACCAATTCTTTTTAAACGCTACATGGACAAGGTACTATGCTCTTTGACCCTCTTTTGGTAACATATTGTAAAACTAGTAGTAGTTTATGTTAATTATAGTAATGAATAATGATGAATCAAGTTTTTAGATCTTATTTTTTGTTTTTTTTTTTGTTTTTCTCTAATTAACAGGAACTAAATTTGGATGAGTTTGTCACACATGAGGTGGAGTTTAAAGACATCAACAAAGCTTTTGATTTATTGGTTAAAGGAGAGTGTCTTCGATGTGTCATTTGGATGAACAAATAAGTTTATCTTTGTGTATGTTAATGTATGTAATTGTTACATTTAGACCTTGAATTATATCAATATGTAATATAGAGAATTGAATAATGTCATCTTTTATGTTTGGATGGAAACATATTTCATCTAAAAAATATAAAGTCATTATCGGGTTTCTTCATCTTTTTATTCAAAAAAATAAATATGGAGTCAATACAAGATGTATGAAAATGGTCGTAGAAGAGTTTGTAACAACTATTTCTTAAAAAATAAATTCGGTTGTTGATTCTTAAATCGTTTAATTGAGAGAAATTCAAACCATGTTGTAAAAAATCAAATGTCTAGCTCCTAAGTAGAATATAGTTTAACACCAATTTGAAAAAAACCTTCTCATCTTTCTATAATATATAAGTAAATAATCAACACATAAGATGAGGCAAGAATAACCTTTTATTTTGCTTCCAAAGTGAAAGAAAGGCCATGGCCAAATCAAAGAAACAAATTGACATTACATAGAGAACCAACAATGTACGACAAAGATAATAGAGACCCATCTATTTTTCGAGAAGTCATTTGGTCGAGAATTTCACTCTTCAACCTCGAGATACTCAGTTTGAGACCTAACATCGAAAAAGATCATAGAGATACATAAATATTAAAAAATCTAAACCATTAGACAATGATCCTCTACAATATCAAACCTTTCATACGTGTTCCTACATCATTACACCTAATTAAACTTCCAATAGTATTCATGAAAAGCTTAACATCATCACACACTCTCCCACGTGCCAACTTCTTATACAAGTAACTATCAAACGTCATCCGTTGAACATACTCATCACCACAAAGCTCCACCAAAGCTTCCCTAGACGCATTACTACCATAAAAAACCCTTTGCAACAAATCCAAAAACCTAAAAGTATTAACATACTTCGCATCCCATTCTTTAAGATACTCCCTCTTAAGATCACACTCGTTAATCATCTTCATTCCACCTTCAGAAGCCTTAACGACACCGTTTCCACACATTCGACCCGATTTCGCAGCAAAATAAATACCCTCACCCGAACACTTTGTAACATAACCCGCAGCGTCACCTACGAGTGCCACGCGTCCTCTAACCCGAACGGGTCGTGGATGCTCCGGGATCGGGTGGGCCTCGATTTTAATCACTTTTCCACCGTTGATCTTTGACATTGCTCTTTCCCTGATCGCGCGCTGGTATAGCTTGATATCGTGTTTCGATCGTACTGTACCAGTTCCCACTGCCACGTGGTCGCATTTGGGAAAAACCCACGCGTAAAAATCTGGTGACACGTCATCACCTATGTACATCTCGGCGAGATTTTCATAGTAAGCCATTTTCTCGTCCGATAATTTGATTCTTTCTTGAAACGCGATTGCGCAGGTGTAATCGCCGGCGTTTATGGATTTCGCGACGCGGCTGTTGGCGCCGTCGGCGCCGATCACGACGTCGACGGCGAGGGAGTTTCGAGATGAGGTTTTTGTTGTGTAGTTGATGGTGTAGGGTGCGGTTTGTGAGGTTGGGAGATCGAGGGAGGTTACTAGGCCGGAGATGTGTGTTGCGCCGGCGGATACAGCGCGGGATCGGAGAAATGAGTCGAGAACTTCGCGGCGGAGCATGGCGATGAATTCGTTTGGTTTTAAGGTTTTACCGAAATCGACGGCGATGTTTGACGGTGAGAAGATTCGCATTTGAGTAACGTGGCGGTCGATGAGGTGGTGAGGAATGTCGAACTCTTCCAGCATACAGAGAGGGATTGCTCCGCCGCATGGTTTCGGTGTAGACGGTGGATTCCGCTCAAATAAGAAAGTTTCCACACCACCGCTCGCTAGTGCTTCTGCGGCGGAGGATCCGGCAGGTCCTCCACCGATTACTGCTACTCTAAGCTTGCGGCCGGATATAGATGACCGAGCGGAGTTTGAGGCTGAAATAGTAACCGATTGGAATCGTCGTTTCGGTTTTGAGGTTGGAAGGGAAAATGAAGGTAAAAAGGTTTGAATTTTTGCTGCCATGGAGAATAGCTAAGATCTAGTTTTTGTGATTTAGGGTTTTGGATCAATTACAGTGATTTAGGGTTTTGAGAAAGCAATGTAGTATATTCTACATTTCCTTTATTAAAGTTAATATCTTTTTTTAACTTTCATGATCTTTGTTTAATAGTATTAATGCATTGTTTAAATCAAATTACAGAGGACAAAGACAAATCATGTCAGCACCAAAACTCATTTTTATAACATTACACACAGTGCTTAGTGCTGTAATATACTACAATATAGAAATGGTTTCCAATGCAAACCTAGCATTAGCACTTTTATGACTTTTGTGTTATACTTAGTGGTTAGATTATGACTTTATTTTGCAACTCCAAATTGGTTCGAGACTCGTGCATGTTTGGATTGACGGTCAGAATTACGGTGAACTATAGTGATTTTTAGCAGAAGTTATACTTTGGAGTGTCTGCTAAATTACAGTGTTGCTGTGATTTTGTTAAACTCACTGTCCATCCAAACATACACTTAATGTGTTTTGAAACTTAAGTTTATGAATGAATACTGAAACTTATGAATGAATGAATCTTATGCAACATGAGTAGCAGTTAAAGGCTTAGGTTTTGGTTTTGACCAATTCATGGATGGTGAAAGGGCGGCAAAGATTCGGTATAGGTTGGTTAGACCAGGCTGCTTCAGCTAGGATAGAGTTCACTGCTTCTGTAGGATTTAATAAGTCCCACCAAACATGTGCTGAAGCTTGATTACAGGCCAATTCTGTAGAGATACACCCTATCATTGCGCCATTCGAACCAAGTCCACAACACGCACTCTTTGTGTCTTCAAAACCTGCATATTCAAAGAACACTTCATAAAATTTCTTCACATGAATGTTTATTAGTTTGATACATATAACAGATTGATTTTGTAAACATACCATAAAACCTTGGTTTATTTATAATCTCCAATATTCCAGTATATACATCACAGAACACTATATGAGCATCAGAAAATTCTGCATTAAGCTTAACTATGTGTTCATTCAGCAATCTATTGTATTCCAAGACCCAATTGTTGACATTATCTACACAACCATTTCCATTTACATCACCATTTGATGTCTGATTTGACTCCCATGCTATACGCGGTGCACATCCCAAAGGCAGAACTCCTAAGCATATAATTTTCCTTGCATTTGCTTCATAAAGATACCTCATTGCATTTGTCATCTGATTGACCAAAATGGTTGCAAAATATTCCGCGCTGTGGTTTAACATTGGGTTAGACGAGTTGTGCAGGAATAGATCAATGTAATCTTCTTTACCAAAGGATAGGAAAAAGATGGAAGATTTTGTAAATTCGACAGCGGTGTTTTCGCTTAGCTGCAATTGCAGCTGCTGCATGCTCTCAGAGACTTGGCGTAGCTGTTGGTTTAGAGACTGGTGGCTGAAGCTTCCTGGGTTCATGATCGTAGCTTGTGTTGATCCAAAGTTGAGACCACCAAGAATCTCATTCAGAGATCCATTTTGTGCGTAAAATGGTAGAATTGATGTCAATCCAATCTTCTCAGCTACAGCAATGATTTCATTACAACAGTAGTAAGTGTTATTATCTGTGTAAGCCTGGTTTAACTTTGTTTATACTCGTAATAAATTAAAACACTATTTTTTTTGCAGATATTGCAGGTAATATGTACATGGATAAGCATGATCGAGCTTATCCATCATGACCAAATTGCGGCTTCATCAATCAAACTTGATTGCAAATTTTTGCAATATCAAGGATTGGGATACAACTGCAATTTAAAATCTTGATACTAAGTAAATAAATATTCTTTTGTATGGGATTTTATTTTGGTTTTTCCCAATTTTACAATCACAAATGCAGAGTGAATCATCAAGAAAACAAAAGAGAAAGAGGAGGTACCAATGATTTGAGGAAGAAGAGTGCCATCCGAGCCATTACATGGATACAGCGAAAGACGGCCATGAAGCAGAGGGTAGAACAGAGTATTGTCTCCACAATCAACAGAGGAATCTCCTAATACAAACAATGCTGATACAAGTGAGCCATTTCTTCCATTGGCAGTAACATTCGAAATGGCTTCCTCGGTGTATTGTTGGCCGTGAACTATACTGCTAAACATGCATACTAGCATAACAATTGCATTAAGAGAATGCAATAGAGACCCTCTTCTTCTCATATTGATTGTATCACTTTTTGGAGCAAGAATTTATAAGGTTGGTTTCACTGCTAAACTGTTGAAGTTTAGAGTGAAGGTGCTTTTTTGGCACAAAGTTACATGAAAAGCAAAGTTAAAATACTCTTGCAAAGTAATTAGCTTCCTGGTTTCAACCTTAAGTTCACTTGTCTAAATTGAAAAAGCGCTTTTGGTAAGCTAGTAATCAATTAGAGGCTGAATGGCAAAGCGTGTACTTTTCTTTTCTTTTTCATTTTTAGAAAATACTGTCACATTTTTGGCATTTCTCAACAAACTTCATCAGCATAGTTTATGGTTTGTTTCTAAAAAATGACAGTTATCACTCATCATGCTTTGCAAGTTTACCAAACCTTTATTTAAATAGCTTCTAGTGACAAACGTTACTAGCCTCAATTTTCAATTTAAAATACAATAACTTAGTTTTTAATTAATGGAAACTTTTAATTAAAACAAGACTATGATTATGGCTACTCGTGTAAAAGTTCTTATTAAGTTATAGATAGTTATGGAGAAGTTAAATCGAGAGTTTTAAAAAAATTGAGATACATAAACTAAAACCAATATAAGTCCATTAAAAACTACAGTTTGTAGCTTCGAAAAAAATCACATTAGGACACAAAGCGTGACTTTGGGACGCAGATCTAAACATCGGCTAAAGTAACTCATAGTAAGATTCTTTTTCATGAGTTTTTCTCGAAATACTTAGGATGTGTTTGCATTCGCGTTGCAACTATTGGAATGAAAGAAAACTTGTAGCTTTGCATTCGTTGCGCATTTGGCTATTGCAACAATCTGTAGCCATGTAATTTTCATGGTGCAACTCTATTGCAATGCGAGAAAACTTGTTCCACAGTAAAACCAACCGATACTTATTCGAACTAGTTTAAAGTATAATTTAACTTGAAAATATGTGATTATGGTCAATAAAATTGATGTTCACAGAAGAGTGTGAAAAAAAAATACCTTACATCACTTATTAATTGGAACTATTATCTTTACATATTGAAACTAGGATTGACCCTCTTAGGTAGAGTCACTCTAGATAATGTCAAACAAGTCAATTAATAAAAAACATACTATAAGCCACACTCCCTTCAATGTTTATCATCAGAATTTATTGTTTCCATCTATCTTTTCCTTAATATCAACATTCTTAGATACTAAACTAGTGGCACTAATTTGTCAAAAAAAAAAAAAAAAACTAGTAGTACTAATATCCTAAACATGGGCTATTATATTACATATGTTTTCGATTTTATGATGTTGAACACCACTATACATAGAATTCGAATTCTCTATTGTAACTGCATGACATAGTTACTGATCTTGACTGTTGAATCTTCAATCAATCATCGACACAATTTAAAATTAATTTTATTAACTAAACACAACAGCTTATTCCACAATGAAAAATGGCAATGACAAGAGCAGAATTAAATCTGGTGACAACAGAACTAAATCTGATAATAGCATTATAGTTGAAAAATTGAAATGGTAAATCTCATTAAATAAACCATAACCTGTGCAAAAACAATGCTCTCAAAGAAACAGTCATTTGGAAAGTGTACGAATGAAATACTGAAAGAAATCGGTCTGATCTGATTACTACTATTAATACCGAATTACCACCGATCATTAACTCAAAATATTTATAAAAAAAAAAAGCTTAGTTGGTCAGTTAACCTGCTAAAAACCAACAGTATATTTCAATTTTGTAAAAACATAAAAGGATAGGTAACTAGTGCTTAGAAACAAACTGTTGATGAAATCGATCACTATGCCTTCGTCTTTCCACTCATCCCACGTTTACTCGGCCAAATACAAGCCACCGAATTCTTCTTGGCTGCAACTGAACATTGATCACTCCTACCACCTTTACTGCTAAGCTCTGTTTGGAGCTTACGCCGTCTCATTCTTTGCTCTAATCGCATTCCTCTCAATGCACGGACTCGGCGTTCAATTTCCAAAGCTTCAGTAAAATTCCAAATCCTGACAACGCCTTCTTCACCTCCACAGATAATTCGATCAGCTCCTATATCTACCGAGTAAAGATTGTTCTGAAATCCATGCAACATCCTCTGTGGAGGCTCTACATTAACTTCACCTGAATGCTTTGCCTTTGCAGCTCTCTTCCCGAGAGCACGCTTGCTCGCCCGCAGCAGCTTCCTCACATCAATTAGGGCCAGCTTGCCGTCACTCGATGCAGAAACAAGCCAAGGAAACTCAAAGGCAAGGGAATACACAGGACCAGAGTGAGGATTCCATGTAGCAACATGCAAAGCTTCAGTCGTGTAGCTATCATGTACAAGCTCATACATGTGTATCAAACCATCTTCGCCTCCGGTAAAAATGAAATCCCCTGTATGACTTCTCGCCAAAGCATAAGTATTACCAACATGAGCATATGGAACAATGGTCACCAAATTTCCACTATTAGTATCCCAAACATACACATCTGAGCCTGATACGGTAGCAACTGTGGTATCATGAGGGACAAGTCCCCAAACCCAGTCACTATGCCTCAACACCACGGTGCATTTCATCGAATGACGGTCCCACACACGAACACTTGTATCCCAAGAGCCACTGTAAATCCTTGTCAAATCTAAAGCAAGTGAAGTAACCGGACCATCATGACCCCAAAGTCGAACCTCGGTTTTCTGGTTATGTTGTGAGCCTCTAAGCTCAAACAGATTAGGCAGACCTTCAACAGCCCTCCAACAATGAATGAACCCATCGGTACCACCAGCAACCAGTAGTCTTGTATCAGCTGCAACCGCACGAATGGTGCATCCAAGAGGTTTAGATGACGCGATCGCCAACCCATCTTCCATATTCCACATTCTCACAACAGTGTCATAACCAGAAGTAAATATTAACTTTGCAGAAGCCAACAAGAAAACAGTCCGAACCGCCTCAGTATGGCCGCGCAACACATCCATACTATACCTTCCCATAAAAGTCTTACTCCTAAACTCCCTCTCCACAAAAATCTCCTTCCATGACTTTTCATCCGAACCCGCATCCCCAATCCCGGATTCCGGGACCACAAAAGCAGCTGGAAGCCCCCATCTTTCACAATAGAATTCCTTCCAAGCATGATGCTCAGAAGCAAGACTGCGCAAAATCGACGAAACACATGAAACAATTCCAAGATCTTTAGGATCAAGGCAATTAAGAATCTCAGATATCAACACCGGAGGAAGGTCGGTAATCGACCGACGATTACCAATAACCACATCACCAGGAACTGATGATTGATTCAAACCACTACCAGAGGCTTTAATCCCTTTCTTTGAATTCAATTTGGATTTTCCCTTAAAAATCTTACCTTTTTCAGATTCAGGTTTGATATTTCTAACAAAATTAGTGATTGAAATTTGTTTGGAATTAGGTTTTGGATTCAATTCAACTATAGCTGGATTTTCTACCAAATTGTGAGAATCCTTAGTACTCTGCGGGAAATCAAATGCCATAAAAAATGGGATCCTACGCTATGAATCAAAAGGGTGAAATTTTAACCCGAAAAACTATCAATTGGGAAAAAATTGAAATTT
The DNA here is from genome assembly GCA_030408175.1 of Trifolium repens. Taxonomy (NCBI): domain Eukaryota; kingdom Viridiplantae; phylum Streptophyta; class Magnoliopsida; order Fabales; family Fabaceae; genus Trifolium; species Trifolium repens. The sequence continues at coordinate 53,536,573 of CP125844.1, read as the reverse complement.
GAAACCCTAATTTTGGCGAAAGAATGAGAATAAAATAAGAATTAAAAAAATAGGAAACGAAATTATAGGGTAAAAATGGGGAATAGAAAATGGAGTATTTGAATACCTTAGATGATGAGTGGTGAAGAGAGGCGAATGAGAAAAGAGTGAGAAAGGGTTTGTTTTGTGTTGTGTGGTTAGGTCAAAGAAGGGATAGAATAGAATTAGAATGAGATCCAAAATGTGGTTGGAAAAGGAATGTGGGTACCACCTTCTGCCTAGCCTACCCATACAAATTTCATTTTTTTTTTTTCACCGCCAGTTGAATCTGGTTCGGTGATCAGTTCTGGCATCACGTGATTTCAGCCCCTCCCGATTGCAGTTGCGGGGATCGAACCGTAGTTCTCTCTACCAAGTTCAGCGCCAATCACAGTGAACCAACTAACGATTAGTCACGAATTTCATTTTTTAAAAGATGAATTTGAATTTTAACTCCAACATAATTTTAAAATTAAAATTTTATTGGTAAAAAAAAGAGTTAAATATCATTAATTATTATAATGTTATTTAATTTCCCTCGGACTAATTTTTATTTTTCTATATTAGTCAACTACATCAAGCATGCATAATTGAAGAACACTCATTCTTGTAACATGAACTAACTTCTTTCTCATTCAAAACCTCACAGCTACCACACTCAACAGGCAAAATCTCACATGGTTTGGAGCAGTCTTTACAGGAATCTTTTTCTTTCTCTGCCAAACTTGAACAGCCATGCTTCGAGGATGATTCAATGTGCTCGGTTATGATGTCGATGGATATTTCATCTGTCTCATGCTCTTTAAAATCAGAATGACAACCTGATTTTTTATGGTGAATGTCATGAATGGTTCCATGGTCGTGCATATTTTCACGACCATGGTTTGAGTGGCAATGCTTAGTAAATTGTTGGTTTGAGGCACACTTCTTGGGCGCGGCCTTTTCTGAGCAACAATGCTTATGGCTATGATGTTGATGTTGATGTTGATGCGGATGCTGATGAGAGGATCCACAGTTGGTGTCATCACATCCAATTTTGTGGATATGATGAGTTAACGATTTACAACTTTGCGCTCCATGTTTGTGTCTTTTTCGCAAAAGTAACATGCTGTTTAAGATGACCAACAGACATGTTCCAACATCAGCAAGAACTGCTGCCCAAACAATTGGGTGACCAGAAATTGCCAAGGCAAGGATTGCAACCTTGGTAATCACCGACAATATAATGTTCTCTATCACCTTCCTTCGGGATTCTCTTGCAAGCTTGATTACTTCTGAGATTTTTCTTAGGTCATTCGACATAAGAATGATGTCCCCAGTTTCGGTTGCCAATGCCGAACCTGAAATTCCCATTGATATTCCAATATCAGCCAAAGCTAATGCCGGCGCATCATTGATACCATCTCCTAGCATGGCTGTTGGGCCTTCCCTTTTAAATTCCGAGATGATTTTTACCTTGCCTTCGGGTAAAAGTTCTGCATGGACTACCTCCAGAGCATTACCTAACTGTAGATTAAAAATACACTTGCCATTAGAATTTAACTTGTCCATGATAAGTAAATCCTAAACCTAAATTTAATTCATCTTTCACAACACGAAAGTTCATTTCGTTTGAGAATAAAGATCAAGGTTCACAGCACCGCAACCTCAATTTAGAACCAAAAGGCCTACATTATATTTATCAGGGATTAGCCCTATGATATCACATACCTGTTCTTGTGCTTGCATTGCAGCTGATTGGCAATCTCCGGTGAGCATTGCGGTTTTGATTCCCATCAACTTTAGCTGTCTTATTGCCTCCTGAACCCCTGATCGACAAGCATCAGATAACGAGAAAATTCCAACTAGGGTTGATCCTGAGTATATGTAGCCAATAGTCTTTCCTCCATCAACTTCGCCTTCTAAGCTCGGAACAACTACATAAAACCAAACACAGTGAACTTTTTACTCAGTTTTTTTAAAAAAAACAATGTTACATTACACTTCAATTTCAATTATAGCCTCAATGTAGAGCTTTCTCACCTGTTTCTGACCCTGCTCTTGTGGCGATTTTTTTGTTTCCAATGTAGAGAACACTGTCATCAATTTTTCCACAGATTCCTTCTCCGGGAAAATTTTCGAAATCTGTCACCTTTTCTGGATTTGGTTCAATGGAGAGAGACCTTCCATGGTCAACAATTGCTTCTGCCAATGGATGGCTTGACTTGCTCTCAATGCTCGACGCCCTGAAAAGTGTTATGTTTGTTAATCTCTCATTTTATTTATCTCCAAATTCAACTATCTACTTAATCCACATTCAAAGAGAAATTTACTTTGACATCAAAATTAATGTACAGAAAAATAAGAGAAGGGAAAATGAGGGTAATCCTCACCAGTAAATTAATGTGTTAGAATCAATATCATCTGAAAGAGATTGAAAATTTGTGACCACAAATTCACCCTTTGTTATGGTACCAGTTTTGTCAAAAGCCATTATTTTAATTTTTGACAGTGTTTCAAGAGAATCACCCCCTTTGATGAGAAGACCAGATATAGCTGCTTTTGTATAAGCACAAAAAGTCGCAACCGGCGTTGAAAGTACAAGTGCACATGGACATGCACTTACTAAAACAACCAGTGCAAAGTGAAGCCAATATTTTTCATTATGTAGTTTGAACACAATTGGAACCACTGCTACAAGAGTTGATATCACTACAACAGCTGAAAATATTACCACAAAACAATAAGGCCATGGTAGAAAAAATAAAGTTTACTATGTTTCTGAAATAATGCAGGTAAAATTAATCTTTGACTAACCTGGAGTATAAAACTTGGCAAACTTGTCTATAAATCTCTGAGTGCTGGTTTTGCTGTTTTGAGCATCTTCCACTAATTTTGCCATTTTAGCCACCACACAATCTTCGGCTAATGCAGTAGTCTTCACACTAATATATCCTTTTAACCAATAAAAAAAAAGTATATTAACTTCCCTAAATCATTCTAAGAAATAGAAATGTACATTTCTAACCTATGAAGCACAAACCCTCTTCAGAATAGGCGTGTCCCAGTGTCAGACACTGGCACATATGTCAGTATCTGTGTTTGTGTTTGTGCTTCATAGTATCTAACTATTGTGCCATTGGAAACTAGAAATTTACCGTTTAAATTTATTGTGCCAGCCCATACAGTAGAGTCTTTCTGTTTGGATACAGGAAATGATTCCCCAGTCAAAGTTTTCTCATCAACTTCGCAGTTACCATCGGAAACAACTCCATCAATAGGTATAACCTCTCCTGCTTTAACTGCTAATATTGTGTTTAGTTTCACCTGATCAACATCTACAACCTCTCCTGTTTCAGCTATCGTTGCTTTTTGCGGAGCAATGCTCATCAACGACGACATCACAGCATTTGCCTGAAATATATACACACTTTGAAATGTTAAAAGTTATACATCATTTACTGTTAGAATTGAAACAAAGGACACTGTTTTTCTGTTCTTGACTTGTTGTGCAAGCAACAAGGAAATAAATTGTTTTTTTCTTCGGTACAAGATTGTTTATAGTTAGTAATACATTTATATCGTTATAATCATCGTCCATAACTTTGATGATTGAAGAACAAGTCCACTAATTTCTGGTTAATTATTCAGGATTAATTGTTAAGCCAGTTTAAAGCATGAAAAATAATAAATTAAGACCTTGTAGCTAGCCCTTGACTCTAACCATTCTGCAATTGAGAAGAGGAAAACAATGGTGCCAGCTTCCAAATAATCTTCCATAGCAATTGTCCCAATAACTGTCAAATTAAAAAATTAAAGTCAGTGGAGCTGAGCACATCACATATGGATAATGATTAATGAGTAGATGTTTTAACAATGGTGACACAACTCATGTAACCTATAGTTTCATTAATATTCTATATTTAATTAATAGTTTTGTAAGTGAATTTAAATGTTGAGCTGATTTTGCCATGTGAATATCAAGTTCTTATCCGGATGCTTGAGAGCTTAGAGAAATAGTATATAATAATAAGCACTTTATATTGACAATTCTTCAATAGGCACAAACATAAATAATATTTGTTAGGCACACACTCGTAAAAATCATAAAATTAAATAAAAAATGATTAAAGTAATATGATTTGACGTGACAATTTTATTTTATTTTTAATTTTTTTGATTTGTGTATGTGTACCTAAATTTTGTGCACAAATACTTGTGCCCAAGCAAGTGTTTCTCTTACCATATGATAAGAACTTCTATTTTTTTTAAAAAAAAAAATAAGAACTTATATTTATTATTGTACCAAATGATTAGTCACAATGCAATAATATTATACTACTAATGAATTAATATATATTAAGAAAATGAATGCAAATGAAAAAATTACGTACCTGCTATGATGACAAGAATGTTAATGTCAAATCTAACGTTCCGAATGGACACAAAAGCTTTCAAGATGATCGGAATGGCACCGGCAGCAACAGCTCCAATAGCAAGATATTTCAATGGTGGATACACAAATTTCAGAAATGAGAGTGCAAGTAACAATCCAGAAGCAACTGAATAAACACTTGGCCATTTCTTTTTGTGTTTTTCATCTCCATACACTCTAATATTTGCCTCTAGTCTTGCTCCATTCAATGCCTTAACTGTCTCCACAAAAATCACATAACCAATCAATATATACCTTTATTTTTACTTATTTTGATCAATTTTAATGTGCTTTTGCAATAAAAAAAGCAAAATAAAAACTTTATTGATTCATGCACATGCTTATTATGTGGGGTACTTCTTTTTCCACAAGAGCATTGTCATTTGTTACCGGAGAATTTAAAAAAGAAAGACAATAATACTTACATGTAATGCTATTAGTGGTGGGTCAAAAATATATTTTGGAAAATAGTTATAGTAATCGCAAAAATTATATCATACGTTTACATCCTTTTGTATAGATTAAAAAGATCATTAACTATTAAAAAATAATTTATTAACAGACAAAGTGAAAATCAAATTTCATTGAAGAAAAATTAAAAGGATGACAAAGTGGCGTTACAAAGCAAAAGCCACCATCTTTTGTCCTAACATTTTTCATCACCACTAAGGAAATACTCCATTGTTTACTAAAATAATTTATTAATTATATAAAAAAATTATTTGTCTAAATTTATTAAGTAATACAAAATTCTCTATATGTGAAAATTAGGGGCAATGAAATGTGTTATTTGCAATGTAGTCTGGGTCGAATTTCTAGGTGGGGTCGTTAGGCCGGTGATACATCTTAAGCATGAGGGCCGTAGCATGGTTCGTAAGACCATACTCAAGGGCAAAATTATAACTTCACGTATAGACATACACACACAAAACAATAAATATATATAATATATGAACAAAACAAACTTAGTTAATTAATTTTATTAATTGATTATTATTATTATTAATATAAAATATTTAGTATTAGTAAAAATAAATTAATTGATTGTTAGTAGTAATATAAATGTACTATTTATCATTAATATAAAAAAATATTTAGAATAAGCTAATATTTTTTTTTTTTTTTGACAACCCGAATAAGCTAATATTTAGTAGAGTAATATGTTAACCTTTTTGGGTTTGTTGGTTACTTCAACGTGGGCCTAACCCAATACCCAATTATAAAAACAATATCTAACCCTAGTTCTCAGGTGATATCATCGGCCGCCGCCAGCTACTATTTCATTTCTCATCAGGCGCACTACTTCATTTTCTCATCACCCGTTCTTCTTTTTTCTTCTTCGCTCTTTTGCGTCGTCGTTTTGCAGTCGCATCGACCGCTTTTAACAACATAGAATTGCAGAAAGGAATTTCGGGTTGTGAATAACCCGACCCGATTCGCACAGCCCAATCGGTTTGAAGATCAAAACCACGACGAAGCGCAAAAATGCCCCTTAACATAGTCTAAGCACAATTGTCGGAAGCACGTAAAGTCGTGCTATCCTACGTGTTGGGATGCGCGACCTCGACTACATTGGTTATTTGAATAATAATTTTGGGACAACTTTGAGACAACTTTCTTTTCTCTTATTTTTATTGGACGAAAACAATAAAGAGAAAGAAAAAAGATAGAGAATAAGAATATAATGTGAGAATGAGAGAAAAAATTATCAAAAATTAAATATTCAAAAAACATTTCTCTTATGCACTAGCTAGTACCTTTCTCTTGCGTAAAAAAAAAAAAAAAGCTATCACCTTTCTCTTCAAGCATGGCACCAATGTGGTCCAACTATTATTATAAAAAAATAGCAATCCAATATGAACATTTTTTTTTGACAATCAACAACTCATTATTTCATTATATAATAAGATAATAATTCAATAACATCGCGATAGGTTTAGAGATAGCTTGAAGTGTGTGAGCAACTATGTTTGCTTGTCGCTTAACAAACTTTACTATAAAGTTAGGATTTAACAACAACACATTTTTAATATTATAAATAAGTGAACTAAATTCGGAGACTTCACCATGAGGCGCGTAAATAGCATCAACCACAAGCTTTGAATCCAACTCAAATATAACATGGACTCCAATATCAACATTTGAAAAACTCCAAAAAATGAAAAAATAAATGTTGGAAATTTTACGCTTTTTGGGTGACACAAACATGATTTTTCACAATGTTAACTATGTAACATCAAGAATGAGGAATGCACAATCTAAAATATACAAAAGCATATGTTAAATGAAAACAGGGGAGAAACAGGGGTGAAACAGGGGAAAGTAAAACTACCAATTTGGAGTTGAGAAATGAGATTTGTGTCATGAACAACGATGACAGTTCTTGATGGTACGATGACGGAAACCTCCTTGATTCCTTGTAGAGGTTTAAGGATGTTTTCAATCAGAGGTACCTCTGAAGAACAACATAAACCAACCACATCAAAGTAGCTTTTTTGCAGCTTTTTTCCTTCCATGTTTTTCTCTTCAATGGAAGACATCACTTCTTTTTTGTTTTTCTACAAACCCTTTAATCAAATTCCTATATATATCAATTTAGATCAATCAATTAGACCCAAAAGAAAATAATTTAGATGATATTTTTCAAAAAAAATTGTTACTCCATCCGTTTCAAAATATAAGTCGCTTTGACATTTTTACGCATATTAAGGAATTGCTAACTTTTGTAAATGCTATAAAAAATTATACTATGTTTCCTCTTTTATCCTTCATATAACATTTAAAGCTTTGTAAAAGAAAAAATAGATTTAATAACTTCTCTTTAAAAAAGAGAATAAAAAGGGTAATTTAGGAAGATCAACAATAACTATATATTGATATCGTAAAACGACTTATATTTTAATACAATTTTTTTCTCAAATTGACTTATATTTTAGAACGAAGGGAGTACAAAAGAAGAAAAAAAAACAGAGATGGAGCAGAGGAGAGAAGGGCAAAAGAAGGAGAATTGAGTGTAATAGTGTGGGAAAATTACCTTGTTAAGTTTGAAGAGAGATCAATAGCAAGATGGTGATAGCTAGCGGTAATGGTAAGAGGCTTAAGTAGGCAGCATACTCCATCTATCCTTAATTATAAATAAAAGTCAACTTTTTAAGTTCATTGAATAACAGATGTATCGGGACTATAATATAAATCAGATACATTGGTTATTCAATGAATGTCAGTTGAGGCGGGAACCTGTGATATAAAAGGTAAATATATGATTTCTAGATAGGACCCAATTCATAAATTATTAATTTTTTGTTGACCATTTTATTTTATAATAAATAAAAGGCTTAATTTAATATTTGGTTCATTTTGTTTATTTTATGTTTCAATTTGGTCTTTAATTTTTAAAAGTTTCAATTTAGTCTTTTATATTTATTTTAGGTTTTAATTTGATCTTTTCCGTCAGTTTTGTAACATATGGCAGACGGTTTGCATACATTGACAAACACGTAGATACCCCTTCACACTTGGATACATGTCAAATTGAAACGGTGGAAACATCAAAACTGATTGAAATGACTAACTTATGCAAACGGTAAAAACATAAGAGATCAAGTTGAAAGCTAAAATAATCATAAAGGACTAAATGTTGAATTAAGCCTAAATGAAACTATCATCCGTCGTTTAACAACGACTAATTTCTTATTTTTTTTATCAGAAGTTTTCTTTTTGCAAAAAGTTAAATTTATCTTTTGTAAAAGATAATGTTGATTATCAGGAAATATATGCTCACAAGATAATCACAACTACGCACTGACGGATTTAGAAGTTTTTTATAATGAGACATCAAATATATAAATTTATAGTATTAAATATACACTCCAATTTATTTTTTTCGCTTAGCTATGGACGAGTTGTGTAGGAATAGATCAATGTAATCTTCTTTGCCAAAGGAGAGAAAAAAGATGGAAGATTCTGTAAATTCGACAGCAGTGTTTTCGCTTAGCTGCAATTGCAGCTGCTGCATGCTCTCAGAGACTTGGCGTAGCTGTTGGTTTAGAGACTGGTGGCTGAAGCTTCCTGGGTTCATGATCGTAGCTTGTGTTGATCCAAAGTTGAGACCACCAAGAATCTCATTCAGAGATCCATTTTGTGCGTAAAATGGTAGAATTGATGTCATAAACCAGCAACCTGTTACAAGCAACAACCAGCACAACAAAATGATTAATCATGAAAAAGAAAATACCTCATATTTCTTGCTTTTATGAGAATATTAGACTGCATCACAACATCATTCTTCCACCCAAAATACTAATAGCTTGTCAATTTCATAAAGACACTAATAGCTTTTGCAATTGTAAGATTAACTCCAAAATACTAACATTAATTCTAAGCAAAAACAACAAATAAAGTGAAACCAACTACAACAATCAAATAATGTTATTAACTCATGTCCTGTACACCAACTTAAGTAGTAGTAGCTGCAGAACAACACAAAACAATCAGAATTAACACAACCCAACAATAAACCAATTACCATGCTACAAAAACAATGTTTGCAACCTATGATCTCATGCACACATGATTAAATGAGAGCACAACATCCGCAAAACTCCGATTCGTCGGAATTTTATTCCAATACATAATCCCTCATTTCATACAATCCACCATAATTAAGCACATATAATTAGTAACATACAATTAAAAAACCTTTTAACTAAACTAAATCAAAATATCCCCCTCCTCATTCATGTCAGTCATACACAATTAGGACACATAGATGTGCGATATGTGTTAAACGCAACAACAATGGCAGAAGAGAAAGGTGGAAAAGGCACAGGCTTAGCAGCTAGAGATGGCGGAGGAGGCAGTAATTCAGGAGGGAGACACTTAACGGTTTTGCATCAAAGGAGAAAAAAGATGGAATAGTTTCCTTACTTTTAAATTTTTAATCTCAGCCTTGAATCTATTTTTTACCATATGTCAAACATCTATCTATGGAGCAAAGTCCAACACACCGTACATTAAATTAAATTAAATAGATGTAAGTGGGAGATGTGGCAAATGAAAAAATTATTGGTCTAAGTGGATTACGGTTAATCTGATCAAAAGCATACCAACTTTTAGTAAATTTTGTTTTACCTCTTTTTTTAATAACACTTCAAATTGATTTTTATTTGAATCAACTAAAAGAATGTGACGATGAATTTGCATGTCAAAATCATCAATAAATAATTCCTTTTTTTTTAAGTCAAAGAAATAAATATATTAAATACTTCGGGCGTAAGGAATGCCTAAAAAGAAGTTCACATAGGCCCCTAACCAAGATATAATATTGTCCCTGGCCGCACCAAAAACAAAACATTTCAAGAACAAGTGGTGGGCATCCTCCATCCATGTCCACGAAAGCCCCACCCTAACCTGCACATATCAGCCACCGACCTATCCTTGTCAAGACACAGATCAAAAAGTCTATTAAAGTGAATCTTCAGCGGAATCACATCCACCCAACTATCCATCAAAAATAGAGCTCGTTCACTATCGCCTACCCTTCGAACAATGTTTTCACCGAACCACCTCCCCCACTTGCGTCACTCCCAGACCTAATACTAGTAATAACTTTTCCACCAACTAGCTAGATGTTATACTACCTCCATAGTCCAGCTGACCATCCCTAATCTCATATTTAGCTGCCAACACCCGAAACCAAAGACTGTCAGATTCCTGCAAAAGGTTCCAACACCATTTACCTAGTAACACTAGGTTAAATCCCTTACTCGACAAACCCCCAGACCACCTCTCCTTTTCAAGAATATTGTGTCCCATTTTATCCAATTAATTTTCCTAGATTCCTCACTCCCGCCACACAAAAAAGCTTTTAAAATATATTCAATCAAAGAGATGATATTTGTGCTGAATTGAATCCACATTTACGTATTTTAAAATTATTTATTTTATTTGTTGTGTAAATATTATATTTATTAATTATTTCCTAATTTTTTTATTCACATTATAGTTTCATTTTATTTTGTTTAATCGGCCTCTATTAAACAATTAAGGAATTAAACAAATATTGTGCCATTATAGTTTTATTTTGTTTAATCAATGTTGCAGAATATGATATTTTTTTATGTTAGTTACACCGATAAATGACTATTTTTTATATTATCGATACTATTTACAATTTAAATAGATGATGTTCTTTTAAAAAAAAATTGATTTTTTTATTAGGGGTCCATTTTTATTATATGTCCTGGACCTACAGATACTCGGGACCGGCCCTATATATATATATTTATTAAAATATCATATTAGTTTGTAATAATTTGATTAATGATTATGCTTCTTCGTTTAACAATTTGATTTCTTTCTTTCTTTCTATTTTGGAATTGGAATAACTGATTAAGATCATTTTTTTCATGTGTGTATGAACAATCTTTTTGTTCTGCTTTAGTGAGTTTGAATTTTTCTTATGGTTATGTTGAAAGTTTCAACCTGTATTAATTTAAGATCATTTATATGTCAATGTATTCTCTTGTATGTTATGAGCTGTATTAAAATATGGAAATGCAGAGATATTCTGTTTTGGTCTAATATTTATTTAACTCAAAGTGTTGATTGCATAATGTAATGTGTGTGCTGCTTGAATTAATTGGATTTTGATGTTCCTTTTTTCGTAGCAGTTTCTTCCTGAACATGGCAATCAAGGTGTTATTACTGGGATTTTACTATATATATATATATGAAGCGGAGCCCAGGTTATATGGATCGATTTATAGTGTCATTTTTTTTCCATCAGCGCTTACTGCATCTAAGATATAAGTCATCAGAGATGTGTATAATAGTTGATCAGGTTAATGACGTGTTATTAACTTCATCATCTTCCTCCCCGTCGGAGACACGGGTTGAAGATATTGTGAATCCTCAGCAGGTTCTTAACAGTGTTGTTCAATATTCGGTCAGGGCATGTCCCAGGTGTCTGGAGGCCCATGACATATAATAAAAATGGACCCCTGATCAAAAATTCGTTTTTTTTAAAGAACATCATTTATTTAAATTGTAAATAGTATCGATAGTATGAAAAATTATCCGTGTAACTAACAAAAAAAAATCATATTCTGCAACATTGATTAAACAAAATAAAATAAAACTATAATGGCACAATATTTGTTTAATTCCTTAATTGTTTAATAGAGGCTGATTAAACAAAATAAAATAAAACTATAATGTGAATTAAAAAAATTAGGAAATAATTAATAAATAAAATTATTATATTTACACAACAAATAAAATAAATAATTTTAAGATACGTAAATGATTAACTATAGATAATATTCTATTAGTTTGCTTTGCATCTCATGAACAAAGGACAATTCATCAACAATTTATATTTTTTGTTAAAATGTAACTTACTAGATTTTCTGGAATTGAAATCGATTGTGCCAAAAGTGTAAAGGCCATGGCACTAGCTTCATTAGATATAAATCTTTTGTCGTCTTCTTAATTGGATTCCATTTTTAAGATCATAAAATAAACTTTGGCTGTTGTCGACCGTGGCAAGATACAATAATCTTGAGGGTATTGCGGTTAACACAGTATAACCATAACCTTTGTAAAGGTCGCAAATGTTTCTAGCTGAAATTAATTAGTTCTTTGAAAACTGTTGTTGCGGTTTTATTGGTTGATGAAATTTGTACTCTAGACTTTACTACGTACTATAATTGGATACAGTGCACCATGCACCAAAAAATGTCCAGCAAACGACATTAAATGCAAGTTTGTTTTAAATACCCTAATAAGAATAAGAAAGGAAGAAGCACAGAGTAAGAAAAAAATGGTTTAATAACTAAGCATTAATTAACAAGAGACAAGACAAGGATGTTGTTACCTCGTCCAATCAAAATCATTAGGTTTTATTATTGACTTAAACGATCTTGAATCTGAAAGATCAAATGAAATTCCTGATTAAGTAAACTTGATCAGTAATTAAATTGATTAAACAATATGTCAATATAACTTCAATTTTGTTTTAAATTGATTAGAAGTGTTTGGTAAATTTAATTGTTAATAGTACTCAAACCAATTATAATTTGGAGTTGTTATAACTAAATGAGAATTTTTTACAAAGTCGTGCAATGTGACGACTGCTATTGTAGGGAATTTCAATTGTAGGGAAATTAAATTGATGTAATGGTTAGCTGATCCGTGAGACATGTCTACCATCTATTTAGATATCATTGAGGAATTTCTAACCACCAAATTATCCACTTAACATTGTTCAACATCTACAAGTTAGTTCACAATAATATAATATGATATCTATTCCGATTACCCACCATATTAGTTCCACTAGAATAATTTAAAGCAATTGTACTTATTAAGAACATACCCGAATAACTTGTCAGATTAATAAACCTTGAACCAGACATTCCTTGCACTTAATCAACTCCAAACTTTCAATTTAATTACTACATCACAAATACTCACAACTTGCAAAGGGACAAATTTAAACACCTTTTTGATATAAGAACACCCAATAGTTGAGATAACAATAAACCATATAAATTTCCAATCATCCCGATACTCGTTCCCAAAGTGTAAAAACCCCAGAAACTAAAGAAAATGACTCCTGCAATCATTATGCAAGACCCTACTCCAAAGTGTACACTTTAGCATTATTGATAGGACTAATTATCGGACTCGGCACCTGATGGTGAGTGGGGAGGAGGGGAAACATTTCTTCCTGATGATGATGAGTTCCCTGAAGCCACTGACGAGTCTGGTCTAGAAGAATAATCTGTCAGCATTGGAGGGTTGTCTTGAACGTGTTGCTTCGGAGTAGGGTCTTGGATTTTTGCAGGTGGTGGTGAATGCCAAGGAGAGTGAGCAGTGATAGAGTCATCATTGTCATTGATGAGTGAGCGATCAGCAGAATAATCATGGGGTGACTGTGGTGTTGTTGTTGATGATGATGATGAAGAGTCGTTTGGTGATTTTGGTTGTGAATTATCAAGATCCATTATGGTTTCTTGATTTTCTGTGATTTTGAAGTTAGTCAGAGAGAGTGAGTGATGGGGAGAGAGAAAAAGTGACCACCTGTTTTTCAGTTAGTCAGGTTGTAGATATATGTAACATTGTCTAACCGTTTTCAAAATAGACACGTGCATTATATTTCATTTTTTTCAAGCATTTCTCCTCCCTACATGCTTTGATAATAAACAAGGTAGTGTTATTATCTCCCAATTATTACAAGACAACCTGCATCATGAACTGAAGTCATATTTTACAATTTTTGCTATCTTAGTTTAACTGCTATTGTTATGTATGACAAGCGTAATCAACTAGAAGTCGTATACTAGTAACTTACTTAGGTTGGTTTGTAATTAAAACTAGCAGTGATAGTATGACACTGGCACAATTTAATACTACAAAATACAATTAGGATTGTTTGTCTCATAAAAAAAAAATAAAAAAAAAGGTGAGGATGCTTGTTTTTATCTTTTTAGACACGTAGGTGTAAATCTAATTTTGGTATTTTAGACAACATGTACAGAAGATAGAAAGTTGTTTTGTCTCTTGACCTCTAATTTTTTGAGTACCAAAAATAATTTTAAATTCAAACACAATACAACTGAAATTGTCATATACTACAATTTATTATCTTATTGACACGCCACCAATCATTTATACACATTGAATCGCGAAAAATATTTGACTTTAATTATATCAATCCTAAAAAACATACAAAGAGTAAGAACAAGAGCATCGATAAAATGAATGAATATATTGTCAAAAAAGATAAAAATGAATGAATATAAAAAATCAAATTAAAATCAACTAAACCCTATTTGGTTCATGTGTCTATTAGTGTATTTCCCAAATCAATCACTCAAGATAATAATATACTCTCTCAGTTTCAAAATAATTGTCACAATTTGACTGCGTGAATTATTGATACAACCTACTTTGACCTTATTTTTGTACTAATGTATAAAGACAAATATTAACATATGGAATCTTGTTAGATTTGTTTCGATGAATACTATCAAAATATCAAATTTTCATACTTTTTAATAATACACAACTAAAGATATTAATGATCAAAATTATGCATCGACAAATATGCACTGGTAAAATGCGACAATTATTTTGGAACGGAGTGAGTATTTTATTATTAAAAACTTTTTTTTTTTCTGTCGCAAAAACCAAGTCAAAATTAATCTCTTTATTCATGCAAAACACCTAAATAATTGGAGTAGTATATTTGAGAAGAGAAAGTTAGTGGCAATTGACATCATCATCGTCCTCAAATTGCACCATCGTCAACAATGAACGGCGAAGAAGAAGAAGTTGCTGAAGAAGTTGAAGCCATGAAAGCTGTTTATGAAACAGATTGTCTCATTCTCCGTTCAATCCCTCAAACCCAGAACCGCTGATGTTTCCTCTGACCAGGTCACTACTTTTTTCTTCATTTTTGCTTCAATTTACATTGACCCATTATTTCAACTTACTAAATTTTAATAATTTATCCAACCCCAAAACAAAAAGATCGTCTTTTTTAACATATAATCTTTCTTTGCAGTTTGTAGAAATTGTTCTTGAGGTACGAGCAACCCCACAGGTATGTTAGGGTCTTATTATTTGCATTACATGTCTGTTTGAATTGTTTTATTTGAACTTATTTGCTGGCATAAGCACTTATGAGACGGTTTGGGAGAACTTAGTTTATAAGCTCTCTAAAATAGCTTACGAAAACAGCTTATAGCTTATACCATATACCAAAATAAATTAACTTTATATTAGGTTTGTTTGGCAAGACACATTTTTTAACTTGAAGGATATAACTTATACGGTCCTATTATTAAAAAAGACCTGATTGGTAACTATCATTTATTTTCTCAGGTGCTTATAGCTTTTTTTTATTAGTTAATTAAGTTAGCTTATAGCTTATTTTTACCTCTGTCTCTTACTTAAAAGAAATATTAATTAAACATATTTTTATTATGTCATTTCATATTTATAAGCTAGTTCAACTGTTAATTTCACCAAACACTACAAATTCAATCATCTAGCTTATCTGCTATAAGTTAAAAGCTAGCTTATAAGTTATTCTCTATAAGTTCATCCGCTATAAGCTAGCTAATTAGTTATCTGCTATTTTTTGGCAAACAAAGTCTTTATTTTTTGTTATAGAAGTAACTTAGACATAAGCGTTTATCATGATAAATAAACACTTATGCTATAAGCTGTAATTAAGTTGTTTATCCAAACAGGGTCTAGGTTCAATATGTGATTGTTGAATTGAATTTCCTATCTAAATCACTAGGCATATGCTCATGTACTTTTTGCCTTTATTTGTTAATAGTATCCAAAAGAACCACCTTTTGTTGCTCTTGTGGATTCCAAGGGTCTGGATCAACAAAGACAAAAGCATTTATTGAATCATATAGAAAGTAAAGCCAATGAGCTCTCCCCTGGCTTAATGCTTGTCGCTCTCTGTGAGGTAATCAAATTATTGTTTTGTTTATGATGAAGATGCACCAGTAATACTCATTCTTTTACTTCATATCTATACGTTCCTGTATGTGGATAATCTTATAATCTTTAGTTATGACATGTTGGATTGACTTATTTAACCTCATCTATTGGCATAAACACTTGTCAGACTATTTGGAAGAGTGTATGGAAACAAGTTATTATCCGCTTATTTCTGCAAGCTCTCCATTATAGCTTATAAAAACAACTTATATGAAGAAAAAAATTGTCTTTAATTATATTGTTATAGAAATAACTTATACATGAACACTTATATGATAATCACTTATATAAGCTATATTATAAGTTCTTAGTTAAGTTGTTTATCCAGATTGGTAGTGAACTCTATAATAGTTTCTCTTCTAACTACATTTTTACGTGTGAGGTTCCTTTCCTCAAGTATCTTAGGTGATATTTTTTCTTTCTAAATGAGTTAATATGCTTCCAAGTTGCCAAGTAAAATGAGTTTTAGTTTAAAATAAACTCATAGGAGACTAAGAGTCGATGATTCAAATTTATGGTTACCTAAGGAAATTCAAAAGACATAAATGAAGCATATCAACCACTGAAATGCTGTATAATCTTGCGGGACTGCACACTCATTCATTTATAGTCACTTTATGCATCTTCCTGCTTTTATGTTCCTGGTGTAATACACAATCTTTTGCTTTATAGTTTTGACTTAAACTTTGGACAGCATCGGAATTATGGAAACTGAAAAATAGATATAGCACACCAAATATAGATTTTTGTGAAGTAATGAACGACAATTGATTATTGAAATGTATTTGAATTTTGAAGGAAGCTGCAGAAAAACTCTCAGCTATGAATCATCCCGATGGTGATTGTCCATTGTGTTTATTCCCATTGGTCACAGAAGATCACCAAAGTGAAACCTTTCCTTTTATGAAGTTAATGTCTTGCTAAAACCATACGACTTATGTGTGGTTTGATCCTCAATTTTCACATTAAAGCCAGGGATAGGTCACATCTAGTTGAAATTACATTCCAATTGTCCCATTTCACTTGTACTTAATTGGAAATCACATGATCACAAAGCCTTTCTAAGCAAGTCTACCTTATTATTTGTTCTCTCTCTCAGATTTTCCACCTAGGCTATGTTATTCTCAACAATCATGCAATGAGACACTAACTCTAGGATATGTCTAGTAATTACATCAATACCAATGCAGAAAAGATGGGGACACAATGTTGCCCCTTAGTATGAGCAAAAAACACTACCTGACTACCTGTTGTATCACACTCTCGACACACTTGGTAACTTTGATGTGGCGTATGAGCTTAATCCATCTTTCCCCACATTCTACAACTGATAATATAAAACATGGCTTGATGCGTTGCTCCTTCATATTCTGGTATGAATGGCTTTAAGTTAGCAATTATATAAACTAAGTTTTTTTTGGTCAATCGTTTTTTGATTTTGTTTTTGGAAATATTCTATTTAGGTTCAAATGCCTAGAATATGATATTATTTCGTGTTTATCTTTAGCTAGCATAGTAGCTTTCTATTCTATTGTCATTGTGGGAAACCTGATTCCTTCGTCATGTTTTATTGCAATCTTAGTAAATACCATGCATATACTTAGTATAATCTTTTTTTTTCTTTCATGAGGAATTTCTGTGTTATTATTATTAGATAATCATGAAAAATTGGAAGAGGGTGTTGGAAACTGCCCTGTTTGTCGCAAACCTTTTCATGCAAAAGATTTGGACCATGTGATTGACCTAGTTGGCTCACATTCTTTCAGAGTGGTAAGTTATTTGGCTCCCCATAGCATGAATGTAAAATATAAATTTGATTATTCGTTTAGCTACTATGGCCTAGAGTCAGATGTCAGGCACAGTTCTAACCTGGTTGGATTTGGCTTTGAGATCAAACTCGCAGTCTGATAGAGTTTCTTTTATTGTTACTTATACACTAGATGTGTTTTTTCCTAATTGAAGAGAACCTGATGTTTTTAATGCGTTGAATTTGATTGAGGTTGTACAATGGAATATTTAGAAAAAAATTCAGAAATATGCAAGGAATATGCCTTGTAAGTTGCGCTGTTGAAAATAACAACAATGTCTTGTGCATCTTATAGAAACTATAGATTATAAGAAGTAATCAAGAGTTGATTTCAGTTGTAGCCTTATAGGATTCACATTTGGATGTATTGCGTCAACACTAAAAACTTGATATTAAGGCAAACAATGGTTGAAGACTTGAAGCTTAATAATCATGTTTTCTCAAAATTAGTATCTTTCATGTTACTATTGAAGTTAATCTCTGTTTTGGAATTCAATTTCAGAGTGTGAATAATGATGAAATCGATAATGACGAGAAAATCCTTCAATCCGAGCATGAGATAATCCAAAGCAAAGGTTTGAAGCCATCTTAAGTTTACAGAAGGAGAACAATGGTTTGATTGAACCCAAAAAAGATATAGTAATATTGGCCGGTATGTATCTTCAACAACCGGTTGCAGTACCCGACTCCACAACAACCAAAGAGCCTGACGAGGTTGAGCGGCAAGTAAGATATCCACCTGCAGTTGAGTCAGGAAAGCATGTCAGTGGAACCTCAAATGGACCTAGTTCTAGCGGGAACAGAAATTTTGGTGCAAGGAGGCATAGACTAAGAAGCGATAATCACTCTAGTTCAACGGCAAGACATCCAAGAAAATCAGTCCAACAACAACAGTGGGTTAGAAGAGATAATCCTAGCAATAATCAATAGTAGTGATATGATATATTCCATTGCTATTGTTCATATTTATATTTATATATCATATCATATGAAGGTTGAGAGTGCAAAGAAATGTACTAAAAGAGTAGGAAAATATCACACATGTAGAGTAGAGGTAGGTATCCTTTCAGTTGGAGGAAAAGAAGCAGTAAAATAAGGAAAAACAAGTACACAATGCTTAATATTTTCTTAATGTTGAAGTTTTTAATGTTGTGAAGTTGCAAAATGTTTGTATTAAAGTACCTAAGAGCCTACGAGTCCTTCAGTTTTATATCTTAGGCTGAATTTTGTTAATTATCATTATAATTTGGAGTGCATATTTGATTCATTTAAGCATATGATGATCAAGAGCATGTGCTGTATACATTATTAAAAAAACAATACTAAACTACATGAAGTTGTTTAATTTAATGGGTTTTGCTATAACAGACACATTCACTTTTGCGAAGGTGTGCATTAGTATGATAGACCTTCATCTTTAATTGGTCACTAAAAGTCTCTCTTCTTTTTCATGGCGGGACACACACCCTCCACCACCGCATTCCATTCCCACTTCTTTTTTAAATCACTCTAGTTCAACATGTTTGTAGTAATAGGCAAGTGGGAGTACGTAGTAATCGTAACTTACTCCCACCTAAAAATATGTGGGAGTAAGTTAGCAAGCCTACTCCACTTGCTTATAATTAGAATATTATTTTTTGCTATTTTAAACAGTTACTCCCTCCGTTCCTTTTTAAGTGTCCAAAACATCAAATTTAGCGTTTCTCTTTAACTGTCCATTTAGTGTTTTAATGGTACGATTTGTCAATTATACCCTTCATTAATTACTCTTATTTTTTTTCAATAAAACATTTTTTTATTTATATATATTTGAAAAACTAAAGGTTGTTTTTTTTAAACAAAGTCATTTTTTTTTAAAGTTTGTTTTTTGTTATATTCAAATTTAAATAATAAAATACTTGACAATTGTTTGTTACGAGAGAAAGAGATAAAGTAGTAACTAACAATAGTTTGTTACATATATTTTTTTTTTATAACAATAAATTTATCGGAAAAAATGTAAGAAAATATAAATTTATTGGTTTATTAAGATGAGGGTATAATAGGAAGATAAGGTGGAAAAATACACTTTCTTAATTTAGTGTTACTATTCAAAACGGACACTTAAAAAGGAACGGAGGGAGTATAAATAAAGGATAAATTGGTAATTTTCTTGAATCTAATAAACATTCTCAATATTTTTGTTTTCCCCCCAATTTTTCATTATTACTATTTTTTTTAACGAAATATTATTATTATTATTATTATTATTATTATTATTATTATAGCACAATTTAGGGATTTAGCATCGATCGAGAGTACACCTATGAAGCAGAAGTGCAGACCGTAACCATTTGTAACTATTTTTTCGTTTACTTTATGACAAATTCATGTTAGTAATGTGTGGTTTCTACCAATTAAGGCAGAATAAATAAAATAGTAATAAAGAAAGGCAAATGTTAAATAATGCCTCCGAGACACTCTTTAAGCCTTTAAATAGTAATGTTTTATAAAAAAAAATATGAAAATGTGTGATAAAAGGCAAGTGAAAGTAGATTTGCTAACTTACTCCTAAGTATTCACAGAGACTTGTAGCAATTTGTTACTAGCAATGGCATCTTCCAATGTTAGAATTGCGAAATAGGGAAAGGTAATGGGGGGCAAAGTCTTGAGGAAGAGGATGGGTTGTGATTTCAGAAAAAAAATAAAATAAAGAAAAAGAAATAAAGAGATATACTATTATACATGTCTTGCTTAAACATTTGTTTTAATCCTAACCATTAATTTTAATCTAAAGGTTAAAATGAGCTCCTCTCACTCTCATATAAAAAAAGTTTTCTCACTTGATACATCCCCTATATATATATAGGGTAGGGATCAAATTACACCGGTGTAACATTTGAGTAATGTTACACCGCTCAATAACGCTTCAACGAATTCAAATTTTACAAAATCCACCGTTGGATTGAAAGTTTATATCGTATAGATCATTTATGTTAAATTTTACAAAAATCTAATATCGTTTGACGTGTTTTTGAGACACATAAAAATTAACGGTATTCAATAAAAACACATAAACCGTTAATCTTTATGTGTCTCAATAACATATCAACCGATTTTAGATTTTTGTAAAACTTAACATAGATGATCTATACGATATAAACTTTCAATCCAACGGTGAATTTTGTAAAATTTGAATTCGTTAAAGCGTTATTGAGCGGTGTAACATTACTCAAATGTTACACCGGTGTAATTTGATCCCTCCCTATATATATATATATATATCAGAATCAAATGACACCAATGTGTCAAACTTTTTATATGACACATTTGATAATTTTTTGCCGGATAATTGTATTATAAAATCGACCGTTGAATTGAAAGATAACATATATTAGTATATATAAAATATAACATTAATCGAGAATCATTTAATACGTCAATGAGGTACATCAAAATTAACGTTTTGTAAACATCCAAAAAATAAGTTAATTTTGATGTTTCTCATTTACATATCAAATGATTTTCGATTAATGTTAATATTTTATGTATATGATCTATATTATAATATAGTTGATCCAATGGTCAAATTTATAAGACAGTTATTGTTGTGTCTGTGCTGCTGTTGTTGTTGTTGAAGATGATGACGAGCATCAGTAGTATCATGGCTCTGCCACTCGTCATCTCCGTTTTCAAACCTCTCACCACTACCACCACCACCCGCCTCCACTCTACACTCCTACGCCGCCGTCGTTTTACTACTACTCCTATTCTCTCCGCGACCACCTCTCCTTCACATTCAACTTCTATCTCTCACCACTCTTCTTCTCCTCAAAAACTTCCATCTCTCACTTTTCAGCAAGCCATTCAACGCCTTCAGGTCTTAACTTTCATCAATTTCCACTTTTCTATTTAAAAAACCAGTCTTTTACTGTTATTGTTGTTGTAGGAATATTGGGCTTCTGTTGGATGTTCCATAATGCAATGCAGCAACACTGAGGTAGTAATTCACTTGTTAAATTTCTTATTCATCTATTCAATTTTCTTTTAAACTAGTTGTTTCTTTATTGCCATTAGTGCTTACATGATAAGGATATTATAGTATAGTTTTCTTTGATTGTGTTATGTTATGCATCATTTGTTTTATTAGTATTCTCATGACTACTACTACGACCTGTTTGGATAATAAACAACTTAATTAAGCAGCTATAAATAGCAGCGCTTACCATATAAGTGCTAATGTATAAGTTGTCTATGTAATAAAAGATAAAATAAAGTCAAACTATTTTCATATAAGGTATAAGCTGTTTTCTTAAGCTATCCTAGAGAGTTTATGGAAATAAGCTGAAAACAGCTTATGGACATTTCGTAAGTTCTCCCAAACAATGTCACAAGCGCTCATGACTGATGTTAGTATATAAGCTCAAATGAGTCAATCCAAACGGACTCTACTACAGCTGCTGATGATAACAATTTGTTTTAAAGTTCTTAATGTGATGTGAGAGGCATGGCTTTTAATTTTGGTCTGCAAAAGCTGTTCTAAAGAAGTTTTCAGAATGTTGGCTATATTTACTAATTTGTACTCGCACAATGTTTGTCTTTGATATATTTTTCTTTTGGCTACATTGAGCAGGTTGGAGCTGGGACTATGAATCCTCTTACATATTTAAGGGTTCTCGGACCAGAACCATGGAATGTTGCGTAAGTATGTTTTAGATGTAAGTTGATCGGTTTGTGCATCGATTTTCCAAAATATCCATCAAAGAGGTTTCCTGGGAAAAAGTTTTTGAAATGAATGCATTTTCGCTTTCCCTCCTAGTAAAAAGGACTAAAAGTTAGAACAAGTGTCTCTGTTCTGTTATTAGATGATAAGAAGATTCTTTGTAAGATCTTGATATTATCTTAAAGTGTCCAAGATTATCTCTTAGGTTTAGTGTCTATATTTCTTGGTTATTATCATGATTTGTTTCCCACTTCTGTTAGATTTAAGAGTCTAATATTAGTGCACTGTCAAAAAAAAAGAGTCTAATATTAGTGCAAAATAAGTTAGTGCTTAGTCTTTTGTACCATCTATTCAACTATAATAACAATTCATTACCGAATTCCATTGATTATGTTAATTGTATTCCCAGTTGAAGGATCTTTCACTTGAGAGTTCACTTATATTTTAGGGATTAGACAAACTATTTACAACAAGCATCCAACATTTCCTAATATAAATTTATAGAAGCAACTGGATCAGAATATCTTAGGAGAAAACTTTTTCCTCGAGTTGAGCTTAGCTCAGTTGGTAGGGACATCGCACTATATGTGCAGAAGCCGGGGTTCGAACCCCGGACACTCCACTTATTCACCTTTAAGGTGGAATTTCTAGCCACTAGGCTACTTGACCAAAAAAAAAAAAGAGTTGAGATTCTAGAGGATGCTCTTTGTTTTTATTATTTATTTATTAATTTAACATATATTTGTTAATAATGAATGGGATGCGTCAGGGTTTTAGATTTGAAATTCCTGGTGTTTTTGTTTTTCCTGATGAAAGGTATGTGGAACCTAGCATCCGCCCTGATGATAGTCGATATGGAGAAAACCCAAATAGGCTGCAAAGACACACTCAGTTTCAGGTCAACTTTGATACAATGATTAAATTCAGAATTTGACGCTCTTAAATTTCTTTTTTTCAGGATAACTTACCGCCATTTCTATAATTGATTTCTTGGTTCCTTATGAACTCAGGTAATATTGAAGCCTGATCCTGGAAATTCACAGGACCTTTTTATCCGCAGCCTTTCAGCTTTAGGTAGTAACATGGTTTAATATTCTCTGAACTACCGGAAATAGACTATATTCTTCTGTTAGTTTGCTGTTGTTATTTTGATTTTCAGTTATTTCAGTGCATAAATAAAGGGCACATGAAAATGGAAGGGAAACCTTAAGAAAGAAAACTAAGAAGCTTTGTTGGAATAAACACTTTGTTACTTATCGTGATTTTAAGTTGATGATTTACAAGTTAGTTTAATTGCTTAATCTTGTTGCACGGTCCCCTTCCCCTCACGCTCTATCTACCTCTCTATTAATAACGGTGACTCTTATTTGCGAGTTATCTCTAATAGAAACTTCCACTCAACCTTTTATTAACAAGATGATAAAGAGCCTCGCCTGCCTCACTCTCTGCTCCCGTTGAAACCAAATTACTTGTATCCCTTGATTATTCCAAAAACAATAATACAATTTTAGTTTAATTAGTTACTTAAAATGGAAAAAAGCAGCAAGGATATTGTGAGCTTCTTTCTATATGTTATCATTTTAAACTATGGGTCTTAACTTGTGGAGTTTATCTATGATAGGTATTGATGTTACTGCACATGATATACGATTCGTGGAGGACAATTGGGAGAGTCCGGTAATATTTGTTGTTTTGGTTTATAACTATTCTAATGCTGCTTACTGAAATGCAATTATTATTATTTATTTTTTTAAAAATTTTGTGCCGGTAAAGTTATCATCTACATATCAATATGTTAATTAAGAATGTATATAGGTTCTTGGTGCTTGGGGTTTGGGATGGGAAATCTGGATGGATGGAATGGAGATTACTCAATTCACCTACTTTCAGCAGGTATGCTTTGTTGCTCACAGAGAAATATTACTACATTAGTACTTTTGCACAATATTTTATTTACTTGCGAAGAAAAAAAATTAAAAAGTAGAGATTTTTTCTAAGAAAACACTTTTATTTATCATCATTTCATTATGCGTCACCTTTTAAGGGCTGTTCAATTCAATTCAATTGTTGAAATAGAAAATATGACCTTTTGAGTGGTTCTCTATTATACCATTTACTTTTATCGTGCTCTCCCCCTAGGCTGGAAGTCTCTCGTTATCACCAGTATCGGTAGAAATCACTTATGGCCTGGAGCGTATCCTCATGTTACTGCAGGTAAGTTGGCTGATTTTCTTTTTGAGTAAACTCTCAATTTGAGCGTCCAAAGTTTTAATCGCCAATACATTAGTCATCCAAAAACTTTTGTAACCAATTTAGTTCCTCAAAGATCTAGAATGTCACCATATTCATCCTTATGAAGGACTAAAGTGGCGATATATAAAAGTAACAGATTGGATGACCAATCAAATCTTTGAAGGACTAATTCGGTGACACATTTAACTTTGGAGGACCAACTCGAGGGATTACTGTTTTTCTTCCTGCACTCATTCCCTATCATCTATTAAATAACTTTCTAAAGTTTCGTAAAATTGCGTGACAGGGAGTTGATCACTTCAAAAAGATCAAATATTCTGATGGAATCACTTACGGAGAATTGTTTTTGGAGAATGAGTACATTACTATTCCAACTACTGGTTTTTGAGTTGTATTTGATTTTATTTTCTTTGTTGTGAAATATTGTTTGGAGTTGCATCAAGAATGTTGCATTTTTCTTTTCATTTGCTTTCTTCAATTTCGCATTCACTTTTGGAGACCAATCCTACAGCAATCACCTAGGACCTCTATATCAAAATCTTAGTTCTCAACCGATTATTACAGTAAAAACAGAGCAAAACAATTGACCTGTATTACACTTCCTCCTTTTTTATAATGCATCATCATGATTTCATTTTTTTCACCGAAGCACAACAAAGTTTTATTGTACAATGAAAGAATACATAAGTCTTGGTGTCAAACAGCCTTTACCGAAGAGTATAACTAGATACTGGAAGATTGAAGAAGGAACCCAGTAACTAGCAACGATGATGAAAAGAACATCATTTCAATTGATGATTTTGGTTCACTTTATTATAATTCCATTTGAATACACTTGAAATGTGAAGGAATGCACAATTATACTGTATTTACATTCGAAGCTAGTTAGGCCATATAATGATGATGTTTTAACTGATTGTTAAAATAAACAAATCTTAGCCTCTTTAGGGCACTCCGTATACACGCAGTACTTTTTCTTAGATTCTTAAAATTATGGATCTATTATTTATATTTTATTAATTTTGACTGTATTGTCTAATGATGGTGACAATATTTTGTTTTCTATTCTAGAAAGGAAATGAGTGCTTATTACTTGGAGCATGCCAGTGTTGATCATCTTCAAAAACATTTTGATTTCTTTGAGGAGGAATCTCGTCGTTTACTTTCTTCAGGCCTTGCGATCCCTGCGTATGTCTATGCCATTTTATATATTTATCATATTTCATAGCCTCATTGCCTATTTAACGTGCTTTCTCTTTTTCGAGTAATTTTACTTCTGATGTATGTTTTGTGACTACATGCTAGGTATGATCAGCTTCTGAAAACATCTCATGCTTTTAATATTTTAGACGCCAGAGGCTTTGTTGGAGTAACAGAGCGTGCTCGATATTTTGGTCGCATGCGCAGGTATTGCTTGTTGCCTGATTTGTAATTCGTAACTTGAATACATGTAGGAACTTTTTATGTAATTGCATCATTTTGATAAGGCAGCCCAAAGTTGCAATGGGCATCTGCAAATTTTTATATGTTTTGCAATTCAATAAGGCATGGGATGGTGGGCAGATGCACACAGGAATTTGCAATGAAGGCAGCTGCCCACCGCAAAGTTGCATTTCATGAGTTGTCGCGATTTTTCTGCATTTCATGATACTTTCCCTTCATCTTGGTTTTCCTCAGTTTAGCTCGCCAGTGTGCCCAACTTTGGTTGAAGACTAGGGAGATGCTTGGCTTCCCCCTTGGTTTCATCTCAGAACCTGATCAGTATGTAGTGCCAAAGGATGTTTTGAAGGCTGCATGTGAGAAGGTTAGTTTGCATAGATGGGTCACGCAGTCACCTTATCTTGCGTAAATATTTGGTTCTGCTAATATTTTGGAAATGCTATTGCTGATCAACTAAACAGTTTTATCTCAATTTTATCTTGATTCATTCGTTGATCTTTCATTTTTGGGTTACTTGTCAGCGATACAGATATAAAATGGTTGGTCCTTCATCTTTAGTTTAAGTTTATCGGGAAGTTGGTACTGGTCCTTGCCTTGGCATGCTATTAGAGCCTTTATGATGATATGGTTTGGAGTTCACTCCTTGCATGCACTATTCCTAATCAAATTTATGCACAAAATTAGTGTGAGGTTTATTTCCATTAGAGATTGAAACAATCTTTGGGATTTCACCTAATATCTTAAGATTTGAATCCTTGACATGAATCAATACTATGAATAAAAACATATTTTTGTCTGGAAATGTCTAAGTCATGGCTGCCTGATTGGAAATTATTGGAGTAATATCAATGGATATTTGATTAGAATATTGAGTAGGCATCGAACTTATTGGATATCAAAAGAAGTACATTATCAATATATGAAACATTATCAATCCATGATTTAAAGAACACTGCTATCCTGTATTTCATGTTACAATTACTGGATTTGCTTATTAATTTAAAGCAAACTTACAGATATTATAGGGGTTAAATCATATTATTTTTTAACTTGAGCACACGTTTTATTATTGATTATTGTTTGACTTTATCTATAAAGTAAAGTAAAATTCTAGCTTTGGTTTGCTTTGGTTTCAGGTTCATGATCATGCAAGAACATTTGTTCTTGAAATTGGAACCGAAGAGTTGCCACCTCAAGATGTTGTTGATGCAAGCAAGCAAGTATAGCTCCTTTTCATCTGATTAAAATCATGACATTTTTACCTACAATATATCAATTGTGGAGCTTCTCTTCCATTGACAAATATATTTTTACCTTTTTTATACAGACTGTTTTCATCGCCTTCACTATACATTGACTATTATCCCTCATTATGTTTTTTTATTAAAATATTATTAGCCTCTATCATTGTTCAATATTGATTATACTCTGCTGGTTATTGTAGCTGAAAGATTTAATATTGCAATTACTGGAACGACAGAGGTTAAAGCATGGTGAAGTGCAGGTTTTTGGCACCGCAAGGAGATTAGTGGTGCGGTACTTCACTTTTTTAGCACAATTCTTATTTATAGATGCTTTTCATTTTTGTAATAGTTGATCTTGGATGAAGGTGCTATTTTCTGCATTGTTATGAGTTTCTTGTTGATTTTCCTTACTTGTCACAGAAAAATACAAACATAAGTATGAAAGAATAGAAAAGATAAAAGTGATGTATTATCATTTTGCACTTGAAGTTTGTAGACAAGGAAAACAATTTGAAATCCTGTAAGATTAAAATCTTAGGAATTCTGCTTTTTATAGTACACTCTACAGTATATATAGTTATATTCTCTGATATGATAATTAAGAATTAGATTAGTGTTTAGTTTTTCTTGCAAATCCCTATTCCAACTTCCAAGTGCTAACTCATCGCCCAACTGATGAAGGCTCCACTTCCACAAATTCATTTCGAAAACCAATGTTCCTTCTATTGTCCAGGTCTTTTGCTTCGACTGTAGATATATTAGAATCAACACAAGTAACTAGTTAAAGAAACATATGCTTCAATATCCTCAGTTCTCACCCTATTTGTACCAAATCTCTTTAAGTTCCTACTTAGGATTAGTATTTAGAATCATAAGTTTCAAGTTTTAGAGACTCGCACAAGAAATTATAGTAATTTTATCTGTTCCCTGCTATGAAATCCACAGGTTTCTGTTGAAAATCTTATCACGAAACAAACAGAACAAGAGGTTGAGGTTAGAGGTCCTCCTGTTTCAAAAGCATTTGATCAAGATGGAAATCCAACAAAGGTTTAATTGTGGTTTAGATTTTTCTTATTATTATATCCTGAATTGTGGTTCAAGAATGTGCCTTAACTTAGTTTTCTTATGTCAGGCTGCTGAAGGTTTTTCCCGTAAAAATTCTGTTCCACTGGATTTGGTATACAGAAAGGTTGATGGTTAGTATCCAGAGCCAAACCATTTAGTGGGTTTGGAGGTGTTTATTTTTACCCTACTCATCAAACTGTTATTTTTTATTCTCGGTTTTCATTGTACACTACTGACAACACAAGAAGAGTTAGTGTTACATATATATAGTAATAACTAAGGTACAATCCTGAAATGTCACTTCCAATGCAACTGGTTACAAAGAATTGGTCATCAGACCATATTTTCATCTTATATAGGATTTTTGTTTTCCTGTTTTATACCTTTTTTCACCTATTATCGTATTCTTTATTGATAGAAAAAACGGCTGAGTTTTATTACCTCCCTCTAGTTGATCCTGCAGATTTTTTTTACCTTACGAGTTGCTGCTTCGTAAAATGTGAACTTATCGCTTTTAGAACATCCTTGAGCTTTTAACATGAGTTTCAAGAACTGTAATTCAATATGTGTAACTCGTCAATTTTCCTGTTAATATGCTGCTTTACCACAAGCCAACTCAATATAATAGGAACTTCAATGTGGTTTCTTGATTTTGCAGGGAAAACAGAATATGTATACGCTCGTGTAAAAGAGTCTTCAAGACATGCTTTGGAGGTTTCTATTCTTTATTTTTGAAATCTAGCCATTTTAAGCTTGTTTTTATTGATAGTGTTATTTGGAAAAAAGTCAGTATCATATACTGGTGTGGTATTTGTTTCTTAAAGGTAATTGTTTTTACTCGTCAGGTTTTATCTGAAGATTTGCCTGCCACAATTGCTAAAATTTCATTTCCAAAGACAATGCGTTGGAATTCACAGGTATGCTAGCTTTTTAAGTGTGTACTGTGGTTATGTACGCAACTTGACTCTATCTACAGAGATGTCACGAAACAAGGAAAGAAATATATCATGTTATGAATCAACTCTCCCAAAAGTTTTTAGGTGAAAACACATGAATGGTTTTCATAATGTGCTCTTAAGCAACAAAACACATGGATACTAAACATAGTTATGAAATTTACCTTCGTTTTTTTTTTTTTTTTTTTTTTTTTTTAATTTAGAAGAATGAGAGCAACAAGGGTTTTAACATGTTTCCATACTTTTAATATACAGGTGATGTTTAGCAGGCCTATCCGTTGGATTTTGGCCTTGCATGGAGATGTTGTGGTCCCATTTTGGTTTGCTGGTGTAATGAGGTAATTTACTTTTTGGATATTTACTTTACTTTGCTGTCCCCTTAAAGCATGCATTTGTACTGGACTTTTTGCTTCATATTCATCATTTTAAAAGAACTTCATTTGTAACTTTTTCTGTAGTAATATGCCTATGTAGACCTGTTTCCTTGTCTCTTGAGATGATTTTGAAAGCCGAAAGCCTTCCGGAAAATAGCATTTGTTTTCTCTTATTCAACGGATCCAATTCTATGAAATGCTTGAACTGTGATAATACCTGGATTGTTCATATTAAACCAAATTAAATAACATTTGTTTTGATATTATGCAGTGGAAATTTGTCTTGCGGCCTTCGTAATACTACTTCAGCTGTTGTCCAGGTGCATGTCTAAATGATTTTAATCAATTGATTCTATGCTTTTAATTTAATACTTAGTTGGCTACATGGATTGATCGATGAAATCCACTATTATAATTACTCCATAACACTAAAGGGTTTAACCCTGTAAGCATTACCAATTCTTACATTACATCGGGTATCTACGAGTCCAATCTCGTGTTTGTGTGCATGTGTAACAGCTGCCATATTCTTTGTTTTGTTCTCTATTGCGTTCTTTCGTTTTTCTTTCTTAAGGAGCATCTCTTCCCCTCCTAACTCTTTGGAATCATCTTTGGTCTGCCTTAATAAATTTTTTCTTTTATATGAAAAAACTGCATACTTAATTTGCAGATAGAAAACGCAGAATCTTATTCAGTTGCAATGCGAAATGCTGGAGTCAATGTTGTAGTTGAGGTATGTGTACTTAAGTTTGTCAATATAATAGTTTACAATTCATAGATTTTTAAAATATGACTAGATTGGTACCTTTGCCAGGACCGTAAGAAAAAAATTGTAGAGCAATCTAATACATTGGCCGAAAGTGTAAATGGCCAAATTCTGATTCCGAAAGGTTTGCTTGACGAGGTGAGTTTTGGATGTTACCTTTGCTCAATATTATTGCATATTTGCTCTTCTAAGAATTTACATTTGGATTTTAGGTTGTAAATCTTGTTGAGGCACCTATTCCAGTGCTTGGAAAGTTTAAAGAAACCTTCTTAGATCTTCCAAAGGATCTTTTGACTATGGTGAGCAATTCAGTTTAAAGTATGCCTTTCCATGTTGATTATTATACTATTGTGGATTATACTGCTTGAATCGTTTTCCATATAAACCTACAAAATTTGAAGAATATTGAAAATAGGAGCAAACCATTGTACTCCTGCAGGTTATGCAAAAACACCAGAAATATTTTGCCGTATGTGATTCTAATGGACAATTGCTGCCTTACTTTATTGCTGTAAGTTCTTTCCTATTATTTAATGACCTAGAATATCTACATGCTTTTTTTTACTTGTTATTTGTTGAATCAAATGTTTTTTCTTCTAGGTTGCAAATGGACCAATTGATGAAGCTACAGTGAGGAAAGGAAATGAAGCTGTGCTCAGGTATTCTTAAGTTCTGATCATGTTTATATATCATATAATGAATCTTGTCCTGCCTGAGTCTAACGACATGTTACGGACCAACCACTTCAAAAGCTTAAGCTAGTGAGTTAATTATGTATATTTTGTATCTATAGTGTCAAATAACCGATTTTCCCAAAAGCTTAAGCTGTTAGGATATGGCACATCACATCAATGGTTTTATATTATTTCTAACACGCCCCCTCACGCAAGAGCCCACTTGGGCTTGAAGCGTGGATAATGCATAGGCCCACCTACCATATGCTTAAATTCCACTTTTTAATTAGAAAGTAAGGGGAATATGGATCGAACTCTAGACCATTTAGTCATAGAGACTCTGATACCATGTCAAATAACCGATTATCCCAAAAGTTTAAGCTGTTAGGATATGACACATCAATGGTTTTATATTATTTCTAACATATAGCATACGCCAAATATATATAATGTGAGCAAGTAACCACTAAAACATATTGATAACTGGAAAACAAAATAGTATCAGAGTAATCTACTTTTTAAATTTTAAAAAGTTACTAACTTTCATTTGATTTGAAATGAATTTTATAGATAATGAGATGTAGCCTCAACCTGTGTGCATGTTGGATCCACTTATGTTTCATGGACCTCCACATTAACCACAAATTTTATTATCTTTGCAGGGCTCGCTACGAAGATGCTAAGTTCTTTTATGAGTTGGACACTCGTAAAAGGTTTTCAGAATTCCGAGAGCAACTGAAAAATATTCTTTTTCATGTAAGTTGTATATTGAACTTGAAGTTCTAAATAAATGCTGGATGATAGCATTTATTCTTTACTAGGTTTTTTTTTTTTAAATTCTTTTCTAATTTTATTTTCTTGTAAATGAGGCAAAAATAATTTCTCATGTTGATGTTGAAAATAAAATAAGGGGAAAAGTTAGAGAACTCAGAACTATACTAGTTGTAGATTTTTTTACCTTTAAAATATCTTTTCACAAGGTAATTGTAGAAAACTTAAAGAAAATAAGGGTTGAGGTTAGGGACTTCAAAGAATAACGTTAATGAGTGAAAGATGTTGAAAATACAGTGCTTAGCGTTCAGCATCGGTTGCTTATTTTGGTAACATGGAATGAAACAGGAGAAACTTGGAACCATGCTGGACAAAATGACTCGTGTTGAAAACATGGTTACTAAGCTAAGTTGCCTCCTGGATATCAATGAAGATACACAACAAACTATCCGGGAAGCTGCCTCACTTGCCATGTCTGACCTTGCCACATCAATTGTCACTGAATTTACTGCACTATCAGGAGTAATGGGGCGTCACTATGCCCTTCGAGATGGATACTCTGAGCAGGTTGTTCAATTTGCCATGTCTGACCTTGCCATATCAGTTTTCATGACCCTTGCTACTGCATCTTATTTGTTACTAACTACTTATTGTGTTGCAATTTTTTTCTTCTTTTTCTTGTCACTTCAAATCTTGCAGACCGCAGAGGCCTTGTTTGAGATCACACTCCCTAGATTTTCTGGGGACATAGTTCCTAAAAGCGACGCCGGTATAGTTTTGGCAATTGCTGATAGGTAAAACTGGTTCCTTAATATGAATATTTTCCTGCTTATTCTAGTAATAGTTGTATCTGCTATAGAACTCTTACCTTAATATGAATCTTCTTCTGACTGAGTCTAACGACACGGCTTTACATCGTACATGATGTGATAAATGTCTGCAGATTAGATAGCCTGGTAGGTTTATTCACCGCTGGTTGTCAACCTAGTTCTACAAATGATCCATTTGGTCTACGAAGAATCTCATATGGTCTCGTAAGTATAGCGTAGCATTCTATCCTCTAATTTATATTCATGTTCTGTTCTTGTTTCTCTTAGAATTTGTTTTCCAAAGAAAATTTAAACATAAAGTCTTAAACTCTGAACTATATTCTTCAGGTGCAATTGTTGGTGGAAAAGAATAAAAACCTAGATTTTAAAGAAGCTCTGGAACTTGCAGCAGATGTCCAGCCAATCAAAGTAAATCCTCAAGTAAAAGACGAAGTAAGTTGATTCCTCTTGTATAAATTTCAATTTGCAGTTGCTTCTTGATATCGTTATTTACATCTCTGTTAGGATCGAAAGCTGATGGTCATATTATTTTAGGTACGTCAATTTGTTACACGAAGACTAGAGCAATTTCTGGTATGCATCATGTTCATTATTATTAATTCTTTGCTTGGCTACAGTTATGCGACATTTCATATTATCACCGTTATTTAATTGAATGAATTTTCTTTGTACCTCGGCGGTCAATTGTATAGAAAAATTAACTTAAAAAAGGACTGATTTGAAGATTACCTCTTTGAGAAATGCCAGGTGAGTTTGACCATGCCACTATATTTTGTTAACAGGTAGACAAGGGGGTGAGTGCAGAAATTGTTCGTTCCATCCTCGCAGAGAGGGCTAATTTTCCCTGTCTAGCAGCAAAATCAGCATATAAAGTAAGCAAACATCTTTCATTTCTCCTTGTACTTTCCTTTGATGCAGCATTAGTATAAAGCAAAACCTTTGAATTTAAAGTATTTGTGCGATTGTGAGAAAGCCAGTCTCTTGAATCAAATCAGACAACTGTGTCGAACACTTGATCTTTGAAAACCTTTTAGCTAAAAGAAAACTGTTTAGTACAGAATTTCCCCCTTTGATGAGTTGATGTTAATAAGACGATATGTAAAAAATAAAAGGATAAGAGCACACAAGAAATTGATACTATTTCACCCAAAAATCACATAGATTAGATTTTCACCATAAAGTATTGTTTTCGATTAGCTCCTTTGGCCTTTACACCGAGCATTGTTTTTCGGGCCTCTTCAGGTTCTAAACTTACTAGTCTTTCTTTTAACAAACGGGTTCCTTTACAAATAGTATCATCTTTAACTTTTGAACAAAAAGAAAAGAATCATCTTTAACTTTTAGTGCTTTTGAAGAGTATAAATGTATTCCTAATGATATTCAGTGATTGATTTAGATGGAAGAATTATCAAAAGGCGAGCTTTTCCCTAAAGTAGTTGAAGCATACTCTCGCCCAACTAGAATTGTCCGTGGGAAGGAAATTGAGTTTCACACCGAGGTAATTTTTCCCCCCTTGTTTTTATCAATTGCAAGTTTATAGAGAGAACTAGATTACAAGTTTATTTGTAATTATTGAATGTTCATGAATGACACTTTTTTTCCCTGTTACAATATTAGGTTGATGAGTCTGCCTTTGAGAAAAATGAAGAGAGAGTTTTGTGGAATGCATTTTCGTCAGTTAAAAAAAGTATCAATCCTGGTAAGTTGTCATAATCATAAATGCATAGCGGAATATAATGAGTTAAAAAAAGGATGAAGTAATGTAGTTCCATTTTATGTTAATGCAATCCTCGGTATTTTATTCGAACATGACTAATTTCTTTTACATGGAACATTGATTTTTTCCCCTCTTCATTTTACTTATGTATTAGGATATCTAAATTTTCTTCTCTATACAGGTCTTGACATCGACGATTTTGTGGAAATTTCATCCCAGCTTATACAACCACTCGAAGATTTCTTTAATAATGTCTTCGTAATGGTGGTATGTTAGTTATTCATATTGCTTTAAATTGTATTTTTTACTATAATGTTTGTCTTCTACATTGTTTGCAATTTGAAATACAGTACTCAAATTTGTTTTTGGTGTAATTTAGGATGATGCTAAGATCAGAAATAACAGGCTAGCTCTCCTAAAAGGAATTGCTGAACTGCCTAAAGGAATTGCGGACCTTGCATTGTTACCAGGATTTTAAGGATTGGCAAATCATATAGATTATTTATTTCAATTTTGTTAGCAAAGCATATGATTTTATTTTTAGTCCAGTTGAATGTAAATTTGTGGAATTTATTATATAGTTCATTTGGAATATTTTTCATTCTGAGTAATAAAAATCAGTATAAACATTTTTTTGACTAAAGTATAAACTTTTTTAAATCTTGGAAAAATATCTATTCAGTTTATTGTTGTCTTGCATCTCCTATTTCTAGTTTTTCTTTTTCATTTTTTTTTCACATTTTTTACTAGTGAGATTTATTAGTGAAAAAGTCATTAATACTTGATGATTACATAGTATATGTCCAATAGAGTTTGTAGTCTTGTTAAGTTATTCAAACGGTGTTCATTTGCTGCAACACGCTGTAGCCAGGCTTACTGCTAGTCTATCGTCTAGAGCCAAGCTTCGACCGTGACTGCTCGTCATTTCTGGGCTCCTTTATCCGTCACCTGAGATCCAAGACGGTTTAGACTCATTTCAAATAAAATGAGATACAAAACAAGAGTCTTTACAAGTTCACTTGACTCAAAAGGAACAAGAATTGACTCATTACATGTTAGACAAAGCCTAGACTCACTATAAACGTGGAGGAGTGAAAAATTTGAGGTTTGAACTTCGGTCCCTTCAATGATATTTGTAGTAGCTATCAACCGAACTACTCTTACGAGATATTTTAAAGCACTAAAGAATAAAATGTTATATGAAAAATTCACATATTACTCAAACAAACTTTATGCCAATTTGAAATTTCATGAAGTCATTTCTTTTGGATTTGTGGAGAATAAAAGGTTAGCAAGAGAAAATTTGTAATCTTGTTTTGTCTTGGTTCATTGAGATTCTCTTGTCAAGTATTTGTGGAACTATGAGTTTATCACACAAAAATTATATCAATAATTTTTTTGTCAAGTAATTTAGTGGTCAGACTTATACTACATTTTTGTCAAGTATTAATTTAGTTGTCAACCGAACTATATTTACAAATTATATTCAAGATGTTTTAGTTTGACATCAAATATAAAGTTGTTCACTAAGTGTAACATATATTCTAAAAGGTGATAGAGTTTATTTAAACTAATGTATGAAATTGATCATTTTGAAAGTTTAGAAATACTTGACAAGATAATCTTAATGAACCAAGACTACATGCATGCTTATGTTAGTTATGTACATGTGAATTGAAGTTTTTGAAGTCATTGACTACTCTAACTTAAAAACTTGTTTGTGTTGATTTGAGAAAATCAGAAAAACATATGTTTTGAGACTATGTGGGGCGGAAGAATAGTTTCATTTCTGATAATTTCTTTTCCAGCCCCCCATATATCTTTTATACCCCCCTAAGGTACGAATATACCCTTGCACGGTATCGTGGTTTGTAGAAACCGCGATTTTAGCTTTCCGCGGTTCGCAGAAACCGCGACCGCTTAATATAGGAACACGGATTTTCATTTATGTCAGTTACGAAGGTTTTCTAAAAACACAACATAACAACTCCTAAAACCTCATAAGTGCGATTTTTGCAAGAACATCAACTTCCAACTTCAAAACATACTTAATCAAGTAAGTTACATACATTTTTTATCATTCATTGTGTTTGTCTACAAATTCATTACTCTAGGTTTTTTTTTTTCTTCATAAGAAAAGTTGTATATTTCAATTTTTGATTTTGTGGTTTGAAAGGTTGATTTAGTTGTTGAAATTGTTGATTATTTGTTATTTGTCAAATAAATTACATGTTTACATGATTGCATGTGGAGTTTCATGCTTTATTTGAATTTGATGTTGTTTCCATTGTATTGCATGCTAAGTGTTTGACAAAATGTCTAAATGAAATGAGAATATTGATTTTGCTAATTTTTTTGTATGGTTAGGTATGGATCGAGATATTGGGAGAGGTAGACATGGTAGGGAAACTAGCAAGGCACATGCCTCTGCTCGTTTGAAGGGTACCGCTCCTGCACCAAAAAGAGGACGTGGTAGGCAAGGACAACAACTGGTACAAGGAACACATGATGGTGAAGCGGGTGCGTCGGTTGGTTCGCATAGCAGATTACGCCGTGGACGTGTTCAGCAGCCTGTCGCCCAACCTGATTTTGATACAAACGAATATATTAATGAAGATGCCGATTATGCTGAAGAACAAGCACCACCAGCTCCGCAACAAGCACCACCAGCTCCGCAACAAGCACCACCAGCTCCAAATGAAGTGCAAGTTTATGGAGGAGGACCCCATGATTTGTCGTTGCTAACGGAATACTATAAGCACAGGGCAATTCCGATATGGGAGGCAAATTCTAATAACCACGAGGTAAGTTAATAATCATTATTGTGTGATAATAAAGTTTAGATTACCATTATGCTTAATTAATAATGGTTTATATTATTTGAATTATTTCAGGTTTTAAAGAGAAAGTTGCGTTGCATTTCTGGGGCGAAGAGGGTGACAGATATCGACAAACCGGAAACAAACTAAACAACGATTACATAAACGGTACTTAATGGAAACAAACTAAAAACCTTCTTAACGGAAACTAAATATGACGTTTCGATAGAACACATATAACACTTTAAATGTGAACATAGTTTGGATCTTGAGGACCAACACAACTTGCAAGGATAGCCTCAACAGATCTTGTTAGTGTCGCATCTAGCTCGATAGGACCCTTTGTGCTAAACTGCTTGAAAGTTGAAAGCATAACGTCAATGTCATCGTTGTTTTCAAGCTTCATAGAGGTGAAACTTACGGTTCCATCAGAACCGATTGAAGGTTTTCGATACGCTAGATGCGATACTGTTCTGTTGTCGTTTCGATTGTTGACAATTTGATTCAGCTGCTGTTTGAGACCATCGAATGTTTCATCGTCGTTAATCCGAAACAAATTTGGTCTTCCGCCATTGAAGTAAACTGCTGCTAGGTGAGATCGCATTCTTTGAGTGAGTGAAACATCCATATCTTTTTTGTGATGAGAAATTACACAAGAGCACAAGTGAATTTAAACACCATTGAGTGTGGTTGTGAATTAAATTTGGTTGGTGTGTGTTAATGAGATAGGTGAACAAAATTATGGTGGTAGATGAAATTTATGGCGTTAGGTAAAATATGACTCACATAATAATAATAAAAAAACCTTTATTAAATTCCAGAGATTTTAAACGCGTACACTAACTGGAAATCACAATAACGTAATCGAAAATAAAACAATTGCATAAAATCTTAATACAAACG
The DNA here is from genome assembly GCA_030408175.1 of Trifolium repens. Lineage (NCBI taxonomy): Eukaryota > Viridiplantae > Streptophyta > Magnoliopsida > Fabales > Fabaceae > Trifolium > Trifolium repens. The sequence goes on along the minus strand of CP125844.1, from coordinate 53,498,294 downwards.
TTAAATACTAGCTTGCAACAATCAAAGTAGCGTACAAACATGGATATTTTGGATCAATTAAAGCGGAGTTGAACATAGATTCCACATCTTCATCGGTTTTCAACTCTTTCCACTCGTACTTACGTGTTGCATCGTCGAAATCACCCACACGATCACAGGCTAGATCGATGAATGGTTCGTAATAACCAAGTTTGTCAATCTGGATATGTCTACCATATTTGAACTGGTACATAACTTGAATCTTGTCTTTGAGAGTAAAAACACTCCTTAAATTGTCTTTCAATTCAACGCAGAACAGTTCATCGATACCGCGAAACCTAACAGTAAATTCATGAGATGTCACTGAACAATTACGATTGGAAGAATTCATTTTGTAAAATTGGAAATAATGTTTATGGATGTATGAGAATATGGGTTAGGGTTATGTATTTATACACGAATCCGATTAATTATAGCCACATAAATTTTCTGACGTAATCTCAACCACAGAAAAAAAGTTAGAGGGTGCAATTTTAGCCACATGTGAGTTTCGATGCAATCTCGTCCACAAAAAACTGTCGGTGCAACCCCGAAAAAAAAAAAAAGTGTCGATGTATTGCCGATATATTAAAAATATGCATTGAATAACTAACCTTCTTTTTTTCCCCCTCAGGTCTCTTTTTATACCCCCCAACGTTTAAAAACGTCGTGGTTTATATAAACCGCGAAAACCTGATAAAACAATGTCATGGTTTTTATAAACCGCGACATATATAAGAAACTCGTGGTTAATATAAACCACGGCAGACTGATATGCAAATAGAAGCAACAGCTTCTGACTTGCAGAACCACCTCATATAAAATGAGGTCAAAACCTGTTTTTTGACATTCCAAATAATCAGTTTACGCAATCAATTTAACTATCACAATGTTCAATTAAAATACATCAATTTACCAAATATTACATAACCATAATGTTCACAAGTTTCATCAAGTCCATAACCATAATTACATCAAAATACCGCCTAACAAAATATCGCAAATTTGGATCGTTACAACGCATAACCAAAAAATGATGCGACTGCCAACAAAAGACCAAAATAATCAAATCACCTAAGTCAATTACATAATAAAATAACCTAGCACTCGATTGGCTCCTGTGAAGAGCTTCCTACACCACGTGGCTTCACCAACAAGTTTTCGCTTCTCTCAACTTCCAAGAGCTCTTTAAAACGTTGCTGCCTATCCACAAAAAGTGACTCCCATGCAGCAGCTTGTGGGGTACACACTTTCTTCCAACCAGGAGCCGTTGGAGGCATCGGGCATCCTTCCTTCAATGTGACCAGGAGAAAGTGATCCGGAATTGCGCCAATGCAAATAATCTTCGAAGTAAGTGTTGTGGGAATTGTGCCACGCAGCGGGAAACATGTTTTTGAAGCTCCACATCTGTCAATCTTTGACAACTGAACCACAACCTTTTCGCAATAAGAAGCTACAACAAAGCCCATGTCTGGAAACGTAAACCACTTTTCTTTAAGTGCAACACCGTGCCTTGATGATTTTCTCTTAGGCGACACTAGTGCATCTTCAATATACTTCATCCGCTCTTGACCACCAAACAAGTTCATATACATTTCCCTATGCAAGTTCAACTCCCTCTTCATGTGAAGCTTTAGAAGCTCAAAGTCTTCTTCGCAACCATTTATAAACAAACTTATAGCACGGTATCCACAATTACCGTCACCGGATACGTCCGTAATATCTTGAATGTACGGACGCATAAACTTCGGCATATGCTCAAAGAGAGGATTTTGAGGTGCATAAGAAATAGGTATTGGAGCCAAACTACCTACCACAACCTTTGTGGACACCGGAGGCTTTGCTTGTGAACTTGACGGTTTTTTTTGTGAACTTGACGGCTTAGATTGAGAAGATTGCGAAGCGGCCACTCGTTTATCAACATGTTCAAAACGAGATTTTTCTCTAGTTGTGCCACGGACTCGTTTTTTCTTCTTTGCACCTTTTGACTTCGCATCTTCCACCGGCGCTTGCAAATTAGTCGTTTCCGGGTACGCAATTAGACGGAGTTGATTTCTAATATCATTTTTCACACTGACATCAGATGTTGTCAACCGTTCCTACACAATAAACACGAAAATTAAAATCAACAAACAATTAAATTCGCAAAATTGAAATCAACAAAAGAAAAAAAAAACACAAAATTTAAATGTGTACGAACCTGAATTGCGTGCCACTCTGCCAAGCAAGCATAATCGTCAGCCACTTCTCCAGCAGCAGCGTCTTCCTCAAAACATAGCTTCTTCCAATGACTGTATATCTCATCAAGTCGAATAGGAAGCTTGTTTTTCATCTTCTTAGCTATGAGACATGCACAAGGTAACTCGAAGGTTCTTCTGATAACACAGCCACATTTTTTGCTATCCATTCCAACATCTTCAACCCTTTTTGCTTCGTTGTATATATGATCCATTGCGGCCCTTGAAATCTTGTAAAACAAAAATGAATAAAGAGGATTGTCCTCGTATCTATGCTCCGCAACGGACATACTTTGACTGAACTGGGTTTGCACATCAGTGAACTGAAGTATCAACATTTTATCAATCACTTCCCAACCCTTCACAAGATCGCCGTTCCCGTCCTTCAACAAGCCCTTATACACACCATGTGCTGATTCAGCTCTGTTCGTGGTATAATTGCCCATATGCATGAATTTGTCCACCCAATTGCGGACCACCTTCTCTTTGTCGGTATCCAACACCGTTTCTTCAACGTACTGGAGAAACCTTGGCCACCTAGCACAAAGTTTCCTAAACTCCATCACAGAATCTATGTAGTCTTTTTCGGTAGGCGAGTCCAACAAATCCCTAAAAGCATTCATTATGTTATTCCACACCTCGGATTGTCTCACCCCCTCTCCACTTTTCACACAAACCAAGTCCTTCATCTTAGAAGACACATTCTTCTCCACATGCCAACGACATACCATCGAAGCCGAGGTTGGAAAAACCTGAGGCACAGCATTCACCAACGCTTGATCTCTGTCAGTCAAGATCACTTTCGGCATCTTGTCCTCACTTCTCAAGAGACTACGGCATTGTTGGAGAGCCCATACAAAGTTTTCTTCTCTTTCGTTACTAAGCCAAGCAAACCCGACGTTGAAGGTTCTTTGCGTTGATGTGAAACCAACAATCTCAAACAATGGCATTTTGTATTTGTTGGTTTTGTACGTCGAATCCATGGCCAACACGGTAGGAAATGAGTTGAAGAGACTTATAGACCTAGGATGTGCAAAGAAAATATCCTGAACCACCGGCGTTCCTTCTTGATCAACCGACCGCGTCTTGAAAAAATAATTTTTTTCGGCGAACTTCTTGAATAAGTGTTGCATTTCGGTCATTGAAGCCCGCATAGAAACTTTCAAACGATAACGAGCATTGTAAATTTGTCTTTGGTTGGTCTTGTTCTCCGGATCTCTCTCCTTCAAAGTGGCAAGTATATTTTTTGGCGCCACCAAATTCCGAGTCAATTCATCCATAGTCTCCTTCTCGTTCCGCTTCAATCGACCAACAATCAAATGCCCTTCAAGTCCTTTATCAAGCTCGTGGTTGTGTGTGCCGTTGACAACGGTCATGTACCATTTGTTATCGGTTACATGCAAATAACCACGGAGACGAAAGGGACATTGGCATTTTCTCGTCCCGGTTTTTTCCGTTTTCAACTTCTTGCCTTTTGACACATAGGTACCGCTTCGCTCGCAAACCAACATGAAATACGGTTTCCGTCTATTATCACCAAAATCAGATTTTCCAATTATAATCCCAAAATTCAACTTCACGGCGACACTACGAGCCCATTCAATTAATACATTGCGGTCTTCATTTCCCGTTGTAGTCTGAAAGTGTGCTCCTGTGTCGATCTCAATGACAGGAGGCTTTGAACCCGAAGCTTTATACTCAACAATGCCTGGTGCATTGATGCCCAAAACAATTTGGCGATGTGGTTCGCCTTCGTCCGACATAACTGCAAATTATAAAAACGCGTAAAAAAAAATTAGCGACATATAGCACACATATTCATACTCGTTTACTTGTTTTAATAATTCTAATCTAACATGTAAATTGTAACTAGGGCAAGGCAAGACATAAAAAAAAATTAGGCAGCATATATACAAAGGCAGTGAGCAGCAGAAATTTTTTTAAAGTTCCAGGATTTCGCGGTTTATACAAACCATGGGCACCGCGGTTTTTAGAAACCGCACGATTCAGAAATCGCGACCTAGCTAGTTTAGGCCAATATGACAGCTTTGAAAGAAAAATTAAACCGAACATTACCTTTAGTTTGAGCTTCAATGCGTTTCCCAGACGTTAGTTGACTCTCCAATGTTGATTTTAAGCTACCAAAATGTTGAAAAACGGATTTGGATCTTGGAGCTTTTTTTGTAGTTTGGTGATGAAGTTTGAAAGTGAATGACAAGTGATGAGCTGGGTTTCAGTTTCATATACATATATGTGCGCCATGGTTTATAGAAACCGCGAAAATTGTTCCTAAAGGTGCACCGTGGTTCGCAGAAACCGCGGAAAATGTTACTAAACTTCTACCGCGGTTCGCAGAAACCGCGAAATTTGTTCACAAAATTCCACAATTTTGAGGGTCAAAATTGGATTTTAGGGGGGTATAAAAGAGATACGGGGGGTCGGAAGAGAAATTTTCTTCATTTCTTTGATTAAAATTGTGGAATCAAGTTGTAGTCCATTGATATTGTAACAATACAATTGTAGTTTTAATGCTAAAAATATAAAAAAATAGTAGTCAAACAAACATATCAACATTAAGTACATTGCAAATAAGATTTTTTTTAAGATTAAGTATAATTTTTTCGTCCAAAACAATAAAATAGTTTATGCTTTTTTTACTTGGAAAAAAAATCAAAATAGTTGTAAATAATTGAAATATCTTCTTTTTGACACACAAATAATGGAAATAACCTAAAACCATCAAACCCATCGTGCATAAGCTTTTTACTTATGCACCGTACATAAATAATAAAAATTGTTTAATGCACCTCCCAGATTGTTTAGTGCACCCTCAAATTTCTAACGCGCCTCTAAAAATTTGGGGTGCACTAAACAATCTGAGGGGTGTACTAAAAATCTGGAGGATGCGCTAAACAATTTTGGGTATTTATGCAAAATATATAAACATGTCTTATGCACTATAACTTGTGCCAACCAGATATATGAAATCATTTTTCAATAAATAAATTATTAATGGCATAAAAACACAATTAAGATCCTAATATTGCTCCATAAATTATGCCTTAACATTGATACAAAAACAAGACAACTTCATCGTTACTACATTCCCTCTCTCATTTCTCTAACGCACCACCCTCTCTTCCACACAATGTCCGACGAAGAAACCGCCACCACCACACCCACCACCCCCACCGTCACCTTCACCCCAAACACCTCAGAAAAAATCCAATCAGCACTCCAATCTCTCACCACCATCGTCAACCCAACACTCTCCGTTACATCATCCACAACCCCTCTCTCAATCCTCAATGAACCCGAAATCTACAACCAAATCGCCGCCCTCCTCCGCCAACCCAACTCCGGCGCCGGTGACAACAATCTCTGCCGTTGGCTCTACGACACTTTCCAATCCAACGTCTCCGATCTCCAACTCACTGTCCTCCGTTTCCTCCCTATCATCGCCGGCGTTTATCTCTCACGCGTTGCAGAACGAAAACCGCAAGCCGGGTTCGAAGCCGTTCTTTTAGCACTCTACGCGCATGAAACAACCTCACGCGCCGGTGAACCAGTTACAGTTACCATCCCTGACATGTCACACCCAAGCGTGTATCATGAATCCAAAGCAACAGTCAATAAGAACAATGCAACTGATCTAAACATCGTTGTTTTATCGCCGTTGCTTGAGCCACACGGCACCGTTAGATCAACCCGAAGAGCTCGTATCGTCGGTGTGACATTCGAGTTATTCTATAGCAAAATTTCACAAATGTCCAATGCTCCAAAAATTGATTTTTGTAAGTATTGCAAGATTTGGGCCGGTCAAAATGGTGACATGTATAAGGATTTCGAAGACGAAGATGATGAAGAAGACGAAGAAGAAGAAAATGAAGCTGAAGTTGAATTAGAAAAAGAGAAAGAAGGTGAAGAGTTTGTTAAGAAGGGGAGGGTTCCAATGCCTTGGGAATTGTTGCAACCTGTTATGAGAATATTGGGACATTGTTTGTTGGGTCCTAATAATAATAAGGATACTATGTTGTTTGAGGCAGCTAGTGAAGCATGTAGGTGTTTGTTTGCAAGGGCAATGCATGATGTTAATCCAAAAGCTATTTTGCCTATGAGAAGCTTGTTGAGACTTTCTAAGAATATTGATGAGTTTGATGCAACTGAACCTCCTAAGACTGATGTCATTAGTCTTTAGTTAGTTTTGGGTATTTTGATTGTTTTTGTCTTTTTGTTTTCATTTTCATTTTCATTTGATTACCTTTTGGTTTTTAATTTTGAAGCATGTTGCTTGGATGCTTTTAATTTAACAAGGGAAGTTGATTTTCTATTGGAGTAGAATAACACAGTTTTACACGGTTATAGATTTTAGCTATTGGTTTTAAATTAATAAATTTAAATTACACTATCAATTTTACATATATGATTAATGATTTTGTCCATTATTTTAAATTAGATAGTCGAAATTATATGACATAATTCAATTAGAAGCGTCGAGAGAGTATAAAAAAAAATACATTTTACTTTTGAGCCTGCCTCAACAAAAGTTGTGAGAGCTAATGTTACTTCTCAAAGTTCTTATCAAAAACATGCTTACACTTGTGGTAATTGTTCTTCCCACTTCTCTTTCATTCCATCTTGTACTATGTTTTATTTTTAGATTATCTTAGATTTTTCTTGATTTTCTATTCTGATTTTAAACATTTACACTAAGGTCAAATTAAAATCTTTGTATAATGAATATTTTTGAATCCACATCAATTTTTGCATTATTCTTACCCTTATTAGCGGTTATCTTATATAAAAGTCATTACTATTTGCTATTTTAGTTGCAATATAAATTTTCATTAGTGATGGTTTTTCTTCTCTTTTTTTTTTTTTTTTTTCTTTCTATAAACTTTTCTGTTTTCCTTGTGATAGAGATAAAAACAGGCAAACGGTAATAAACTACCAACTATCATATTTTATATTTCAAATGTATCAAAAAGAACTATTAGTTAACGATGTTTCATGAAGCAATGACAAGGTACGGCTAGCGAACTCCAGTGAATAGACCTGTAAATGTTCATCAATTTGGATAAAAAAACTAACCATGGAGAGGGTTATTTTTTTTGCACAATCAATTAAGAGAGTTTGATTTTTATTACTGGGTTTAAAATATTTTTCATCCATCTACAAACTACTATTACAACATACAAGGGCGGACCTGCGTAAGGCATGGTGTAGCTATAGCCACACCAGCTTAGTCTAATTTTTTTTTTATAAAAATAATAATAATTTTATAAATAATTTTAAATTATTTTGTATATATATATTTGTACAAATATTAATGTAAATATTAGTTTAGAGTTTATTATTGATGACTGTAAATTTTTCGGTACACATTAGTTTAAGTATTAGTGCAAATATTAGTTTATTATCTATTATTGATAATTTTAAGTTCTTCGTTATACATCGTGTATTATTTTAAGTTATATAATTTAATTTTATAATAATTAATTTCGACTTTGTTTGTCAAAAAGTAATGGATAACTAATTGAATTTATAGTATTAGGTAAACTTAATGATTGACATAAAACAATAGGTTTAATTTTTCAAGTAAGGTTGCATCAAAAATAAAAATTTCAAGTAAGATTATACGAATAAAATTGCAATGAAAATTAATAAGTTATAAGCTAATTGAGTTAGTTTATCAAAATAAACTATCAAATATAAGTTGGTATAAGTTTGAGTTCTATATATTTTGATCCAACATAAAATTGTAATATGCATGATTTTATGTATATTCAATAAGTTATAGTCTTTTATATTTTACGAATGGAAATTTCGTGTTTTTTTTTATATAGTTTGTTAGTTTATCGATTTCTTTTTTTGAATAGAAATTTTCTGGTTTGTTGGTATACTTTTTTTTGGATACACATATTTTTATTAGTAGTAATTTCATATATTATTTGCTGTAGAATTTTTTTCTAGTAACATCTATAAAATTTAGCCACACCGATAATTTTTGTCCAGATCTGCTCCTGACAACATATAACGTTGCACAAGTTTGAAAATAACATTGTCAAGCCTAGGCATGGCAATAAAATCCATACCCGCGGGAATCCGCCCAAACCATACCCGCTTTGACGGGAAAAACTCGAGTTGACTGAATTTGGGTTTGGTTTTCCCCGATTTCAAAAGATGGGGTTGGGGTGGGTAATTGAGACATTGATACCCACCCCGAACCCGTCCCACATATATTAAAATTAGATTTTATCTCTTTTAAATTAGAAATCTTTAAACGATTTCTTAAATTACATTTATATATTTATTTTTTATCTTTAATTTGAGTATTAAACAAACTATTTTCTCTATTTCTTTTCTTTATTTAAAAAAATATCGTTGAAACAAAATAATTTTGGGCTTTTAACTTCTTTTATTTAATAAAAAAATATTAAAATGCAATTCAAATTCATGTAGGAAGAGATGTAACGGGGATACCCGAACTCCGTTGGGATATCCGATCCCCGTTGAATTAGGGTTTGGGGTTATACTTTTTATTCCCGCTCGAAATTGGAATGTGTTTGGGGAAATCCAAACTATATGGGTTTGGGGAAAGCAAAATTCGTCCCCGTTGCCATGCCTAGTCAAACCCCGCCAATTCACCAATCAATTTAATAGCTTGTAGCAATCCATATGCCTCCCCATTTTTTATTGGTAACAATGATGATGTAATGACAATTTTCGCCTTGACAGAATTTCCATGATAATCTCAGATGCATATACCAATGTCTATCTTACTATTAAGAAATGTTGCATCTATATTGCACTTCAACATTCCGGCAGGTGGTTTCCTCCACCTAAACACGACTGGCCTAGGCTCCCCATCTTCTATCATCATAGCACTAAAATTTGCCTACTGCTATTGGTTGGAGAAGGAGGAGAGAAGATTTTCTCAATTTAAATTTCCTCAATTTACGGGGCAAACCACAAATAGGTGCCAAGCATTTTCACCACTTGACCTGGAAAGAATACACTTAATTTTTATTTTATTTTATTGAAAAAACAGTGTAGTACACTTGATAGATCCCAGACCAAAATAAAAAATTGATTGAATCAAGTTCCGAATTGAATGTTTTGTCAACAAACAAACACCAACCGTACGATGCAAATCTAACGGCAAACAAGACGTGGGTGTAGTTAACACATTTAATATCGAAAACCTACGCTACGCTCAATTCGTCAAACAATACACACTCTCTCTCTCTCACGGTCTCCTCCGTCTCTGCAACTGCACAACACCGGTGGACCTTAAACCCTAACTCTTCCCAATCCACCGTCGTTTCGTTCTCGCATTGTTCACGCGCACACGCTTTTCTCAAATCCCAAGATTCCTAAATCAATTCACCGTACACTTAATTTTCATTACTGTAAGTTAGGGTTTCCAATTTTTCATTTTAATTTCAACACTCAATTCTGTAACCTTGAATTATTATTATTAGTTTTTCCTTTTATGAAATGGGTTTTGATCAAATTATATTATGCCACTTTGTATAAGGTTAAAGTTTTGCTTTTTATTTTGTTGAAATTATTTAAAAAAAAAGATCACTTTTTTGGGTTCATTTATTTGTTTTGCTACATTTCATTATTAGGAATATTCAAGGTGAAATTGATTTAACATGTTTGGAGAGAGGAGCAAGGAGTGGTAGTTTTGTTGAAGTTTTGGGCAGTGTGATAATTTTCATTACTAGTGGTACATAGGAAACTTGAATTATAGTTTCGACTTTCTATTTAAAGGTGGTTTAAGCGTGAAGCTCGTGATAATTACAGTTACTCGATGATTTAGTAGTATAAGACTATAAGTTGTTTGTAATGGATGTTCATGTGATAACTATTGGAGAAGGAAGTGGAGCTATGGAAAATAATGGGCATGTTGAACTTGAAGTAAATGACGTTGGAAACTCTGGATCTCATGCTGAGGATGTGGTTTCTGAGCCGTATTTGGGTATGGTATTTGATTCTGAAGACTCTGCGAAAACTTTTTATAGTGAGTATGCTAGACGTTCGGGTTTCAGCTCCAAAGCTGGCTTGCATGGTCAGTTTAATGCTGATGGGACAAATATGTTTCGGGAGTTCGTGTGTAGCAGGGAAGGTTTGAAAAGAAGGATGACTGAAAGTTGCGGGGCAATGGTTAGGATAGAGCAAAAGGGTCAAAATAAGTGGGTTGTTACAAAATTTGTGAAGGAACATAATCATTCTACGTCGGTTTCTGATAAGGTGGAAAAACTTCAACCACAGAAACATTTTTCTAGTGTTGGAAGAACCATGCCTGAAACTTACAAAGGAGTGGGGCTTGTTCCAACTGGTGTCATGTATATATCTATTGATGGGCATCATGTTTCCTCTGAGAATAGTCACAAGATTAGGAATTTCCCTGCAATTGCTGCTGGTAAAACAAGTCATTCAGTTAAAAATCCCACATCGACGACTTATACTGTGAGGAAACCTATTCAAAAGAAAACATTAGGGAGGGATGCTCCGAACCTGCTGGAGTATTTTAAGAAAGTGCAAGCTGAAAACCCCGGCTTCTTCTATGCAATACAACTTGATGAAGATAATCGTATGTCTAATGTGTTTTGGGCAGATGCAAGATCAAGGACAGCTTACAGTCATTTTGGTGATGCAGTTACCCTGGACACAACACACAGAGCAAACCATTATAATGTGCCATATGCTCCATTCACTGGGATAAACCATCATGGCCAGATGATTTTGTTTGGTTGTGCACTCCTTTTTGATGATTCTGAAGCTTCTTTTAGTTGGCTCTTCAAGACATTTCTAGCAGCAATGAACGACAATCACCCTATCTCTATAACTACCGATCAGGACAGATCCATACAAACAGCAGTTTCAAAAGTTTTTCCTCAAGCACGGCACTGTATAAACAAGCGCTATGTCTTGCGAGAAGGCCACGAAAAGTTGGGCCATGTATGTCGCATGCATCCATATTTTCACTATGAACTTTATAATTGTATTAATTTGACAGAAACAATTGAGGAGTTTGATTTTTCTTGGAATTCTATCATCGATAAATATGAACTCAGAGGACACAATTGGCTTCGGTCCTTGTATAGTTCTCGCGATCAGTGGGTTCCAGCATATTTCCGTGATTCATTTTTTGCTGTTCTATCTCCTAATCAAGGATTTGAACCTTCTTTTTTAGACGGTTTTGTCAACCGGCATACAACATTACCAATGTTCTTTAGGCAGTATGAACTAGCTTTGGAGAGATGGTTTGAAAAGGAAATAGAATCAGATTTTGAGACAATTAGCACTACACCAGTTCTAAAGACACCTTCACCAATGGAGAATCAGGTTGCTAAGCTTTATACACAGAAAATATTTTTGAAGTTTCAAGAAGAGCTAGTGGAAACTTTTGCTTATACTGCCAACAGAGTCGAAGAGGATGGAGAAAATAGCATATTTAGAGTAGAAAAATTTGAGGATGACCAAAAGTCATATACTGTCACATTAAACCATTCCGAGTTGAGAGCTAACTGTAGTTGCCAAATGTTTGAGTTTTCAGGCATTCTTTGTAGGCATGTTCTAACTGTTTTCACCGTGTCTAATGTATTCACTATACCATCCCACTACATCTTAAAACGGTGGACAAGGGATGCAAAAAGCGGTGTTGCATTGGATGAATGTGGTGGTGGTGACTCACATGCACATGAATCTTTGACATCACGGTATACCAATCTGTGCCGGGAGGCCATCCGCTATGCTGAGGATGGAGCTGTAGCTATGGAAACTTATGATGCTGCAATGGGTGCTCTTAGAGAAGGTGGAAAGAAAATTGCTGTCACGAAGAAAAATATTGCCAAAGTTTCGCCAACAAATCATCGAGTCAGCGGGAATGCTGGCACCGACAAAAAAACCCATGCTTCAACATCAGACACAAGTACATCCCCTCTTTTATGGCCACCTAACGATGAAACAACGGGGTTTAATCTTAATGATGCCGGTGCTCCAGTTCAATCAGTTGCTGATCTGAATTTACCACAAACGACCCCAACGCCACATAAGCGAGTTGATGTTCCACCCCCAGTGCATCGTCAGCGAGTTGATGTTCCACCCCCAGTGCCTCATCAGCGAGATGATGGTCCACGGCCAGTACCTCGTAGGCGAGTTGATGGTCCATCCCCAATGCCTCGTCAGCGAGATGATAGTCCACCCCCAGTGCCTCTTCAGCAAGATGATGGTACAACTGAAAACATGGTATATCAAGAAGAACCTCTTTGTTTTTGTTGCTTTTTTTTTTAATATGTTCATGAGATTGGAATAGAACGCATAGCATTAAGCCAGTCCTTTTATTCTGTCATATAGGTGATTATTCCATGTCTGAAGTCAATGACATGGGTAATGGAGAACAAAACCTCATCCCCAGAGACCAAAGTAGCTGTTATCAATCTCAAGGTATGCTCACAACAATCTTAATAGTGAAAAACTTGCAGTAGTATTCCTGATTTAATTTAAAATTGTTTAGATATATGTGCTTCACTTGGGAAACTTCTGCCATTCAGTTGACCATAACTTTAGCCCTTTTTTGGGTATAAAATTATGTTTAACATTTAATAGTTGTAGTCTACTTTACTTTTATCCTCCTGGGACATTTTAACAAACTATTAGTGAGGATTGGAAGTCATTTAACGTATTTCAATTGCAGTTGCAAGATTATAGCAAGTTTCCATCACCAGAATACGAGGTTAAATTCCATCTCTCTCGAGGGACTGTGGGACCTGTTTTGCATTCTATGGCTGAAGTCAGTGAACAACTTTCAACCACAGCTAATAAGGTTGCTGTAATAAACCTCAAGGTATGTTATTTTGTTTATTAGACTTATCATTCTCTAATATGCCCTTGCTTTGTTGCTTTATATTCAAGTATTGGAATGAAACTCATAGATCAATGCACTTCTTTTCGTACTAAGGGGAGCTACTTATATGTTGATTTATATTTAAAAAGAAAGAATCTGCCTGCTGAGGAAAAAAAAATTAATTTTAAAATAGATTGACAACAACAGAGAAGAAGGGAACGGAACTAATCTGTGTTCTTTCTGAGGCTGGTGGTGGAATAGGAAGATTGTTAAGATGACTATATTTATATTGGCTATTAGTAATGTGTCAAACAAGATGCTGTCAAGAATGTGGACTTATTGTTAATGGAAGTAATTTGTAATTGTTAATGGAAGTAATTTGTAATATCAGGGAAAGACGTTAAACTTGGATTTGACTTCAATATCCTGCAATTGGTTTTCACCAAACTCAACTTATAAAAGCAACACGCAAAGGAATAAATATTGAACTTCATTCTTTTGCATCAAAGATTGAAGAAAAATTGACATTCTAATTTGGAAGCCACATTTTGATGCAAATAGAATGTATGTGGAGTAATAGTTGTGTTAATTGTGGATGTCTCTGATTCTGTTTTTCTTTTTGATATTATGATGTCTCAGATTCTTTGGTTGTGACATCTTTGTGCATATTATGTAAGATCTATTCATTTCTAGGTCTATATAAGAGTATTCATTTAAAGTTGAGAGAACACGATTTAAAGTAGACAAGTGACTCTTTAATTTTACGGATCTATTTATCTCATTTAATGTGTGTTTCCCACTTTTCCACACCCAACTGAATAAGCAAAGGAGAGAATTTTGCTTTTCTTTCTTCTCTCTATCCATACAAACAACAGACAAAACTTATCATTTTCTTCCAGCCTTCAAATAAATAGTAAACAATAAAAGGAAATGTAAAGAAAAATACTGGTATCATATTATTATTATGCAAGACATAATGGTTCTTGTTTTAGTTATTGTACAGGAATGAAACTTTCCGAAAAGGCTTTCTTTACTTTGAATAACTTTAAGTTTGTTGAAATTCTTTAAATTGTCTCAGCTTGAAGACGCCCAGGCTTCTGGTGAGTCTGAAGTTAAGTTTCAAGTGTCCAGGGATGCATTGGGTGCTGTGCTACGATCAATGGCTTATATCCGCGAGCAACTTTCTGGTGTTGTAAGTTTTCCTGTCACCCAAATATGTGTTTCACAACCAATAGTCCCATATAGATAATTTTTGTTTTGAAAGTGAGGTATTAACCATCATGTTAAAATCTTGTCTGTTGTATTGTTACAACTTATATTGTAAAGGAACCGGATCCTCTCAATCCATTTTTGTCTCAATCTCTCTCAACTTTAAATCTTAACTGTCATATTTATCTAACGAAGGAAGCATCAAAGTACATACATTAACAAAAATACATTGTAATCTCTCTTTTCTACGTGAAATACACCATAACCTAAAAATTGCAAATTAGGAGAAAATGTCAACAGATCAATTGTACTTTCCCTGTTAACATCGAGAGGGGAATATTAAATGGAATTGAAACATGAACCATAAGACAAAATTAAGTATCAGTAGCCCAATTCCAACAGATTTTTTTAGAAGCAACCAATTGCAAAAGATGTATTATGTATTGATCGATTCATATCACACTTCCTTTCTCCATAAATTGCTAATTGGACTTAAATATGAGTTTCACTATAAGTTTTGTTTCAATCATTTTGGCTATGATGAAATCAATTCTGCATCACAAGGTCATGTGAATTGACACATTCATGTAGAAGGAACCAAAAATGGATACTATGTGGGTTGAACAACCAATATTTCTCAGTCTGGATACGATGCCAATTTTCCACAAGGTAGTATGAAACCACCGCCACAATCCTGCGGGATCTGCAGTCGCCGTTTGATTTTCTTTGTACAAGGAGAGTTCTTTTTTCTTTAATGATATTTTGTTACAGTATGTTTCTTTAAACATGTGTGCTTTTATTATATTGCCATTAGATTAATCTAGTGGTGAGGTGTTATTGTTGAGACAGATTGAGGAAAAAACAGATTGAGAGGATCCAGATCCTATTGTAAATTGTTGATTAATTGAGAATATTATATCAACGTGTATCTATATTGTTACTACAATTCACTTTAGCTTAATCCGTAATCTCATTTCATTAAACTGCCTTCACGGTGGATATAAACATTTGTTTTATGCAAAATTTGGCAGGGAGACGTGCACTCAGAACCTGTGTCGAAAAAGCATCGAAAGTGAAGCATCAAAGTTTTATTTATTACCAAGGTGGTTATGTGAGTATGTATCATTTTGATGGCAGTGTGGTGGTCACTTGATACACAAATGAATTAGAAAATGTAGTGTCTTTTTCTTTTTTTCGCGCAAGCCTTTTTCTCTACGTAAATTTGTTGTCTTGCACATTTGTACATGTATCATATTGTAGGCAGCAGACTTGTTTGATAGGAAGCATTTGGAAAATCCTTTACCCTGCATCCATGTAGAGAGGGGGAGAGGCATTCTCCAAACAATCAATACAATTAGTAGAAATGGGTTTTAGAAAGTATAATTATTGTTCAGTGTTATTTCAAGCATCACATATCTCATTTTAGTGACTCAGTTACCTTTATTCTGTATGAGCCAATAGATACATTGCCTGCATAGTAATAACATTATCAAAATCTGATATTAAAAGATTATTGACCAGTTTATATTTCTCAAATTCAAATGCAACAATTCATAGAACCTTATTTTTGTGTCCCGCTCAGTTGGTAAGCGACATTGCATAAAATATGCTGAGACCAGGGTTCGAATCTTGGTAGTTCCATTTATTCACTTTTTTTTATAAAAGGTGAATTTCTAATTACTAGGCTACTTGACCAAATAAAAAAGAACCTTATATTTGTAAAATGGTTCTAACAAAATCATCCATTGCTCTCAATGAAGACCCCCTTTCTTCACCTTTTTCTACTGTTGCCTCTCTCATGTGTAGTGCAATCTCATTTGCCTTCTCTTTCATCTCTTTTCCCATCCCTTCTTGATCCATAACAATTTCTATGACCCTCTTCACATCTTCCTTAGAAATTACACCTTCCATAGTTCTTGTCAGCTCCACACTCACTCCCATTTCTTCCACCAACATCCTTGCATTGTATGCTTGCTCTGCTGCAAGTGGCCAACCAATAATTGGTACCTCATGACTAAGACTCTCCAAAATAGAATTCCATCCACAATGACTTAGAAATGCTCCTGTTGATTTGTGTGATAGAATCTCCAACTGAGGTCCCCATTTATGCACCAACAAACCCTGTTTACTATGCTTCATTCTCTCTTCAAATCCTCCTGGTAACCATTCTGCCTTGAACTCTCCATTAATGTCGAAACCAAAAGGCGGTCTAATGACCCAAATGAAAAGTTTCTCACTTTCTTCCAACCCTTCAGCCATTGCCATCATTTGTGAGGCACTTATTGTGTTCTGTGATCCAAAAGAAATGTAAAGAACAGAGTTCTCTTCTTTCAAATCAAGCCATTCCATGCATTCTTCAAGAGCTATGCCAGATTCTTTTCCTGCACGGTGCTTCGAATTCGAACCTTTTAATGTAGTTGATGGAAGAAGGGGACCAACACACCAAACAGGAAGTTGAAGATAATTCCTCAATAGTTGCAGCCCAAAAGTCTCAATATCCTCAACAGTGTTGCAAATCCATCCATCAGATTTCATAGAAAGTGCTATCTGTGGAGGTAAGAATTTTGACCAGCCATCATTTCCATCAGCTTCTCTTAGAAATCTATTCATCTGAGATTTGTGGAATCTGTAATTTTTAGGGAACCCTAGTATCAAGATAAAATAAGTTAATAGTTATTAGTTAGTTAGAACTTAGAAGATACTTAGGTTAGTTATCCTATTATCTTCTTCATTTTTAGCCGGACTAATATGCATATATAGATTTTATGAAAATTCTACATAAATGATGACGTGATATGCTTACTGAGAGGGGTAAACTAAAATTCATTTTGCAAAGGACAAAATCACAGAATCTTAAAGCAACATATTCAATGAGGGGCTAAAAGGACGTAATCTTCACTTTACAGGGGTAATAGGAAAAAAAATATTACAAGAGAGTAAACTAAAATTCGCTAACAATGCAAGTGGTAAACATTATTTAACTCATAATAAATTGATCAAGTTATATATCCTTAGCTCAACTGACAAATACCAAAATTGTTAGGCCTGATATTCATGGTGCCCCAAGTTCGATTCCAAAATCTCCCATTTGTGTGTGTTTCATGTGGTATTTATCATTCTGTCTACGTCTACGGATCCAATTTTTTTTATCAAGTTACAAATAAATGAGATATTTTAGCAATACCTGGAACCCAAAACTCATCAGAATCTGTTTTCTTGTGAGGGAGATTAGACCAAATAGAGATATAAGCCATAGTTCCATAAGCACCACAAGTTGTGAATGTTATATTCCTTGTACCTAAACTCTTAGCAACATTAGTAACCCAACCAAGAAAAACATCTGATATAATACAAAGTGGAGGTTGACCCTCTTGTTCTATAATCTTTGATATTAAAGAACTAAGAGGAGTTTCAAGGCTTGTTGATGCATGAAGGAGTTTGATCACATCAGTTAGAGGAAGCTTCTCTGTGTTCTCTATGTTTGGTGGTAAACCATGTTGGCTAGAATTGAACGATAGTTCAGCAAGATTGATTGAAGAAATGGTTGTGGAAATTGCAGATTTAAGATGTTGAATGTTGAGAGGAGTAGTGGCTATTGTGATTGTGAAACTAGTTGTTGTTTCTTGGATTTTTCTTGCTAGTGCTAAGAATGGTATGAGATGACCATGTGCCATGAATGGTATCATCACTATGTGACCTTTTTTCTTTGCAGTTTCTGCCATTGTAGCATACACTAAATTCTTTAGCTCAACAATTTTCTCTTGTTTTGGATTTTGATTTGAAGTGTTGAAATATGGTAGCTGTACCAAAAAAAGAGAAAAATATAGGGTAGCATTTATTTTTGGTCAAGTCAAAGTATAAAAATAGTAACATCTTAGTGCATACAATCATATATGGACCGTTTGATCATGATCAAACGGACTAGAATTTTAGTTCGAACTTCTATTTTAAAAAAAATTAATTAATTTTAATTTTAAATTTGGACTATCCAAATATTAATCGGACGATTTAGATATTCTGATTATATGCAATCAAAGTGCATAGAATCCATATGCTTAGACTGTTGGGTGTTGGACCAAAAATATGACTCACTTCACTCCACCTACACACTTATAGGTAGTTTCCCCACTTTCCTTATTGTTAAACGTGTCTTTACTTCACTCCACCTACACCGTCAATTCAACATATTTTCTCTGAGAGGATACTCTAGGGTTAAGAAAAAAGTGTTTTTAATGAAAAATGGGACATGCACACTTTTTAGGAAGAAGTGCTTAAATTATGTTGAATTCAAGACTTCTTGTCTTAAAATAATGTCGGTTTGACCAATAGTTAATTGGTTCAGTGGTGATTTGCGCTGAACTTGATAGGGAGGACCACGGTTCGATCCCCCGCAACTGCGATCGGGAGGGGGCTGGAACCACTTGATGCAAGAACTGACGCCCGAACCAGATTAAACGGGTGGTAAAAGCCAAAATTTTTAATAATAATGTCGGTTTAGTTGACCCTTTAAGTCGTAGAATTTAAAACAGGTTTCAGATTGTATAAATTCTAAAATTTCATATTAAGAGCGTTCAAGTTATAGAACTTAAATTAAATATATAAAATACGTGTTTGAATTAGACTCTGTTTGGATTGATGGAATATAATAGAATGGAGCGGAACGGAATGAAATATAATAATGTTCCATTGTTTGGATTTGAAAAATAATAATGGAATGGAGCGGAGCGGAATGGAATATGATGGAATTAATTTAATATCATACCACCACTTACCTTCAATTTTGTTCATCTCCTTTTTAAAATATCCAAACAATGGAACGAAATATTTATTTCATTATGCTCCATCCTATTCCACTCAACTCTATTTTGCTCCGCTCTATTTCATTACATTCCATCAATTCAAATGGAGCCTAAAACTCAAAAGGAGTGTTTTTAAAAATTCAAGGGCGCGAGAAAGTTAGATTTACTTTGGTTGTGTGAAGGTACAAGAAATTTGGGAGGAAGCGGGACTACGATCTTTAATTCGAGGCATGTTTGAATCGACGGAAGCTTTTGTTTCCTTATTTTTCTCTCAATTAGAATTGTTGTCACATCATAATATTATCTTGTTTGTTGCTGCCTTTTGGTGTATTTGGAAGAGAAGAAACCAAAAGATAGGCGAGGATATTGAACTGCGTCCATCGGTCTCTTTACAACTAGTAAGGGACATCATTTATCAATGAAAAACAGCTCAAGAATCTCGTCAAAGACAACAAACCGGCCAGCGCTGTTATTTTGCCACATGTAGCAGCAACAAGCAATGTTCCAGGGGAGGAAAGAAGTGTCACCGCTAGTGCATCAACCGTACAAGTAATGTGGACACCTCCGGTGCAAAGTATGCTTAAATGTAATGTTGACGCAGCGATATTTAAGGAGCAAAACTATTTCGGTTCGGGTATGTATTTTAGAGATGATAAAGAAAACTTAATCCGTACTCAAACAACATGGAATTATGGTAATCCACTTTCATACGAAGCAGAGGCGTGGGGATTGAAAGCGACTATTTCTTAAAAAAAAACATTAATAAAGCATTACATTTGTAAAATGGTTCTAACAAAATCATCCATTGCTCTCAATGAAGACCCCTTCACTTCACCTTTCTCTAATGTTGCCTCTCTCATGTGTGCTGCAATCTCATTTGCCTTCTTTTTCATCTCTTTTCCCATCCCTTCTTGATCCATAACAATTTCAATGACCCTCATCACATCTTCCTTAGAAATTACACTTTCCACAGTTCTTGTCAGCTCCACACTCACTCCCATTTCTTCCACCAACATCTTTGCATTGTATGCTTGTTCTGCTGCAAGTGGCCAACCAATAATTGGCACCCCATAGCTAAGACTCTCCAAAACAGAATTCCATCCACAATGACTAAGAAATGCTCCTGTTGATTTGTGTGACAGAATCTCCAACTGAGGTCCCCATTTATGCACTAACAAGCCCCTTTTGCTATGCGTCATTCTCTCTTCGAATCCTTCTGGTAACCATTCTGCCTTGAACTCTCCGTTCATGTCGAAACCAACAGGCGGTCTAATGACCCAAATGAAAAGTTTCTCACTTTCTTCTAACCCTTTAGCCAATGCCATCATCTGTGATGCACTTATTGTGTTCTGTGATCCAAATGAAATGTATAGAACAGAATTCTCTTCTTTCAAATCAAGCCATTCCATGCATTCTTCAAGAGCTATGCCAGATTCTTTTCCTGCACGGTGCTTCGAATTCGAACCTTTTATTGTATTTGATGGAAGAAGGGGACCAACACACCAAACAGGAAGTTGAAGATAGTTCCTCAATAGTTGCAGCCCAAAAGTCTCAATCTTCTCAACAGTGTTGCAAATCCATCCATCAGATTTCATAGAAAGTGCTATCTGTGAAGGGAAGAATTTTGACCAGCTATCAGTGCCATCAGCTTCTCTTAGATATCTATACATCTGAGATTTGTGGAATCTGTAGTTGTTAGGGAACCCTAGTATATCAAAGATAAAATCAGTTAATAGATAGTTACAAAATACTTACTCCCTTCCGTATCATATATAAGCAAATTTTCACTTTTTAGGTTCATCTAATAATTGATGTATCTGGCTATATTATTGACCAAATACATCAATTATTGAACGAACATAAAAAGTGAAAAGTTTCTTTTATATGAGACCGGAGAGAGCATAGTAAGTCTTAACTCACCTGACAAATACCGAAATTGTTAGGTCGGATATTCACAGTGCCCCAGGTTCAAACCCGAGATCTTCCATATTGTGTGTGAGTTTCAAGTGATATTTATCATTCTGTCTATAGACTCCAAATTTTTTTGATCAAGTTACAAATAGAGATTAGACCAAATACCTGGAACCTAAAACTCATCAGAATCTGTTTTCCTATGTGGGAGATTAGACCAAATAGAGATATAAGCCATAGTTCCATAAGCACCACAAGTTGTGAAGGATATATTCCTTGTACCTAAACTCTTAGCAACATTAGTAACCCAACCAAGAAAAATATCTGATATAATACAAATTGGAGGTTGACTCTCTTGTTCTATAATCTTTAATATTAAAGAACTAAGAGGAGTTTCAAGGCTTGTTGATGCATGAAAGAGTTTGATTACATCAGTTAGAGGAAGTTTCTCTGTGTTCTCTATGTTTGGTGGTTAACCATGTTGGCTATGATTGAAAGGTAACTCAGCAAGATTGATTGAAGAAATGGTTGTGGAAATTGCAGATTTAAGATGTTGAATGTTGAGAGGAGTTGTGGCTATTGTGATTGTGAAGCTATTTGTTATTTCTTGAATTTTTCTTGCTAGTGCTAGAAATGGTATGAGATGACCATGTGCCATGAATGGTATCATCACTATGTGACCTTTCTTCTTTGCATTTTCTGCCATTCTAGTAGACACTATATTCTTTAGCTCAACAATTTTCTCTGGATTTTGAGTTGAAGGGTTGAAAATAAATACTACTCCGGTGTCGTCTATATAAGCAGATTTCTACTTTTTAGATTCATTTATTTATTAATGTATCTGACCTAAAATATAGACCAGATACCTTAATAATTAAATGAATCTAAAAAATAGAAAGTTGCTTATATTTGAGACTGGATGAAGTAAAGCATTACAAAAATAGTGTAGCTTTTACTATTTTTGTGTCAAGTTTTTGTGTCAAAGTATAACTGTTACATTTTTATTTTTTTTTTGGCAAAATAACTGTTACATTTTGGTGAATCGCAAACAGTCATATTTAGATTGTTCAATTAAGATTAGATGGTCTAAATTTTCTGCTCAATTTTTATATTTAAAAACAATTAAATTTGATTTTAAAATATTGACAGCCAATATTAATCTAACAATTCAATGTCTTGCTTATATGCCATTATATGCCGTGATGCAATCACTCACCTGGACCGTCCAATCTCGAACTGATTGGACAAAATGAATTTTTCTTGATTTTAATGATATGTAATTATAATTGTTCGATTGATGATCAACAGTTTAAATTAGCTACAGCGTGAAACTGTAGCAAATAATTACGGCAGGAAATCCGGGTCCATGCTTAGAGTGTTAAGTGTTGGATGCATAGACTATTAGGTCTTCCACATGAGTCAATCCACTCCGGATCTTTACACATTCTATAAACTTGTCGGTGGTTTTCTCCAAAGTATTAAATGT
Organism: Trifolium repens; assembly: GCA_030408175.1. NCBI lineage: Eukaryota > Viridiplantae > Streptophyta > Magnoliopsida > Fabales > Fabaceae > Trifolium > Trifolium repens. The sequence continues at coordinate 53,475,776 of CP125844.1, read as the reverse complement.
GTCTTTAATGAAAATTGGGGCATGCACACTTTTTAAGAAACTAAAGAAAGTGATTAAATTATGTTGAGTTCAATACTCCTTGTCTCGATTTTTTTTTTCTCAAAGTTCCTCTATGAAGAAAATTTCCATAATGTCCTGGTCTATAGACATGTTAGCGTGTGGATGTATTTTAAAATTATCAATTAAGCTATGGAAAATTAAGATATATTAAGTTATTTGGCTGCAAGTGATCGATCCTGGACCGTGTTAATTGTGATGTAATCCATAACTGATTTAAGGTTGTTAGTTAGTTGAAAATGTAGTTATAAGTAGTTTGTGAGTTAGTTAGCAAGTTTGTCGAGTTTACTTGTGATACAAGCTACTACATAACTACTATATAATTGAACCCATTGTAATGTGAATCTTATATCTCAATAAAAAATTTACATTACAAAATATTCTTTCTCTCTATTGCTTTCTTTTTTAGATTCTTTAGTGTGTGTGTTTTGTTATTCATCTTCTCCAATCTTTGTGCCTACACTGTGAGCCCTCGTAAGGTCACAATGATGCATTCTGCTGCGCCATCATAGAGCATTTGCGTGCATTGCACTCTTGTTCTATCAGGCCGAAATTGACTAAGATAGGAGCTAGGTATCTAATATTATAATTAGTAACATAATAAATATTCCCTCCGGTCTCATATATAAGCAACAAGATAAAAAAATTGAAAGTATCAAATATAAGCAAAAGTAACCTCTTACAATATTCCCTCCGGTCCATAATATCATTGACAACTGTACTTCTTTGGTGGCAGGCCATTCTGTCAATGATTTTGAGGTTTTGAAGTTCTTCAAGATTACCATTCATCCTCTCAAAGCACTAAGATCATTGAGGTCATTTGGAGCCATCCTTTGCAAGGTTGGTTGAACAGTAATATTGAATATTGATGGTACATCTCTAGAGAATCCTAGACCAACTGCTTGTGCAGGTATCTTTAGAAATTTTAGAGGTGAATCTGTTGGTTGCTTTTCTATGAACATTGGCATTGCAAATGCTTTCTTTGGTGAGCTAATGGGTTGAAAGTGATTCCATGTTAGATAACTTAGCAGTCACGTCATCTAGTATGGTGCCTTGGCAGTTAATTGTGTCACATCTCAGTTTAGTGACACAATTACCTTGTGCATACTAATTATTCAAAAAAATATATGATCATAAGTAATATGTGACTATTAGAGTGCAACCATAATGAACTGAGGATATGAAATCAGAACATGCAATGATTATTATTCTGATATTAAAAGATTATTGATCAATTTATATTTTTCAAAGACAAATGCAACAATTAATAGAACCTTATATTTGTAAAATGGTTCTAACAAAATCATCCATTGCTCTCAATGAAGACCCCTTTTCTTCACCTTTATCTAATGTTGCCTCTCTCATGTGTAGTGCAATCTCATTTGCCTTCTTTTTCATCTCTTTTCCCTTCACTTCCTGATCCATAACTATTTCTATGACCCTCTTCACATCTTCCTTAGAAATTACAATTTCCACAGTTCTTGTCAGCTCCACACTTACTCCCATTTCTTCCACCAACATCTTTGAATTGTATGCTTGCTCTGCTGCAAGTGGCCAACCAATAATTGGCACCCCATAGCTAAGACTCTCCAAAACAGAATTCCATCCACAATGACTTAAAAATGCTCCTGTTGATTTGTGTGACAGAATCTCCAATTGTGGTCCCCATTTATGCACCAGCAAACCCCTTTTGCTATGCTTCATTCTCTCTTCAAATCCTTCTGGCAGCCATTCTGCCTTGAACTCTTCGTTCATGTCGAAACCAAAAGGCAGTCTAATCACCCAAATGAAAAGTTTCTCACTTTCTTCTAACCCTTCAGCCAATGCCATCATCTGTGATGCACTTATTGTGTTCTGTGATCCAAAAGAAATGTAAAGAACAGAATTCTCTTCTTTCAAATCAAGCCATTCCATGCATTCTTCAAGAGCTATGCCAGATTCTTTTCCTGCACGGTGCTTCGAATTCGAACCTTTTAATGTAGTTGATGGAAGAAGGGGACCAACACACCAAACAGGAAGTTGGAGATACTTCCTCAATAGTTGCAGCCCAAAAGTCTCAATCTCCTCAACAGTGTTGCAAATCCATCCATCAGATTTCATAGAAAGTGCTATCTGTGAAATGAAGAATTTTGACCAGCTATCAGTTCCATCAGCTTCTCTTAGATATCTATGCATCTGAGATTTGTGGAATCTGTAGTTTTTAGGGAACCCTAGTATCAGAGATAAAATCAGTTAATAGAGATTTTTATATTCATTATTAATAAATTGATCAAATGATATCTATAAATTTTAGTTCAACTGACAAATGCAGCAATTGTTAGGCCGGATATTCATGGTGTCTCAAATTTGAACCCGAGATCAGGGTTGGACCAACATAGTGACCTATTATTGTGAGGCCTTATAAAACAAAAAACTACACACGACTTTTATGAAAAATAAATAAATAAATAAATCTAAATACTGTCGAGGTTAATGGTCCCTTTAACTTTACTAATTCAACTAAAGAAATATTTGAAATTTAAATGTCGTATTATATATTTATAGCCAAATGAATTTTTTGAATCCAAAATTTTGGGGCTAAAAGTCGCTTGACCCTTGTTACGGCCCTAACCGAGATCTTCATTTGTGTGTGAGTTTCATGTGGTATTTATCATTTCATTCTACAAACCCAAAAAATAATTTGATCAACTCACAAATAAATCAGATATTTTAGTAATACCTGGAACCCAAAACTCATGAGAATCTGTTTTCCTATGAGGGAGATTAGACCAAATAGAGATATAAGCCATAGTTCCATAAGCACCACAAGTTGTAAATGTTATATTCCTTGTACCTAAACTCTTAGCAACATTGGTAACCCAACCAAGAAAAACATCTGATATAATACAAAGTGGAGGTTGACCCTCTTGTTCTATAATCTTTGATATTAAAGAACTAAGAGGAGTTTCAAGACTTGTTGATGCATGAAAGAGTTTGATTACATCAGTTAGAGGAAGTTTCTCTGTGTTCTCTATGTTTGGTGGTAAACCATGTTGGCTATGATTGAAAGGTAACTCAGCAAGATTGATTGAAGAAATGGTTGTGGAAATTGCAGATTTAAGATGTTGAATGTTGAGAGGAGTAGTGGCTATTGTGATTGTGAAACTATTTGTTGTTTCTTGAATTTTTCTTGCTAGTGCTAGAAATGGTATTAGATGACCATGTGCCATGAATGGTATCATTACTATGTGACCTTTCTTCTTTGCATTTTCTGCCATTGTTAGTGTTCACTAAATTCTTTAGCTTAACAATTTTCTCTTTTGGATTTTTTATTTGAAGTGTTGAAAAATGAAAATAAAGCATTAACAAAGATAGCGTAGCATTTGTTTATTTTTAGGGACCATGTGCCATGAATGAATTACATAACTCCACGTACACATTCTATAAACTTTTGTCGGTTGTTTCCTTATTAAATGTGTCTTTCTTTTAGATAATTGGGACATACACACTTTTCTTTACAACTTTATCACACTCAAATTTTGTTTTTGAATAAAATAAAATTCTAGTGTTTGACATTTTAGTTCATCAATCGAAATAAAAATTCAATTTAGTTTACAGATTACCATCAATATTTCCTATCTCAAAATAATCGATTTAGTTCACCAATTTATTGGAACTTAATTGAAAACATACACACATAGTTGAGAGAGAACAAGAGAGATTGAAAATTAAAAACAAATATAAGATCACAACACTTGTTATTGATTCATCACTATGAGTATGATACTATAGTCTTCATCACTATGCTCGCAATTTGAAAAAATGTCGGTTAGCGGTACCCATCCTCATACCCGTTATTAAGATTTTACATAAAAATACCATATTTGACATTTTTAAAGTTGAACACACAATAAAGACAAATATTTTTATATTAAAAATATATAAGTAATTTTTAAAAAAAGATTATCCCACTAGTTCTAATTATAAGAAAAAATTTATCTTTTAAATTTATAGAATGTTTGATGTATTTGGTCCATTCTATAAATCTTAAAGATATGATCCCGAGTATAGCTTGTGCATGTCAAAGGGTGGTGGAATTATCATCAAATTTATTTTTTTACACGTTATTAAGGGTAATGCTACGGTGGATCACCTTCACAAGTGGTCCACCGTGGACAAATGACCTACCAAATATGAATTTTACAAAATTTACTGGTAGATTGAAAGTTTATATCATATAAATCATTCATAATTTTTTTTAGAAAAATTGAAAATCATTTGATATTTTATTGGGATTTATCAAGATTTACAGTATTTAATAAACCGTTAATCTTGATGGGTCTCAATATCATATCAAATGATTTTCAATTTTTCTAAAATTTTCTATAGATGATCTATATGATATAAACTTTCAATTCAACGATAGATTTTTTAAAATTCGTATTCGTTGTAATATTATTCATAACTGGTCTACCATGGACCACTTGATGAAGTGATCCATAGTATAATTTACCCGTTATTAAGATTTGCAGGCTCTGAAGCCCCGATACTCTAAAATTGGTGAAGTATCGTGTCCGATACGCACCCGATACCGATACTCTTCCGATACGTCCCGATACTCGTATCGGAAGAGTATCGGTTAAATCTTTATTTTTAAATAAAATAATAATATCCGATACGCGTCCGATACTTCCCGATACTCGTATCGGAAAAGTATCGGTTAAATATTTATTTTTAAATAAAAAATAATATCTGATAGAATCTGTGTTTCCTAGTGAATGTCAAACTATTATGTTGTTACACAGGTAACTAACAATGTCTTTTTTTGGATAATACTAATGATGTTGTATAATACTTAACTTAAGATGTATAACTTAAAATGTACTGGTGATCATTATTTTTTAGGACAATATTAATGAAACACAAATACTTAACTTAGTATTGATGATTTTTAATTTATTATAATTAGTATTTTTTGTCTTTGTCACTGTTCTGAAGTCACTATGGTGTCCTACTATATAACAGGTTGTTTAAGTATTTGGGCTTGTCCCAAAATTCTAGTATAAGAATGAATGTTTTATGTTTTTAATTGGTCAGCTGCATGACCAATATAATTGTCTGATATTGCTACAAGATGAACTTGTTGAAGAGGTTTGATGTCATGACTATTATATGTTTTTTGAGCTATTATATGTCTTTAGTTAGGACTGATGAGCCCTTGTATGTTTAGCCTCAAACTGTTTTGCTCTTGTGCAAGCTAATTGGCTTGTGTGTACTCTTTGTACAATGAACTATTGGCGTTTATAATAATATTAATTATAATAATTTTTTGTCCTTCAAATTTTTTTTATCATTATTAATATTATTGTGCATTTATATATTTAATTTTAAAATTATTTTTTAAATAACGTATCGCGACAGTATCGGATATGAATTTTTTAAAATTTTCACGTATCGGCGTATCGGTATCGTATCGTATCCGTATCGTGTCGCGTATCGGGGCTTCATAGTTTGCAGGTTAAAAAAAGATTTGAAGGTTCAACACATTATCCTAGGAATCAATAGCCTCACCATGTGACTCTTTCTCTTTTTAATTTTAAAATAGAAAAGGCACTAGTTAAGGAACTAAATAAAGTATGAAAATATTGGAACTTGTGTAATCTATCTTTAAAAAATAGAAAGAATGCATCTTTCAATGTAAAAACTTCCTCTTTTAATATCATTAACTAGTGCCCCGGGGGCATTAGTTAGCATGAACTTTTAAAATAAACTAAAATAACTCGATTGTAACCTTTAAATAGCAGGTAATTTAATCGGTCCAGGTTACACAAATTCTATGTTTTGTTTTGGTCCAAACTAAACCTTGTAGTCTAGTCTAGTAGTAACATATAACTCATGAAATTAGTACTAGGAGTATAATTTTAGCAAATTCGATTTTGATCTAATAATTCTAGTAAACATTGTTTTCATGAGTCATGATTATCTTGGACAAGTTTCTCTCTCAATTAGGGGTGATCGCGGTGCGGATTGGTTCGGTTTTAAACATAAAAGTCATCCTAACCGCGAGATAAAAATGCATGCGGTTCGGTTTGGTTCGATTGGTTTTAAAAAGTCATCCAAACCAAACCAAACCAAACCAATGCGGTTAGGATCAGTTCGGTTGTTGCGGTTTACGACATAATATTTCGGTACCAAACAATTATAAACATAGCAAAAAAAAACTTGAATTTCCTAAGTAATATTAAAGTACCAATAAAAATTGTTTATCCAAAATAACATTACAGTACGTTATACCAACAATGAATTGGTTCAAGTGGTAAGGGACTTGTTCCCCTTAAGCATGTGGTTAGGGGTTCGATTCCTGGCTCATGCGTATGGAGAAAATTCGGTTGGGAGGGGAGAACCCACCTTGTGTGCCCCACAGGTTCCCCGACGGAGATTAGTCATCGCTGACGGCGGTGGAAACTTCGTACCAATATCATGGTAACCAAAAAAAAAAAAACATTACAGTACGTTACAATTTTAAATATACAAAAAAAGAATTTAAAATTCCAAAATAACATTATAGTATCGATAAAAGTTGTTGATCAAAAATAATATAACAACACCAAAATAATATTACAGTACAAAAAATAACTACAACTTGAAGTTCCATTAATTTGGTGGACCGAGTTGGTAATTAGGCTATGTATATTTGAATATAATATAAACTTAATGTGGTATTGGAATATAATATAAGTTTAATGCGGTTTTAGCGGTTAACCGCGGTGTTTGCGGTTTTTGCGGCTCGCGGTTTTGTGGTTCGCGGTTCAATAAAAAAGTCATTCAAATACATCCAAACCAAATGCGGTTTTTGCGGTTTTCGGTTTGGATTGGTTCAGTTTGCGATTTTACTTTTGGTTTGGTTCGGATATGATCACCCCTACTCTCAATTTAGGCCATTCCAGGTACATTGGAGTTTGAGTTATTAACTACAGTACTGTACTATTAGTTAGAAAAAGTAGGTATCTTTTAATAATGATCCGATCATAATCTTTCCTTCTTCTAATATTTTTTTACAAGTTCCAATCAAAATCTTAAAAAAAAAATCCAACCATAATAAAAAAAATTATTAGTATAAGAAAAATGCTAAAGAATACCCTTAGAATATTACTAGTTAAGAAAATAAAGATAAAAATATTACAATAAAATGGCGAATTTAACTTTTTAGAAACTTAAAAACTTTTTTCCCACCGCCAGTTTAATCTGGTTTCAATGTCAGTTCTGGCATCAAGTGGTTACAACCCCCTCCTGATCACAGTTACAAGTAGGGATGACAATTTGACACATATCTAGTGAGTACCCACAAAAAATATCCACGATGGATAGGATAAAAATCCACATTTTGGGAATGAGAATGGGTATGAGTAATTACCTGCAAAATTAAACTGATATATAATATATATTTATTTATTTTAATTATATTATTATACAATAATTATATAATAATTTATGTAAATCAATTTTAAAAAATACAATATTATTATACTATTACACATTTTTAATAAAAAAAATTATTTATAACATAATGCAAATATATCAAAAGAGAAATGAACTATAAGCCACATCAATCGAAGAAAAAACATTAATTAAACTTTTTTTAATGTTATTTTATATCTATAAGTCACATCAACCGCTAATTTTATCCAACAATACAGATTTATTTAATTAGCTTATTTGCCGTAAATTATAAATTCGATTGTCTACTATAAATTGATCCGCTATAAACTAATTTATCAACTATCTACTATTTTTTCGATCAAAACCATATGATCATATCATGTATTTATTAAATATATTTTTGTGTTAAAATTTGGTATGGAAATTGGTATGTTAAATGGATGATGACAAGTCTAACCAGTTAGTAGTTGTCCTACCCTAACCATATTCCATTAATGCATACATAAACTCATACCTCACCTCATCTTCTACTAACCATACCTCACATTCATTTTCCCTTCTCCTTCATAAATTCTCCATATTTCTATCCAATTATTAAAACCCCTCATTTTCTTTGTAATTCCCAATTGGGTCTTTGATACTAAGTTTTTCTGGGTATGGTTTATTACCTTCTTTGATGATGACCCACATTCATTGTTTTCATCGAAATCCATTTTTTTCATTAAAGTTTGAATCTTTTGCTAGTTTATTCATATAAAAATCTCATTTTTTTGAATTTTTTTACTTTTGATTTATGTGTGTCTAATTGAATCTGTTTTTGTGATTTTGTTTATTTTGTTTTAGGTTATAGTTCTGTTGGATCTTGAATATAATTTTTCAGTGATTTGTGTGAAGTGTGTTGCTGACACTGTTTGGTGAAGTGGGTGTGTTTTGGTTTTGAAGATGAAGGTTACTGTGGTTTCTAGGAGTGGAAGAGAGATTGTTAAAGGTGGAATTGAGCTCAATGATTCTGTATGTCTTCTTAATTTTCTTAATTTTGTGTTCATATTTTGGTTTGTTTGTTGTTTTCATCAAAGGGTAGTTTTGAATTCTTAGTTTTGTGTTCATTTTTACAATTTAATAGATATTGGTATTTTTCCATCATGAGATCATATATACCCCGCGTCGTTTAAAACATATCACATCTCTAATTAGAAGAGGTACTAAAACTATACAAAATTTAAATAGGAGGACCAATTCTGCAAAACGGTAAAAAATGAGAGATTTGTTTTCTAAAGTAATGATTATATATTTGTTTCGTTGTCACAGGCTACTGTAGCAGATCTGCAGGAGGCAATTCACAAACGAAGTAAGTGATCAAATTTTTTTATGTATAATTAAGTTACACTTTTTTAAGTAATATCTAAGAAAAATGGCCAGAGTCAAGTTTGTCTTAGGCTTATGTCTTGATGGGTCTGAGATGTGTCTGTATATTGTTTTGGTAATTTCTGTGATGTATTTTGAACTTGTGTTTTGCCGGGTGATGATAGTTCATCATAGCCTTATAGTAGGTTAGTTGCTGAATTGTTGTTTGCCATCATTATTCCTTACTATTCACAGTACTCCCTTCGTGACAAAATATAAGGAAAATTCACCTTTTTTGGTTCATTGCATAATTAATGTATTTAGCCCAGATACATTAATTATGCAATGAACCATCTTAATTTAATGTTTCTTTCAAAAGAAACGAACGTTTGTCTGTATTTATATGTCTGTCTCAATGTTGAATTGGATTTCATGGATTTCATAGTTCATTAACATGATTCTTATGTTTCACTTTCGCAGCCAAGAAGCATCCATCAAGGCAGCGCTTAACACTTCCCGTCCAACCAGGATCAAAGGAAAGGCCTGTTGTTCTTAATTATAAAAAGAGTCTGAACGACTATACAAGTGGAAATTCAGATACCTTAACCGTAACATTCAAGGACTTAGGTCCACAAGTTTCTTATCGTACACTATTCTTCTTCGAGTATTTGGGGCCGTTGCTTCTCTATCCAGTCTTCTATTACTTCCCTGTTGTCTATCAGTACTTTGGTTACAAAGGCGAACGTGTCATCCACCCTGTGCAGACATATGCCTTGTACTATTGGTGTTTCCATTACGCCAAACGAATTCTGGAAACATTTTTCGTGCATCGCTTCAGCCACGCAACCTCGCCCCTTTCCAATGTTTTCCGCAACTGTGCGTATTACTGGACCTTTGGCGCGTATATTGCTTATTATGTGAACCATCCACTTTATACACCCGTAAGTAGTGACCTTCAAATTAAGATCGGGTTTGGGTTTGGAATACTCTGTCAAATTTCGAATTTCTATTGCCATATTATTCTGAGGAATCTCCGTGGACCTGCTGGAGAAGGTGGATATCAAATCCCACGCGGCTTTCTCTTCAATATTGTTACTTGTGCAAATTATACAACAGAGATCTACCAGTGGTTGGGATTCAATATTGCAACACAAACCATTGCCGGTTATATCTTCCTCGCTGTTGCTACTTTTATCATGACCAACTGGGCTCTTGCTAAGCACAGGCGCTTGAAGAAGGTCTGTCTCCTTACCTTTTACTTATATGAAAACACTTTGACTTCATTTTATCTTTTGTTATACAAATAGTTTATACCTAAACACTTAATAAGCGATTATGCTATCAGTGCTCAATTAAGTTGTTTGTCCTATTAGAATTTGTGAGGTCTATACTCAACCACAAAAGCTAACTTGAGAGTTGAGGTTTACACTACACTTATAAAGGTTATCTTTGCCATATCTCTAGCCAATGTGGGACTTCTAACACACCCCCTCACGCCCAGCACTATTGAGCTTGGTGCGTGGAATTAACAACAATGGGTGGCCCAAATATGGGAGGTCTCCACAACAAACAACAAATGGATCTAGGATAGGCTCTGATACCATGTTGAATTTGTGGTATTTAGGGGGAAAAATAGGGGAAAATAATAAGAAAATAGAAATATTATTGATAATGGTGTGAATGAACTAAATAGAATATTTACATAGAATATTTACATAGTAAATATTATGATACTACCTTGGTATTTATAGCCAAGTGAATATATTTAAATCTAAACTGAATCCCTAAATTATATGGCTTAGAATAAACTAACCTAATGAGATATTTTCTCAACAAATATAATAAAACTTATGCATATCTTAATAAATATTTTCCTATTCTAACATGTCCAAACATGGCCTATATGATATCGGTAACTTGGTTGTTTGACTCATGATGCTACTTCTTTCGGCTGCAACATTCATTGAACATATAAGTGTGTGATGTAAATGTTTATTGCTTGGCTATGCTATTGCTAGGTCAAATAAATTTGGTTCATGTTTTACTTGATAAATTTAATCATCTTATTAAGTGAAAAATACTATAAATCTTTTGCATTCTTTACATCATTTAATAGAGTCACGCATCTTATATTTTGGTGTGCCTGCAGTTGTTTGATGGAAAGGAAGGGAAACCGAGATATCCTCGTCGATGGGTGATATTGCCTCCATTCCTGTAGAAGCCTAAGCCACTAGTGATTATGAGGTCACCGTTATGTGCTCACAGGATTCTGAGATTTAGAAATATAGCATAATGAACTTTTAGTCAATTATTCTGATATTATTAGATATGAATTTGTCTTTCAATGTTTGATCTATTAAATTGTTGTCCAAGTTATTGAAGTTGTTTTTATTGAATATTTGTAATCGTTTATCGTATTTAGGAATCTTGTTTCTTAAGAAACTTCATCTTGTGCTAGATTGTATTTGATGTTTCTACTGTATTGTGGTTGGCTTCCTTCTTTAATGTCTGCATAATAAGAGTTCAATTTCTAGCTCAAACACGCAATGCTAAAGCTTCATATTTATATCCATAAACTGTTTCCATCTTTGATAAGTTGGTCACCAGCTCATAGAGATTTGATAAGGAATTTTATTAAGCAGCATTCAACTAGTCTTATATTTGGTTCCACTAATTGATTATGGAGGAGTTGATTTTGACATGTTTGGTTACTCTCCAATAAAATTGATTTTGTCTCAAGAAATGATTCTAACTTGATTGTTCAGCTCACTTTTCCATCAATATATTCACATATAAATCACTTTACCTTCAACTTAATTCTAGTTCGAATCAATTTTACATAATCAATTTACTTAAATTAGTTCTTGTTAGCGCATAACCAAACATCCTAAAGTAAACTTAGTAATCGAAGTTAAGTTAGGATCACTTTCTCCTCGTCTATAGGATGCAAACTATGGTTTTAGGTTTTTTTTCTTTTGTTTTTTTTTTACATAAATCAGGTATCCTCTGCGCGTAACAGCATAGACTAATTCCTTGAGCCTTTTGGGATTAGGGAAATAATTTTGTCTAAACCAGATGTTGGAAGTGGCATATCTTATGGAAGCTCTAAATTGATAACTGGTATTTTCAATCATTCAACATCCAATGAGACTGCGAAGCAGTTGCAGATGGTAACAATGAACACCTTCTGTGTGTTACAGAATTTAGATTATTGTTGAGCATTCATGAATGATCATTAAAATTAGAAATCAAACAAGTTTCTTAGGAATTCGGACAAAGTATCTGTCCAAATGTTAATTAACACTATCATAAAATTAATGTCATTCTAGCTTCCAAGCAGTAAGCGTGATTTGCATAATAAGTCATAAACTATTAACCTGTCAAAACTTGATGACTTAAAATATAAATCAATAGCATTGTTTTTTTTTTCTTTTTTTCTTTTCTGCATCTGGCTGAGTACAATCTTGAGTGAAGCTGGAGTTTTGAAAGTAACAACCTTTGTCAGTGTAGACATGGCTCCCAGCCCCAACTTCCACCACAGGTCTATCTGCTAACAACCACTTTCTGTCACCATGATTTAAACTAACCACTTTACTTACCGTCATAATCCGTAATTAATTCATCTTTTATATCACCAGGAAGAGGAATATCTCAGTGTTTCCGTATACCCGTTAAGGCACTAGTGTCAACTACTGCCACAATGGTTTTAAACTTATCAGTTTGGCTACGAATGGCCTGCGCAAACAGCACTTGTGACTTGTTATCAACTGGAAGCTCCGAAAACTCAACCTTCTTCAACTTCGAAACACCTTTCTCAACAACTTGGCCTCGTCCCTTTACTATTTAAAGCATCCTAAGCCTCTCAACAACAATTCAAAAAGCATAAACCTCAGAAACAGTTTTAGCATCAAGAACTTGACCTCTATACACATCCAACAGCTTCTGAACATGCACCAACACCTTCCCCATAGACGGTAAATCAGAAAACATATCATGCAAATCCTCAAGCAACGGATATATAGGCTTTGCAAATGCAGGAGTGTCATAACTAGTTGTTGGTTGAATTTCCACTTTACCCGTCGAAACATAATCATTTTTGCTGTCAACAACCAAAAAAGGATCCAGATAGCCAGATAAACCCTCTGCCAACACCATCCTAACATTTTTATTCAAGGAAAACCTCTTCATAGAGGTCGAAGCCAACGAAGCAGCACCATGCTGCTGTGGAACCAAACTATTAGCAATATTTCTAAAACCGTTTCCGGCATCAACTCCTCCAAAAGAATTATTACTATTATTATCATTATCATTACTATTACTATCATTGTTGTTATTACTCCGACATGAATTTCCCAACGGCGATTGGACAACAATGAATGACGAACTGACTTTTTCAGCAGCTATTTTAGCAACCAACAAAGGACCATTAAAACCAGTAGCAAAAATCTCCCCAGGAACAAAATCACCAACAACACTCTCATATGTATCCCTACCAATTTTATCAACAAAACAACATTTAATAACACCAAAAGAAGTAGGTCCCGGAAAATAAAAAACGTCGTCATTTTCATCATCTTATACGCCACCGGATTGAACAATAACGCGTCAGGTTTAATTTATTGATGAGAGATTTTGCATCAAAAGATGATCGTGAAACTTCACTATTGCCGGAACAATAAATATTACAAAAATTGACTTTCCAATCACCTAATAAATTACAACACTTTGATCACGAAAAGGAGTTCAGTTGAAAAAGAATAAACAAACTCGGGGTGCAGCCACTTTAAAACGCTCTCATAATACAACCTACCATACCTGTGTTACAAATTGAGTGTTGAAACTTATAATCTAGGTTGCTAACTACTGAAAAAGCCAGGTCCGGCTCGAGATAGAAGCTCTTCACCGGCATCCTTACCCATCTTCATCATATCTTCATAAGCATAAGGACCGATTCTAGAAGTTTCAAGCACTGCACAAATGGAGTTTAAGTAAGCTTAAGAATGGTAACTTTTGATGGGTCGGAAATTAGAAGTAAAATTAAATAAATGAATTGCAACAATGTCTATACCACGGGTTCCATCAGGGGAAGCAACTAATCCTCTAAACAAACAATTGCCATCCTTGTCTCTGCTAGCATACCCTGCAATAGGCGTCCGGCAAGATCCATCTAACGTCGTAAGGAAGGCTCTTTCGCAGGAAATTGCTAGTCTTGTTTCTTCGTGATTCAATGAAGCAAGATATTCTGCCTGCAGAAATCAGCCAACCATATATGATAAATCTAAACTAGGCAACTATATCAAGGACAAAACCCTTCACTCCTTGAAATTGAAATATTTCACATGCAATAGTTGTTCATCAATATAAATTCTCATATACTCCCTCCGTAACACTTTATAAGCAAAATTGACTTTTTAGGTTCATTGTAGATTTAATGTATCTGGTCTTATAATATAGACCGGATACATTAAATCTACAATTAATCTAAAAAGTCAAATTTGCTTATAAAGTGTTACGGGGGGAGTATTAGGGAACGTGGAAAGAGGGTCAGTGTATGGTTCGAGTAAGATTTACTAGAATTGTGTGCATATGATTAAAATTTAATCATATTGCTCAATAAATCATACATGTACCCGAAAGACATGACCCTATAGCTCGCAAAATATAATCAAATTATATGACAAAAATTTGTACAAAAAAATGTTTTCAACAAGTCAGACAAGTGACAAGTTCGTGAAATATAGTTAAACACTCACCATTTTATCATCATTACGTCTACAGGCTATTCCAATTGCACCTTGTGCAACAGCTGGAAGCATATCTTCAATTGATAGAGTTGAAGTTACATTTTCTGTCATATTTAATCGTTTTAGTCCAGCTAAAGCCAATAAGGTAGCTTTGACAACACCCTCACTGAGTTTTCTCAGCCTTGTTTGGACATTACCACGGAAATTATCTTCCACCTGATATTATAATTATAGGTTAAATAAAAATTAAATAAGAATCAACCGGTGTTCGAGAAAACTAAAATGACATTAGCTTACACTTAGAGATGGATATCTGTGGAGGATTTGTGACTTTCGTCTAAGTGAAGCGGTACCGATAACACTTCCAGCTGGTAGATCAGCAAGTGAAGCTGCGCTCAAGGATATAAATGCATCTCTGACATCCTCCCGTGGAAGATTACATGGCAAAATAGTTGGCTCTGGTAAGTACGTAGGAACATCTTTCATCGAGTGAACAGCAATGTCAATGTCCCCATTTATGAGTGCCTCATCTATTTCTTTGGTGAACAAACCTTTCCCACCTATGTCAGCGAGCGGTTGTGACAGTATTTTGTCACCGGTTGTTTTAATTATTACAATCTGAATAGCCCCTTCTTCAGCTAACTCTGTATGCGATGCTATGAGTTTATCTCTCGTCTCGTGTGCCTGAGCTAGAGCTAATGGACTGCTCTAAATGTAAACATAAGAATTTGTTAAAAACCAACAACAACAGGATTCATAATCATCTAAATAATAATAAAAATTCCATAACAGAAAAAACCGAACACGGGATTACTTTTCTTTTAACAATTAATTGCATCTAAAAAATCACTTAGCGTCTTGCATAAAACAAAAAGAAACCCTTTTTTTGTTGTCAGTAGCCTAGTGGCTTGACTCACACTTTAAGTGTGGGGAATTCGGGTTCGAACCTCAGCCCCTTCAATAATGTCACGTGTAGCTATCAACTGAGCTACACTTACGGGACAAAATCCCTTTAGTTTTTAACATTCACAAATTTACACCAAAGTAAAATTGATTTCTACCATAACTACAATCACCAAATGTCAATAACTTAATATATCCTATAAGTCAACATATGAAAAAAATTTGCAAACACAATTTAACCTAACATAGCATAAACCCAATTAAACAAACACTAAAAAAATGCAAAATTGAGCTAAAGTTGATAATTTTAAGCGAATACTAAAAGAACCCAGAAGCAGAAAATAAGAAAATTACCTTCCTCTGGTACCAATTCTGATAATAGCGGTTTTAGTCTGCTGGGTTTGTTGTTCAACGGCGACAGAGGCTCTGATGCGACATTTGGAGAAAGGTGAGGTTTTGAAAGATGCGAAGGGGAAAGAAGAAGTGAGAAGGGAAAGGGATGGATTGGAAGGTGTAGAAGGAAGAGAGAATGTGGAAGAGGAATAAAGGGTCATCTCCATTGATGAAGAGAGTGAAGCAAAGAAGCGAAGAAGAAGAAGAAGAAGAAGAAGAAGAAGAAGAAGAAGAAGAAGAAGAAGAAGAAGAATGAAGTGTGAAGCGCACGCAGTTTTTGTAGTTGAAGAAGAAAGAAATTTGATCTATGAATGTGATATGATCTCTAAGATAGAATTTGTGGTCCCTACCTTACCCAATTACATATTTTTATTTGACAAAAGATTACCCAATTATTTTTTTTTTTAACGACAAATATATTATTAAAACCAAGTCTCCGTACAAGACGGACAGAAATCGGTAAAAGAGAAACTACAGAATAAAAGGTGTCCGTATATAGGCGGAACACCGATGAACAAAAGATTACCCAATTATATTATTTACTTTTTATTGTATGTCTCAAAATTAGGATACTAATTGGTAAATAAATAAATTATGATAATTAGAGTATTTTATTTTAGGATACGGATTCGCAAAAAAAAAAAATAAGAGATTGGATTGGACAACATAATTTCATTTGAACTTGTTTAATTTTAAAACCATTTTGAGATTGAAAAAATTATAAGTCAAAGGACAGAATAAAAATTGAAAATTTTGTCATTCACTAAATCACATAACAATATTTTGTTCAAAGTACAAATTTTCTAAAATATAAACAAAAAATGGTAATTTATTGAATACCTTCTAAATTTATTTATTTTGCGTTGTTCAGTATTGTTATGTCTAATAATAGTTACTTTTTACAAATCATATATAATAAAGAAAATGTAGATTCTTTTCCCATCATTTGCATGTTAAAAGAAATTCAATGAGATCGATAGTGGAAGAGAAAATATCAGGAATAGGTCATTTTCTAATTCCGATTGGTTGTGATGAAGTGGTCGAATCGAAAATATGTTATCTTCCATCTAAATATTGCATTGTAGTTAAATTCTATATAAGCCTAACACCATAAATTTTGAAACACTACTGTGTTATATTGCTTTTCATCAACATGAATGGAATCCTCAATAATCAATTACCAAATACCAACGATACCCCACATATTGGCAATTAAGATTTGAGAAAGCCAATCAATTCTACCACTTCTCATTAGGCGCAACAAAGGATTTTTTTTGAGTATAGTCCCTTCAATCTAATTCAAAATTTCATTTGAAATAATTAAATTGACTCGGAAACTATTTAATTTCTAAGTAACTATTTGCCAATAACACAATGGGTGTTTGCTGTTTATAAGTTTCCGCAATTTGTATGCAATGTTCTTAAAACATTCCCAAAGATTGCTGCATAAAGCTACAGATGAAATCAGATGCATACATAAATACTAGGTAACAAAAATAGTTTAGTGATGAACAAGGTTAAGCAAAATTTCACACCAAATAGAAGTCCCCAACAACAACCATCTCTAATAAATTCAACCCCTCCAACATATATAAAATGAACAAATGTCAAAAAGACAATGCCTGAAAATTGCTACCATCAAAACCTAGGTTGATCAGATGATATTACCAGAATCCCCATATTACTATTTCATATCATCATCATCATCTAAGTCGATAAAATATGGTATGCTTCTAGCAACACCAATAGCAGAAACATCCATGCAGTGGCATTGCGCATATTACAGACATTCAATGCACGAGACTAATGCTGACCCATTAGAATACATGTCTCATCATCTACGCATTCCTCGTCCACGACCACGGAAACCACCTCCGCGACCTCTGCCTCCCATGGCACTTGCAGCAGCCTCTCCTTGTGCACTCTCAGACTACACATATTTAATAAATAAAACAAATCAAAATCAGCTCCATAAATGAAGCTTCTCATTTCTTCTATTAGTGGAAATAACATCATCGCAGAAGCTAGAAGAAAACAAACATAAATTATTATTCATTATGTGGAAAGGATGTGGAAAGGGCATAAGCCCATGAACATAAATTATTTAACCTACAAAAATAAGTGGTCAGATATACGTAGACATTCATGACAACATAATTCGGTAAATCAGTGTAAAGTTACCAAAACAAATTGAGAACACATGCAAAATAAATGTAAAGTTACCTTGGGATTTTTAACTGTTTCATCCACACTTAAGACAAGGCAAGCTGCCTCCGTGGCAGCATTTATAGCATTAATCTGCAAATTTATGAACTTACTTAGACACCATCCACATAAAACATTAGAATTGGAAAGCAAAACCATGCAGATGAGTGCAAAAATACCTTTACAACGGCAGGCTCCCAAACGAAGTTGGCAAATGAATCAGCAATTCCACCAGTGGCTATGTCGACCCCATAGGGTGCTCCCTCACCTTCAACAAGCAGGTAATAATAAGATTATTAACTTCTGACCCCATCAGAAGAACTCTGAGAAGTTTACAATATTGAAACCACATTTACAGATACTACAGCAGGTACAACCCAACACACAGGAACACATGAATTGAAAGCCAGAGAATCAACAAATTCGACAATTTTCACCTCTAAATACTTGAAGAAACCCAAATGCAAAGGATATTAAACAATAACTTGCAAAGAGAAATACTAAATATAACAGCAGAAACTAAATCCTGATACAAATATGGTTTGCTTCTGATCAGGAAGGAATTAGATTGAATTAAATGGTTTTTAATCTACAGAAGCATAACTATGTAAAAATTTATTTGATCGAATACATTTTCTACACTGATGGAGTTGAGCAATGGTTAAGAGGAAATAAATGCAGTGGCTAATTTAACCAACATATACTTGCTCAGATGTTTCATTGTAGTTAATGTATGCTCAGCATGTTCGGCGCACAAACAGATTAATTTTAGCATAACTATTTTTTAATTATATTTTTACTATAACTGTTCAGCTCAGCATCCTATTTATCAACTGAATATTTTATCAAAATGAATGTCAACCAACCAGAAGGAAGCGCGTGTTTCTGCCTTAGTTTGTTCAGCACATCAGTTGCATCAAATCCAGCATTGTCACATAATTGGCGAGGAATAACCTGCAATAACACAACATTCGTTTGCATCAAAATACAATTGATCAACTATGCATGTTAAACCAAATACTTAGCAAAATGATTTCAAGATGAGCTGTGATCTACAAGTGAAAATTATATATTGCAAAACTACAGTGTTTGATATTCCTATGCTCACCAGCCTCTGATAGTATGTACAGAAATCAAAGGCCAGAACCAATGAGTGGATACAATATTCAAATTGACAAGACATTATATACAGCAAATTTTGGGCTGATTAGCAACAAGAAAATTTGCACACAAAATGAGCAGGTTTTCTCCCACCGCTTTCCTCCACAATAATGCAATAACAAAGCATACAGTGTTGTCAATTGCGAATCAAGGAAAAGTGGTTTGTACAAATTTTGTTTTGCTAATATGATATAACTATTTGACAACACTGATGCATCCATTACATTCAAAGCTATATGACTAACATAGTAGAATATTAGGACACATTATAATAGACCGTGTTTAATTTTATAAACTTACCTCAAGAGCTTTTGCATAGGAGTTGATGAAAAGCTGAGACTTTCCAGCTATTGTGCGTGCATGTTGCCTTAGGTACCGGCTTATTTCCATCTGTCAATAATAACCACGGTTTAATTTTTTTAACAGTCACTATTACAATCCAATGAGATTTACATCATATTTTGAGTGGAGACATACATCTATAGCACCTCCACCGGCAACTACAGTTGAATTCTTCATAGCCCTTCTGACAATCATGATTGCATCATGCAAACTTCGCTCTGCTTCCTCAATGAACTGTGAAAAAATAGAAAAAATCAAAAATCCATAATGGCAGATCATATAATATATGTTGGATTTACAAGTTGCATGAACACTTATTCCATCATATGTAACAAACCTGATCGGCTCCACCACGAAGAACTATAGTGGCGGTTTGGCCAGATGGACATCCATTAAATATGTTGAACCTCTCATTTCCTACTTGCTTTTCCTCAAAAATCTCACAGGTTCCAAGAACCTTCGAGCAAATAAATAAAAAGAATTTCAGATACAACACATAAAATTACAAAATGTGCAGAGCATGCAGAATCCCAAAAATAATACACGACCTCGTCAATAATGTTATTGACAGATGTTTGTACAGTTCCCCCAGTAGCAGCAGCAACTCTTTTTAGATCTTCCTCTGCTACACGACCAGCACAGAAAATGTCTCTATCTGCAAAATACTGTTTAAAGGGAAAGTTATTAAAATAAAACTTTTTGTCTATATATGTGGGACTTATAAGAAGTCCAACAAAAGATTGACTTTCTAGCATTATCATGAACAATTAATAAGGATGTCAGTATACAAATAATGTTAAAAGTTTTAGTATACATGTAAGTAAGTATATCACCATGAGGCAATGCATATAATGCCCCACAACACTGTTGAGAACAGGATAGCACGCAGAAAATTTTGAAATGTTGCTGATTAAAAAGGTTCAGATATTGTGGACAGCTGAGTGGCATGCAATAATATGGAATAAATAGCTTTTATAAAAAATGACAATTAAAACCTGTGTAGCCAAATCACCAATAGCCAGGCGTGACAGAACAACTTTGGCACCACTTTGGACACATTTATCCAGTTTGTCGTAAATAATATTCCACTCTGCATCAACAATTGATTGATACTGTGATGGATCTGATAATCTGTAGAGAACACATGAAAGAGAAGGAAGTTACATAACTAAGCAACACTTTAATAGAACCTCTATCAACAAACACAACAAACAAATTCTAAATATCTGCACCTTATTTCAGCATTTTCTTTCTCAGATTTTAGCTCCAACTCAACATTAAGTAATAGTAGTTTTGGATTGAGAAACTTCTTGGGCTGCTGCTCAAATCCGGCATATGAAAATGTCTTCTTGAAGGCAACGCCGTTGACAAGAAATGAGTCGCGCATGTTACCACCAGGAACCTGTAGAAGGAAACCTAATCTTTACAATACCGTACCATTTCTACACAAAACAAAGCTTTTAAAGAAAACAAAATTGCTTTACAGATTTAACATTGATCATAGAAACAAAAACCTATATGACAACAACACTTATGTTTTAGTTAGTCAATTGTTTTTATCATTTTTATCCTACTTCCTATAAAAAAAATTCCACTATCCTGTAGTTTTTACAAATTTATAGGAACAATATTATAATTCGACTCAACTGAAATGTACATACTTTAAATTTTAGAATCTCTGAATGAATTTGATACCTAAAGTATCTAATTGCAATACAAAATGGCAACTAAGAAAGCTTTACTGGGTGGAACAACATCAAGGACTGGCAATGTTGTTTCACTCTTATTACAAATAAAAAATTGTTCTAAATGACAAGAAAATTCACTGAAAGTCTGAAACTTAATTTGACGTTAGGTAACGAGAGAATTTAGAACAGTAACTGCAAGGATATGCAAGTATAATACAGAGTGTTCAATTGGGAAATAAATTAGTAAGGAATTGGGCTATTGAAACAATTTAGGAAAAATGCCAAAATAGTAAGCGATTGGGAAATTGATAGAGTGTTAAATTATTCTCTGCCTGATATTCTCGACATCGGGAAATGGGAACAAAAGGTGTAGGAGAGGCCCAATGAGTGAGGAATTATTCCAAAGACAATTATAAGGCATGGCACTATACACTCAGACAAGCTTTACAAGTCCTGAAATGCCACTTGCATTCGTTAAAATAATATCTTCTGCAATAAACCCCAGGAAAAGAAATCAGAAAGAGAAGATGTAAGAATCAATTCTCTTTCATTCCTTTAATAGAATGTTTCACAAAGTTTCTAGATAACCTAACACTAATTAAGTTTTTAACAACCAGATATATAGAAAAGATTTTTTCGACTCTTTTACTAATCCTCAACTTTAAACATGCAGAAGCACAATCACACTTATTGCAATCTCTAACTCTAACTTCATTACTTTAGTGCACACACATTTATACAAAGTGATTGGAAAGACTTAGCATGCTGATGAGAAATTAGTGTGTTTTTTGTTTACGAGTACATCAATCATTCTTTTTTTGCACTCTTTTTCCCAATAAATTCATTACCATTATAAAGGAGAGAATACAGCATTCGGAGACAAGGTTGTAAAATAAGTAACAGATCTTACCTTCTTTATTCCAATCATGTTCAACCTATCATCAGTCCCAATTGCAATTACGGCATCCACAACCATAGATGCAAAGAACTCCTTTTCGCCACCTATAAGCTTTGAAGAAAGTGTTGTAGCAGCACACTTTCCGAGCAAAGTTTTCTTCTCTTCAAGACTTTTTCCCTCAATGCTAACAGCTAGCTCTTTAATCTTTTCAATTGCCTGCATAAATTAATATACAGGAAAAAAAAAACAAATGCAACAAGTCAGGAACATAACTTTACTAATGGAATTTAATATTGGAGTGAAAAAGAAAGTAAAACAATTAAGAGCTTGAGATATAAGTGTGTACCAAGGTGCATGCAGTCCTATAGCTCCTTATTAAATTTTGAGAGTGAACACCATCTTCAATGAAAGGCTTAGCTTCTCTTAAGAACTCAGCTGCAAGCAATACCACAGTGGTAGTACCATCGCCAACCTTTACAACAACAATAACAATACAATAGTTTAGTTAAAAACAAACTAGCGCCGTTCAAAAAAAAAAGTTAAAAACAAACTAGCACTTAGGGCATGTTCAGATTTGCTTATTTAAGTTTATCTAGTAACATAAGCACTGGTGAAACTGTTTGGAAGATCTTACATAGACAGCTTATGACATGTCAATAAGTAGTTTTTGGCTTATTTCTATAAGTTCTCAAACGTAGCTTATCATAACAGCTTATAGCTTACACAAAACAATTTGAGCTTACTTTATCTTTTGTCATGGAAATAAGTAACTTGAACAATAACAGTAATTTGATAAGGGCTTATCTAAGCTGTTTATCAAAAAACATGTCCTTAATCCCACAAATTCAATCATCTGAACGAAACAATAACAATACTATAGATTACTTACAAACAAACACTTAGGGCTTAATTGAATTGACTAAATCTGACATATCTATTGGCATAGGCACCAGTGAAACAGTTTGTGAGAGCTTACAGAAACAGGAAACAGTTATGAAATGTTCATAAGTATTTTCAACTTATTTCCATAAGTTCATTATAGAAGCATACAAAAACAGCTTATATTTGGTTATATGAAAAAGTGAGTTCACTTCATAATTTCTATAAGTTCAGTATGGTAGCTTATTAAAACACCTTACAGAAACAGCTTAAGACATGTCAATGTCAATAAGTAGTTTTCAGCTTATTTCTATAAGTTCTCAAATGTAGCTTATCATAACAGCTTATAGCTTATATGAAACAGTTTAAGTTCACTTCATTTTTAATTATAGAAATAAATAACATATACATCAACACTAATTTGATAGGCACTTATGCTAATAACCTATAACTGCTTATTTAAGTTGTTTATACAAAATCACTAAAATTAAACAATCAAGTTTCAAAAAACCGATCTAAGCACAGAATCGAATTAATAAACAAATAAAAATATAACGTTTAGCTATAAAGGCAGTTTAAGTAGAAAATGATGAGATCGGAGTCAGTTAGGAAGTTAGTTATTTAGTTACCTCAGAGTCCTGAGACTTAGCAATATCGACAAGGATTTTAGCGGCGGGATGAACGATATCGAGAAGCTTCATGATAGTAGCGCCGTCGTTAGAAATGGTGACTGAACCTTTATCGTCGTGGATGAGTTTGTCCATACCGCGAGGACCTAAGGTGGTTCTGACGACATCAGCGACGGCGGTGCAAGCATTGATGTTGCTTACAAGTTGTGGTTTACCTTGCGATGTATCTGTACCTTCTTTCAATAGTATGATCTGTGGTTGCTGTTTTCCATAACCGCATTAACAGAAATGAGTTAGTTAGGTTAAAGTTAGAGAAATACAGAGAGAGAGAGAGAGAGAGAGAGAAAGAGAGAACGTACCAGCATAGAAGACATGGTTGAAGGTGATGATGATGATGGATGAAGAGAGAAAGAGAAAGAGAGATTTAGGGTTTAAGTTTTGAAGAGTTTTGTATGAGTCTAGAAGAAGCGGTTTCTGGCTCCTTTTCTTTCGCAGTGTGATGTGAGTGAGAATGTTTTCACTGTATCTGTGTCTATTTTGAACCGAAGCTTCATTTCCATTTTTTTGGGCTCAAGGCCCATAAGCCCATTTTGTACTGAAATTGCTGCTGTATTTACTAAAAAAATAAAAATTGCAAATATAAATATAATTTGTTATTTTGTTGTTAACAAAAATTTGTGATTATTAGACTAAAAAATTTAATTAATCATTAATTTTTTACTAAAGAAGGTGTTCATAACTTCATATATTCAAATTGGTAGAGTGCATCAGATATTAATGCAAATTCAGTATTGCAAAAATAGAGAGGATAAATCTGCGAACAAACTCACGACAAAGTATAATCAAGCCTACAATTAATGTGATAAAACAAAGTGATCTAAACAACCATGCCTATAAATCTACATTGTTGATGATCTAGTAATTAGTTGAATTTGTAATTGGTCGAAGTTGATCTGTTGTAGTTGATTGGATTTGATATGAACCAAACAAACACCTCAACAAGGTATATTACATCACACCAAGATAAAAAAAAAAATCAAACAATGCCACACTGAGATAATGAAACCACGGAGGAAAAAAAAGTGAGATAAACATGATTTGTATGGAAACCATTTATTTAAATTAAATGAGAGAAAAAATATGAACATTGCACAAGATGATTTCATATAAGAGTCCTTTTCACACCCTCTAGTTTCACCCACACTCCCTAAATTTCCAATTTTACCCCTCTCGCAATGCAGGATGCGAGTAGAATTTGGATTCACTACAGTGTGAAACAACACAGTTTCACACTGTTTTGAACTGTGATCTTTAGATTTTTTATTTAATGGTATAGATCAAAACTGTCAAACCACTATCTTGTGATACATATTGATCCAATGGCTGATATGAACATTGCACAAGATGATTTCATATAAGAGTCCCTTTCACACCCTCTAGTTTCACACACACTCCCTAAATTTCCAATTTTACCCATCTCGCAATGCAGGATGCGAGTAGAATTTGGATTCACTACAGTGTGAAACTACACAGTTTCACACTGTTTTGAACTGTGATCTTTAGATTTTTTATTTAATGGTATAGATCAAAACTGTCAAACCACTATCTTGTGATACATATTGATTCAATGGTTGATATTAAAACTGTGTGATATTTCACAGCACTAAATCCAAGTTTGATGCGAGTATGTCAATAGCAAAAAGATTGAGAAGAAAAAAAAAATAGTTCGCAATCTAGAATGCAAATTTAGGGGGTGCCAAAGTTGGGAAAAAACAGTTCGCAATCTGTGAGTTCGCATTCTAGAATGCGAACCTTATAAAATCAAATATTTTTTGTGTTTTCCTCCTTCCTTCACCCTCTATTTTTTTAAAGTTCACATTCTAGAATGCGAACTCATTCTAGATATTTAACTGGTTTTTTTTTCAGTTTTGGCACCCCTGAGTTCGCTACTTAAGTAGCGAGGGGATAATATTGAAATTTCGGAAGGTGCCTGTGAGATTCAGAAGGTCCAAATCACACATTTGCGATCGGAGGAGAAAACCTTGGAGGGAATATGAAGCACTCACAATATGTTGGTCAGAAAGTAGTAGAAGAAAATAGAAAATTTGCGGTGAATGATACAGTACACTTTCTTGAATACTTGCACAGGGAGTTATTTGGCTATGACTCAAGTACATCACTTTTATTTGAGTTCTACTTTCAACAAACTCTCCTTGAATCAAACTTCGTAAGAATATAACTCCAAAATCCTCACTTAGAAATTTCAATCTTCTAGCCTTCATTGATTTGGTTAGTATATCAACAAGTTACTTCTCTGACTTGTGGTTTCAACTTTAAGAATCCTTTGTTCACTTGACACATTTAAGGAATGAAACATTTTGTCTCAAATGTTTACTCCTTCCATGTGCCACTAGATTCTTTGCAAGTTTATTGTTGATTTGTTATCAATCATCCTTTGTATATATGATTATCATTGTCACTACCATTCCTAAAACGTATCTTATCCAAAAATGTTACAAGTCATAGTACTTGGCAAGCTCTAAAGGAAATTGCTATATAGTCTTTTGGAAATAATATTCTTAAACATGTTTAGAACTTATCAAATGAATTATATCTGAAAATAATATCCTAATAATGATATTATGAGAAATATCTTTCCAACAATCTAAGGGACTGTTTATTTTGTGAAAACATTTTGTTTTCATTTTTTAAAATGTGTTCATTTTTACTTATAAATTGAGATTCATAATATGAACAATTGTGATGAAAATTATACTCATCACATATTGTTTAAGTAGAGTGTTTGGTTGCTAAACTAGTTGACTTAAGCAAATTGTCACAAATAAATTATAAATTAATTAATTGGACTCAGATAACCTACAATTTATCTGTGACCCCAGCTTTTGAGTTTAGAGTTAGACCCCAAAAATGTGGCTGGGAAACTGTGTATGGCAATTCACAAGTTCAACAATCTGTGGATTCATCCTAATTACAGTAGTAATTACAATCCAAGAGGACTCTGGAATCTGGATGATTAAATAATGATTATTATGCTTTGCACAGAAGTAGCAATGTGCCAATGAAATACGTCACTCTACGAGGTTGAAACAGTGAGTGAAAAAGAAAACAGAATAATCACATCAACATTCACACTTACTGAATGAGAAATCATAGGAACTAGGAAAGACATGGCCAAATTCATTTCAAGAAATTCATCAAACCACACGGCTAACTAACTAACTGGTCCCTAATTACATAGAAAAAATGTATCAGAGACAATGATACATATATTATATACTTAACATATATATCAGAAAAAGAATTATAATACAACACTTCAATGTCTTTGTTAAGGAGAAGGAGAATGTTAACACTCAGCCGATGGCTCGGCTGAGAGGAGGGATCCAGTGAGGACAACCAAAAAGGTAGTACTCTACTCTACCTTCGTCCATCCAAATAACAAAACATTACACATAGCAACTCAGAACCAGATATGGGTCCCAACAACCGAATTCGATGTCTTCTATTTTCCTTCACTAAATTCCGGTTTCTGCTGAAAGACCCTTCTGTTTATTATTTTAGACACCTTAGACAATGACTGCAACCACATCCTCACCCTCGAGATGATAGTTTAGTTACATCTTTGCTTGATCTGTTGTATTTCATGTGGCTGTTGACGAGTTGCCCTGCAGCAATGGCAGACATCAGAGACAGCTCGCCTGCTAAGACAGCTCCAGCAACAATGGTTGCCAGGAGTCTCGAGTTTGATCCTGGTGACTCCTTGCTTGCACCCTTTACACCAAGCATATTCAAGCAAGCAGATTGAGATGCAAGTTGAGTCCCACCCCCTACTGTACCCACCTGAGAGATCAAGAAAACATAAAACATTAGGCCTAGAGCTATTAAATTGGAAATTTTAAGATCAAAATAAAATCTAGGGATGCAAAATCACCTCAATGGAAGGCATGGTCACCGAGATATGGAGGTCTCTCCCATCATTTACGGCCTCCATCATTGTTATGCAATGGGAACTTTCAACATTTTGAGCTGGATCTTGACCTGTGGCTATAAAAATTGCAGAAACAATGTTGCTAGCATGAGCATTGAATCCACCAAGAGTGCCCGCAATAGCAGAACCAGCAAGGTTTTTGAGCATGTTGAGCTCCACCAAAGCAGAAACACTGGTCTTCAATACCTTCTTCACCACCTCTTCTTTGATAATTGCTTCACAAACAACTGATTTCCCACGTCCCTCAATCCAATTAACTGCAGCAGGTTTCTTGTCCGAACAATAATTTCCTAAACAATCAAGTCAGTACAAATAAGCATCACATTTTTGGTCCAGTGTTCCCATCAAAATGATTTTGGCATGCAGAGATTATAGACATCAAATAACCAAATAAGGAGATTAAGATAGTGACGCATTCAAAAGATGCAAGTTAACTGTAAGACAAACTACCAAACTGGATTTGACATGACAAAGGAAATAACTGCTATTACACATTAGGAATCCAATCAAACAATAAATATAAATAAATAAATATGCAGGTGTAGAATTTGAGAGTGGTGCCAAAGTTCAATTTTCGCACCATATTCTTACAAATAATATTAAACCGAATATATATGATTTACATTAGCCCTTCTCTCAAAAAGCAGATAGAACAAACAGATCATGCTCAGATAACTATTCAACTTGACAATTTCATCTGCATAAGTGAAACTCAACAAAAACACAAATGTAGTGAATGTATGGCATACATCTACTGTTCAAATCATATAACACTGGTGTATAACAATAAAAGAAGGATAAAAGTCAAGGATGAAAATGAAAAAAAGACAAGATAATATAGTTGGACCACTTTCATGAAAGAAACAAGTATAAACTATGTAATTGGCTTATAAAAAAAATAATGTAATTGGACCACTTTCATGAAATAAAAAAGTACAAATGATGTAATTGGACCACTTTCATGAAAGAGACAGTATGTGATAGGACAAGCAAAACAAATGGTATTCATGACACCATTCAATCTTTACTAAAGAAGGAAAAGGGAAATCCCATAAAAAAGGCCACGGAAATTACCAGAGATGCCAATAACATCCATGTCAGGGAAATCATTTTGAAGGAAATCAAGAACATTTTGCACCCCTTTGGAGACCATGTTCATCCCCATGGCATCACCTGTACTGCAGGTAAATCTCATATAAACATTCTTCCCAGCCATAGCACACTGAATACCTTGAAGCCTGGCAAATCTACTTGACCTGAAACCACAACAAACAAACACCAAAACTCAACAAAAAAAAATATTATAAAGAAGACCCACAAGTCATATTCGCAATCAAATCCTCTATACCATATCTTTCATTTTCTTCACTCAAACTTTCAAAAACATAATAAATCTAAACATTAAAATCTAACATAAAAAAACACATCCACATCAATCTCGGTTAAATGAAATAAATTAATAAAAAAGAAAATCAACAAACAAAATAAATGAGATAAATTAAATGAGTAAATAATCAAATTCATCACATCTCCGCCTATTATTGTCAACAGGATTTTCTTAAAGGAAAATGCCTGCAAACTTATGCTGCAACATCAAAGTTGTTAATGTCTAATTGTTTCAGTTGTAAATTAGGTTTCATATTTGACTACGGTTCTTTGCAATATATCACAACATTGGAAATAGATCCCCCGCCTTTAAGAGATTTGTATCCCAAGTCGCAATAACAATTTAAAACAACATTTTCATATTTACATGTTTTTAATATCTCCAAATTGCAGTCACAATTGAAGTTGCATATTGAACCACAACTCTTCACAAATATATCGCTATACGACAAAAAATTTAAAACATTGATTGTCACTACATATCTTTTTAGAAACTAAGCTATATACCTTTCAAATACCAATAATTTCACATCACTATTACAAACATGGATTGTCTCCCACGTGGAAGATTTTCATCATTGACATGACAGTACAACAACCCAAACCTACACCACACCTTTCACATGCTAACTAATCTACCGACATTTCACATACCGATAAGTGTCTCTTTGTATTGCTTTATTTGAGCTAATCTAATGACATACGACATAAACACTTCATGAGACAACTTATAAAAACAACTTATGACATGTCCGTAAAATATTTTCAGATTACTCCAGACTCTAAAATAACTTTATGAAAACCGTTAACCCTGGTCATCTCACTTATCCACCTTATAGGTGAAATTTCTAGCCATCAGGCTACTTGACAACAACAAAAAAAACTTCATAGAAACAGTTTAACTTTTAATTTCTTATTTATAAAAATAGCTTATGAACAAACACTTATAAGTTGTTTAACTAAATCAATTTATCCACATAAAACCTAATATGATTTCATTCACCAAATACAAAACCATTCAAAAGAAAAGAAGCAAACCTATTGAAAACAACGGCCAAAGTATCAGCATTAAGAGGATCTTCCAAGAAGAATTTCAACTGAGAAGCTCTTTTAGCAGTTGAAAACCTAACAACAGGTGCTCTAGACATAGCATCTCTCAAAACAACACTGTCAGCACCACCAGAAGCATATATAGCTTTACACCCTCTATTAGTACTAGCAACCAAACACCCTTCAGTAGTCGCCATCGGAACTGTATATTCAAATCCATCTAACAACAACGGTCCCGCCACTCCTACCGGAATCTGAACAAACCCTACCGGCATTTCACAACACTGCCCTAATATCGCTTCATAATCAAATCCTTCTAACGGTAAACCTTCTAATGATCTCCCTGAAGTTCTCTGTAAAGCCTCGCGCCGAATTGCCGCGGCTCGGAAACAATCTCCGAGCCGCGATTCAAGCGAGTATGAAGGTATTTCACCTTCTACAACGGAATTCACGATTTCATTGTCGTCTTCGGAGAAGAATGAGGGTTTCGGTGCGGTGAGTTTAGGAAGAGACTGATCTGAAACGGCGACGGGACTTGCAACGGAGAAATTGCTGGTTTGGTTTGTGGTGATTGTGTCGTCGAGATCCCAACCGTCATGGTTAGCGCGTGAGATAAACGATTGAACGAAATCAATACCGAAGAAACCGAGGAGGTAGATGAACGAAGCGATGAGGGAAACAATGGCGGCGATTTCGGAGAGAGTAACGACATGGAGAGGAGTGGAGCTACGGATCTTGTCACGCCAGCGGTGAAGGAGATAGTACGCGACGGAGAAGAAGAGCGTGAAGAAGATTGTGTTGGTGAGGTAGAGTGGTAGAGGGAGAGCGTCGGAAGCTTTTGGGGATGGGGAAGGTGATTTGAGGCGGCGGGAATGGTGGTTTGTTGTCGCAACGGCGCCGTTGGGGGTGGTTTGCGGCGGCGGCCGGCGATGGAGATCCATTGTTTTAGAGAGAGAAAAATAAATGTTGAGAGATAGAGAGAGAGAATTGAAAATGAATGCAAAATGAATGGTTATAGTGACAAGTATGTGTTTGCGACAGCGAAGGTGCTACGCTGCCACCGGACCCAGCTTCGTTGCTATTTTTTGTTTTTTGTTATTTTGTTTTACAGTATGAAATTACAACATATTGAAAACTCACGCGTATAAAAAATTAGGATGGGCTTACGGGAGGAATATCCGAATATGAGTTCGATCTAATGTAAAATTTAGATATAGATGCATTTTATGTAAAATATAAAAAGTTTAATTATCATTTTTGTCTTCGCAATTTTTTTATTTTAGTTTCTGTATTTTTTTTATTGTAAATTAGTTTTTGTATGTTTAAATTTTCATCCCAAAAGCTTAGTTTAATTGGTAGACATTTGCATTTTCACTTATTCACCTTAAGATGAAATTTCAAGGCATTAGACTATTTGACCAAAAAAAAAAATTTGGGTTTTAGTCCTTAAAATTAAAATCCGCAGAAAACCATCGAATTTTCCTGCAAATTTTCCTGCGGATTTTAACTTTATGAACTAAAATCAAAAAGATTTGCACATGCAAGGACTAATTTGCAACAAAAAATTTATGAACTTACATGAACGAAAATAATGTTTATCAAAGTTTAAAATATAGTTATAAAGACCTAATAATTTTAAGGTGTTCGTTGTATAAGATTTATCGAGTTAATTTCTTTAAATAAATAATTAACCCTCTATAATAAACAAATTAATAATTTATTTTTTTTAATTTTAAAAGTTCATGTTTTGTTGGAAAGTGTTTGTGGTTTACGACATGAGTCAAGAACTAGAAGATTCAAGGAAAGATTGTTTTTCTTAGTGGTCTATGAGTGGGAAAATACATAAGTGTGTGATGGCTTTGTTAGATACTTAGATCTAATCTTGAAAAGGTAAAAGAATTATTTTAAAATACTTGAATTTAGTCCACTTTTATAAATTGTTGTATAACTATGCTATTTAATTATTAAAATAAGGAAAATGTTAACTAGTGTCCCTAGGGCACTAGTTAAGGAGCTAAATAAAATATGAATGTATTGAATCTTGTATAATCTACTTTTTATAAGTATAAAGATCGATGTTTTCAATATAAAAAATACTTTTTTTAGTATTTTTAACTAATGCTCGGGGGCACTAGTTAGCATGACCCTTAAAATAATTATTAAAATTTGAAGACTCGTCATTAGTTATTAAGGTATAACTACTATGCTCTTGAATAACGATGGACATAGTTTGGTTTTGGAGAAAAACTGAACTGAACTAAACCAAATTATTTTTAAAATTTATAATAGTTGAACCGAACTGAATTTTTTGTCTTTAAAACCAAACTGAATTGTTAAAGTGGTTCGGTTTTATGGTTTTAAACCAAACCATAACTAATTTTTCACTAAAAAAACTGAACCATTAAACCGAAATGAACCGAACTGAACTGTTAATCATGAATCAAACCGAATTATTTGAGTTACGTTTTAAAATTGTTGTTATGGTTCAGTTTTTTTTGTTCGGTTTGATTTTTTGATTTTTTTGTCCGTCCCTACTTGTGGTTGCATGGTAGTGATAAACATTGAGTTCCTCTCAATAAGAGAAGATGTGTGTCCATTTGTTTGTTGAGGATTTGTTATTAGATAATTATAAGGCTTGGGATATTGCTAAAATTCGACCCCATTTTCAAGTCTAACGGCAAACTTAATTATTAACATATCTCTTATTGTGTTTGTTCATGAAGACAAATTCATCTGGAATGAAAAATGAAACAGTTGCTACTGCGTTAAATATGGAATGATATTTGGAATGCTCAAATGCCCCACAAAGCTCGATTAGCCGAGATTGTTAATACATTTTTAGTTAAGGAATTGTACAACAAAATTATGTCGGGAAGGGAGAGCACGGCCGAACCATTTTTGGCAAAAGCTTGGCAAAATTCAATACCGAGAAACGTCTCATGCTTTGTCTGACAAATTTGATCTTCAGCTTTATTGTAAAGAATAAAATAATCGGGGTTGGATTTCGATCATATCTGGTTAATAATTTTAACTTTTTATCAGTTATTTTTTAATTATTTATTTGTTTATTTTTTATTATAGAGGATCGATTATTTTTAATTTTTTTTATGTATTGCTGGAAAGTGTTTTGTGATTTACGACATGGGTCATGAACTAGATGATTCAAGGAAAGGGTGTCCTTCTTAAAGTAGTCTATGAGTGGAAAAATACTTAAGTGTGATGGCTTTGCTAGATCTAATCTTGAAAGTTTCATGACTATATCTTTTAATGAGTAAACCACCAAATTAGTCCCTAGCTTTATAACTCGCTCTTAAATTGGTCCCTGACTCTATCAATATCTCAAATTAGTCCCTGACTCTATCTAACGTTTCTCAAATTAGTTCATCCGTTAACTTCCATTTGCTGACTCTGTTAACTCTGCTTCCGTTTGCTGACAGATGATAAGTTTTTACTTGATAACTTTTATAAACTTTACTCCAAGAACAAAAAATCTCCCAAGAACATTCAGGCTCATCACATTTGGCTCATATTTCCGTTTGCTGACTCTATCAAATGTGGGTGAAGAATGATAAAACAAGAGTAAGAGCCAAATGTGATGAGCCTGAATGTTCTAGGGAGATTTTTTGTTCTTAGAGTAAAGTTTATAAAAGCTATCAAGTGAAAACTTATCATCTGTCAGCAAGCATAAGCAGAGTTAACAAAGTCAGCAAACAGAAGTTAACGGATGGACTAATTTGAGAAACGTTTGATAGAGTCAGAGACTAATTTAAGATATTGATAGAGTCAGGGACCAATTTGAGAGCGAGTTATAGAGTCAGGGACCAATTTAGTGATTTACTCATCTTTTAATTATTAAAAGTTTCATGACTCTCAAATAAGTTATTAATATTTTTTTAAGGTCATTATTGTTAAACGCGATATGCTCAAGTTGATTGTTTGAGGATTTAGATTTTCTCCTTTTTTTTCCCTTCAATTGTTATTTTAGTAAGGAAGCCCAAAAAAAAGGAAAAGACAAAACAAAAGCAACAAATTATTCACGGAGGAAGAATGTTGCCGTAGCGCCGTTTTAAGAAGATCACGAATGTTTTCTGGTGAAGAAATATGAGTCAAAAAATTGGCATCTAAGGAAGATATTCCACTCAATAGTTTGCGAGCAAAAATCTTATATGGTCCAAAGGTCAAGCGATCCAAGCAAGATTTTTAGGCATGGAATAAAAACAAAATTTTAAGCAAGAAAGAAAAAAGCTTCGTACAAGTGATAAGTTTAATAGCTATGGACCATAGACACTCCTCATATTAGATGTGTCCTAGTGCAAACACGTGTCTAGTCGGACACCGACGTGATACCCACACTTATAATTACATTGAATTGTGCCATTTTTTTATATTATTATCAGTGTCGATTTATTAGCGTCTGTGTTGTGTTTGATGTCAGTATTTGTATAAGTGCTTTACATTGAATTCTTGATTTTTGTTTGTCCAGATTATTATATGAGAACTCCATCATTCATCCCTTTTTGTTTTAACAATATTATTATTAGAGATATTCATAGTTCGTTTTAGGCCTGTTATTATGTTGGCCGACAGTGATTGACATAACTCTGAATTTAGCAAGCTTTTTTATTAAAAAAAAGTTTTAAGAGAATATACAACAATACATTTGACTTTTATTCATCTATCGACTATCGAAAAACTAAAAATAATGTAATCAAAATATAATCTTTTTAATCTTTAATTCCGACTTTTTTTTGCACATGCATGCTCTCCTAAATGTTTTGAAAATACACACCTTTCATCCAAATTCAAGCCATAATCCAATTTTTAAAATTCTACTTTTTTAAGAAAAAAATCCACAAAATAACTCACTTTAAAAATTACCCATATCAACACCCAAAATTTTCATCTCAATCAACTAATTTACCCATGTTTTACAGGGTTCAAAACGATAGTAGCGATACAATCAAATGAACAATTGCTCGAAACACCACAATTTTGCATTCAAATTTTACGGTACTTTCTCCATGCCCATGAATCAGATGGTGGAGTATTAGTCCCTTCCACATCTTTGATCGAAATTTCTACTACTCTTTTCTTTATACCACGTCTAATCACACACATTACATATATACATTTTATTAACTGTAACATGCAAAATTATTTTCAATAGTTCATAAGTAGATTGGATACTATTAATTGTTGTTTTGTAATTTCAAATCCTTATCCATTTAGTTAGTTGTCTTTGGTTAGTTAGTTACTCAGCTGTTGTGACAGCTAAGAGTTAGTTAGGATGGTTACTTGTAACTATCACTAGTTAGGAGAATCTATATAATAGTGTACATAGTCTTGTAGTTTGTATTCATTCATTCCAATTATTCATTCTATTCAATAAAACATTATTTCTCCTATTCTCCCTCTTTTCCTCATATTCATCTTCTTCTTCGTGTGTGTGAGCAACACTTTGCTCCAACAAATTGGTATCGTGAGCTCTGGTTCTTGGTGTAAGATACACAAAGATCCAAGATTCTTGGGTGAATTCCTTCAAACATTCAGCAGCTATGTCAGAGAATGGATTACCCAACAATCTTCCCACTCTTGAGGGCAAGAATTGGGAAAGATGGAGCAAACAGATGAAGTCTTTGTTTGGATTTCAGGACACACTTGAAGTTGTGACTAATGGGGTTCAAAACTTGGCAGCCAACGCAACAGAAGCGCAAAGAACCACTCACAGAGATCTGAAGAAGAAAGATTGTAAGGCAATGTATGCAATACAAGCGGCTGTAGATGCAACAAATTTTGATAAAATATCACATGCTGAATCCTCTAAAGAAGCGTGGGATATTTTGGTGAAATACTATGAAGGTGGAGAAAAGGTTAAAGGTGTGAAGTTACAGTCACTGAGAAGACAATATGAGTTGCTACAAATGGAGAAAGATGACTCAATTGGATCTTATGTCTCTAAGGTTCAAGGTTTGGTTCATACAATGAAGGCTTGTGGTGAAGTGATGACTGAAAGAATGATTGTTGAGAAGGTAATGAGGACTCTGACTCCAGATTTTGATCATGTGATAGTTGCAATCCAAGAAGCTGGGAATGTAGCTACAATGCAGATGGAGGATCTTGTTGGATCCTTAGAGGCACATGAGTTAATGATCAATGAAAGAAAGAGTGTACAAGAATCAGTTCAAGCCTTGCAAGCTCAAACAGTCAAGAAGAATGGTGGTTACAAAGGAAAGAATCAAAGTAAGTCAAAAAATTTCTCACAAAAACAGCAAAACTTTGATGAAAAATCTGAATCCTTCAAGAAAGGAGGAGGAACATCAAAGAAGAAAGATAAGAGTCATATTCAGTGCTATAATTGTGAGAAATGGGGTCACTATGCCTCTGACTGTAGATCCAAGAAAGCCAAAGATAGCAAAGATGAAGCAAAGCTGGTGCAAGAAGAACCAATTGAAGGAGCTGTAACCTTCATGGCTGCAATATCAGAAGATAAGATTGCAAATGGAGAATGGTTCTTGGATACTGGTTGTTCTAACCACATGACAGGTCACAAGAATTGGTTGACAAATTTTGATAGCTCAAAGAAAAGCAAAGTGAAGCTTGCCAATAGTAGTTCATTGCAGGCAGAAGGTACTGGTGACATGGTAATCAAAAGAAGCAATGGAAGCTCTGCAGTGATTGAAGATGTGTTGTATGTACCAGGTATAGACTGTAATCTACTTAGTATTGGTCAGCTTATTGAGAAGAGGTTCTCAGTAGTTATTAAAAATGAGAAATTTGAGCTATATGATCCTGCTGGCACTTTGGTCCTGAGAACACCATTGGCTAAGAACAGAACCTTCAAGACTCTGATCAACACTACATAAGTTGAATGTATGAAAGCAGTGACTGAAGACAAAGAGAATTGGCTGTGGCACTTGAGATTTGGGCATTTGAATTTTAAATACTTGAATCAGTTGGTAAGTAAAGGAATGGTGTCAGGTTTGCCTAAAATTCAAATACCAAATGAGATTTGTGATGGTTGCTTGGTGGGTAAGCAATCCAGGAATGTCTTCAACAAGGCATTGCCTATGAGATCATCAAATGTTCTAGATGTTGTACACTCTGATGTGTGTGGACCATTTGATGAGAAATCTCTTGATGGAAACAGATACTTCATTACGTTTGTAGATGAGTATAGCAGAAAGATGTGGATATACTTGATACAGACAAAGGATGAAGTTTTTGATGTGTTCCAGAGATTTAAAGTCCTGGTAGAGAATCAAAGTAACAAGAAGCTTAAGATTCTGAGGACTGATGGAGGAGGTGAGTACACTTCCAAGAAATTTGAATCATTTTGTGTTGAGAATGGTGTGGAACATGAAGTTACAGCTCCCTATACACCGCAACACAATGGTTTGGCTGAAAGAAGGAATAGAACTATCCTTGACATGGCAAGATGCATGGTGAAGCATAGGAACTTGCCTAAGTCATTTTGGGGTGAGGCAGTCAACACTGCAGTTTATGTGTTGAACAGATGCCCAACTAAGAAGCTCAAAGATAAAGTTCCAGAAGAGGTTTGGAGTGGTAAGAAGCCTAGTGTGAGTCATTTCAAGGTCTTTGGTGCATTATGTCACAAGCATGTTCCTGATGCAAAGAGAAAGAAGTTGGATGACAAAAGTGAGGCTATGATTTTGGTTGGATATCATGCAACTGGTGCATACAAGTTGTATAATCCAAAGACGAAGAAAATGACATTCAGCAGAGATGTTATAGTAGATGAAGCGAAGTCCTGGGATTGGATAGCTAGTAGCAGTACAGACAAGTCACAAGCAAGCCACATCTCAGATGATGAAGCTGGTACAGTGGAGTCAGATGATGAGATTGAAGTACCTAATGTTGAATTCAGAACAAGATCAACAAGGGTAAGGAACACTCCTGCCAGGTTACAAGATTGTGAACTGGTTAATGATAATGAGGTAACTGCTGAAGGGGACTTAGTACATTTTGCACTACTAGCTGGGTCAGAACCTCTCAACTACATTGAAGCTCTAAGCAACTTGAAGTGGAAGCAAGCTATGATAGAAGAATTAGCTTCCATTGAGAAGAATCAGACATGGGAGTTAGTTGAACTACCACCAAATAAGAAGGGAATACAGGTAAAGTGGGTGTTCAAATTGAAGCTCAATCCTAATGGTACAATAGCAAAATACAAAGCAAGGCTGGTGGCAAGAGGATTCTTACAGAAAGAAGGGATAGATTACTCAGAAGTCTATTCACCTGTAGCAAGAATTGAAACTGTGAGACTTGTAGTAGCAGTAGCAAATGCAAGAGAATGGCCAATGTACCACCTTGATGTTAAATCTGCTTTCCTAAATAGGCCATTAGAAGAGCTAGTCTTTGTAACTCAACCACCTGGCTTCATCTTAAAAGACAAGGAAAATATGGTATATAGGTTGAAGAAAGCTCTATATGGGTTGAAACAAGCTCCAAGAGCTTGGAATAAAAGAATATATGGGTTTCTTCAGAAGCAAGGTTTTAGCAAGTGCAAGTCAGAGTATGGTGTGTATGTGCAGGATTCAGCATCAAGTACTATTTTGATTTGTTTATATGTTGATGATCTTCTAGTAACTGGGAGTAATTTGGCAAAGATTAGAGATTTCAAGAATGTCATGATGACTGAATTTGAAATGACAGACTTGGGGGAAATTTCTTACTTCTTAGGAATTGAATTCCTGAGAACTTCAAAAGGGTTAGTGCTACATCAGAGGAAGTATGCTGGAGAGATTCTGAAGAGGTTTAACATGACTGATTGCACATATGCTGTGACTCCTATGGAGGTGAATCTCAAGTTAGAGAAGAACCAGACTGAAGAAGCAGT
This sequence comes from Trifolium repens, assembly GCA_030408175.1. Classification (NCBI taxonomy): domain Eukaryota; kingdom Viridiplantae; phylum Streptophyta; class Magnoliopsida; order Fabales; family Fabaceae; genus Trifolium; species Trifolium repens. The sequence continues at coordinate 53,436,812 of CP125844.1, read as the reverse complement.
AGATTCTACAATCTTCAAGCAAATTGTAGGATCATTGAGATACCTTTGCAATAGCAGGCCTGACATATGCTTTGCAGTGGGACTAGTGAGTAGATTCATGGAGAGTCCTAGAAGGTCTCATATGAATGCAGCAAGAAGAATACTGAGGTACATAGCAGGCACACTTGATTTTGGAATTCTCTTTCCAAAGTCAGTAATGAGAGCAAAATCAGAGATAGTTTGCTATTCAGATGCTGATTGGTGTGGTGACAAGGTAGATAGAAGAAGCACTACAGGGTATTACTTCAGATTCTTGGAAGCTCCAGTTGCTTGGTGTTCAAGAAAGCAACCAGTTGTTGCACTGTCATCATGTGAAGCAGAGTACATAGCTGGCTCTTATGCAGCTTGTCAAGCACTATGGATTGATTCAGTTCTGAAGGAGTTGAAAATTGATGCTGAGAAGCCAATTGTGTTGCAGATTGATAATCAGTCAGCCATCAATCTTGCGAAGAATCCAGTTCTACACGGTAGAAGCAAGCACATAGAGGCTAGATTTCATTTTCTAAGGGAGCAAGTCAATCAAGGCAACCTAGAAGTGAAGCATTGTGCCACGGGTTCGCAAATAGCAGATGTTCTGACAAAGAGTTTGAAAACAGATAGGTTCTTGGCTCTGAGAAGTGCACTAGGAGTGTTTCAGAAGGGTTCAACAAGTTCTGAAACATCTCAGAAGCTCGAAAAGTTCAGAGGTTCTGAAGACTCTGAAACTCAAGCTCTGAAGAGGCAGACTCTGAAACTCAAGTTCTGAAGTGTTCAGATTCTGAAACTCCAAATTCTGAAGACAACAGATTTGAAATTAAGGGAGCATGTTGTTTTGTAATTTCAAATTCTTATCCATTTAGTTAGTTGTCTTTGGTTAGTTAGTTAGTTACTCAGCTGTTGTGACAGCTAAAAGTTAGTTAGGATGGTTACTTGTAACTATCACTAGTTAGGAGAATCTATATAATAGTGTACATAGTCTTGTAGTTTGTATTCATTCATTCCAATTATTCATTCTATTCAATAAAACACTATATCTCCTATTCTCCCTCTTTTACTCGGATTCATCTTCTTCTTCGTGTGTGTGAGCAACACTTTGCTCCAACATTAATCTCAAAGTTTTAATTTACTACCGTACTATAATAATTAATCATGTTCGTTTCAATTTGCGGGGATCTCAAAGTTTTCTGAATTTGACACAACCTATTCACGAGTTTAGAGAAGCCAATAAATTGGCTGATTTCCATGCAAGTCACTTAGTCAATGCCTAATTTGTTTTTTGTTTTGGATCATTTCCAACTTTCCATAATGGTTTTGTTTCAATATAAGAAATATATTCATTCAGTTATATAAATAAAAAATAAAAGTTATTGATCATATAGGTCGTATGTTTATTTTTGCAATAAAAAAAATTTGTTTTTAGCAGAGTTAATTTTATAAAATTGATTCCGATTAAAATTAAGTAAAAGATAAAATAATTTATACTTATGTGTATTCATATAAAAGCGAGTTTAGAAAAATTGAGTATAAAAATAAAATAAATTTTTAAATTAAAGACTACAATTTTTAGTTTTAAGTAGAATTATTTCTGATGACAAAATCAATTATATACTTCCACAGTTCTACCATCAATTTTGATCATAGAAGCGGAACAAAAAACACACTAATAAAAAATTTCATGCATTCACTTATACAATATTTGATCGCTGTTATAGATTAAAACGTTAGCTTATAACATTAAATAAAATGCTAACCGATGCTTCCGAGGTATTGTTTAATAAAACAAATATAGTAATATAATATTTGAGTTGATTTGAGTTTAGGAGATGAATCTTGATTAGATGGTGTTTATTTATGAGTTTTTTTTCTTTGGGTGTTCCGCTTATATACGGCACCTATGTTATGTAGTCCATTTTTACCGGTCTCTGTTCGTCTTGTGCACAGATCCGGTTAATAATACATTTTGCCATTTAAAAAAAATATATAATATTGGAGTTTGTGCAATTAACTACTTAAAAATTTAAAAGGTGTCATTTTCAATTTAAAATTTTCTTCTCTTTTAATATTTTTAATCGGCACACTGAATGTTAACATGACCTATATATTTGGTCCATATAGGGGTGGGTAATGGGTTGGGTAGGGCGGGTTTGGGCCAAAAAACACCACCCATCTTAACCCGCGGTTGCAATAACGAGGTCCAATCCGACTCTTTTTTAAATATTCGGTTTTTGCGGATTCGGTTTGTGCGGATTGCGGTTTGACGGGTCGGTTATTTCGGTTTTGAACTAACGAATGAAAAATTATCTAAAAAATAAAATAAAAAAACTCAATTGTGTGGTGTGAAGAGAACACGAGTGCAAGTGAAACATATTGAAGTATAAAGTAAAATAAAATAGTAACAATAAATGTATGGTGATATTAATATATGAGTGAGAGAAAATTAGTGACTTTCAACTACTAGTTAATGGTTTCTTGTTTTCAATTTTCAAAGAAACAAACGGTAACAAGTTTTGAGTTTGTGTCTCGAGATATGTTCAGTCACTTCATCATGTTTTATATATTAAATAAAATAAAAGTTTACGATTTATGTAACTTGGGCGAGTTCGGGTACTGTTGGGTTGAGTTTAGAAAACCGAACACGCCCATTTCAACCCGTCTAAATTCGAAAATGTGTGATTGAAAACCCGATGATCCGCAGCGACCTGTCCGCTTAACTATTTTTTGGTTCGGATTGTTCGGTTTGAATCGATTTGCAGATTTTTACCCACCCCTAGGTCCATAATAAGACCAAACTCATCTTACACAAGGATAGTCACGTGAGTACAATCGTGTTTGGTGAAAAGATCAGGTTAAAAGTTGATTATATCCTATATTCGTATATAATGCATATGTGACTCTATTAAGTCTAGATTGTCTAGATTGTCTAGACTCTATTAATTAAAATATTTTTTATCTTTCTACTTTTTTTTTTACCCCTTTCTATATTAAGTCTAGATTGTCTTTAACGTCATAATGCATTTTGCAGATAATATAATTTGATCATGTTCTTATACAAGAACATGGCTAAAGTAGATAATACATTTTGTCTAAATCGTAGTTGGACCAAAATAATGATTAAATAATACAGTATTATTATATTTGATAATAAAAGGACGGTCACAATATATTCTTTTTTATTTTTTGGTCTAATGATCACAGTATATTCTATCTCTAAAGAAAATGTCACCACATTAAAAAAAATAATGCATTTTCATTCAAACAATAATCTATATACTTTTTTTTATCTATTACTGTATATAAAAATGATACAAATTTTTGGGATGATTTTTTCATTATTTCTATCTTACCCTTAAAAAAAACTACCAACAAAGAAAGTAACCAACTATATATAAAAAAGATACAAATTTTTGGGATGACTTTTTCATTATTCTTATTTTACTCTTTAAAAAAACTACCAACAAAAAAAGTAACCACCAATTATGGTTTACTTTTTTTTTTAACAAGTGCTTATATAACAAAAACAGTTACAACAAAAATAGTTTTACAATTTATATACCTCCGTAAATAAAAAACACGAATCATCCAAACAGACACGAGACCGTTTGACCGCTAGTGATAATAATCCGTTTACTCTATATGTAGATGTCGATCCATATAAATAAATTTTATAATATTGATTCTTAGAAAAAATCACCTCATTCTAAATAATGTGAAACATACATACATAAAACATAGTATAAAGTGGCACTAAACTACTATGCCTCTTCAAAATGTCGTAATTCATTGATTGCATCTCACCTTAACATCAAAAACACTAGAAGTTAGAACCAACCTGCAAGAAGCACCCACAGAACATATTGTTAATTTATTTATTTTTCGACAATAAAATACATTGTTAGTCACACTATTTAATTTAACAAAAAACAAAACTATAAAATGTAGACTACTATTTAGGCCCAATAAAATGTAGACAAGTTTATAATAAAAATAAGAAGTTGAATTACACTTAATCTATAATGACCCAATATAGGCCCAATAGAATAGAATAAGCCTAAATTACATTAGATAATATTTATGTTATGAGTCATGCTTTTAAGAAGGTTCTAGTAGTGTACCAATGCTATAAATAACAGTATTGTGGAATGTAATGTTCAAGCAAAATGAATGTCTTTTATTTATTGTTTTTCTTTATGTTTTTCTTAGGTTAGCTTTAGCTCTCTAACATTTAAAGCTAACCTAAGAAAAACATAAAGAAAAACAATAAATAAAAGACATTCATTTCATTCATTCTCCTTGAAGCCTTGAACATTACATTCAACAATGCTCTTATTTATAGCATTGGTACAGAACCTTCTTAAAAGCATGACTCATAACTTAAATGTTATCTAATGTAACTGGGGCGTATTCTATTCTACTTGATCTATATTGGGTCATTACATAATCCCATAAAAGAGGTATATATATATATATATATATATATATATATATATATATATATATATATATATATATATATATATATATATATATATATATATATATATATATATATATATGGTTCTCCTCCTTGTGGACCAATATTCTGAAGGCCACAATTTGGGAGAAGAAAAATTAATTGAAAATTAAGCAGTACATTATTGAGTAAAAAAAAAGTCAAGGAAAAGTTATCTTCGTATTTGATTAACAAAAGTTGTATTCAACTTGTTTGACTCAACTAGTAGTACACACATAAACTATTTTATTGGTATTATGGTGAAATAAATCAAGCGAAAGTCTATCAAAAAGTTATCTCTTTTACACTAATACTTACAAAAATTATAATCTCAATTAAATATGATAGTTTAAAATACTAATGATATAAGATAATCCCTCTGTTTCTTTATAAGTGTCCAATTAAATATAAGATTATATTTGGAAAACTAAATATTTTTTTTTTAATTTTATATTTGGTACATAACATATTAAATTTTGTTTTTTTTGTGTGCATAATATATTAAATTTTTTGGAAAGAGAAAGTGTGTGCAAAAAAAGTAGGATTTTATTGGTGAATTAAAATAGGGTATAATAGAAAGATAAGGTGCAAAAATACACTTTTTTAGTTTGATGTTACTATTCAAAACGGACACTTAAAAAGAAACGTGGAGAGTACTATGAATCATATTATTTTCAAAAACTTGAAAAACACATTTAATTTATTGAAATAATAATTTTAAACATAATATACAAGTATAAAACATGTGAAACAAAAAAGATATAACAAATTACACTAAAAGGTAAAACTCAAAAAATATATAACTTACAAATTCTTCTAAGTTATGTTTTTCGATCTTGTTAATCTTAGACTTTTTCTCACTTTTTCTTATTGTAGAATTGTTATCTGTCGTCACTTTAGAAACATCAGTTAAAACAGAATTGCTATCTACTCCTTCGATGAAAAACCCATCCGCTAAAACCTTCCCACAAGAATTACAACACCTGCAGAGAATCATGTATGCCATCATAAGCTCAAGGGTAAATTAACAATACATTAACGAACCATTTTGATAATCCACATTACTTTTTGAAAATTATACATATTTGTGTTCTTTATATCATATTACATCTACAAGAAAAATAAAAATATGAGCAATATAATTATTTTACCTAACAAACCACCCTCCTTCACAAGGATAAATTGTGGTTGGACGAAGAAAATTACGACAATGATCACACTCCATCATCATCTCAACCTACTTTGTGTTATCAAGTATTATAAATCAATATTGTTTCTTAAATTTTCTCCACAAAGCAAATAATTTTGATTGGCATATATACACCATATATAAAAAAGAATTGTTAGTGTTTGATCTACCAAAAAAAATTGTTCAAAATTTTAAGCCAAAAAAAGATTTATTTAGAATTAATATCTGTTGTAATTGTGTATATCTTTTTTTCCATATATTTAAATATCTTTTCATGCTTTGTATTTAATTACTGATCACGTGGAATAAAGATATATAATATCTTGTACCAAAAAAAAAATCTACCAAAAAAAGATTTATTATGAGAACCTTATCTTTTTTTTCTTGACAATAATATTACCATTACATCAAAAAAAAAATTACCAGCTAGCACCATATCGGATACTTAACGTTATTTTACGATAGTCCGTTAGATATTATACGTTAATTATTTGTAATTAATAAACTATATTTTTTCATCAATCTAACTCCCGAAAATTTAGCAAAGGGTTTATTTTCTTTCAAACCGAATCACTCTAAGTTATCTTGTTTTATTCTAAAAGATTTTTTTTTCACATCTATTTCAAAGATCTTAATCTTTTTTTTTTAACCATAAAATATCTAATCTTAAACAACACTCTACCTCAACTATATAAGGAAAAGACTATGTGTGTTATTTCGTTCATTCGCATAATAACAACTCTTATCTCTCTTTCTGCTCATTTAGTTTTTTGTTCTTTGTGCAAACATGCGTCCACCAATGAAGAAAATTGATTACAAAGTTGGAGACAAAGTTGAAGTATGCAGCAAAGAACAAGGATTTATAGGTTCGTATTATGAAGCCACAATTATTTCATGTCTTGATAATGGAAGATATGTGATTCGCTACAAGAATCTTCTTAAAGATGATGAGTCGTCTGAACTTCTCACCGAAACACTTCTTCCGAAGGATTTTCGTCCATCGCCGCCACGTGTTCGTAATCCTTCTAAATTCCAATTCAATCAAAAAGTGGATGTTTTTGATAACGATGGTTGGTGGGTAGGGGAAATCAAAAGTGAGAAGATCCTAATGGAAAAGAGTTGTTCCTATATTGTGTATTTTGACTATACTGATCAAAGCATTCAATACCCTTATGATCAAATTAGGGTTCATCATGATTTGATGTTTAGTGGAGAGTGGATGATGGAAGCTTAAGTCATATCATCCTCATGATCATCAACAAAGCCTCTCGTGATCTTGTTGATCCCCATTATAATATTGACTAGGCAAAATATCATGTTATAGATATCGTTGTAATAAAATCTAAGTTTTAGCACTTTTATAATATTGATTTGCTTTTTTCTTCATCATTGTTGTTCATTTAAAGTTTTTTATTTATGATAAAGAATTTAATTTTAATTTTGAATCAAATCAAGTATGATCATTGAATCAATTTTAACAAAGTACTATATCTATATTTTTTGTTCTTGGTACACTTCCTTTCAATTAAAATATATTCAACTAAACACAGCAAATAAAGTCATGATTTGGGACTGATGGTTCTGTGATTTCACAATTGTCTCACATGCATGAGTTGCTTTAAGAAATGTCCACACATAAAATTATACCAACATCTTTGTTTGCAACCACAATTAAACGGAGTCTTGATAATTTATACCTTAAAAGTTAAAACAGAATACATGTTAAGAAGTAAACTTAAAAGGTGATTAGTTTTGTATTCATTTTAGTCTCATTGAAAAGAAGTAAACTTAAAAGGTATCAACCTAGATTAAACTGTTACAATTTCTCCCATAACACTCAAGATAGTACTGTACCAAATTTAGCTCATCGGTAACTCAAGATATTGGATATTATACTTGAGTGTCTGGCAAAGGGGAAAATTCAAAATTGTATGACAACAACATAGGATCAAAATTTATGGATGAACATTTTCCATCTTTCAGAATGAAGATCATGCTAAGACTTTTGTTTCTTAGATTTGTTTCTTGATGGTTGTTCTGATGACCCCATAATGTATGTCTCGGCATTTATATTTTCTTCAGAATTGCGCTTCCCAAAATTCTTTGCTTTTTTCTGTGGAATAACCAGTTTGGAGTCATGTGAGATAATTATAAATTGAAGATAAACTACTAGTTTGGTAAAGAAAACTTGTAATAACAGAATAGGAAAAATTGTCATGCCAAATGAAAATTCTGATAGAACATCACACCTTTATGGACATTGCCATTTCAGCTACATTATTATTATTAGCATCCACAGAGTTATCCACAGGCTTTGTAGGTTCCTGAAGAGTGCAAATAGAAGTTTGATTAAATACAATAAAAGAAATTATAAAGCAATATATGCATGACATAAATTTGTAAAAAAATAGAGAAAAACAGCACAAGACCTTGGGTGGGATAAAGGACTCGTCTCGTTTTCTTTTGTTCGCAGCAGTTTTTTCTGCCTGCTTCTCCTGCCTTTCTTGCCATTTCTTTGCCGATTTCTTTTTGTCGCTCATAAAGTATTCTCCAGTTTCTAATTGTATATCAACCTGAAATATCACATAAATTACCAAGGACACCTTAGAATTTATTTCATGAGTAAACCAAGAAAATTTCTGATCTGATAGAAGACAGAGAAGAAATTAGTTGTCTCACCTTACTGGGCTGTTGAGGAGGAGGGAAAGGAGTATACGGCTTCTTCTGTTTAGCGCTAACCTTCTTTTGTTTTACATTTTTCCTGAAAAAATATGTGAAACATCAACAAAACTGTTATAGAGGATGCATACTCGGTATATACAAATTATCCAATAATTAATGCCGTACTTGTTAAACTTTGGGAGAAACCTATCCCAGTTCTCTTGGGCAAGTGCAGGATCCTTTTCAAGTTCCTTCTTCATCATAAGAATCTGTCAATGTGAAGAAAAATAAGATATTGTGTTCACCTGAAATCCATACTAAAAAATAAGCTATAGAAAATAGAAATTTACAAACCTTGATGTTGTAGACAGGGTGCATTTTATTCAACATACATTCCTCAACAATCCTTCTGACTTGCTTCAAACCTTTGTATGAACCCATCACAGAAACCGTGTTTCCCTATGAAATTGCAAGAAAAATTAGAAACACTCATTCCCGACTCAACCTAAATCTTACTGCAAGTAAATGTCCAGACTTTAGAATCTGAGGCAACAATTAATACTACCTGGACGAGAATGTAACAGCCTGATAGTATTTCAAGCGCCTGCACCATTGTAGTTGGAGAAAATTTAGTTACAAAGCTTAAGTTGAAAGAGGTATGTAGCAGTACCAAATAATCATATAAAAAAGACAACAAAGTCAACCTTCAGTACTAAATAAACAAATCTACACAAAACATACCTTCAAGGTGGAAGAATTGGGACCCACAAGATGTTGTCTTCTTTTTACGAATCGCTCCTGCAGTCAAATATCAATCGAAGTTTCATACCATCAGACAAATTTCTTTAAAATATTTCTTTTGTGAAAACTATCAGGCCATATACAAAATCTATATGAGCTTATATTCAGAATAAGAAGTCTAAAGAGCTGATAGGACAGGAGCATGGAAGTCTAAAGAGTTTGATGGTTCTTTTTGTTACAGAATTTTTGGGATTTTAGTACTTTATCAAGGAAGGTGTCCTGAATCCTGATTATTAAAAAAAAAGGGAAGTGCCCTGAAAGTGTTTAGTAAATTTCTCTGGAGCTAAAAAAATGAATTGAATTAACTATAAATTCTACTGTAGTAACGATAGCTCGCTTAAGTTGAATAAATATTGCTCCACAAGTCTGGTTAACAGTGCTTGTAAATCCTAACATTGTCTTTATGGTAATCAATTGTGAACAGAGGCACTGTAGCTTTGTTGTGTTGCAGAAGATGGCTACTACATGATTTCCTTCATTGAAACTGCCACCGCGGAAAACCACAGCTGCTATGGTGCACAAGGGTACACACTGATGATTCTTACAAAGACACATAACCTGACCTATATTGAATTTGACCCTTGAGCACTTATGTTCAGTCCAATTTGACCAAACTGTTATCCAACTGTTTGCCATTTGGTAACGAAACGGCGAACATACCCTATGGAAAGGACTAGAAAACTAAGAAACTCACAGAGGCTTTGGTAATCTAAGATTAAAACAAAACATAGAAAATCACAGAGGAAGAAGGGACTCAGGAGGACAAGAAAACATCATAAAAGTAAGAACCGGCAAGAAGAATATGCAGAGTAGAAAAAAAACATTTGCACAATAGACCCAAGTGTCAAGATAGTTCAGTGAACTAAAATAAGAGATGCAGCTCATTGAAGTTACCTTGTTGCGAACCAACCCGCTAATTTTAATGATGTCGCATTGCATTTCATCGTCAAGTATTTTTATTGCCTGAGAAACACAATCAACATACAACCACCTAAATCAACCAACCAGTTCATAAATCATAATAAAAATAAATAACAACACTAAAACTTAAGTCACAGTTTATAATTTAGGGTTAAACTTAAATATGTGTTTAACAACTAGAAAACAATCTCTTATCAAATTTAGCCCATACAAACTTTTTCATCAATGTTTAGTCTTGGAACCAACAATTTAGGGACTAACATCTTCATATCCTTTTAATCCTCGGGTCAAGAGATTAGAGTCTAAACATTAACAAAAATATTGGAAGGAATAAGTTGGATAACATGATATTTTATGGAGAGTGGAGACTAAGACCCTGTTTGGGGTCTCAGCAAAAAAAAGTTTAGATAAACTCTTATCATATAAGTGCTTATATATATCCTCCTTCTATAACAAAATATAAACTAAAGTCAAATTATTTTCATATAATCTATAAGTTGTTTTCAGTTTTCATAAGTTATCTGGACTGCTTATAGAACTGGGCACTATTTGGATAAACAACTTATTTGTAGTTATAGCAGAAGTGCTTATCAGGAATCATGATGCACTTATGTATAATATAAAAACAACTTTCCAAGGATAGCTTATGAACAATATCATTAGTTGTTCTCATAAGTTCTCCCAAAACTTATACCAGTACATAAACTCAAATAAGTCAATCCAAACATGCCCATAAGCTAAAAACAGCTTATGGATATGTCATAAGCTCTCCCAAACAATATGCCACTAGATAACCTCAAATATGTCAATCCAAACAAACACTAAAAATATATTTAACCCTATAAATCATAATATACTATGGCCCCGTTTCAATTAGCTTATTTTTGAGCTTATGTAAAACAACTTATGAAAATAAATAAGTTTTTATGTATTATTATAAGTTTGTCACGGTAATTTATGAAAAAATAGCTTATAAAAATACAGTTTTCATTAGTGAAAATTTATAAATTAACATAAAACCTTATTTATTTGGAGAAGCTGTTTTGCATAAGCTTAAGAATAAGTTAATCCCTATAGCAAAAACAATAATAAGAATAACCAACCTGCGGTGCAGGAACACTCCGAGAAAGAAGCCTGATAAGATCCCTAGCTTTAACAATAATATAAGGATCCTTAGTTTTTCTAGTTGTTGAAACTGTCATTGAACCTTCAACCTATAAATTACATTACAAATATAACAAACAAATAACAGATTATCATTAAGTTGAAATTAAATTAATCAATTAGCGATTCAAAAAAGCGCGAATCAATATCAGTATCAATATCAATAGCATACAGAATACATTCATACATTATACATACCAAATTGAGTTCAGCAGAGATACAAAATTCTTTGAGCGAAGATTTAACGAGTGGCCAAGCTTCTTGAAGATACTTTTCACGATATTGAGGGAAGAGAGTGGAGAAAGAACTAACTTCAAGCATTCCACTTTCGTTCCATGATGGATCGAATTTTTCAACTTTCCAACGGTCTATGTTAGGATCATCGTCCCATGGTTTTGGTTTATCGTGTTTACCTTTCTTCTTTGTTTTCACTACTTCGTTTGTTACGTCGTTTTTGTCCATTGCGGTGGAGTAAGGGCGGAGGTCCGGTGAGTGTGACGGCGGAGCAGTGATGTATGCGACGGGGAAGAGAGTGAAATGTGATTGTTGGTTAGGGTTCCGTTTAATTTATGATTTCTCTTCTTATTTTTATTCTTTTTACTCAATTTTTTTTACATATACATCCAATAATATACCAACAATCATATATTGTGTTCAAAAACACATGATGTGTCACATTCATTAAATGATGTGGCAACATATCATTGGATGCATGCGTAAAAAAGTTTTACACCGACGGTGCACAGCAATTAAACTAAAAAAAAATGTTAAGAAATTTAAATTTGTCAACAATGTATATTTTTTTTTATAAGAAGTCAACAATGTATTTCGTCCGCCACAAAATAGATCATGTAATTTTGACCTAATATACTATCGGTATGATCTACTTTAACCGTATATTTTTACTAATATATATATATATATAAGTATTAACATATGATATGTTGTTTGATTTGTCTCAATGAGTATTTTTAAAATATATAATTTTTAATAACAGATAACTAAAAATATCAATGTGGTACATTGATACCAAATGTTAATTGGTTCAGTGGTGATTGACACTGAACTTGGTAGGAAGGATCACGGTTATGTTGGGAAAATTGTATAAAGTTTTTTTTACCAAATAGAATTTTACTTCTTGAGGTTTTACTATAGGATGGAAGAAATATACAAATACTCTCTCTGTCCTAAATTATAAAGAAAATTAAAACATGATAATTTGAAATATATTTTTGTGGGTTTTTATTGGAATAAGGTGCATGGGAAGTTGTGAAAATAATTTTTATTGGTTGTTGTTTATTGAGAAAAGGGAAGAGAAAAAAAATTAAATGCAATTTGCATTTATTTCTATGAGAATCCCTTATAATTTGGGGGAAAAATGGGTTTTTTTCTTTATAATTTGTGATGGAGGGAGTATATTTGTAACCAAAAAGAAGATATACAAATATATTTAAAAATTGATAGTCTAACATCCAGGAGGCTGTTTGACTATGTGCGTGTGCCAAAAATAAATAAATTATATAATTATTATAACTATAAATTTTAAAATAAACTTAAACTCTTATGATCTAGATAGTGAAATTAATTTGAGGAATTAAAAGTTATAAAAAAATTCTAATAATTTAATTTATTTGATGTAAACTTTTTGATGTTTATATAATCTTTAACTTTTGGGGCGCCAAAATTATAAAAAGGATTCCGTTAGAGAAATGTAGAAAAATAGTACTTATTGGTAATTAGAATGACCGATGATAGGATTATGTTTGAGTGGGTGAAACGATAACCTTCCAAGAACAATTATATGAACCAGTCACGGTAACCACCACTTCAAAGGTGGAGGAGGAGTGTCAGAAGTCGCCCCTTCAAATGTCGCATGAATTTAAATTACTTCTCTATATCGTTCCAATTTTATCGGATGTCCTCAAAGGGACGTGAATTTAAGTTACTTATTAGTATTTATATTTGTGCAATACATCGGTTTTCAACAAAAAAAATCAACTATACCCTAGTTAGATTTTTAAATGTAATTAAATGTCTCATATTTGATGTGATTATTGACTTCTTGTAGATGTTTTATTGAGGTTTGAGCATGATATTGAATTTTTGTTTTGGACAAGCTAAAAAAAATTGACAGAAGCTAAAAAATAAATTATATTAATGACTAAATTTTCACAAAATGTGCCAAAAATAGTCAAGAAAAACAAGATACAAAGTCTACCTTACGAAAACGAGAAAACTTACTCAAAGATTACAATTCTACTTTGTGACACTTCAAGAGACATACGGGAGGCAATGCAAAGGAGATATTAGGATTCTACAAAGATTAAGCGCGCGCAATTACAATCTCTGAGGAACCACTACAACCTTCAAAAAATAGAAACATACTAAAAAAGAGGCACTACACAAAACCAAACTAAAAAGCTATTTTTTAATGCACAATCAATCACACCACCAAGACACACTAGTCAATTGATACACAATTGGCTGAAAGAGTATTTCCTGATTGGATTTTTTTGTCACCACCGGTTTAATCTGGTTTGAGAGTTAGTTTTGACATCAAGTAGCTTCAGCCCTTTGTTGGATTTGTTGATAGTATTCACCACTGGTTTATAAAATGGAAGGTAGACTTTTATCATGAAAACATAATTAATAGAAGAGTAGAATAATTATTACACCAAAAAATAGTTATAGGAGTAGTATTATAAGTTGAAACTAGTTATTGCAAATAATTTAGGAACAATCACCACTCTAAATAATGTCAAACACATCTAAATCAAATTAAAGCCACAAAAACTATGCTTCTCCAATATAGTAGTTATCAAGAAATGTATGCTTGTGTCCTGCAAAGAGTGTCGATACAATACAATGTCAAACTATTTAATTGATCAAATGAAAAAGATTGCTTGAATATACAAAAATGAATTAAGGATGAATATCTGATATGAATTGAACTAAATTACAAAATACACTAAAAAATGAAAGAATATATTATATAATATGACCACACATGTACATTCAAGACCACAAAGTAGTGTAACGTATAAAATAGTTCACCTATAGCATGTTTGCATTTTTTTAATACATATAAATCATTTCATATACATATAGTATAATAGACTAAATAAGTTCTCTTGATGATAGAGGAAACTATTTGAGATATGAATTGGGACATAAACCAAGATCAAGCCTTCAATTTTCCCTTTTCTTTGACACAGTTAGCTTTCAATTTCCTTTGTCGTACTGATATAGAAACGAGACATCTCAAACATAAAAAATCGAATAATTAAATATAATTACATGTGTTGGTGATGCGCCAATAACACTGGACAAGATTTTGAAGTGAAGTATCCCGTATAACATAATATACAATATATTTTAGATTCAAAACCACAAGAGCTTAAACAGAACAAGAAAGAAAGAAAGAAGAGAAAAAAGGGAAGAATTAATTGATCAATTACTTACACGTTGTTCTTTTCTTTTTAGTTTTTTTCACACCAATGGTCTTTCTCCTTGTCTCCATGATTTTATCACTTCTATTTATCTTCAAACTTGTAGACTCACTTAGAACCTTCCCACAATCGGTACAACAGCTGTAATCAAATAATTGAAAACCTCATGAGAACATATTAATGAAAATAGTAATAAAAGAAGAAAGTAAAAAAAATAATTATTACATCACCTGAAATATACGCCATCACATAAATGAGCTATAGTTTGACGAAGCATGCAACAATGGTCACACATCTCCATGGCAACCATTTTATGAGTTAGTTTATGTTTTAATAACTTCTAAGTTGTAAGTGGTGCTTAATAAATATTGTCCAAATATTGTATCAACATAAAACATGTCCTAAATACTTGGGATGCAAGTAACGGAATTGACTAGGCATGTCCACTTTTTATTTTTTCTTTGACAAAATACTTGTCCACGTATCCACCTTATATATAAAATCATAAATGGGAATTTAAATATTATTATTAATTTAATTTTGAGAAAAACTTGGATGAAAAAAGTTGGAGAATGACTTAATCTCTTCACTTCATGTCTTATTTAATTGAGGTTTTAGTCCTCTATATTACCCAATAAATTTTGATCTCTCCTCTATTAAAATCAATATGTACAATTTCATGAGCAACAAAAAAAAAAATATGTACAATTTCATCTTCCAACTTCTGAAATTTTAACATTTCGTGCTACTATAAAATTAGTTTTCCAAATTTGTACCGAAAAGTATCCAAAAGGAAATAATATTTGTACGGAAGAAAACTTTTTAATTTAGTATGCAACGACGTATGATCGAACTATTTTTTTTCTTCATAAGCTCTTTCCAATAATTTTATTTAAGATGTGTCGAAAATTAAATGTCTATATATTTTTCGGTTCAGTTTATTGTGGAAGTTTAACCTCTTCCGGCTCAACTCTTAATTATAATAATTGATTGAAGATAATATATATATATATATATATATATATATATATATATATATTAATAAAAATATTCATGTAGCACAGAAGATATAGATGTCAATTACCAACTCTACTATTAATGATCACATCCTCAAATTTGGAATTTAATTTCAATGGTGGACAAAGAAAATTTGCAATAAGGATAGTAAAAGAGAACAAAACTGTGGATGGAGTAAAATAGGTGAATATAAAGCTTATATTTGGTATCACGATATGCAATTAAGTCTTTATTTGTCTGTGATTTGCTCGAATCACACCTACTTTTGTATGTTTTAAAATTGGACTATTTGATTTTAACTTTTTAATTGATTGAGTTTGGAGATTGAACAAAAGGAAAGCACCAAGTTGAGATAAAATTTTACTATTGCGCTGTTTTATAAGGTAAAAACTATTAAATGGTACTAATCTGTTTTAGCTTTTAAGAACCCAGAATCAGCATCACACGAGAAGCGAATTACGTGGAGAAAGGGAAACACAGCTTGCTTTTACTTTGGGTTAAAGATTCAACGTCAGAGTAATTCATGACTTTGAAAAGGTAGTATCTAAATGTTGCTCAACTTTTAGCTTATAAAAAACACAACTTGTGCCACTTGTTTTGGTCCCATGGAACATTATAAATCTAATTTCACCATGCAGATTTTTTTTAATTCAGTATCTGTATCTACTATCTATCAATCAACAAATTACTATTATAAAGGAAACTATCAGCAACCAATAGTAATTCATAAGTGACGGCCGAAGCAATCTCGGCCATACTAATGATTCTGAGATACTCCATCTGTATCACAATACAAGCCACTTTGGTATTTTACGCATATTAAGAAATGTAACTAATATGGTATGGAAAAGAAAAATTATGAGTTGATTTACAAAATTATCTTTTATTTATGATAAAAAATAAATAAATTGAAATATTGAAAGAAGAAATAATAATAAATAATTAAGGGTATAATAGGAAAAATAACATTAAATGTTTCATTAGTAATATAAAACGACTTATATTTTAGTACAAATTTTTTCCACAAAGTGACTTATATTATGATGATACGGAGGGAGTACCATATTTTGTTTGAATGGTGTTCATCCTGCTCAAATGGTTATGTTAATTTACCCAACTGCGTGAATGCAAAAATTCCCGACAGCAGAAAATGAGACAGAATTCATCGCCATTTCTGTTGACAGAAGAAAAAACTGTACACAACCAATGTGTTTGCAGAAACCACTTCATCCATTATGTTGTCTTTCAACAAAGCAATACTTGTCTTAGACCTTTGTTCTAATGTACATAAAGGAAAAAACAAGGTAGTAATGCAAAATATTTCAACCCAGAATCATTAAAAGTCAATTCAAGATAGACCATCTAACATTAACACTAGGTTTAATGAAAAAAACAATGTTACAAAATGAATATTTTGTACAAGATATAGCAACCATCCTATTTTTTTTGGTACATAAACAACCATCCTATAACCTAGTTCTACAAAGATGAAGGTTTGAACAACACATTTTGGGACAAAGCAGATAGAGACATAAAGTTCGGCAACGATGACATCCAGTTGTGAAGTATAGATGGACTTGGATCCTCTCCAAAAGTATACTGCAGAGGAGCTCATTTTCAATAGCTACTCTGCAGTAAACAACATACACACAAATAGAGACATTTACATAAACCTGCATAGCATCCATCTAGTCTACCTGCTTTTTCTAAAGAACTTTTCATTGGAACATGGAGAAGTTGGCTAGAAAAGGATTTTTCCTCTCCTTTGGCTTTTCCTATCCCCCATTTTTTCGACACTATCACCTTCATTTACAAAAGAATCAGAGATACCAATGCGACAATGGATATCAAAGTCTCTGTTTGACTCTCCTGCCATTTGTGTCACCATCTGAGAGTTGGGCCCATACACTCTGAGTTTTTTCCCCTGTACTGCAACTATCACCCTCACAGCCAGCAATTGTCTTCAACATCTCTGACTGTAGCCATGGGCATTTTTCTTTCATAGACTCAAATCCATCCGACCTCATGACAGCTGCAACAAGTCCAAACAAAAAGAACTATCTTATCAAGCATATGTATGGATGGATGGATGGATAACTGAAAGTAAACTAAAATAATTTTCTATACCCAAAAGTTTTAATACAGCATGATTTAAAACATGGATTTAGGACAGGGGGTGAAAAGATGGCACAAATCTATATCTAAAATATCAACACAAAAGAAAGAGAAAAACAAATACAGACACCTTAACAAAGGTCTGACCTCTTTGAATGCCCTTCAAAGTACAAAATCATTGGTATTAACAATTCGGGTGACATAATAGATATAAGAAAAGACATGGATAAATGCAGAACACTCGTCATGCTTTACATAAAAATATATAAGCACAAAGAAGTCCAAATAATTGAGAAGGGAAAAGGTAGCAATAAAAAAGAAAGTGGTGGAAAGAAAATAACAAGAGGAGGGAAGAGGGAGGAGATTATATGGGTATAAATGTTTTAAAATGCATTCAAGGTAAACAAAAAAATCAACACCAAAAATTGTATCATATAGCACGTAGCAGGTTGAAAAGGTTACAAAAATGTTTCTCAATCTGCCCCCTTGAAAAATCGGGGGTTTTCCAGAAGTGTGCTTCCGGTGGTGTATGTTGACAGATTTGAGCATATAGGGGGGCAGATTGAGAAACTGTCAAAAATCAAAAGGATAAAAACAACAAAACCATCCAACAGCATGTCACATAATTAGAGTGGGAGAACAAAAACATATCAGAGAGAAAAAACATATCAGAGAGAGAAAAACAGCACATTTGAAACACATGAAGCTTCAGTTATACTAAATTTCATCAGCTGCCAATGTAAGATTTTTTCCATCTCTGGTAAATAAGAAAGAGATTAAAGCAATGTATTGTTATGGTAATTAGTAACTAAGGTCTTTCACTTTCAATAAAATATTTGAAGATTTGACTGCCTTTTGAACATGTGGCATATAGTTACTTATAATGCAAGATTTTTTACACAATTAAATCCTAAACAAATATTGCCAATTCAGTTTCTTTCTTGATTATTTTCAATATTCCGGTGTTTAATGGCATTATCTCTACTATAATTTATTCCCACTAGTTAACATTTGACATATATGAAATAGTAAGTAGTAACCCCTAGCAGACTCTGGTGAAACCCTCTGTGGAATAAGCTATGCCAGGAATTCTGTAACTAGTTAGATGGGGAAGTTGAAAGCAAAAATCCCCAAAATGTAAAATCGTACTGAATTTTCTTTATGTTTTAGTAATATCGTAAGTTATATTTTAGAATACATAATCTACCTTCTCTACTCCACACCTACTCGTGTATGTCAAACAACTGTGTTTAACTAGCAGAGGAAGCTTGTAGCTGAATGCATTTTTCTTTTCTATTTTTAGTCACTTTTCAGTAACAAGTGTTGTAAGGTAAACATCAGTGTTAATGTTAACCCGGTTGCTCATTCTAACTAAGCAAAAACAAGTGATTACTAAGTAGGTATACCTGCTAGATTTTGAGCAGCAAAATTTAGGCAAACAGCTTTTAACTTTATGGCATGGCAATGGTCAGCCAAGGTTAAAATGTTGGCTACAGAATTCACATTAATGTCCTTGCAAAGACGAGACTCGCACATCAGTCTGAGCCTCTCCAAGCCATACTTGTCTGCTGCAGCTAACAATTTTGCTATCAATGTCTCAGAAACTGGAAATTCACTAGATGTGGTTGATAAAACCGCATCCGCCTCTTCTGTAAGGGTATCCCTGTAGATAAAATGCAGCATGGCCTGTAAAAGTAAGAGAAAAATTAGGACATCAATCTTCCCTAGTTGTACTTTCACTCTTAACCCCTACAGGATGCTTTCCTATCAAGAAAAGAAAAATCTAATATGCTAAGCAGCAGAAAAGGCACATAATAACAGAGAGTAGATCCTAACTGTGTTTAATGCTTCCAAGGACAGAAGATAGTGAAAGGGGGGTAAAAGAAACAAGAGATAAATAGTTTTTACCTTAAAAACCTTTGGTTCTAGATCTGTCACAACAATCTCCTGTTTGTCCTCCATATCCATACCATTAAAAAATTTAGATCGAAATTCTGGGGATCTGGCAGCCAACACCAACTTATGACCAGGAAATTTCTCCCCAGCCACATCAAAAGTAACATCTGAACCTTCCATATTTTCCAAGAGCGTGCCAAAGTGCGATCCAATGTCAGATTCTGGGACGTGAATAGAGTTAAGTTGTGGACAATCGGTGGCAGAAATCACGACTCCAACAGTACAGTTGATTTTCAAGCAGTCGTTCTTGAGGAAATCAGAGCTTTCAAGCAAAGTTCGTCTGAAAAACCGCTTGTACCCCCTACAAGAACACATGAAAAAATTCAATACTCGGAAATCTCAACACAACATTGTACATTCATACTAGTTTTTAACATGCATTGTCATTGTCCATAAGGGGTCAGTGGAAAGAGTTTGACTTTATAACGTCATAGGATAGAGTTCAAAACCTCATGGCCCACTGCGCCAGTTATGAAATGACTATCAATGCCACTTAATTAATAATAATTTACCTCTTCCCCAATTTTTTTAAAAAAACATGCATTGTCTTTGATTTTATAAAAATAGAAACAATAAGAGGCATTTTTTGGTAACCCAATGTATCCACACACACAACTGCATAGACTAACCCGATAACTAAGATTCATTGAAAGGGGTAATTAAGATAGAGGCTTTTCAGTGAAGCTTTCATGTATCATATAGTAATATACTCAGTTACTTTTCATATACACCATAAACATAATTAAGAACAATCCTCCTAATTCACCTATATAATGGGTGGAGGCGTAGCTCAACTGGTTTGAGCTAAAAGTTAAAGAAATTAATAAGATAAAGGACCATCGTTCAAGTCCTGGTGAAGGCGAAAAAATACTAAGATAAACAACTACTTACTAATTTTGCATGTTGATAAATAAAATAACCTCACCTATATAATGTTTTTGGTAAGCTAATTATCAAATAATAATCAAGCATAATTAACAACAAAATGAGATAAATCGGTGTCTTAGAGGAGTAATAATAATTTTCTCGCAAGCCTAATTTCATCGTTCATTACTTCATCATCATCATATGCATAAAAAAAAAAAAATTCACGTCAAATTCAAACTACAAAAAATTCACAAATTCTCTTCGCATCAAATTAAACCACAAAATAAAGATACAAATTAAAACCACAAAATTTCAAATCACATTCAAAAAAAGAAAGAATTAAAATCAACAAAAACCCTACCACATGCTACCCTTATACTTAAGAGTATAAGGACCACTCTCAAGAGATCGATCAAAATGACTATGAACCTTATGTTTCTCTTGTCCACTTTGATCAACAAGCGTGAGTTCAAAAAGTGCTCTAACATCGGTACCTTCACTCGCTAACGCGATGAAAACAGATACATAAGCGGAATTATCTTCCGGATTCTTGCCATCAGGATAGAAGTAGATCGCCCACTGATATCCTCCGACGGTAAATACATCGCTAGCAATGTGTTTTCCAACTCCCATTCCCTTCGCTAATGAATAGCCTTGGATCAAGAACTTGTGAGAACCGTTAATCGTTTGTGTTATTGAACGTGAGATCGTTGGCGATTGTAACGGCGGTGATGTTGTTGTTGTTCCGGTCATGGCGGTTATTGGAATTTTGCGTTCATGTAAAACGATGATGGAAAGGGATTAGGGATTTTGTTTGATTTTGAATATATTTTTTGGGGGTTTTGAGGGAGAGAAAATGGGGGAGACGGAAATTGGGAAGAAGTATTTTGGGTTGATGGAAAATGACGATTTTTTTTGGATGCGTCATGGTTTTGAGGTTTTATAGTGTAAGATTTGATGTAATAATGGGATGTGGAATGACGTGTTTGTCCTTGAGGTTCTAGCTAGAATGTAAAATTCTGTGTGCGGGCGGGATCTTGACGTGGCAGATTGGAATTGAGGATTCTCTAACACTGTGTTTGTTTAGGTAGATTTACAAAAGAGATAAATAAGAAAGAGAGAGATAGGAAAGAAATTGATTATTTCTATGGTTTGGATAAAGAGAGAAATATAATGGTTAGTAACCGTCAAAAAAAGATCTCTTCACATTCGGAGAGATTTGTCTCTTAAGAAGTGAAATAAACAATTTTAGAACAATATCCTCATTCAACTAGTTTATTTTCTTGTAAAAAATAGTTAATTTGTTATTTTACCATTTTTATTAGTTTCTCTCTTCTCACTTTTCTGTTCATCCAAACCGTGAAATTTTCTCCTTACCAAAAAAAAAAAAAAACCGTGAAATTTTCTATTCAATTTCTTTTCTATTTCTTTTCTCTCTTATTTCTCTCTTCACTATTTTTCTCTTCACTATCTCTTTGACATCCAAACATAGTGTAATACAGTAAAAACTCAAGGGGAAATGTTTTCTATAAACCCTTGCTTGGTAGGAGAGAAAGAAAAATTCGAAAACCAATCAAAATATTATTTTCAAAATTTTATATTAAAAAAAATTACTAGTATCTTGAAATTTTAATTGTCTAATCTTAAGTTATTTTTTATTGATTGTAATATTGTTCCAACTTCATTTGATCTATTTCTTACTTTTGTGATATTGTAATTACTATTTCTTACTTTTTTATTGAATTGTCTAAACTTAACTTGGTGAAGCGATCGCGAATGGTTAAGGATGAAAATCGAAAACTATGAAATTTAGGAAAGAAATAACCACTAGCAGTGGGGTCAATATTGTAATTATCCTTATACTAATATCATATCATAGTTTGTGTCAGCTATTCTGATTCCTTACACTGTTTCAACCTCATCAAATGTCCTCAAGTTAAGTTTCATATTCGTGTTGTGTTGATCTAAGATATAAAATAGTTGCTCTCTCAAACCAATGTTTATTTCCATCACACACTCGAAAAGGAGAATCGATGTGTATATTTATTCGCTAAACTCGGAGCATCATTAGATGCTGACTTCTTGACTAACGCTTCTCCTCTATAAGACGTCCGTGATCTTCTTATGAACGATGCAACGAGAACCTTATTTCATCGTGAATAGTTTATCTTTTTAACTTTTTTCTTTATTTCGCTTCCTTACCAGAAGTTGTAATCTTTGGTTGTGGTTGCCTTTGTATATTCAGGGCAAGTACTCCTAAAAAATAATCATTAAAAACTTCCATTTTTATATTATGATTTAAAAGATATATACTGTTGGTGTAAACACAATTTTTTTTAACAGGCCAAAATGATATATATATATATATATATATATATATATATATATATATATATATATATATAAGAGAAGTTTTAAAATGAGAGGGTGAGAGTGTTAAATTTCAGCCATTAGATTAATCTTTATGCTGACTTTTATTTTTTAAATTGTATGTAATATTTTCCTCCCCTCTTCTCTCTCTGGCTTGTGAGTGTTAGGTTCTCTCCCTATCTTTCAGATCTATTGTAAAAAAAAAAGCTTTCAGATCTCTCCTCTCTTCAACATCAATTTGGAACTATTTTCTTCTTCTTCTTCGCATGTTCTGCTAATGACCATTATCATACATACTTTGTTCTTCGTTGCCATCGTGTTTCACTGTGACCATTGCAATTTTTTTTTACAGTTTTCTTTCAAAGATGTCTTCTCCACTTTGGCTGAGATTATCACAAGGCCATTTGTTGCATCAACTTTATCCTTTTAGTACTCTTTTAATTAAAAAATCATGAATCAAACTGTAAAAGTAAATTTGGAACAATTAATTTGTGTATACTGTGCCTCTTTTAGCAATCGAAGCGGTGAAGTAATTTTTCAATTTCCATTATTGATCTCTTTATCGATTAGATATTTGGGAGAAATATTCTTTTCACTTTTCATATAAGAATGAATCTGTACTAATTTATTTAATATTATCCTTGATCATAAGGGATTTCAATGACCATTGTTTTAAAAATCCATAAA
The DNA here is from genome assembly GCA_030408175.1 of Trifolium repens. Taxonomy (NCBI): domain Eukaryota; kingdom Viridiplantae; phylum Streptophyta; class Magnoliopsida; order Fabales; family Fabaceae; genus Trifolium; species Trifolium repens. The sequence continues at coordinate 53,413,108 of CP125844.1, read as the reverse complement.
ATAATTTATACTTCCTTCGTCCCGAAATGTAAGAAAAAAAAAACACGTTTATTAAGAAACTCTAAATTTTACTAAAAAAAACAATTGAGTTTCCTAAACTACCCTTAGTTACATTAAAAATAAGATAAAAGTGGAGCTTGGAGTAATAATTACTCATCCTAGTAAATTAAAAAGTGTATCTACAATAATTATTGTGCAGCTGCTGTGTCATTACTCATCCTACGTAAATTGAAGAATATAAAAAGCACCTGCCTTCAAAACTGTGATCCAAACCAAATAGCAAATAATGCAAAGTTCCCACTACAAACCAAATAGCAAGGTCCCCATCCACCTAAAAATATCCCCATTCCCATGTCTAATAAAATGAATCCAGAAAAATCCTGAGCATATTATGAACCGCTTTATTCAATTCTTCATTTTCGAACCCAAAATCCAATCCATCATCTGGAAACTTATTCAAATCTAGAACATTTCTATTTAAATCCAAAAAGCCTATATCATATGGTTCAACAATTTCAAGATGAACACCAAGGTTGTCATTCATTTGGTTTGGTTCAACAAATTCCATGTGAACACCATGGTTCTCATTCATTTGGTTTAGTTCAACAACTTCCAACTGAACACCCTGGTTCTCCATAACTTTCTTCTCTTCTTCTTATTCAATTCCTAAGTCAAATGAAGGTCTATCAAACAATGGTTGGGATGTTGCTGCCATTTCAAGGTTGGGAGGGAGTAACAAAGAACGAAAAGAAAAATAAGATTGAGTGTTGTAACTTCTATCCATGGTACTGTTCTCTATTTATTCAGGTTTGTGATGTGGAAAATTTGAGCTTGGGAACCGAACAGTTTCACAGCTATGGGTCTAGTAGCTCTTGGAAACCGAACAGTTTGCTTCTGCAAAAAAGACAAATTAGTAATGACTAGAAGGAAGGATATTTTAGGAACAACAGAAATAAAAAGGAATATTTTGCTTACATATTGGAACAAAAAAAAAGAGAGTTTTTTTGCTTACATATAGAGACGGAAGGAGTATTTAGTTAGAGGAGATGCATAGAAAGAGAGGTAGAAGAAGAGTCATGCTGTCTTGTCAAAAAAAAAAAAAGAAGAGTCATGTTGTACGCGTGTGGCTGTATGTTTCATTAAGCCTCGGTTTGACAAAAATAGCGGATGACTGATAAGCTAGCTTATGGCTGATATGGCTGATAGCTTATGGCTGATGGCTGATGACTGATGGCTGATAAGCTGATTGAAGTGTTTGGTAAAATTAGCGGTTCAACTGACTGGTAAATGTAAAATGACAAAAAAGGACATATAAAATCTCTTATAAAAAATTGTTATTTAATCTATATCTAATTAATATTTAAGATACTTCAAATTTATTAATTTAATATATCTGTTATATATTATTAATTTTTTTTTATATAGAATTAAATTTTATTCTTTGAAATTTTATTTTAAATTTATTTTCATTTCATTTATTACACTTTATGTAAAATATTAAACATTACATTTTTTAGGTTTTTATAACAAATACATAAAAGATAAATCAAATATACTAAAAAAAACCGTGACAATATATGTACAACATCTTTTATAGTAATAAATACATGAAGAATAAATAAAAAGTACTAAAATGAAAGGGTGATAATATAGTTATGTACAAATGCGCCATAAAATATTGTTACGTAAAACAATTTTTTTTTTTGGCCTTTATGTACAACAACCTTTTAAACATTTATATAGTAGTATTTTAATTTTAATTTATTTCGGATTAAATCAACATTTATCTTCATTATTTTTATGTAGAATATTTATTTTCATTATATATAAATAAACTAATATTATAAATAAATGTATATTTTTATTAGTGAATGTTATCTAATGCATTTTCTTTCATCTAGTCTAGTATATTAAAAACTGACGACGTCGTAGAACATAGCGTAAACTATACAAATTGAAAAATAGAAAGAGTATTTATTTTATTTCATAAGCATTGAAAGCAAAATGTCACAAAAAAAACATTGGAAGCAAAAGAATGACATTTTTATTTTATATTATAATAATCAATTAAAAAGGGTAAATATGGATTTTAGGTAAAATGATAAGAGTAAAAATGGAAGAAAATATGATAAGCTATAAGCTATAAGCTCATAAGCTAATTGAAATAGCTTCTGGAAAAGAAGCTATGAGTCAGTAAAATAAGCTATAAATCAGTGTTGAAAAGGTTGTTACCAAATAGGTCTTTTAACTTATAAGCTATAAGACATAAGCTATAAGTCAGTTTAGTGGTGTTGCCAAACAGACCCTAAATTGATCTTTTAATCTCAACCATTAAATTAGATCCAATGGATATAAGCAACTCCTCTCACCCTCTCATTTTAAAACCTCTCTCACTTACGTTTCTGAACAAACGATGGTGTAAAACAATCTACATAAACATCCAATGAAAACCCACCAATTTATCACACTATCCCCCATTCCCCCTTACATGGTTATTTTGAAACTATTTATATGACATAGAAGAATAATAGTTTTTTTTTTTTAACTGAAATGAATAGTTTTTTATTGATAAATTATTTACACTCCAGACGATTTATGTCAATTAAACTATTTATATTATTACAATTTTCAATATTAATTTATATTTATATTATTTATTTTTGGTACAAAATTTTAATTTAAATATTTTTTTTGGTATTAATTTAAATTTATATTTTATTAACTTCTTATTGGTCTATTTTATTAACTTTTTTTGACTAAACATAATTGACATTGTTAACCAAACTTCCATTCCCACTCACAAACCAAAATGAATCTGGACGATTTCTCGAACTAGAGATTAACAATCAGATTGGTTATAATCCTTCTAAAAGTTGACAGTTTACACAAAACAATAAAAAATCCAATGTCAAAACTTAACCAAAAAAATCACAAATCTCTTCAAAATGAAAAACAATTAACATCCCTAATCTCCTGACTCCTCCCACTTTGAAGAGACAACCGTCATCCATCTTCTTTCCCCCCCCTAACCCTTTCATTCATATCCGCTACGCCTCTTCTTACCACCTTATAAACTACTAGTATAATACACTCCATAAGAAAACAAATATACAAAAAAAATAAAATAAAAAAAGAAGCAACAGTATCAGTAGTATCTATCACATTGAACACGACCCCATAAACTAAACAATGATCTCAGTCACTGACGCTCTTCAAACGGTTCTTAACGCCTCTAAACGTCTTCCTCCAATTTCCGTTTCACTTCACGACGCCCTTGGTAAAGTCTTGGCTCAAAACATTCACGCCTCTGATCCTTTACCTCCTTACCCCGCTTCCACCAAGGTTCTTTTTCTTTCCAATTTTCTCCCTCGTTTTTTCTTTTTAATCATTTCTCACTTAACTAATAATAAAAAAACAAAACGGGCTCGGGCTTGGGCTTATTGGAACAGGACGGTTATGCGGTTATAGCTGCCGATGGGCCTGGAGAATACCCGGTGATCGCTGAATCAAGAGCCGGTGATGATGCTGTTGGTGTCACCGTCGTTCCTGGAACTGTTGCTTATGTAACAACCGGAGGTTTAATACTTAGTGATTTGTGATTTTTTTTTTTTTTTGATTGTGATTATTGAAGTTTGTTATTGTTAATCTAGGTTTAATTAGTTGTTGTGATTTGTGATTTTTCAGGACCTATACCTGATGGTGCTGATGCAGTTGTTCAGGTTGAAGATACTGAAAAAGTCAACAATGGTGTTGATGAGTTTGACCGGGTTAGAATATTGGTGAAAACTACTCAAGGCAATGATATACGCCCGGTGGTATGTAACTAACTATGTATGTATGCACGTGTGTTGTTAACAATACTTATTACTTTAATTTTCATCGTAATGGAGTGTAACTATAATGTATGAAGCACTGACATAGACACTGATAATAATTTAAGGAAATGGAAGTGAATGATTGTAACTACACATTTCACACACCAAATTCTTCTTAAATTTGTTCTGAAGTTTCAATACTGGCACATGTTGGACACCATAAACATTTTCAATCTGAAGTGTTGTGTTGGTACTACATAGGTTATATACCGACAGTGACACAGACACTAACATGTAGACATTGATAATAATTTAAGAAAATGGAAGTAAACAATTGTTTGTAACTACACGTTTCAGACACCAAACACTTCCTTAAATTAATCCAAGGTGTCAACACTGACACTAATCGGACACCAGAAACATCTTCAATTTGAAGTGTTGGTGCTTATTAGTTATTACTACATAGGTCATAGATTACGATTCATGCATTGTTTTGGAGGTTATGTGCTTCTGGATATAATTTGCATACATTCCATCACTCATAGAAGGTGACTTGGTGTGCCTATCTACCCCTTGGACCACGACTCCCTGCAGCAAGATTTCATAGTTGGATGAAGATTGATTGACATATTTGACTCCACTAAATTGGCCCAGGATTCACACTCATATCCATTAAATAATGATATTTAATATTTTAATGGCATCATACTTCATGCCAATTCATTGTTTATTAATTTGAAGTTTTATTCTATTCCATCAGTTGATCTAAATAAGTTAAACTCTTATTCTTCCATTATTTTGAGTAACTAGCCTACCATTATGTGTATTTAAATATTCATGTTTTAATGTATTCGGTGATCTATGATTTTGCTGTTCATCCAAAAAGTGTTCATTGACAGGGAGTTGATATTGAGAAAGGTGCAATAGTCTTAACATTTGGAGAAATATTAGGTGCTCCCGAGATTGGCTTGCTTGCTACAGTTGGTGTGACGACAGTAAAGGTAGAGTCTGTACTCGAATTAGCATCTTCCCATAAGGGAACATGGTTTATTTTTAGTTCCTTGCATGGAGGATTTTTTATGTGCTCTTTTGTATTCTAGCGCCTTGGTAATGCATATATAATGATGGGAAAGAAAAATGCTTTGGTGCAGGTGTATCCTACTCCAACTATTGCTGTTCTTTCTACTGGCGACGAGCTTGTAGAGCCATCTACTGGGCATCTGAGTCGTGGTCAGGTATTGTTATTGAGGACTAGGACTTGCCATATGAGTTGATTAAGTTTTTGTGAAGATACCTAGCAGGAACAATAATGATCTATCTATTAAAACTATGATGTGTAAGCTGATTTTTGGACTTTAATCAAATTCTAGGTAAGGTCAGGTTATTAGTGTAATATCATGCAGATTTCCTATAAGTTCAAATTTGAACCGAGAAGATTTAATTTAAAAGAACAGTAACAGGGGAGATAATGACTTGAATTTTTTTCAGAAGTTACCAATTTTGATATTTTCTTTAATAGACCATTAACTTGCTGATGTGTGTTTGGTTTTCACTTTTCATCATAGCCTTCCCCTGTGCTTTTATTTACTTTTAGGCTGTAATACTCATTAGATTAAAAAAATGATAATGATATCGGTATATTTGGTTCAGATTACTCGATCAATATCTGAGTCAAACTAGCGGCATTGCAGACATTAATGTCTTTATGTGCTTTGATTTTAGCATAGTATGTTGATGAATGAGGGTTGAACTAGCCGCATTATTAGTATGCACATGGAACTTCAATGCTCAATCAACTCACTTGAGGCGGAGCGATTGAAGCTTAAACCAAACCTGTTGTGATATTTGGATTATAATAAATACATTTTTTTTTTGTATATGAATTTCTTACAATGTATACACATGCATTGTTCAAAATTTGTTGAACATCATTATACTTGTTTTACGATGTTACTCAACTACCCATTTGTTCTATATGTTTGGGTTTTGAATGTAGTTTACAGGAGGTATTTGGTGAATGTAATTATGTAATTAAAACAAACATAAGCTAATATATAGATCCTATGCAGATTAGGGATTCTAATCGTGCCATGCTGCTGGCAGCTGCAGTACAGCATCACTGCAAAGTTGTGGACCTTGGTATTGCTAAGGACGATGAAGAATGCCAAGGAAGGATCTTGGATAAGGCTTTTGCTTCTGGAATTAACATTCTCATAACTTCAGGAGGTGTTTCAATGGGAGACAAAGATTTTATTAGGCCTTTGCTTGAAAAACGAGGAAAAGTACATTTTGATAAGGTAATGTCACAATTTTATTTGATTGTTATTGGTTATTCTGATGATCCTGTAATTTGTTTTGGTGGTGCAATGTGTGTTGTATTTCTGCAGCTGTAGAAATAGTAAATTTTTTAAAAATTTTATTCAATGCTTTGGTGAGTGTGATTTTATAAATTTATCTATATTTCAGGTGTCTATTAAACCAGGCAAGCCATTCACTTTTGCAGAGATTGGCTCTCAATCAACAGAAAGTAAAATTCTAGCTTTTGGGCTACCTGGAAATCCTGCCAGCTCTTCAGTTTGCTTTCATCTCTTTGTGGTCCCTGCTATACGCCAGCTTGCAGGGTGGACAAATCCTCATCACCTGAGGTTACATAAACTTCTAAAGGGCACTTGTTGTTGAGATGGCATGCTTGCTTTCTCTAGGATTTCATTAATTCATTTATGTGCAGGGTACAAGCTCGGCTTCAGCAATCCATAAAGACGGATCAATTTAGACCAGAATATCATCGTGCCACTGTTATATGGACTGAAAATGATGGAACAGGAAGCCCTGGGTAAGTTGACGATGAATTGCATTATTGTGGTTTTAGTCAGAAAGATCTATGTACATATCTGTTTTCTTTATAGCACATGTTTTTTTGGGAGGTGTATTTACTTGTTTTCCAGAGGCCTAATTGCTATGCCTATATATGACCGGGTTTCTCTAATGAATGAGTTTTATGTGCTGCCAATGAATTTCAGTTTTGTTGCCGAAAGCACTGGTCATCAGAGGAGCAGTCGACTACTTAGTATGAAGTCAGCTAATGCCTTGTTGGAGTTTCCAGCAACAGGCAGTGTTGTATCTGCTGGCACCCCAGTGGCAGCTATCATAATTTCCAACCTAAGACCCGTGGATTTTGGCAAGAATCATATATCATCAAACTCAACCTTTACTCTGCCAGGAATTAAATCAGATAAAATAACTACAGATTCTTCTGGGGGTGCTGACCTCAGAGTTGCTATTCTTACAGTAAGCGATACAGTTGCTGCGGGGACTGGACCAGATCGAAGGTATTGTTGACCTTCATTTTGTATTTTATATGGGTGCGTGCAGACATAGAGACATAAATAGCGCGGAGTATCAGGACTAGGCATTTCTTAACTAAAATTTCCATTGTTAAACAAGCTAAGCAATTGATTGTTTGTTTTGGTATGCAACCAATTTTATAAGACTAAAACCAAAGTTTTTGCACTTTCTAGATGAAGTAACTTCTAGGTTCTTCTGATTGACCGCACAAATTATATTTTAATGGAACAAACCGGTAAATTACATGATAAACAAGGTTAATGAGGTATTGGCCTTTCAACATATTTATTCTTGTCTTTTAAGGCTAGCTATGTGTTTTTGTTAATTGGGTGAATTTAGTGCACTCTTTCAAACCATCTGTATATGATATTTCATGTACAACAACATTTGTATGCCGCTAAAAAAGTTATATCAACTAGTATTGTCATAATTGTTAAATAATCTTGTTACCAATTGGATAAGGCTTAAATGGCATCTAGATACACCTCTTTTAATCATTATTTGGAAGAGGTCACAAAGTTGATGCCAAACTAAAGAGCAAACTTGATATTAATCAATGTCAAAAGAGGCATTGGATATACTGTGTTCTGCAACAGTCTTTTAGTTGGAGCATCTAAAGATAATAATTTCCTTTTTATTAATTCTATTTTAGGTGTGGATCTATTGACTGTAGAACCCAGCCTTATCTTCATGGTATCAGGCTGCGGCTTCATATTATTGAATTTCCACACATCTTATGCATAACATATTTGAGGTTTATCTGTGTTTTGTACAAAATAGGACTGTATTTTTTATTTTATTTTTTCTGCTTCATTCTCTCTCAAACTGGCTGTTTGCCCACTGCTTTGCAAATTGTTCTCAGGGCTGTAGGCTCTTTTACCAAATTTTACACAAATTTCCATGAATGGAAGGGGCTATTGCCATTTTTATGTGGATGTGCTGGCTTCAATAACAATCAGAAAAGAAATGTTTCACTGAGCAAATTGCTCTAGACACCATAAACAAACTCTCAATCATCCCAGTATTAGGCATTCCTCCTTTTCAATTTTCTAATTGGCCATGGTAGTATGAAAAAATTTCTTGGTTTCAAGGGCTTCCTTAGGAAAAAACTTATGCATATAAACTCTTCGGGTTCAGGGCTGACGGTCTGTGGCTTTTATTTGTTAATTGTCAGCATTTATCAAAGTGAAATTCCTCTGGAGATTTCCCCAAACAAAAAATAAGTGTAAATGGAATGGGTAGGTTACTTAAAGTTTGTTAGTATTTATCCCTACTGTGGCATCATAATTTTATTTTGATTGAAGCTATCTGATTACATAAAAAACGGACTTTTCAAAGTGAAAAAGATCATATAATGTATGTTTGCCAATGTTTTAAAATCAAACTGGATATTAAACTACCAAGATATCTAGGCCATGGTTTTTGATTAGTTCAAAAAGTTTTAATTGCGGTCAAATCATGAATGCAGTACGGAGTAGTAGAAATGAATACATAGATGGTTCATGGTTCACTTGTTCAACCAGGCAGTTCAGGCTGGTTTTAAATCATTGGTATAAGTATTAGCATCAAAGTTTGCTTACTCTTCACAATTAAACAGTGGTCCCAGGGCAGTTTCTGTTATTAATTCTTCTTCAGAAAGGCTAGGAGGGGCCAGAGTTGCAGCAACATCTGTGGTTCCAGATAACATAGCAAAAATTCAGGACATTCTAAGAAGATGGAGTGATAATGAACAAATGGATCTTATAATTACTCTTGGTAACCTTCTATGTAACTTATCAATTTCTCTAAAGAATAAAAATTGTAGCTGTGTTGATTTGACTTACATTGTTTTTGCTTTGCCAATCAAGGTGGGACTGGCTTTACCTCACGTGATGTAACTCCGGAAGCTACAAAAGCATTGATTGAAAAAGAAACACCTGGTCTTTTGTATGTAATGATGCAAGAGAGTTTAAAGGTATGAGCATCTATACTTACGTAGTCAGCTTAGAAATTATAGTTATTATTATTTTTTTTTTTAAATTATAGTAATGTCTCTTGTAGTTTGTGGTTTCTCATATGGTGACCTTAATTTCCTGTTTACATGTTTTTATTTTCCAAATTAACGTTCAAAGAACTTCATCAGTTTTTTTATCATCATGGCTATGTAATTTTAGAGTCATGCTACTTTGTAAACTGTTATTTGCAAGCTTATTCAATGCTATCTGTTTGGATGCAAAGTAATAACCGAACCACTTTCATTTGATACCAAAGTAAAAAAAAAAGCTTGTGTACAAAAAAGTTTATGCATGTAGAATTATTCATATTTATTTATGTTATGTTTAAAGGATGATCAACCTTTAATTTCTTAATTTGCTCTTCAGTCTTTTTGGGTGATGTAATTTTTTGTATTCTTAATTATGTCGAAAGGTATATAATTGGTTTATGTCAGTTAAATCGTTTCTAATGGAAGATAATTCTCAAGTGTTTCTGTTGTTTCTTTGCATAACTAGGTGACTCCTTCTGCAATGCTTTCACGCTCTGCAGCTGGAATCAGAGGATCAACCTTGGTAAGGAAAAATACCAAAAATTTATATCTACCTAAATAGTATATTTATGTATCATCATATCATGTACGGAGGCTGAGCTTTGGCTCTCAATGACCTTTTTTTCATATAGTTCTGGTATTCATGAGCCGTTGTTGGTTTCTACCTGGTGCAGTGGTGCTGCATTAGCGCTGTTATAATATCTAGTTAGTAAAATCTTGCGTGAATTGATTATTTCAGTAAACAGCACACCCTGGATTCAGATATAATTTGAGTGACATTAGGCTTGTATTTACTGGCTAAGTTATTGTCTCTGTTGACATTCAGATCATTAACATGCCGGGAAATCCAAATGCTGTTGCTGAATGTATGGAAGCTTTATTGCCAGCACTTAAGCATGGCCTAAAACAACTGAGGGGAGATAAGAGAGAGAAACATCCTCGGCACATTCCTCATGCTGAAGCAGTTGCTACAGATGTTTGGGAACAGAGTTATATGTCAGCCACCGGTGGTGGGGGCTCTGATGTCTCTTGTTCCTGTTGTAAGTAAATTTGATTATATTTTCTTGTTTGCTTCCCCCTTTTACCCCCAGTAATCTTAGAGGGGATCAGTTATGTAGTTACTATTGGATGGTGAGTGGAATAGATGAGATGAAATAAACGTGATAAAATCACCTTTTTGGGATGTGAATATTTATATTGTAATAAAATAGGAATGGAATGAAAGAGAATATTATAGATGTTTGTGTATGAAATATAGAATATGTCTACACTGACAATTGAACCGAAATACAGTTTGGCAGAGTCTGAATTCTTTTATTGAATATGTGCATTTAAACATAAATGAATATAATATAATGCACCATTTACAAATATTAGTACATCAGTAAGGATCTAGTAACAGGTCTTCAGTGTCTAATTCTACCTGAGATGATCCAGGTGTATTTCTACAATAAAACCCAAGTCCCACGACCAATAAGATTAGAATGACCCATGCAACCAATTTCTGCCACTTGTTAAGCCCTGCAGTTGAATCGCCAAGGGATTCATTTTTGTCCCGATTAGAGAGAGCCTTACAGAGTGTGAAATCTACAAGCCTAGTTTTGGATCTTGAAATAGACTTGGCACCTTTGGTTTCAGGAGATTTAGAGGTTTCCGCGTCTGTTGTTTTGGTTATTGATTCCTTCTCCTTCTGTGGTGGTGTATTTTCATCCGGGACACTAGTCTTTGTTTCTACTTTCTCTTCTTTAGCTTTCGAGATACCCTCTTGAGCAGCTCTTTGCTCATCAACTTTTTGTGATGGTTCCTTTGGTCTTGAAGCTTCTTCTGGAGGATTTGTTGATGTTTCCTTTGTTTCTGCTTTCTCTTCTTTAATTTTTGGGGTACCCTCTTGAGCACCCTTTTTCTCATCACCCTTTTGTGATGGTTCATTTGGTCTTGGAGCTTCTTCTGGTGGATTTGTTGCTGCTGTTTCATTAGGCTTAATCAGTTTGGCAAATTTGATAGATAACTTGCCACCCTCAAATGTTGCAGTCACCCTGTCTGTGTCATAATCAGAAGGAATGGGAAATTCTAATTTAAAACGACGCCATCTGTTTTGAAAGGTTGGCCGTTCGCCCATCAGCCTCAGAGCAGGTTTTGAGGTCACTTGAACCTTCATTTGATCCCTTCCATATCCTGCATGTTAAGACAGTCTATGAAATGTATTTTTTGTTTGGATTTGAAAATAGATGAAAATTTAATGCACCTGCACATTAATGAAAAGCAAAGAGTGTTTATGCATGCAAAATAGTTATCTTGTGAATTATTGTGTGACCTTGTTTCAGTAATTTTTTTACAGTTTTGGGATAAATTAATTATTTTTTAGCTTACTGTATGATGATAACATGATTTTGGCCAACAACTAAGTTTAAGTCAAATTGTTCAACGATGATAATGAATGGGTTTATCAAATTTTACTTCTTACTTTTTAACTCTGATAATTTTTTTTAATTGTGTATTGGGACAAAAGTAAAAGCAAATCAAATAGATAAATATTTATCCTATTTCTTATAATATAATATCAATGCAACTTTATCATTTAGTATTTTTTTTGCACAAATATGAAATATGTACATGATAATATACGATTGTTAGGTTTTTGGATTCCAAGATTTTTCTTTTGAAAACATGAAATAGCATTTACCTGGTAACATAACAATGAAACACCCATCATTTTTATCCCATTCATAATATGGTTCAAAGTCTTCATAGACACGATCAGCTTCTGGCTTTATCATTGTATCCATTTATTATTTTGTGCCTTTGTTTCTCTTTTGCTTTTATGTATGTATTTGTCTCTTAGTAATTGAATTGATCACGACTTATGACATTGTGTTCCTTTTATACACATTGATGAGAGATGTATTTAGCATGCAAATTCCTGTTCTATATTAGATTTATTACTTTCTTTTCGTGCAAACATTATGTTATTTCTGTCTATAACTTTAGTCTGTCTGGTGGAACAAGAAATATAATATGCTTTAGCAACAAATGAGGCGACCTCGTACCTTGGTAATGCTAAAATCTAAACCAAAATTTTGTTCGTGTTACCTTTATTCCGACATACTAGTAAAGGTTTTGGTTGATTTAATTTGATGGACAAGAAAACAACAATGAGGGTGTAGATTCATTCTATCAAATGAGGGTGTTATGACCCATTGACCCTCGTCAATGCTAGGGAAAAAAATATATCTCTAAATCCTAATTCAACTGACAAAGTTAATATTATTGAGATGAACATTTATTCGATATCAAACTCGAGACGCACAGTTGTGTGAGTTTCTGAAATGTTTTTGATATTGTTTGCTACTTCGTTTGAAAAAAATAATTAGAATATTCACACTACATTCTTAATAAGTCGAGTTTTATTATACTGATTAATATAGTTGCAACCATCGGTGGAACTAGGAATTTTTTTATTGGGCAGGCGACTAAAAAGTTATAATTGACTTTGAACTAATATTTGTATAAATTAATGATCAGAAAATTATGTTTTATTACATTGTACCTATACTTAAAAAGGATTTGTTTTTAATTGAAAATAGTTGTGTTTTTTCTTTTTAGAAAGGCTTAATTCAACATTTGCTCTCATATGTTTATTTTAGGATTTTTCTTTCCGTCAGTTTTGTCATTAACACCGTTTAATTTGGACACATGTCCAAGTGTCAAGGTGTCCACATGACAAAACTGATGGAAAAGACCAAATTGAAACCTAAAATAAACATAAGATACCAAATTGAAACTTTTAAAACATAACAGACCAAATTGAAACCTAAAATAAACATAAGGGACCAAATGTTGAATTAAACCTTTTATAAAAAATAGAAATTTTACATTTTTTTTTTCAAAGGGTTGTGGTCAAACCCTTGCCGCAAAAGAGAATTGAACCATTAACCTTTGACACTATATGGATACATTCTTAACAACCAAGTTATCTTCTCAAATTGATATTATAACACACAAACATATATGTGGTATGGTATATATTTATAATTTTATAAAATACCAAAGGGTATTTCAACAATTTTCCATTTTTTGGGATGGCCGTGGCCCAAACCCTAAGCACCTTGAGATTCCTTGACCTCCAACTTTCATTCTTTGGCGGAAGAATTCCAAATGATCTTGCTCATCTTTCACATTTGCAATATCTTGATCTTTCAAACAATGACCTCGAGGGTACAATCCCTCATCAACTTGAAAATCTCTATCATTAAAAGGTAGAATTTCAAAATCATTTGGTAACCTATGTTTCATTAAGGTCACTAGACGCCGTTCAAAAAAATAAAAATAAAAATTAAGGTCACTAGACATGTCAAGTAACAAGTTGAGTGAAGATCTTTTTAGTGATACTTCATAACTTGTCTATTGGATGTGCAAAGTACTTCGAATAAGAATTATACTTGGCTTGGCTCACAAGTCACAACCAAATAATTGGCAAAATGCCAAAATGTCAGAGTAAAAAGTTCTATCTAACAATCTATTAAATGGGAGGATACTAAAAAGTTCTACATTAATCCCCCTATCAATTAGTGACTCTAAACTTAGATTCCAATAATTTGGATGGTGTGATCGTTGACTTTCATTTTGACAACATGTTCATGTTAAAGTTGTTAGATAATAAGTTAGTGGACTTATGTACAATCCATTAGGTTTTACTATATATTTGCTTGTAACTTTCATTTCTCTATTTGTGCATCTGAATCTAACAAAAATATTCAATTTTAAGTTCAAATTTTTTGGCTCTGAAATGAATTTTAAGTTCCAATAATTTTAATTTTCAGAAATTCGCTCATTTTATATGAAGGCTAGAAATTTACCTACTTTTACCATGATACAAATATATAGCTAGTTTTGCTTATAGTTTTTCTGTTAATTAAGTAAGTTAAGCTTGATATTTACAACAAAAGTTTGTCTAATAGAACCATTTGCGACTTTGGTGAAGAAAAGGGAAGAACATGTAGCTGCTCTAATAAGAGAAATATAAACATGTTCAAAGTTCTTTGTATCAATAAATTAAATAATCAGTTTGTGAAGTATTACTTGAAAGTTCTTTGAACAATAAGTAGCAAAGAAAATTTCCCAATGGAAAGGATTTGGTTGAGAAAAAGATAATGCTTCACATTTACCTCATTCAAAGATATACTAGGGGAACTCGAATTTGAAAATCTCTAAATGTAAGATTTGCCTTTTTACCACTGAACCAAACATTAAAAAATATACATATAAAATAGCTTTAATTTTACATAGAAAAGTTGTTATAAGACAATGAGTTTTGTAATACATATAAATATTAAATATTACACCAGTGTAATTAAATCAACCAAACTCGTTGTTTTACTCCTTTATTGAATTTATTTATGCATTTACAATAGTAGATATGCATATATGGAATTAAAATTCCTTTGTTTCCCCTTGAGATGATTATGATGATGACCAAAATGCGTTTTTGACATACACCCCAAGCACCAAAATCAACAAGATGGCCACAATCATGTTTACCAATAACTTCCCCCTCTTAGTCCTTGTGTTAACACAACCAAAACCTAATTGGTTAACATCATTATCATCTCTTGATCTTAAACTTATATTAAAATCCAAAATCCTTGTTTTCAATCTTTGTGTCATCTTGGCTTGCCGCTTTCTCAGACCCTCAACAGGTTTAATAACTTCTTTAGTCTCCAACAACTCATCATTAGTCGTCGCCTTTTTTTGATCGTTTTCAACTTTTTCTTCTATCTTGTTACTCTCTTTTTCATCACTAATCGGCTCATTTGTATTTTTCTTTGGCGACTCACGTTGCTCATCAACCGCTTGCGCTTGTGTCGGTGCCTTAGGTTCATCACTATTTTGTTGTGGCAATGAAGCTTCTTGTGGGGGATTAGTGATAGCATCTTGTGGTGGATTAGTGATAGTTTCTTGTTCTTGAGGCTTATTAGCTGGGGTGATTAGCTTTGGAAACTTGATTGATAGCACTCCACGTTCAAACTTAGCATTCACATCATTGGTATCACAATATGGAGGAATTGGAAATTCTTTACCACAACGATGCCATATATTCTCAATCCCTTGTCTTTCACAATTGATCCTTAGGACACCTTTTGAAGTCACTTGCACTCTCAATTGTTCCTTTGTGAATCCTTTTTTTTGTTGTTGAAATTGAAAGTGTATTAATATATAAGAAAATGAAAAGGGCTTAAAACAATATGAAATGATATGTGGTTAATTAATTACATGGTGAATGCGGTTTAAATATGTGGTTAATTACATTCGGTGCATGATTAATGAATATGAGAAAGTGTTGCAATTCATTATTCATTAGTTATCTACTAAAAATAATTAAGCATGAGTTTGAACCGTGTTAAACCACTTAAAAAGTTGTCACAAAATTTGTTTGTTTATCACACTACTACTACTACTATATAGTCTTTAAACTCATTCGTATAATAACTATTTTTGAAATTTAAATCAATAATTTACCAGCGTGTCAACATATCAAATGTCCATGCAAACATTTACCATGAGTTGTACTTACAATACTGATATGTCTAATTTTATGTACTTACAATATACAATTAATGAATGAATTTAGTTTTTAATTTGACAAATATAATTTGAAGAAAATACATTTTCTAAAATATGTATTATGTAAGAATGATATTATACATACAAAGTCAAGGTAAAAAAATTATAAAATCTGGAAATTTTTGCAAATAGATTGGGGAGGTGTGAGAAGTAAAACATACCTGGCAGCATTAAGACAAGAGTGGCACTTACTTCATCTTCATTCCATTCAAAATATGGTTGCAAATCTTTGTAAACACGTTCAGTTGCTGATTGTGCCTTTTGATCCATGCTTGTTAATTTCAATTGATGTTGATGTTATTTTGTATTTATGTTTGATAATGAAAGCTATGGAGTGTTGCTTTTATATGCATCAATAGAAGATTATTATTCATTGTACATGTGATTTTTAAATTAATTAATGTAATCTATTATTTTGTTTTATTACTTTCTTTTCGTGCAAACATTGTTTGTTTCTCTGTAGTTAAGGCTCTGATGTAAGAAAAAAATATATGCTTTACCTTGTGTTTTGGCAATGCTATAATTATAGAAGAATATTCCTCCTCCTAGCAAAACCTCTAAGATAGGGGTTTATTAAACTATTAATTAAATAATAGCAATTATTATTTTCATTTATTTTTAAAACTTGATATTCGACGTAAAAACTAACTTATCAATAATTAATTAGATAGATAGGCGTCGAACATGAGATTTTTTCAAGGGTAAAGGAAAGTTTTTAAATCTCTACCAAAAAAAAAAGAGGAAAGTTTTTAAATTATAATGTGTTCCAATTTTTGTCCATACTACGATAGCGTCAATAGGTAAAATGTACTATATTATATATACAGTCACTTTTACTAGAAAAAGACAAATTTCAAATTATTAACCAAATGTTTAAGATGTATAAATATCTGGTCACTAAAACCAATCAAATCAAATAGAAGGAATAAAAGAAAGTTTAAGAAACATGGATACCTAGTACACTAAATAAAATTAGCATCTTTTGTTAGTTACACTTACATCCAGAGTTCTAATACTTGAGTCAAAGAAAAGTTGCTTCCAATTCTAGGTGGTATCATTCTAAAAGTCTAAAAGTAGAAAAGGGAAGAATATAGTGAGTTCACTCACTAATCTAGTTATTTGTTTTTGATATATTTAATTTAGTGTTAGATTTTTTTAAATAAAATTTCTTAAACAAATGCGCGTGACATTTTAATGTTTGGATGGCTTAGAAAAAGTTATGTTCATCGCAGACAAGGAATTTTTGTTCGTCGCAGAGAGAGATTGAGAGAGAAATTGTGTTTAGGGTTCTTCAGTGTGTGAGTTTAGGGTTTTTTTCTTGTGACCCATCAAAGAGAAAATTGTGTTTTAGGATTCTGAAGTGTGTGTTCTATTGGTACTTCAGTGTGTGTTTGTGAAATGAAAAACTAGAGGGAAATGAAATGTACTTCGCAGAGAAGAGAGAACTAATTTTTGTTTATTTTTAATTATTATAATTAATTCTTTTTAAATCAGGTTAACTGATTTAGTTTTTACTCACTTAAAATCTCCCCTTCTGTATCCACAATTTTCTGCTGTTTAAATCAGTTGGATGACATATGATTTAAAATGTGTGATTAGTGTTTTTTCAAGGCAGCATTCTCAACTTTCAACTTCTCATTGTCAGCTTTCAACTTGTGATTGAAGATTCTTTTTCAATAATTGAACTTATAATCAACTTCCTTACATTTTGTTTCTTAATATATTCTCTTGTCATTTACGGCCGGTCCAACATATTGCAAGACCTAAAGCGAATATTAAAATAAGGCCTATTATTTAAAAAAAGAGTAAAATTAAAATTTTATTATAAAAGAAAATTAAAATAAAAAGTTAACCTTTTATTAGTAAAGTTTTTTTTTAAACTCACTATCCAAGTTAAAGATAGACTAGTTCAAGAAACTAATTTCACTATCCACTAACCGAGGCATTTGTTGGAGATTTTGTTGGGGAAAATACTGCAACACTCGATTACGAATGCACGTAAAGATTCAAAGCGTGTTTACACACTAGATCAATTCGCCCTCACCAATTAATGTATATTGAATGCAAATGGGATGAACAACGAATTCCATGCAGGATACTTTGAATACCTTGATGTGATTTACATCAATAGAACAATCATATCTTTGATAACATTTTACAAAAATATATGATTCCCACAATTCATATGCATTAATCAAGTGAAAGATGATTTAGAATAATGTAAATGAGAGAGAAATTGGTTTGATTATGATCAAAATTCGTGTCCTTGCTAGCTATATGCAAGTTTCTCTGTTTATAGAGAAATTACCATCACTTTGTGAAGAGATAACTGGTCTTAAAAACTGTTATTAATGTTTAAAATTCGAAACATTTCCATTCGAGTCCTAACCGTAACCGTAACCTCAATCCCCTTGATCACAAACCACACGCCTAGCCATTGAGACAGTTTAAACAACATACTAGTCTTCATAGCAATAATTAATATAACCATTACTGCATTGTATATTTCCATGTATATATATATTTTGGAAATATTTCTTACAACATTTTTTTATTGAAATATATTATGGTATAGATAACATTTTGATAAAATAAAAAGCAGTCAAACAATCGTTTTTTTTTTTGACAAAAAATAAGGAAAAAGGCATAATATATGTACAAGGTTCAAAAAATTAAACAACTCTACCACAAACCATTCAATATTCTCATTTTACCTATTTTATCATTAACTTCAAACTAAACTAGAATATAGATAAATTTACATATTTTTATTCGGTTTACCGTAGCTAAATTTCTAAAAGAAAGTTCTCAATTATTCCAATTTGAAAATTTTGCTACCGAAAATATTAACTTTAGTTCTTTGAGAAAAAATTATGCACCAAAAAATTATTTTAGAGGCTCAATCAAATGATAAAAAGGGTAAAATAAAAATATTGGATGGTTTGTAGAAATCAAATGTTAATTATAGGGGTGAAAAGAAAATTTTTCAAACTAATTTTAGAAGGAGACCTTCAAAATAGAATTATATATATATATATATATATATATATATATATATATATATATATATATATATATATATTAAACGGTACTTGGTCTCTATTTATACTTTTATTTGATACTTTTTACTAATATTAAAAAAAATTGTAATGCAATTCATATATATATATATATATATATATATATATATCACTATTATTACAACATTCATTTGTATACAGATGTCTTCATTGGTATGATTTTTATCTCTCAAAGACAAATTCTATACAAATTTATTCAAATTTAAATCTCCAAAAATAAAATAATACTATTAATTAGGAATAAATTTAGAGAAAAAAAAATACAATGTATATATTTTTTTTGAATAAAAAAATACAATGTATATAATATTAACTATATTGTAGTTTATATTTAGACATAATTTTTTATTTAAATAAGAATTACTCCTAGTATCAAATTGGGCGAAACCCGGGTATATAATTGTGCATTCATCCCACTTCATTTATGTATAGAATTAATCATTAGTCTGAGCCTCAACCCTCTATTGTACCAAAAAAATAAATTAGTCATTAATTAGTCATATTATATATGCTGTGTGAGTCATTCATACAAATTTAAATAAAGGGCTCACCTTCCAACACATGCATATGGTATTATTTATTTTTTTGGTACAACATGTATATGGTATTATTATACATGTAGAATTTTTTGATTTAATTAGAATTTTTTGATTGAATACATGATTTAACAAACTTTTTTATTATCATACATGTATTTAGAAACGAACTGGTCTATTAATCTATTACTATATATAAAAATGATACAAATTTTTGGGATGCCTTTTTCATTATTCCTATTTTACTCTTAAAAATAACTTCCACATAAAAATAGATTTTCAGTTTTTTTTTGTAAATAATATTTTTTTTCTTCTTAATAACTAATCACAACTTCCACATGAAAGTAGGTTTTCAGTTTTTTTACAGTAAAAAAATATTTTTTTTCTTCTTCTTAATAACTAGCCACAACAAAAAAGGATGCTGCGTAGTTATCAATTAACTAAATCCAATAAAAAAAGAGATTAAGTAGTTATTTATATTTGCACAATAGAGAATATCGATCACAAAAAAATAAGAATATCGATCACACGGGAACGTGCCCGTTTGACGGCTAGTACAAAATAAATTTGATTTAATTAGAAATTGAATTTTTTGTTCATTAATTAAATCATTAGCTAGAATCTTACACATCTAGAGGGAAGATATTTTTTATGGAGAAGTGTGATTTTATGAGCATGCGTTTAATCGGAGTCACGACAAATGTGTCTAATGGGAGTATATATTACGACAAATGTTTTAAAATTTAGATTAGAGATAAAATTGACAAAATATCCGAGTCTTATAAGGTTTAACAGGATCAACTATAATTGAACTAAATGATAAATAAAAATAATTTTTTTAAAAAGTATAAATAAATGAACAAATAAAAAAAATCGGATGAACAAATAATAACTAGTAACATATAGTACTAATAATTTAAAACCTCAATCATTCTTTATTCTCTTGATGAATTTAAGCACTTATTACACATACACATAATTGTACAATTCTTGTTCCAATAGACCAATACCATACTTATATTGACATAATAACACAATTGGTTTGCAATTAATCAAATTACAACTCTTGCCTTTCATTTCCACCTGAAAAAAATGACTTAATTACACTCTTAACATAGAGACCAAATAGCAAGACCAAAAACACAAGTAGCAACAAATTAACCAATTTCTTTTGCTTCTTAACTTCATCCACCAAACTAGATAATGCATTCATATATTCTTGTCTTTGTCTTGAAACCATTTCCAAAGTCAAAGACCTTTTCTCAGCAACTTTAGATTCAACTTTCTTCTTCACATCATCAATATCATCTTTTATTTCCTCTACTTTACCCTTTCCCTTCCTTTGAGAATCTTCTTCAATATCTTTCTTTGGTTCTTGTTGTACCACTTGTTTTTTCTGATCAGAAACTTGAGCATTGTTTGGTTTCTGAGGATTTGTTAATGGTTGTTGAGGCTTTTGAGGTTCTTGTAATGTTGGTTTGGTTGGTGTTGATGTTGGAACATTTAGGTTTTTGATGAGTTTTGGAAGCTTAATGTATAAGATTCCAGCTTCAAATTTGGCACCAACGCTACTTGTATCGGAATGAGATGGTATCGAGAATTCTTTGCGAAATCGACGCCATTTTTTTTCATTCGTTTGTCTTTCACCACTCACTCTTAACACTCGGGTCGAGGTTACTTGAACCTTCAATTGCTCCTTCTTAAATCCTGCATCAGTTGTGTTATTTGAATATCAAATTTAAGACACCATATGTGATACCGTATATTTTCTATATCTAATATTTTCACTCTAGAGCTAGTAAGAAATTATAATCTAATTTATATTAAAAAATATTATGTATATTACTATTATATGAAAAAAGTATGAGGAAGAAAGAAATGAAATAACCTGGAAGCATAAGAACTAGTGTGTCACTTGTATCTTCATGATCCCAATCAAAAGGTGGTTCAAATTCTTCATAGATACGATCTGCTTCACGTGTCTTTTGATCAAATGACATTTTCTCTTAATTTGTTTCTCTTGTGTTTTCTAGCAAAATTAGCTTAATATGTGTCTATGCTCTTGTTGGTGAATGAATGAATGAAATATTGGGTTATGTTATTACTTATATATACACATAACACAATGTGGATTTGTATTTTCTTCCAATTCAATTCTTCTTTTTCTTGCAAAGATTGATTTATGTCAAGGACAATCTCAATCTAGGTTTTCCTATGCAACAAAATATCAATTTGTCTCTATGAAGAATACCTTACTTATTTTATAGGCATTGTTGAGTCACGTTCTTTTCCCACATGCATGTAATATTAATCAAGCTCTCTATTATGCAACTATTCCTTGGTGAGGGTTTTGCATTATTCTTTTCAATATTATCTATTAATTAAGAAGAATATATTCTACTAGTTAACAAAGTTTGCAACTCAATACCCGAGTTCGATTCCTGGTGGGAACAAGTCTTGGCCAGACTATACTTACCTCGCGGCCGAAATCTGAATTACCCGGGCCCCCTTCCCCTGGTAACTAAAAGGGTTAACACCCAAAAAATAAAACTTGTAACTCAAAGAGCCTAGTGACAAACAAACAACTGTACAATATCAAGTTTTACTTACCTTCGGGTCGAACATCAGACTATCAAACCTCCTTTTCCTAGAAACGAGAGGGTTAAGACAAAATATAAACTATATATAAATTTTTTTTCTGTTCTAAACCCTCAACCTTAAAAGAAAACTAAAAAGAAATAATGTGACCTGCAATTTAAAGGTAGGCATAAGTCCTGCCTCTAGTGTTTACTTTCAGAACTATTTGGCATAACATTTCAGGAGAAAATAACAAAAGATTAATCAATTTCAATATATAACTCTCATCCATTAAGTTGAATAAACAGTACAAAGGCACAGTAACGTTACAAGCTCAACTTCTGATTCCATTTTGAGACAAGACTATAACTCTATCTCTTCCGAGCTTTCCTTCTTCTAGATTCTGTCTTTTGAAATTTCTTTCTAGAAACAAGTTTACTCTTAGGTTTCAATTTTAACTCAGGTGAGAATTTGTAATTTGGATCTCTCATTCTTGCTTGTATGTCCTTTAAAAACTGCATATTTAACTGTTTAGGTCCTCCCTGTCTAAGCTCTTCATACTCCGGTCCCGAAACAACATTTTCAAATGCTCCAATTAGAATATCTAAATCACTCATAACTTCCCATGCATTTGTATACCTCCCATCTGGACCTTTCTTTAATTTCTTCAAAGCATTCTCAACTGCAATCTTCCTAGCTTGCTTTCCTGGCGATAACTCCTCGGGTTCTTGTTCGGCTTTCAAAAGCTCAGAAATGGTTCTGTATTTTGGCATTTCATCGAACTCGAAAATCTTATCTATGTACTTGTCACTTTTTTCATTTGGGTAAGCTTCTGTTGGAACAATGTCATTGCTGTCCATTTTGTCACTGGTCCAAAGTGTCTTTTCATCGTCGCTGGCGGACCAAGCAGTACTTCTTAACTCATCACTGTCATCAGCATCGATCAGGTCAGCATGTTCCTTAGCTTGCTGTCTTGCCAATGTGGTTTTGCAACCCTTATATAAGTGACGAAAAGTCCAAAATACAGAAGAAAAAGAAATTACATTTTAAGTAGTAAATATTTGGGTCCGCTTACGAGTTACGACTAGTATACCGGTCTTTCTAAAGGATGAGGGTCCTTTGATGACGGTAATCCTCCAATGATGGAGGCTACTGGCCAGTTGTTCTGCCCGTCTTCGTGGTTTCCTTCTCAGAACACCTTCTTCTTCATAGGACTGATCCATGTCCTTGCTGAAGAATCCTCCTATTACTAATGCAACAAATGGTCGTTTCCCTCTGTCATTCTTCTCTTCACTACTTTTAGGCTATTTTCCTTTACTTTTCACGTAACCTATTGTCCTTCGTGGTGACTGCCTCTTCGGCGAGTCCCTCATCCATCTTCGATCCCCACCACAGTGTAGGCTCCATCCTTTGTGAACCTGTTCAGTTTTCCTTTCCTGATTAGGTGAGGTCCTCAATGGTGTCCTTCAGTTTTACTCAAGAAAGGAAATTTACTATTAATGGTATTAATACACATTGTAACATCCCAGATTTTTTATCCGAGACATTGTGACTAATTCTTCTATTTACTCTGAAAAACACTACATTGTTTCTAAAACAAGTCACCATCATTATTTTCTTAAAATTATAAGATATTTAATTATTGCAAAAATCTTAGAAAGCCTATTAAATCCAAAATACTACAAATTACCAACTTCAACATATGTTAAATTTACAATTAAATAGTTATGAAATTGTTAAGGAGCTTTATTTAAATTTACAATTATAGATTAGTAAAAACCTTTTTTATTTATTCCCGCGCATGTACAAGCAACATCACCAACTTCATATTTCTTTGGTACCTACAACCATATTTAATGCAACGGTTAATTTTCTTATCCAATTTTTTTTTTGAACTGCTAATATTATTAATAAGCACTAATAAGAGTACAAGAAGTACAACTTAGGCAAAAAGAGTATTACAAAGACAATACAGTAGCACAATTAAACCATGAAACAAACACCAAACCTTACAACAACAAACTACAATAGTGCAGCAAATAAAGAACCAAAAAACAGAGCCACCCCACCAAGACAAGGCATAAGGACACGAGGCACCACCCCTCACCCAAGCATGCAATCACCCGGATTCCAAATCCATTCATAGAGCAAAAACGATCCTTTGGTGGTATTATTCATAAACCAAATCCAAGACAGCCGCTGCACATGATCCACCACCGTCGACACATCAACCACCACGTTATTAAAGACGCGATCGTTCCTAGCCTTCCAAACCGCCCACACGAACGCAAGCCACACCACCGACAAACCTTTTCTACGCTTCTTATTTGAACCATTACCAACAATCACCGCATACGACATAGGCACGGTAGGTGGAACCACGGAACACACCCCATACCACCGGTTAATAGCATACCAAATCTTCGCGGTAAATCTACAATGAAGAAACACATGACTCGTCGTTTCCACCTCTTCATTACAAAATGGGCATCTTGATTCATCCACATTTAACACCCCTCTACTCCTAAAATTGAATCATGCCGAATGGAAGGTAAATGTCATAAAATAATAATAAAATGCTTGGCCACAAAGAAGAAGTAAAATAAAATCGATGCAAAAGAAATTATTTTTAATAAAACTTTATACCAATTATCAAGGTTGTAAGAACCGAACCGGTCATCGAACCGGTGAGCTTACCGGTTCAAGGTTCAATGGTTGGACCGGGGTTGGACCGGGGTCGGACCGTTTTTAATTAAATATATAATTTTTATATTTTAAATAATATATAATAATTAATAATAATAAACTAAAAGTTAGACAATATATATAATTTTACACTATTAAAAATTGAAGTCCATATAAAAGCTTATAATTGTATCATTTAAATTAAAAAAAATAGTTATTGAGAAAGTTGGTTGCTTTTTTCTTTATATTAAGTATGTTTTATAAAATAAAATAAATATGCATTTTTTAATCTCATTACAAATTATTAATAAAAAATAAAGTTAAATGTGTTTTGTAAATTAAAATAGAGTGTCTTTGTATATGAACTACTCTATGAAGTCCCACATTGGAGAAATCTCATACTTGAAGTCTCCCACTTGGTTATAAATAAGCTTTTGTTAGAAAGTTTCTTAGTGCATTTGAAGTCTCACACTTGATTGATCATCATTTAATGTGACTTTTAGTGGTATGAGATTGACCCCACTTAATTTGTGGATTTTTTTAATTTTTTCAATTAAAAAAATAAGTAACTTTTTAAAACCGGTTCAGACCGCCGGTTTTTGACCGGTTTTTTGGTTCAATGACCGGTTCATGCGCAGACCGGTTTTGCGGCTGACTCGGACCGGATGCAGGTCCGGTTCCCAGTCGAACCGGCCGGTCCGGTCCGATTTTGACAACCTTGCCAATTATAATAAAATGCTTGGCCACAAAGAAGAAATAAAATAAAACTTTAACAAAATCACATTTTTCTGCACTGATAAGCTCGCTGAGCGAGCTTAGGGCGAGTTCACAGCGAGTGAAGTCAGTAGCTACTGGGCCAACTCGCCCTCAGCTAGCAGCTCACTCACTGCAGCGAGTTTGATAGGACAGACATGTCCTATTTTCGGGTTTTTGATGAAAAATCCTCAATTCTTTTTTGTATTACGTTTATTTTGGTTTCTTTTGGGGTAAGGTCTAGTCCCCCCATATACATATTTTTTTTCGTATTTTTATTTATATTATTATGAGCTATAGGTATACGATGAGAGTGTTTAAATGTACCAACTTAGTTGCAGTGGCGGATCTCGGACCCTGGGTCAGGGGGTGCAAATTAAAGTATTTAATTTTTTATATAAATAAATTGGATATTCTTTGTTTGCAAATGTAGTGAATAATCTTTCAAGCTGGATATGTAGGCATAAAAAATATCTCTCCAGAATGTTAACATTGTTTTTGGACTAAATTCAAAGAAGGAACTAGGGTTCAACTCCGAATACTCTATTTATTCATCTTAAAAATGATATTGAAGTTATTAATTACTTGATCAAATTGATTCTATTTTCTATGGCATAAATATATAAATATTAAAATAATAAAATTTAAATTTAAATTGTGTCTTTAAATACTCCGTTGAGTGTACACTACTTTCAAAATATTACATAAATAATAAATAAGGTTAATTTAATAAGAATAATATGTCTTGATAGCTTGGTACACTTGCAAGTTAGAGCAGAGCTTGTGTAGTTGTGTTACAGAAGCATAGAGTAGAAGCAACTTCTTGAAAACACGTAGTAAAATATATGCTATATGAGGTGATAGAATTTTGAATAAGGGTGCAAAGTAAAATATTGAGGGGGTGCAAAGTAACATAAAGTAGGATATTCCTTGTAATTTTCACAAGCTCAGGGGGTGCAAGTGCACACTCTCACGTGTGAATAGCACCGCCCCTGCTTAGTTGGATGGCTACTCACGCCCTGATGTTTAGATGCTCTTAATTTTAAAAGAAATCTTCTCTTAACTGAATTTTTTGTTTGAAAAAGTCAGAGACCGTATTTCAACAATTTACTTAATTAAGAAGTTCATATTCCTCCATAAAAGATATCCTCTATAAAAATAAAAAATAAATGAAAGCAAATTTTATTTCAAATAAATGAAAGATATCCTCCATAAAAGTAAAAATAAAAAACATAAGAGATACCATGAAAACTATTAGAAACTTTAAAAGAATATCCCTTACCAAATAATCCATTCACGAAAATCCAATTAGTAAGAGTGAGTTAAAAAGTCTTCAAATACATATCGGCAAAATAATTATCACATCTGTCACACAAAAAAACAAAACGAAACATTATAATAGTATAATCTAAAAATAAATTAGAGTCAAATTATTCACACAATACTTTCTCAAATCGTTAAAGTAAAATTTTTGTTACTGCGATTTGAATTTCGTCACCCTAAAAATTATGAAAAACAAATTGTTAGATTCATAACAACACGAAGGAATTATAAAAATACCATTTCCAAGGGCAACAACTTCTATGCCAAAAAGCGGCTCATAATCTGTTAATGCAAAAGAAGATGCTAGAGAGATAATAAGCATGAAAAGAGAAAATAACGAATGAGGAATATATATAAGAAGAAAATAAGAAGAACCAAGTATAATTCAAATTTGAAAAATGAACAAAATGAACAAAATATATTATATACCAATCTCAAACCTCTTCATTCCAAACAATATATGTAAATTATTTGTCCTTGAACTGCATCTTAGCCTAGAAATATAACCAAAAAAGTCGACATGTTCTTTTACTCGTTAACTTAAAAAACAAAAATGTAAAAATTAAACAAATGAAGAAGAGAGAGTTACCGAGAAGAAGCAAAGTTCAAGCAAAAAATGAGTTATCCTTATATTAGTGCTTTTGAAGGGGAAGAAAAACAATGTAAATGCATTTTCCATTGTATATCCAATTAAAGAGTGCAACTTTCAATATTTTTTGGAAAATGAAACATTAGCTCATTGGCTCTATAAAATACAAAATTTTTGTTGCATACAAATAGTGCAACTTCCAATCAATTTTTTTTAAAAAAATTAACAGGTTAAATAATTATAAATTACATAAAAGATAGATCAAGAAATATTACTAATAATAGAAACTTTTAAAATAGTAAGCATTCTCATTAAATGACAAATGACAAATTTACCAAAGAATTTATCTTGCTTTATTATATTCTATGATTTTGATGGCTAAATGATTTTAAGTTTTAGGAATGCAGAAATAAAGTGAAAGTTATGAAAGTCCAATTTTCTTTATAAACTTTACATATTTTTTTATTATATTTAATAAATCAGACTAATTATTTATTGCCGACATTATTAATACTAATGGTAATTATTTGTTATATTTGGTAAAGAAGTGAGTTAAACTCATGATTAGATAGACGCCAGTACTCTCACGTCTCACCAAAAAAAAAGATAGACGCTAGTACAAAATTAAATTATGTTTGGACTTATATACAATTTATATAAAAAAAGTATTTAGTAAAATTAAATAACATGACTAAATTATTTAGATTCATCTCCACTTTTCACTTATTTTCTTTTCTATAACATTATTTTATCTTATTAACAAACATTTTTTTCTTCAAATTTATTAAACAACCGATATATTTAATATTGAATGAATACATAAATTATTCAATAATATTAAAAATAAATATTTATTTATAATTAACGTAAAAGGAAGCATTTATAAAAAAGAAAAAAGGAAGTATGTACTGTACTTTTTTTTCTTCTAACTTTCTTGGCGATCAAAGACGCCTTTGAGAAGAAAATTTGGGTCAAGCATAAAACAAGTACCAATGCAACATGTTGAGAATCAGGGACAGGCCCATAAATTTTGAGTTGTGGGGGCAATATGTACATTCTACAAAGGTTTTAAATATAAGTAAAAAAATTAATCAATTTTATTTAATATATTTGGTTCAAATTTTGGATCAAATACATCAATTTTTTAAACTAATTTTTGTTTAGCCCCTTTTATTTATTTTATGTTTTAATTTGGTCTATTACATTTAAAAAATATTAAGTTAGTCTTTTTAGTCGAATTTCTATTTAAATCATCCATGTGACTGTAACACCCAAACTCGTATTTAATAAAATACTACTTTAATAAAATACTTCTCATAATACACAGCGGAAAATAAAAGTTGGGTTTATAAAATGAATGGTTCGAGTATTACATCGTACACATAAAAGCTTACCAATAACTTAATTAGTAAAACAATTATTGTACAAAATAAGTTTATAAGAAAAATACATCTTTAAATACATTGGAAATAAGAAGCAAGACTCTAAATATTTATTATAGAAATAATCTCATCTCCGTGTCACATCAGAGCAGAGCTTCACTGACAACTCGGTCACAAACATAACCTGAGAATCTGAACCCCCAAAGGTTCAGCACATACACAAAACGGAGGGTTAGATAATATAACCATAAAAGAAACTAAGTATAAGAACACACTTAATACTTAGGACATAGCATGATCATGTCTAACAACTCATTCCATAAACAAATATCAATCTCATATCATTCATATTTCATATTCATATAAAGTACAATGCATCATAATATCACATTCTCAATCAATTGACAAGTACACACATTATCATCAATTATTAATTATTATTACACATCTCCTAATACACTCAATCATGTTATTAAGGATTATCAATCAATGCCAAGTACCAAGTATCACATTATTCAACCATTCACAATTATAATGGAAACAATGACAATTACCAAATACCAATTAGAGTGCACAATTATCCTAATGCAAACTAATGTCATGTCACCCTAGACATGACTAATACATGTGGTACCATCGTCTTTATTAGAGTATCTCACCTCTAATATCATTATTTATCAAATAACATAATTTGATATCATTCTTTATTAGAATCCACATAATTCTAATATCCGACTCAATCATGAATGCATGAATGTACACACACCAAATAATGATGATAACACTATACATCTACTCGTGAATAATAGGCCACTCATGAATAATAGGCCACTCATCTCTATTATTCCTTCTCAAGTTCTCATCAACTCATCTCAACACATCATCATTATGGTACATTCAAGCACACATATCATAAAGTAATTCATTTATCTCAATTCAATTAGGCATACAATTATTATTATCAATCACTAAATAATAACATTCACCATAATCAATCATCATTTATCAATATATATATCCATATACATAATCGTATTATCATCATCACTAATCATCAACAATTATCTATCATTATTATAAACATAATCTCATCTCGACATACTCATAAATCATAGTTAATTAGCATATACAATAACACTTAACATCTAAGTCAATCATAAGTTATCATCCTCAATTTCAATCCACTATACATATATAAGCAAGGTTGTCAGAACCGGACCGGCTATCGAACCGGCGAGCTTACCGGTTCAAGGTTCAATGGTCGGACCGTGGTCGGACCGTTTTTAATTAAAATATATTTTTAAATAATATAAAAATTATAATATACAAAAAATTATACAATATCCATATTTTCACACTATTAAAATATTAAATGTAATAAATCAACCTAAAAATTAAAGAAACCACAATATTAATACTGTAAAAAAAAATAGTTTAAGTACTATTATATTATGTACAAAATTAATAATATTAACATGCACTACGTACTGTATAAAATTAATATGGATTTACTACTATTTATTTTTAGGAGGCAATATACACTAATAGTAGTTACTAGATGTGTTGGAACAACAAATATGTTACTGCTTTTTTCTCATACTCAACTTACTAGTTGTCTTGGAACTAGGAACAAATTGATTGTAAATGTACTATTATCAAAAGAACAAAAAATCGTCCATTCACGTGCAAGATGCAAAACACACAATTCATTTCAATTCTTTTTAATCTTCAAATCAATAAGTATAAACTAAAGTACATATATATTTTTTTTATTATGGCCCAAGCCCACTCATCATAACCCTAATATGCTACTATATAAAAGTGAGTAGCTAAGCTGTATTCAAGTTGGCCGCCACCCTCCTCTGTTTCTCTCAACTTCAAATTTTTAAGTCCATTCCAATCCAAACATTAACCCAATTATTATTCTCATATGCAGACTTCCTCTTAGTTCCAATTTTGAGTTTGAGTTTAACATTAATTCCTTCTTTTGTGATATAGGGTGCGTTTGTTTGGGATTTTTTTAAGAAAAAATCTATTTTTTTCTTAAATAAATCTATTTTGTAATGTTGATAGTGTTTGTTATAGATTTTTTTTAAAATTATTTTCTTAAAAAAAATCATTTTTAGCCCCAAAATGAAAATCTATTTTTAATAGCTTTTCAGGAATCTATTTTTTTAAAACTAAGGAATCTAAATGTATGAACTTGTTTTTTTTAAAAAATAGATTTTTATGATTGTAAACAAACACAAAGTAGCTTTAGATTTTCTTCAAAATCTCTACAAAAAAATCTCTAATTTTTTTTTTAAAAAAATCATTTCTTTTAAAGCTTAAACAAACGCATTCCAATCTATTCTCAAGTTAGCAGACAAAGCATATATCAACATATTGTGATTCAAACCATGCTTGTTTACTACTTCTTCTTTTGATAAATCTACAAGTGAAAACATGTGAAATTGTGAATGAGCTATTCAATATTCATCTCTTGGATGCCTATGAGAAAACTGGATCTTTCCTATATTCTTTTAAAAAATCAAAACTCAATCTTCTTTCCTATTCTGACTGTAATGGAGAAGGAAGAAGGATTTAACCAAAAGATTTTTTTTTTTTTTTTAAAATTGTCTCCAGGATAACAGAGGCGCGTTTTGATTTTTTTTTTTTCCTTCTTTTATTTTTATTTTTTTAAAGGTGCAGACCGGTGAACCGGTTGGACCCTCCGGTTCGCCGGGTTTTCCCGGTTTTTTTACCGGTTTTGGCGGTTTAACGCCGGTTCTCTTGCAGAACGGTTTTGCACCCTAACCGGATTCAGGTCCGGTTCCCGGTTCGACCGGTCCGACTGGCTGGTCCGGTTCTGACAACCTTGTATATAAGTATATCATTCTCATAATACCTCAAGATCCAATCAATTAAATCCTATAGCATGTTACAAGATTAAATCTACTCATGTTATAACCTTATACTCATCATACAAGTCTTAAGAAAATATTCAAATCAAGTTACGCTCGCTGAGCGAGCTCTAGCGATGAACCAGCGAAGAAGTTACAGAGTTGTCTTTGCCCTCGGCGAGACCTAGCGAAGGATCACTCGCCACTACTCGCTGAGCGAGCTACCAAATTCTGGGTAGCTGAGCAAGAACACGAGTTCTCGCTCGGCGAGGAATCACTCGCTCCAGCGAGCATGCCCAGAAATTGATGCTTGCTCACAGGTTCCACACAAAATTGTACAAAGATCACATTTTTCAAGTTATAAACTCCTAAAGCTATCACCTTTAATCATATATATCATATATAAACTTAGAAGTACAAACTTTAACATCAACAAACATCATTTCAAGCCAAAAGTAATGATTTTCATGTATTAACTCATAAAACTCATTTATCTTATAATCAATCAAAATCAAAGTTCAAGTAATCAATTTTATCATGGATTTTACACAACAATCATAAATAGAAGCATATTATATATGAATCATTATCAAGCTTCAATTATAAACATATTCCCAAAAACCCATTTCTTACAAAAACTCAAAAAAATAGTGAAGAGAGTTTGGGTGTGGAGTCATAGACAAACTCTCCTTTCTTTGATCACTCAAAATTATATTATCTAAGTCTCTTACCCTGGATTAGTTGGATTCTTTACTCCACCACTCCTAGCTCCAACCCTTAAGCTCTACACTTCTAGAATCCCCAATCTTCAATTCTCTCGGTGCCGCGTCTCGAACCGAGTTTCTCAAGATTGAAGAACAAAGCCTCAACCAAGTGACCTCTCGGGAGACAGGCCCCAATCTTCAATTCTATCTATGACTTTTCTTCTCTTTCTCTCTTCATCTTTCTAAGCTTCTTTCTCTTCTTTCTTTTCTATCTTCTTTCTCAAACCCTTTTTCTCTTCTCTCTACCTCTCTTTCTCTCAACTTATCTTTCTCTCAATTTTATGACAAACAACAACAACACTACCTCTCATAAAAACCACTCTTTTATATAACCCCTTTCTTAGGTTTTGCTAAATTCTCATTCTACCCTTAATTACAATACAAATTCCACTCACAATCTCAACTTTACTCTTACCACAAATTCTCGTACTATTTACACAATTGCCACTACTTTCTCTCCAAGATACTCTATCATTTAAGATAATAACCAAAACGCCACTCTTATCTCTACACAACCCACTAACTCACACTAGATTACTATATTACCCTTAATTCTACCACAAACTCTTATTCATTCTAATTAAGTTCAATACTCATAAAAGCCCATTATTAACAAACATAAATGTAACAACTAATTAATACATATAAAACATACAAATTATCATATACAATTAATTAAATAACATCAATTAATCAAATATAATAAAATATAAGATTTGAGGTGTTACAGTGACTATCATATTTGCTTACATGAATGACTTAAGAGAGAGTGTCACATGAAAGTTCTAAACAAATTTAACTCAAAATTTAATAGAAAGTTAGATGAAATTAATTAAAAATTAACGAAAAGAATGAATTTATATTAACATCAATAACGTAAGGGGACCAATTGAAAACATTTTTTTTTATCAAGTAGCCTAGTGGTTAAAAATTCACTTTTTAAGGTGAATAAATGAGAGTATCGATTCGAACTCCAATCCCCACATATTTTATGCATGTCCTTTACCAATTGAGTTATATTCATGGAATAACTTAAAATATTTTAAATATAAGAAACCAAATAAAAGCTTAAAATAAATGTAATGAATTGATATACAATTATGAGTATATTTAATTTGAATCTACCATATATTATATTGTATAGTGTATCATGTATACTTGAGATATTTATGCCTTTACTTCATTACGTAGTGTATCATATATACTTGAAGGGCGGATTTTAGGATGGGTAAGTGACTTAGGTCTCCCACCATGGAAAAGTTGCCTCAACCGTTGGATGAAAGATGATATTATGCACTATTAGTATCTTATCATTTTTTTTCTCTCTCTTCCAATCATATTTCATCTCTCTGCTTTTTTGTTCTTCTATTATTTCTTCTACCTCACAAATTACACCCTCTTTATTTTCTTTAAATCAATAATAATAAACAAGGATTTTTTTCAACTATATAAAGATAGATTCTCGGTGGTGACTACTTTGATTTTTGAGCTCTAATGGTCATGCTTCTAGTTCCATTTTTGCCTCTTTGTATTTTGTGTTTGGTTGTGTTGATTGGGATTTATATAAAATTGGATTATTTTTTCACCAATTTGTAGATTATCCTATTAATTATTGAGAGTTATTTGATTTATTGTGTTGATATGTTGTTCCTATTTCTAGCAAATAAGCATGACGAAGCAATGGTATCCAGATCTTACCATTGTTGTTCCTACCTTAATTGTTGGGTTTACCTTAATGGCTTAATTGAAAAAATTGAGCTGTTGAATTATGGTAGATATGCAGTTGTCGCGTGTTGTTGCTATCCACAGAGAAATCAGTTTGATATTGCTAAACAAATGGATTAATAACATAACTTAGAATACCGAATGACAATGTGCTCCTTGTGTGTTATTATTGATTTAAAGAAAATAAAGAGGGTGTGATTGTGAGGTAGAAGAAAGGAAAGGAAACCAAACACAAGAAAAACAAAGCAGAGAGATGAAAGATGATGGGAGGAGAGAGAAAAAAAATTATAAGGTACTGATGGTGCATGATATCATCTTTCATCTAACGGTTGAGGCAACTTTTCCATGGTGGGAGACCTAAATCACTTACCCACCCTAGAATCCGCCTACTTGAAGTCCCAAGACATGGTGGGGGCGGGTGCCTACACATCTCACAACGTAGGTCCGTCCCAATGAGAATTAAAGTTGAAATCATTTAAATGTATAGGAAGAAAACAAAGAAGAGAAACTGAGAGATTCATTGATGGACAAAATTTGAGTCATGATGAGTCCCACATGAAAGTTTCGTTTAAGATGAGAACAAAGTTTTTGATCTGAAAGATGAGAGAAGAAAGTTAAAAGAGCAAAATCAACTATAGTGCTGTTGTTAATTAATTGATTAATTAATAAGCGTTATAAACCATTTCATTGGTTTGGGACCAATTAAAATATAAGTTAATCTTTTGCTCGTTTTAAACATGGTTGTCTTTTGTTCATTTGTTTAGGCTAATATTTTTAGCTAAAGAGCTAAGCGACTTATTCACGAGCTTGAATCAAATTGTGTTTAAGTTGATAAAATAGTCTTTTTTTAATAAGCATGATTAAATAGTTCGTTACAGATAGTTATAGTTAAGTTTGGAGTTGATCCAAGTTATGACAAGGCTAATCAAATGGATTTTCCTTTTTAATTTACTCTTTAATAATTTTGAGTATTTACTTATTAATCATCGATCAATAAAAACAAATTATATATATACATATAAAATAAAAATTGATTAAATGTTAATTACAAATACAACATATAAATTTATTTATATAATTTGTTATTATTGATCGTTGGATTAATATTAGTACCTCTAAATTATCAATTCAACAGATAAAGTAGGCATCAAATCAAATAATCAAATTAAAATCAATTCAATTTAGGTCGACTCGCTTTGCCTCTACTTGTGGGGACCAATGATTGTACTATAACTATAAGGTCTCGTTTGTTTCTATGGAGTGAAAGTGAGAGGAAGAAAAATTACGCAAACCAATAAATGAATTTGGTTTACTTTATCATCCAAATTCATTCATCGATTTTCGTAATTTTCTTTCCTCTCACTTTCTTTCCATCATACCAAACGGACCCTAAATCTAGAAAAAGAAAAGGTATGGATTAAAAAAAAGAAAAAAAAAAAAGAGAAAAGGTATGAAAGTCTCAAAATTTCGTTAATTCAACCGTGGAATATAAAACCCATATGCGTAGTCACACAATTTCATTAATTCAATTGATAACGACAAAAATATATTCCTCCTTGTCTTTTCCAAAATAGGATAATCATTACATATCAAAGTTGTGGAGGATAAAATTTATGGCAAAAAGTATACTGTAAGAAAAAGTTAACATGGAGCCTAAGATATTTTTTTT
This sequence comes from Trifolium repens, assembly GCA_030408175.1. NCBI lineage: Eukaryota > Viridiplantae > Streptophyta > Magnoliopsida > Fabales > Fabaceae > Trifolium > Trifolium repens. Next base: position 53,377,339 of record CP125844.1, on the reverse strand, counting down.
TTATTTACACCACTAGTTTAATCTGGTTCGGGGGTCAGTTCTGGCATCAAGTGGTTCCAGCTTCCTCCCGATCACAGTTGCGAGGGATCGAATCGTGGTTCTCCCTACCAAGTTCAGCGCCAATCACCACTGAACCAACTAACGATTGGTAGAGCCTAAGATACTTTGTTACTAATATACTGTACTATAGATATTAACTTTGCATTAAAAATTATGCATTTCTTTTATTTAACGGTAAAAATTTGTTTTATTTAAAGTATAACTACTCCCACCTCCATCCTTAATTATAAAATTCTTTTGAGATTTTTTTTTCCCTATTTATAAGATTTTTTCCAAATTTTCAAGAGTATTAAATATTTTTTTACCACAACATACTCTTAATTAAAGTGCATATTTTTCTATAATTTCTAATAGATACACTAAAAAACATTAACTAATTCTTTATTAAAAGGATAAAATTGCAAAAACAATGTCAATTATCAACAAATTTAATACTACGATCAACTTTCTTAATCTCCGTGTTTTTCTCAAAAGGAATTTTATATTTAAAGACAAATTAAAGGTACTATTTCCAAAACACTAGCTATTTTCACATAGTTGAAGTATCCTTAACATATATTCTTAGGATATATGTTAAGATGACCCAAAAAATATATGGCATTATTGAACAGCAATTTACATTAAATAAATTGATCTAACAAATTATATTACCAACTTTATATATAGTACTATTATTTTGCTCATTTTAAACATAGTTGTCTTTTGTTCATTTGTTTAAGCTAATATTTTAAGCTAACGAGCTAAGCCGAATTATTCTCGAGTTTGAATCAAATTGTGTTTAAGTTGATAAAATAGTAGTTTGTTACATATAGTCAAGTTTAAAGTTGATCCAATTTTCGACAAGGCAATATTCAAATGGTTTTTTTTAAAATTACCTTTTAATAATTTTGAATATTTATCTATGAATTAATGAAAACAAATTATATATATGTAAAATAAAAATTGATTACAAATTAGTTATACATACCACATATAAATTTATTTATATAACTTGTTATTATGGATTGTTAGACTAATATTAATACCTCCGAATTATCAAGCATATACATCACCTAATTAAACCGAATACAATTCAATTCTGGTGGGACCATGATTGTACCACAACTAAAAGTAGAATAAGATATGAGATGCTGCTTCTTTTTCGTTTTATCTGATGAATATGGTATATGGAATGACATGTTACTTTCAGGGACGGATCTACACTATAGAAAATGGGGGCAGCTGATCTCACTCTTTCAATTATCTTTTAACCAATAAAATAAACATTTGTATGAGTTGCCCCCACATCAAATTTTGTCTTGCCCACACACAGACCACTTATGGAATGGAAAAGCAAATATTGTCATTTCAACTTTCAAATAAAATAAAGTAACTTCTCCACACACATATTCACAATACAAAAGAACGAAAGAAAAACAAGTTTCTCAACTCCCTTTTCTATGTCTCCTATTTTAAATTTTAGGACTTGAATATTTTGTATTCTCTTTTATTTCTTTATTTTGTTTTGGCTTAATTGTACTCTTGGTCTTCTATTTTATTAAACTCATGAAAATAGTTTTTTATTTTAAAATCAAACTTTTTTTTTTGACAAAAAAAAAAAGTTTGATTTTAAAATAAAAAACTATTTTCATGAGTTTGATAAAGTTGAGGGACCAAAAAATTGATTTTAGAATAGGGAGACTATTTTTGTGAATTTAATAAATTAGGGGATAAAAATGCAATTGAGCCTTTTGTTTTGGTTAAATTGTATGTTTGATTTCTTACATTTTAATTTGGTCACATATATTTAAAAAAATTTAAGCTGGTCTATTACATTACAAACGTTACAATAAGTTACTCCACTTAGTCAAGTTTCTGTTTAAATCATCCACGTGGATAACATAGGTGCCACGTGGAAGTTTTTGACAAAATTAACTCAAAATTTAAAGGAAAATATGACTTTATACTAATATCAAAAATGTAAAGGACAAAACTTAAAAATTTATAATAAATGACATTGACCACTGATAAAAAATTCTGGATCCGTCCCTGCTTACTTTAATGACTGTATCTTGAGTGAATTATTTGGACTTTGGGCGGTCGACTCTATTGTGTGCATAAAGTGACAAAATTTCATTAAATATTTAACCTCGATATTCAATTAACGGGAAAAATATATCCTTTTCTTTTTCAAAATAGGTTAATCTCTAATACTATCAAAGTTGTGGAGGTTACAATTTATGGCAAAAATTATAAAAAAAAGTTAATATGTAATCTAAGATACTTGTTAATATACTATAGATATTAATATTGCATTAAAAATTATGCAATTCTTTTATTTAAAAATAAAAATTTGTTTTAATTAAGGTACTAATTACTATTTCCAAAACACTAACTATTTTCAAAGAGTTGAAATATCCTTAACATTTATTCTTAAGATATATGTTAGCATGACCCAAAAAATATATGGTATTATTGTACAGCAATTTGCATAAATGAATTGATCTAACAAATTAAATTACCATATTTATAAAATGCTAAGTTTTTATTTTTTGATATTTATAAAATGCTGATATGTTGGCTAATCATGGTTTATCTTTTGGAATAATCTCCCTTTGTTAATTTGTTAGGGATTGTTTTGATAGAAACCAACAAGGGTCTCCTAGTTTTAGATTATGCATTTCCTAGTTGGGGTTTTGGCCTAGTCCCCACCTTCTTGTATACCTTCCCTTCTCTCCACCTTTTTTGTTTTTAAAAAAAAAAAGAAAAAAGTTTGTTAAACAAATAATTGATGCTTCTCTGTACAGAATTCATGACAGGAATGTGAAATTATGGTTGTTTTATAGCGGTCTTTTTTTTGCCATTTATAGTTATAAATGCATGATAAGTCATTAATTACTCTAACAATAAGTAAAAAAAAAATACACCGCATTTTTTTATGGAAAATGTTAACTAGTGCTCCTGGGGTACTAGTTAAGGAACCAAATGTGGTAAAATAATATTGAAACTTGTGCAATTGACCTTTTAAAAATATGAATAACACAATTTCCAATACAAAAGTTTCTTGTTTTGGTATTCTTAACTAGTGCCCCGGAGGCATTAGTTAGCATGACCCTTTTTTTATTATAAATGCATGATAAGTCAATAATTATTTCACCCATTAATGTGCACAATATAGAAAGGACATTGACATTGTCATTGTCATAGTTCATCGGACAATGTTATTATTCAATATTCATCCACATACAACAAGTCAACAACATAAAGCCACCAATAGATTGTTTTCAATATTTAGAAAATTCATTCAGTTCCAACCTCTTGGTCGCCAGACTCCTCGACCTCGACTGATTTGAAGTTTCTACATTTGCAATTGCATATAATGCACCCTGTGAAGGAAACGATGATCGCAGCAACTCCCAATGTCAAGGAAATCTTCACCGTCAAATTCAGTTGAATATTAACACCAACCTTTGGACGCAGTAGAGGACCTGTTCTAGCTGACACACCCACACAGCTGAGTATGAAAGCCAACAAAATCAACATAAACATCTTCATTTCTCCTTCAAAACACAATAACCAAGTGTCAATTTCAATAAAGGACTAGGTTTTTGGGCTTCATGCCCTCTTTGTAACAAAAAACAAAAAAAAAAAGAGACTAGGTTTTTGTTATAATTAAATTATAGCTGCCAAAAATAAAAACATGCAACCAAAAAAATTCCTAGCAAATTACCTTTGCCCTTAATTACAACTTTAAACTTGATTCACAATGAAATATAATAGCTTGCTACCCATTATATAGAGGATATGTCATACGTATTAAGAAAAAAATGTACACTTAACGGTGTTTGCCGTGATGTTTTGTTTGATAATGGACGTTGAAATAATTACCAAGATGGGACCCAAACACCCCATGTTTATTATTTCAATTTTTTTGGGTACATTTACTAACATTTTTTGGGTACAATGTTTATTTCAATTTGTTCATTAAATGTTAAATTCAAGATTTAATATGATGTTTTCTTTTAAAGCATAATATGATGTTAGTCTATGCAAATATAGTGTTTTTATGTTATAGTCCTTGTAATATTTTTTTTTTTATATTTGGATTCAATTTCGATAAATTTAAAAATTGTTGCTTTTTAATCATTGATATCATTTATGTCTTCTCAGCGGCGGAGGCAAAAAAAAGTATAGAGCCCGAACAAAATTTTAGTTTTCAAAAACTTAATTTTACCTTAAACTAATTCTTAAAAATCTCAATTTTGTCATAAGTTAACTCCTAAAATTTTTAAATTTTATCCTAAATTAACCCCTAAATTTTATCTTAAATGCACCCATGTGTCTAGTGTAATCATGATAGTAAAATGATTTTAGGAATTTAAAACTACTATTTTTGAATTTGCATGACTGAAATTAAAAAAATTAATTAGAAGATATCACACATAAAAATACAAACAGAAACTACAATAAAAGGTATGTATAATAGTAACTCAATCTAATATATAACAACTTATATTAAAAAAAAAGTTATTCAACTTAATTAAAAAAAAGCCTAATAAAAGAAGATAAGTGAGAAAAAAGTAAAAGATTAGGCTAATTTAAATTTATTAATTTTATGACATCTTTTAAATAATTAGAACATATTAATTATAATTTATTTAACAATATACACGAGCCAATTGGTTTAATAAGACAAATTTATTGATTTAATAAGTTTATCAAGAAAGATTATGGTAGTTTCACTTATATTTTAACAATATTTTATAAAACATTTTAATATTTTATCCTAAATATATTTTTTATAATTTATCCAGAATAAATTTTCGGCTTAATATAATGACGAACTTAAATATTAAATAAAAGTTGACACGAGTAAGTTTTTTAAAAAATATACATGTGACAATAACTTTAATAAAAATAAATTTAGTCATTCAATAAATTTTACATTAAATTATACATTAGTTTCACTTATATTTTAAAATTATTTTATAACAAATTTAAAAATATTTTATTCTAAATAAATTTTCTATGTTTTTTGGGTGTTATATAAGTTTTTTACTTTAGTATCATATCAAACTTAAACATGAAGAAAAAATTAATGGGAATGTGCATTCAGAAGTAATTTTTATAAACAACAAAAGAGTTACATGGATTCATCTATATAAGTCGCAGCTAAAGTAGCAAAATAAAAATAAGAGCTTAAATACCGCTTATAAATAAACTATGGTAGAAACTATTAAAGATGCTAGCGAAATCAGAACAACAACAACTAATTCATCAGCTAATATATTTTCTAAAAGTCTTTTTGATTTTTTTGTAGCATATGACTTCACAATGTAATTAAAATGAAGAAAAAAAAATGATAATATTTTTCACCAATGATAAATAAAAAGCATAAGATAAATATTTATCGGTGACACATATAATTTATTTTAAAATATTTATTATAAAAATTATATACGAGACATATATTTATCATAAATTAATAAATTAATTTTATCATTTTTTTAACATATTCTAAATATGTGAAAAAAGAAAAAACATAATCTAAATAAAAATTCGAACAGTAGCTGCGCCGCCACGGATGCATGACAAAATCTTGGAAAAATATGCTCCTAGTTTGGAACAAGTTTTTGTTGCACGCGCCATATTTGACAATGGGCATTAACCTTTTGTACGTCTCCACCAAAGGCGGTTAAATACTTTCAAACTTCAAAACAAGTGAAATTCAAGTTGAACATTCTTGTAAAAAAAAAATTGAAGCTAAGATTCCGATTCCGATAGACATCTTATTTAAATTTACAGTTTCTATTTGGTAAGATTTTATATTGAGTTTATAGTTTAGCTTACAACTTATAAGTTTATATGATAAAAAAAGTCTATTGGATAACTATTTTTTACTATGAGCTTATAACTTATTTTATTAGCTTATAACTTATTTTTTAAATGCTATATTTTAATTAGTTTTTGAGGTTATAGTTTATCGTATTTTCTTTCAATTTTACCCCTATTACCCTTAGGGACGGACCTGTGTGAGGCCCACCAGCCCGGCCCATATTTTTTTAAAAAATAATAATAATATTATAAATAATTTTAAATGATTCTGTACACATATTCATACAAATATTAATAGAAATATATATTAGTTTAAAGTTTATTATCGATGATTATAAATTTTTCAGTATACATTAGTTTAGATATTAATGTAATTTTAGTTTGTAGTCTATTATTGATAATTTTAAGTCTTTGGTTATACGTAGTGTACTGTTTTAAGTTATATACTTTAATTTATCGAGACTTTGTTTGTAAAAGAAAAAGTGAATAACTAATTGAATTTGTAGTATTGAGTAAAATTAACCATTGAACGGACATGTAAATATGAAATGACATAAAACAATAGTTTTGAATTTTTTCAAGTAATATGTAAAATTGGAATACAAATTAATGTTATAAACTAATTGAATTAGTTTATCAAAATAAACTATAAAATAGTATAATTTTGGGTTCTATATATTTTGGTGTAAGGTAGAATCTTGTGAAGTATCAAACAATAGTAATATGCATGATTTAACGAATATTCAATAAGTTATAGTCATTTCTTTCTTTCGAATAGAAATTTTGAGGTATTTTGGATAGTTTGTTTGTTTGTTAATTTTTTTTAATAGAAATTTTTTGGTTTGTTTATGTTCTTTTTTTGGATATACATGTTGTATTAGTATTTCATATATTATTTTTTGTTTAATTAAATTATTAGGATAAATTTTGCTTTTTCGATAGTGCCAAATTTTTTAGCCCACCATTATTTTCAGTCCAGGTCCGCACCTTATCACCCTACATGAAAAAATTAAATATTAATTAAATATTTTATTTTCATTTTATTTCATACTTATAATCTAATTCAACAACTAATTTTACGAAATACTACAAACTCATACCTTAAGATGCATTGAAGTGCGCTAAAGACTATAAGATTAGAATATTTTATACTCCGTATTTGCTAAAGTAACGGTTTGTATTTTGAAACAAAGGAAGTACTCAATATAATTAACTCTATCATTTAACTCACGCCTAATTCAACTCCACCGCTTAGTCATGCATGCCTACCTCAACTCTACCATTCATCTCGTACCTAGTTCAACCATTCAAATAATGTTTAGATTAGCTTCACCATTAAGCTCATGCTAAGCTCTACTTCGTCATACAAGTCATGTTGAACTTCACACTTGATCAACTACACCAATTTCGCCCTTAGTTCAACTACGTATACATGTTCGTTTGACACTAAGTTATTTTCTAAGTGTGAAAGTTGTGGTTATCCTAGGAAGCACTCGATGGACTGTCACACGTTTTACACAGACGAATGACATGTGCTACGCGTGCTTAATAAGGATGATCAACATGTCTTATAAGATCACCGTATGCATTTTATGCACGCTTAAGACAAACTATTACTGTGAATGTGATATTCATTATAAGAGAGATCTCTAATTAGTAAACAGTGGTTGGTCTAATCGGGGCTTGATTGACTATTAATTAAGATCTTGGGTAAGCCTTCCAAGATCTAACTCTTTTAAACTTAATATATTTAATAAGATTATAAAGAAGAAAATGTTATTGACAGTTTTTGGGACATTTGTTAATTTTTTTTTGTTTATAAATATAACGTTAATGAGGATCAAACCTAGATCTTCATCATACTACCTAAATTCGGGACACTTGTTAAGTTTATTAATAAGAAAATTTTACTTTAAAACTTGTTTATTCAATACATTAAAAATGAAAAAATTTATCTTCTCAATATTAACCCTGTCTTTAATTCATGTTAAAAAAAAAACTTTGTCTTTAATTTTCCTTTTTGATTATATTTAATAAATATTTTAAAGGAACTTATTAGCACAACTTTATAAAATAATAAAATTAAAATTCAATTTAGTCCCTGAAATTTCTTTACCGCCAATAATACTCCTGTTCAAAATAGTCTATATCCAATTTTGAACTCATTGTAGCATAAGAATTAATTAATTTGTTTTTCTGGACGAAAATGTCATGGAATAATTGAACTATATTGAATTGCAGCAAAAATTGTTTGAACTAAAATGCGTTTTTAGACAAACTAATATTAATATTTACTCCAATCACAGTTATTTAATTTTTTATATTCACTAAATAATTGATATATATATATATATATATATATATATATATATATAATATAATATAATTAGATTAAATACATCAAATAGTTAATAAACTTTATTTTTTTTTTTATTACAATTGCAGATGGATGGAGTATTTTTTGAAAAAGAAGGCACATGCAGTATTTTATGTAGCACGAGATGAAAAGAGGCGAGGAAATAAGAAAAGACGTGGATCTATGATGAGTTGATGACAATGACAAATGAACGTGTACTTCCTTCTGTTACTTTTATAAATAGAAAAATACATTTTCAGGTTTATTGAAAATTTAATGGATCTAGTTTATATTATAGATCTTATATATTAATTTTTAATAAATTTTAAATTTTTGTATTTTAATTTTTGTTATCAAATAGTTTAGTGGCTTAAAAATCCACCCATAAGGTGAATAAGTGGAATGACCAGGAATCGAACTTTGACTTCTACATATAAAATAATATTTCGGAGGAAGTATATTCGAACAGTAAAATATCACTTTATGATGTCTGACAAATTAATATGTGGAATATTCTTGTGAGAGTTCTTTCTTATTGCATTGTTAATCCATCCAATTCTATATATAAATAAGGTGGAGGTTAAGAAGGGAAATGTTGTTTATTTTCCCATGATGGGAAAAGCTCTAATCCACCATTAATATATTATTAAAATATTAGATGGCAAGGATTGAAGAATGGCAACCTTTTGTACCAAGTACTCAATTTATCTATGGTTATTTATGAATATGCCGCAAGTTAGTTGATAATTTCCTACATTAATGATATAGGGTGCGTTTGTTTTGAATTTTTTTTTGAAGGATTGTTTTGGATTTTTTGAAAATAGATTTTATAGTGTTATATAATTTTTTGAAAATACAATTTTTTTTTTATAAAAGCTTCAAATCAAAATTTGGTTTGAATAGTTATTCTTAAAATGTCATTTTAGACATTTCATCATCTTATTGAAAAAAAAAATTGGATATCAAAATTTCAAAAAAATCATTTAATTTGAAGCTATTTCAAATAGATTTTCATAAAAATCATTTTTGAAATACAACTTTTTCAAAAAATTATGATTTTGACTATGTTTTGTTCTTCAATAATGTATGTTTATATTATATGATGTCAAAATTAGTGTTTCAATTTAGAAAAAATGAATATAAAAAAACTTATAATATTTTGAAAAACGATTTTACAAAATCCATTTTAAAAAATACAAAGAAAAAATCCATTTTCTTAAATCTAAAACAAACGCACCCATAATGTTTCGAATAAATATGAGTGCCAAATAATTAGATATATTTTGCCAATATTCATGTATCCTTTTCTAGTCTAACCAAACAATAAAATAATAGTTGGTACTCTCTTGTAACTATTATAAGTAAAAAAAAATTAATTTTTAGATTCACTAAAAAACTAATGCATCTGTCCTATATTATAGATTAAACACATCATTTTTTTATAATATAAAAGTAGTGTTTTACTTATAATAGTAACCGGAGAAACTATTATTTTAAAATATTATTTAAATAAGTATGTAAATTTATTAATTAGTTTTTATCTATTACTAAATATAAAGAGGATACAAAGCAGGAAAATAAAATTTCATTCCCACCTTAACCTGCACAAAACCTTTTCTTAAATTTATTGAAAAAATAATATATTTAGTTGATAATATAGACTAGATATATTATTTTTTTTTAATAAAATTAAAAAGTTAAATTTTATTTATATATAAATATGAAAAATACGTTAAAGATTTTGAATTAAATTACTACTCCTACTTATGGCATATGGATGGCCCACCTCAAGCCACCCCAACACACTCTCCAGTCTCCATCTCGGTGAGGAGAGAATCAGTGACGAGAGACAAACAGTCCCCACCACCTGCATCCTGGTTTTCCTTCTCGCGAAAGAGAACAGTTATTTTGTAATATTCATAAGAGTTACGTTAAACAAACGCTTGTTAAATCATACAAAAAAGATATAATATAAAATTAAATTTTGACAAAAATAATTTTTTATACTTTTAATGGGTTGAATGTACAATTTCTAAAACAGAATTTTTTTAATTTATATATGTAACTAGAGTTATGTTATTTGTACAACCAATTTTGTGACAACTTTTGAGACAACTTTTTTTCCCTTTAGCTTTTGAAATAAAAATAATAAAAAAAGAGATGAGTAGAGAGAGGCAAAACACAATAAAAGTATGTGAGAGAAAGTTGTCTCAAAAGTTGTCCAAAAATGGTTGTACAAATATCATTTATCCTGTAACTAATATTTCGGAGATACTATTTAAAATTTATCTATTCCTATCATAATACATGCAGAAATGTTATTGCATCATATTTCAAACATATATGTTGGTCATTTTGTGGTCCTGTGTGTGGTCCTGTGGTCCTGTATGTTGGTCTTATGGTCTTATGAAAGGGAAATGATCTTTACCATGACATATAGACAAAAACGAAAAACGCGTAGATGATACGAATCTCAGTTGTAGGGTTGTAGGTAATATCATGTTGCCTTGATTTCCATAAAATAAGGGAGCCACGTAGTTTTGACTATTTAATTGGATTCTATGTGTACACAACAAGATCACTCATTTTATAAATTTTTAATAATAGTATTTAATAAGCATCCAATCATTTCAATCTAACACATCTTAAAAAATTCTAAATAGATTCCACCAATAACACACCTCACCAATAACTTTACACAATAATAAGCGGATCCCATAAGAGTAATATAGGTATCAATGCTTATCTAAGAAGCAGTACCTATTATCTACTATTTTCTGTTTGCTCCAATGACGAGTATTTATTAGGTATTGATATTTTAAAAAATAGGTACCACCATTGAAGATGATCTTACATTTTGATCAACAATCAATAGCTTTACATATTATCATTCTTGCCTTTTTTATTCAAATTTTCTGGAAAAAATAACAATGCTCTATTAGTTTTATATAGACTTGTACCAAATAAAAAATATCCATCAACTTGCACAAAAAAATAAAACATCCATCAATTTGCTGGATCCTCTCCTTCACCAAATATCTCTATCTCTCTTGTTCTCCAAATCTTTACCCTTAAATTAATCCAACAGATGAGAGGCTAAAACACAAAAGGACTTTATTTGCAGAGGATCTTTACACCATCCATCTTCCTCTTCTACAAAATGTTAACTGCCTTTGCTCTCCCTTCATTTAGAAATTGTTACTGTAAAATTCAAGCCTCAATATATTCAGCATTTTTCTTGTCATCAAATGCAAAGGAAACAAAATTCATAGAGAAAGAAACAAATCTGAAAGAAAAAAGGAATGAAAATTTCATGAAATAAAAAGGGAAGGAAACAAATCCCATCAATTATTGAATACCAAAAAAAAAAAAAAAATCCCATCAATTATTAATAGAGAAAAATAGTAATATTCTATTAGTTTTATATACACTCTAATATTTTCAAAATCCATAAAAACACATTATTGTATATGACGTTGTCTATTAATTTTAATGTTACTCATTTTAATTCTATTATTGTTAAGTGTTTGTCTTAATTTCTTTAAAGTATTCCTATATATTATTAATTATCTAAATTAATGTATAAAATTAATTATATACGTAAATTAAATATAAGATTTTTCGAGTTAACATCGTGGATGTAATGTAATGCATTAAACTGGTGTACCAAGTTATATGAAATAACGTTAGAATAATAAACTTAACACACCGTAAGATTGCTGTAGTAATATATCAAAGTCACTTATCGTATGCTAGAGATCTACCACTCACATCACACTCCGACAATTTTTATATTGTTGACGTTGTGGTGCGCTAATAGGCGTGCGCGTGCCTGGTTTTTTCATGAGTGCTCCTTATACCATAATCTCATACAAGCAATCCCACTTAACACTCACATAAGTATTTTTTTTTTGACAAACACTCACATAAGTAATTATATCTAGAGTATGTTGCAATTCATACGCCGCTCATAAGGAATATGAAATTCATTGTTTTATTGCTTACCCTCTTAATAATGCATTGTCCAGCAATTTCTCACTCACACGATAAAAAAGGGACGAAAACAAGACCAAAAACACAAGTAGCAACAAATTAACCAATTTCTTTTGCTTCTTAACTTCATCCACCAAACTAGATAATGCATTCATATATTCTTGTCTCTGTCTTGAAACCATTTCCAAAGTCAAAGACCTTTTCTCAGCAACTTTAGATTCAACTTTCTTATTCACATCATCAATATCATCTTTTATTTCCTCTACTTTACCCTTTCCCTTCTTTTGAGAATCTTCTTCAATATCTTTCTTTAGTTCTTGTTGTACCACTTGTTTTTTCTGATCAGAAACTTAAGCATTGTTTGGTTTCTGAGGAAATGTTAATGGTTGTTGAGGCTTTTGAGGTTCTTGTAATCAGTGGCGGAGCCAGGAAATTTTTTTTGGATGGCCCACTAAAAAACTATATTGCATATAAAAATTTAAATTATAATATTTGCACAAAATTGAGGATAAAAATTACATATATTATTATATTACATATATACTAAAAGGAGAAAGATTGTTCTTAATTGAAAACAATTATGACTTTTTAAAAAAAAATAGAAACTGTTAATTTTTTATTGATAAAAAAATTATGTTTTTTTTTACACCAAAAATTATGTTTATTTAAAAAAAAATTGTTTTGTTGACACAAAAAAAGGGCTTTTGAATTCATCTTTACATTAGGTCTTTAATTTAATAGATAAATGAGTATTCTTTAAAAGAAATTTATTTTTCTATAGTTTAATAAATTATAATAACTAACCATTATTGACCAAAACTATCATAATGGTGAATATTGATTTTTTTTAATGTAAAAAACTATTATAATGTTTATAAATAATAATATTATGTTTATCATTATTAAATTATTTTTTCTTAAATAAAATCGTTGGCAAACAAATTTTTGATTCATAAAAAAGATGTATATCAAATTGAAGATCAAGTGTGTCAATATAATTAAATTTTTACGCAACCTTTCCGCACCATAGGAACCTCTTTGCCACTAGGTTGTTTTCAGAATTCTGAATTATTACGCTCACAATACTATTAGTAATTTACAAAGTTTTTGGGGTGGGCCATGGCCCAGCCTGGCCACCCCTGTCTCCGCCACTGCTTGTAATGTTGGTTTGGTTGGTGTTGGTGTTTGAACATTTAGGTTTTTGATGAGTTTTGGAAGCTTAATGTATAAGATTCCAGCTTCAAATTTGGCACCAACACTACTTGTATCTGAATGAGATGGTATCGAGAATTCTTTGCGAAATCGACGCCATTATTCTCATTCATTTGTCTTTCACTACTCACCCTTAACACTCGGGTCGAGGTTACTTGAACCCTCAATTGCTCCTTCCTTAAATCCTGCATCAATTGTGTTATTTTAATATCAAATTTAAGACGCCATATGTGATACCGTATATTTTCTATATCTAATATTTTCACTCTAGAGCTAGTAAGAAATTTTAATCTAATTTATATTAAAAACTATATTATGTATACTATTATATGAAAAAAGCACGAGGAAGAAAAGAAATGAAATAACCTGGAAGCATAAGAACTAGTGTGTCACTTGTAAGTTGTATCCTCATGATCCCAATCAAAAGGTGGTTCAAATTCTTCATAGATACGATCTGCTTCAGGTGTCTTTTGATCAAATGACATTTTCTCTTAATTTGTTTCTCTTGTGTTTTCTAGCAAAAGTAGCTTAATATGTGTCTATGCTCTTGTTGATGAATGAATGAAATATTGGGTTATGTTACTTATATATACACATTTTGGATTTGTATTTTCTTCCAATTCAATTCTTCTTTTTCTTGCAAAGATTGATTTATGTTAAGGACAATCTCAATCTAGGTTTTCCTATGCAACAAAATATCAATTTGTCTCTGAAGAATACCTTACTTATTTGCTAGGAAGTGTTGAGTCACGTTCTTTTCCCACATGCATGTAATATTGATCAAGCTCTCTGTTGAGCAAAGATAAGGATTTAATTTCCACCTGTTCCTTGGTGAGGGTTTTGCATTATTCTTTTCAATATTATCTATTAATTAACAAGAATATATTCTACGGGTTAACAAAGCTTGCAAGTTGCAATTCAATATCCGAGTTCGAATCCTTATGAGAACAATTATTGAACAGATTTTACTTCCCTCACACTCTGGATTACCGGGACCCCCTTCCCCTAGGAACCAAAGGGTTAACACAAAAAAAAACTTGCAACTCAATACTTTAAATAAAATAAAATAAAAAAATTTCAAATTTTCCGTTTCTTCAAAGAGCCCAGCAACAAACAAACAACTGTACAGAATCAAGTTTTACTTACCTTCGGGTCGAACTTCAGACTATCAAACCTCTTTTCCCTAGATACCAGATGGTTAAGACAAAATATAAGCTATATAAAAAAAATCTGTTCTAAGTCTTGAACCTTAAAAAAACCTAAATAGAAATAATTTGACCTGCAATTTAAAGGTAGGCATAAGTCATGCCTCTAGTGTTTACTATCAGAACTATTTGGCATAACATTTCAGGAGAAAATAACAAAAAGACCAATCAATTTCAATATATTACTCTCATCCATTAAGTTGAATAAACAGTACAAAGGCACAGTAACATTACAAGCTCAACTTCGTATTCCATTTTGAGATAAGACTATAACTTTATCTCTTCCGAGCTTTCCTTCTTCTAGATTCTGTCTTTTGAAATTTCTTTCTTGAAACAAGTTTACTCTTAGGTTTCAATTTTAACTCAGGTGAGAATTTGTAATTTGGATCTCTCATTCTTGCTTGTATGTCCTTAAAAAACTGCATATTTAACTGTTTAGGTCCCCCCTGTCTAAGCTCTTCATACTCCGGTCCCGAAACAACGTTTTCAAATGCTCCAATTAGAATATCTAAATCACTCATAACTTCCCATGCATTTGTATATCTCCCATCTGGACCTTTCTTTAATTTCTTCAAAGCATTCTCAACCGCGATTTTCGTAGCTTGTTTTCCTGGTGATAACTCCTCGGGTTCTTGTTCGGCTTTCAAAAGCTCAGAAATGGTTCTGTATTTTGGCATTTCATCGAACTCGAAAATCTTATCTATGTACTTGTCACTTTTTTCATTTGGGTAAGCTTCTGTAGGAACATCGTCATCACTGTCCATTTCATCACCGGTCCAAAGTGTCTTTTCGTCATCACTGCCGGACCAAACACTTCTTAACTCATCACTGTCATCAGCATCAATTAGGTCTGCATGTTCCTTAGCTTGCTGTCTTGCTTTTCTAATATCTTTATGAAGATGACTCTTTGAATCCTTGTCTTCATCGCTTTCATCCTCACTTCCTGTCCATAGAGTGTCATCTTCATCCATCTCCTTTGCCCAGGTTTTCTTGAAGTCTTCATCCCCTGGTCTTCTACTGCCAAAGAGATCATAGGGCTTTCGTGCACCACAAGCATACAATCTCGATGCTGCAAGTTAAATCCATTAGCTTTTAAAAACTTGAGCTAGATAACATATATCAATTGTATGTATGAAGATTACAAAAGAAGTCTGTTGTCTTATGACTGGATTCTTGTTTTCAAAAAATTACTTTCTATGAGTTCAAAGCGATAAAAAATTAGGATCTTGAACTGTGTCGGCAGTATCTCGCAACGAAAAATCAGTACATGATTCTATACAAAACCCACACTAATAAAAATCATGTTAAGTGACAAGGGAAATACATTGCTAAATCCTCCTAACCTAGAGCAAATATGTGGAAGCATTTGAGTTGGTTCAAAAAATAAATATCATAACTAGTAACCTTGAAAATTCAGCAGAGAGGCACTATTACAACAATTTTGCAGTACAACTGGACCTGAATCATAAAGTACCTTTGACCTGAAAGAGCAACAAAATGAGGCATTTTATTGTCATGGTAATTGATCTAAAATCAACGTTTCAAGTTTTCAACAAGACAAAAATCTCCAAACAGGCATCCATGACATAATTGATAATAATAATAATAAACTTAACCTTTGTGAGTGGTAGCCAATGTGGTTTTGCAACCCTTATAAGAGACGAAAAAAGGCTATTGTAAGAGAATGATCTCCATCCCATTAGAAGAACTAGATGATCTTTCGCTAACCGTTTTTTTCTTAGCCCTCAAGTTTTCTGTATCCCTGAAGAGTAACCAATACAAACAAATTAAAATATTTACTGCCATCTTTCGATGTATGTTTGAGCCAGTCACATTTTTATCAACTTAGTATAGCTAACTCTTGAGTTATTTTGAGATTTCTATATGTTGTATCAACTTATATTTTTGTTATGTCACATGTTATTACTTAAAAATGTCATATTTTTATTGATCATCTATCTTATAAGGTAAATTATAAGGTAAATTATGAGGTAAATTATAATCTCATCAATCTTATAAGCCGATTTTGTAGCATTGAGTTAGGCTCAACTCAAAATTTTAAGAGTACCGGGTCACTAGGTCACCGGTGGAATCACTAGTCACTTATTGAACTACATTGTACCGGACTACTCGATCATATCATTTGTTCGCTATAAATAATTTTTCTTTTTATTAAAGTGGATTGAATCGGATGACTCGGTCAAATTCCCTTTTTAACATCAAGAAGCTATGCTATAACACAATTTCACAAAGCTATGCTAACACTAACAATTACACATTCAGGACGCTATGCTATATCTTCCTCTTTCGTTTATTTTCTTTAAAGCTAACAACTTATTGAATATGAAACTTTTCCAACAATGAAAAAGCTTTGAAAAATCAAATTTTGGAAAAATTAGACAAAATGAGAGATGAACATAAATTACCTTGAATGATGAAAATGAATGCAATGATAGAGGAGAGGGAGATGGTGGGACGGCCGTGAAAACGCTAACCTCGACGAGGAGCTGAGCTGAACGGCGGCGCGGTGAGGATTTGAGAAGGAAGATGAAGTGTGGCGGAGAGAGGGAAAGGAACGCGAATCAATTTCATGTTTCTCAATTTTTCACTTTTTTTTTCTTCTTCTTAATTTATCATATTTATTTATAATATTTTAATTCTTTATTTTATTTTATTTTTCATTTAGGATCTTTATTTTTTAAAACAGGTACTCCTCCATTTTATATACAAGCAAAATTTAACATTTTAAATTTATTGAAAAAAATAATGTATTATACATTATTTTTTCAATGTAAACTTTTGCTTATACATAGAACGAGAGAGGGAGTCTATTTTGTTGTTAAAATAAGGCTTACATGTCAATGATTTTGCAATAATATAACAAAAAAAAACTGTTGTTACTCATAATAGATTCGATTAGGTTTATTCCTCGGTTTCTCCAAACTTCATCGATTCCGATGTAGAATGTCCAATGTCGCTCGACATGTTAGAGTATCTTCAATGATACAATCTCCACAAAGATATTTTGTGGGCCATATTAGAACTAAATCACTTATGAAGCCCCGATACTCTAAAAATGGTGAAGTATCGTGTCCGATACGTCCTCGATACCGATACTCGTTCGATACATCCCGATACTCGTATCGGAAGAGTATCAGTTAAATCTTTATTTTTAAATAAAAAAATAATATCCGATACGCGTTTGATACTTCCCGATACTCGTATCGGAAAAATATCGGTTAAATCTTTATTTTTAAATAAAAAATAATATCCTATACAATCTGTGTTTCCTAGTGAATGTCAAACTATTATGTTTTTACACGAATAACTAACTATCTCTTTTTTTGGATGATACTAGTGATGTTTTTTGGGATAATAGTAATGATGTTCTTTTTGTATAATACTTAATTTAAGATCTATAACTTAAAATGTACCGGTGATCATTATTTTTTAGGACAATATTAATGAGACACAAATACTTAACTTAGTATTAATAATGTTAATTTATTATAATTAGTATTTTTTGTCTTTGTCACTGTTCTGAAGTCACTATGGTGTCCCACGAGAAAGGATCCTCTCAATTTTTTCCCCCTCAATTCTTACATCTTAACCATTCACCATCTTTCTTTTCATTTTTTCCAATTAAAATATTGTCACATGCTTTTGATCCAATGGTCTAAATCCAAACATTATTTCCTCAATTTATTTTTAAATGGAGAGAATCCATTATATATCAGGTTGTTAAGTATTTGAGTTTGTCCCAAAATTCTAATATAAGAATTGATGCTTTATGTTTTTAATTGGTCAGCTGCAGGACCTATATAATTGTCTGATATTGCTACAAGATGGACTTGTTAAAGAAGCTTGATGTCATGACTATTATATGTTTTTTGAGCTATTATATGTCTTTAGTTAGGACTGAGGAGCCCTCGTATGTTGAGCCTCAAACTGTTTTGCTCTTGTGCAAGTTTATTGGCTTGTTTGTACTCCTTGTACAATGAACTATTGGTGTTTATAATAATAATAATAATAATAATAATAATAATAATAATAATAATAATTTTTTTTTTGTCTTTCAAAAAACCATTATCATTATTAATATTATTGATTTTAGTCATGTTTATATATTGTGCATTTATATATTTAATTTTAAATTAAATTTTTAAATAACGTATCGCGCCAGTATCAGATATGAATTTTTTAAAATTTTCACGTATCGGTGTATCAGTATCGTATCGTATCCGTATCGTGTCGCATATCGGGGCTTCATATGTAACTCACATTTTCTACTCCAATGCTACAACTCACATTAGGTTCCACAATTTTCTTGACATATTTGAGTAATATTTTATTATTTGAAGGCTTATATCCAAACAAAAAAAATGTAACAAAGCTAACCAAGTTGTTTGGGCTCCAGTGGCAAGGAGCTCCTTCCAAGGACGTGCCCGGGGAATACCGGGTTCGAATCCCAGGGGAAACAACGCTTGGCCAATGCGCATGCCTCTACGCACAAGCTGGATTAGTCGCTCACCTTTGATGGATCGGAACCGGTGCGAAAGAAAGAAAAAAAAATTGTAACAAAGCTTGCTCTAAAAAAACCAAAAAATAACAAATATTATTATTTTATTTGAAGCACAACCAAAGTTTCGTTGTTTCATGATACAACACACCTATAGTTGGTGCACTACACTTCCACATGAAGACAAAAAATACTTGCCTTTTCACAATTCATGCCGGAGGAACTCATGTGAAGATGCTATCAAAATGAACTAGTTCATAATCCATCAAACCTAGTAAAATATACTCCCTCTGGCCACAAATATAAGCAAAAATGTACTTTTTAGATTCATGGAATAATTGATGTATCTGGACTATAATACAGACCAAATACATCTTTTATTCAATGAATCTAAAAAATGCACTTTTGCTTATATTTGTGGCCGGAGGGAGTAGGGTTCAAATTTAAAAATTTGAGCCAAAATGTTTTCGGGACTTGTTAAGCCCCTAAAAAATTACTGATCATGATAGCCGCATAAATAAAAAGATTTAAAAAATAGTTTAATTGGAGTTTTAATTACTCTATTTTGACAAATGGACTAAAATTGTCAAATTTCTTCTAGCAGTGGACAGTATATGTTAGAAGTACACATTATTTAAGTAAAGGAGTTTTTCTTGATCTAGATGAGTTGGAACCAACTCAAAATATCAATAACTATAGCACACCTTCATTATTTTTTCTGAAGAAGGAATAAATAACCTCACCTCATTTTAAACGTGCAACTACTAAACTTTTCTTCTAGTATTAAATAAACAAACAAAAATGTGGTGCTACCACTCACTTATAGGCTATAGCCATCACTCTATCATGTTATGACAAAATCTCTGATTGAAAATGATATCATACCGGTTGCCTGCTCCCCACCACATATCTAAAAAATATCTCTGATCGTAACATCTAGCTACTAGACTGCTTAACAAAAAATATTTAGTTTGTCGCATATATTTAAAAGGACAAATATGAATAAAATTTGATAGAGAGAGACTATTTTGAAATATTTATATAGTCAAGACCTATTTGAGTGTCGTATAATTCAGCGACGAATTTGGAGGTTTACTCCTAAATATTTGTATTATTATTATTATTATTATTATTATTATGTTTAAAATAAAAATTACTTTATATTAAAATATAGTATATGATTGAAAGCCTTAGCCAACTACTACTATAATTATTAGAAGCACAACTGACAGATAAGAAGTTGTATTTGTCTGAAAACTGAAAATCAGTTAGTTAGTGAAATATGGATGAAAAGAACAGTAGTGAGATTCAAACAAGTTTGATTTTTTGTGTTAATGGTGACAAGTTTGAGTTATTCAACGTTGACCCATCAACAACTTTACTTGAGTTCTTGCGTACTCAAACTAGATTCAAGAGTGTCAAACTTGGTTGTGGTGAAGGTATCAAAATATCATTTATCTTATGAATTTTTCTGCCTGATTTGGATTTTGAATCTTTTTTTATATTTTTATTTCAATAAGCTTGATATAATGATATTGAATTCATCATTGTTTTTTCTCTATGTTTGATTTTATATTTTTTTATGTTTCAGCTATTTTGTTACTGATTATAATGAATTCTCCTTTCTTTTATGTTTCAATAGGATTAGTTTATTTATATAATACTTTATGATTCTGAATATTGACTTGGTGAAATTGATAAATTCTGAGTAGTGTTACATATTGATCATAGTTTAAACTTTATAGCCTGAGGATATATATACAAATCTGTACTCGATCAAATCTGTATTCGATCAGAGTTACAGATTTGTACTCCTCTGGTTTCAAATATAAGCAAAAAACAACTTTTCAGATTCATTGATATCATTGATATATTCAATGAATCTGAAAAGTTCAATGAATCGGGAAAATTGTTTTTTTTTGCTTATATTAGAAACTGGAGGGAGTATATTGAAACTTGCCGTGTAGATATTTTAAGAAATACAACATGATTCGATGTATGTGTAAAAACTCTTTTATCGGTTCATCTTTATTAAACTCATAATAATCCTCAATTTCTTTTCAACTTGATACTTCATATGCTTTGGTATTGTTGATTGCAGGTGGTTGTGGTGCTTGTGTAGTTTTAATCTCTAAATATGATCCGTTGAACGATAGAGTTGAGGATTTTACCGTGAGTTCTTGTCTCACGCTACTTTGTAGCATACATGGATGTTCCATAACAACAAGTGAAGGAATTGGAAATACCAAACAAGGATTCCATCCAATTCATGAAAGATTTGCAGGATTCCATGCTTCTCAATGCGGTTTCTGTACTCCCGGAATGTCTGTTTCCCTCTTTGGTGCTCTTGTCAATGCCGAAAAGAGCACTTCTCCAGAGCCACCGATTGGTTTCTCAAAAATCGCTGTTTCCGGGGCTGAAAAGGCCATTGCAGGTAACCTTTGTCGATGCACAGGTTACCGACCGATTGCTGATGCCTGCAAAAGTTTTGCAACCGATGTTGATATGGAGGATCTCGGGTTGAACTCTTTCTGGAGAAAGGGAGAGAGCAAAGACAGAAAACTTAGTAAGTTGCCTCGATATGATCACAATCACAAGAATATCAAATTTCCTATGTTTTTGAAGGATATTAAACATGATTTGTTCATAGCTTCTGAGAAACATAGTTGGCACAAACCTACTAGTTTAAAAGAGCTTCAAAATTTATTGGAATTAAGCCATGCCAATGAAATTAAGATAAAAGTTGTTGTGAATAATACTGGTATGGGATATTACAAAGATAAACAAGGCTATGATAAGTATATTGATCTAAGTGGAATTTCGGAACTCTCAAAGATCAAAAAGGATCAATCAGGGATTGAAATTGGAGCTGCAGTGACAATATCTAAAGCTATTGAAGTTCTAAAGGTTCAAAACAAGAATGATTTTAACTCAGATTTTGTAATGATACTTGAAAAGATTGCTGACCATATGAACAAAGTTGCCTCCGGGTTTATTCGGAACACGGCCAGTGTAGGTGGCAATTTGGTGATGGCGCAAAAGAGCAAGTTTCCTTCGGATATCGCTACTATACTTCTTGCTGTGGATTCAATGGTTCATATAATGACTGGATCAAAGTTTGAATGGCTTTCTTTGGAGGAATTTCTGGAGAGACCGCCATTAGGATTGGAGAGTGTGGTTTTAAGCATTAAAATTCCTAGTTTGGAATCTTCAGAGACAAAAAGTCGATATCTCTTTGAAACTTACCGAGCTTCTCCTCGGCCACTTGGAAATGCGCTTTCTCACTTAAATGCTGCTTTCCTTGTTCAGGTGTCTCCATGCAAGGATAGTGAAGGAACCATTATAGATAATTGTAGGTTGACTTTTGGTGGTTTTAAGAACAAGCATGCAATTAGAGCTAAAAATGTCGAAGAATTTTTAGCAGGAAAGTTGTTAAGTGTTAGAAATCTGTATGATGCCATCAATTTGCTTACAGATACTTCCACTTCTATTATAACTCATGAAGAAACCTCGAAAAAGGCTTACCTTTCGAGTTTAGCAGTTGGTTTTCTTTTTCAGTTCTTTAACTCGCTGATTGATAGTCCTGCAAAAATAAACAATGGTTATTCAAATGGACATACTAACTTTCCTTCGGTCGAGGCGTCTCAGAATCACACTCAACCTAACATATTTCCTACTTTATTGTCGTCCGGGAAGCAAATCCTTGAATCAGGCAGTGAATATAGGCCAATCGGCGAACCAGT
Source organism: Trifolium repens (assembly GCA_030408175.1). Taxonomy (NCBI): domain Eukaryota; kingdom Viridiplantae; phylum Streptophyta; class Magnoliopsida; order Fabales; family Fabaceae; genus Trifolium; species Trifolium repens. Next base: position 53,354,437 of record CP125844.1, on the reverse strand, counting down.
CACAAAATCTGGCGCGGCAATACAAGCATCAGGTTTGGTTAGACTCGTCTTTTGAATTACAATCTGGTGACAGTTTCCTTGACTATTCATTTTGATTGAAATTTCAAAATATTAAACAAAATTTCACATACAGGTGAGGCTGTGTATGTGGATGACATTCCATCACCAACGAATTGTCTACACGGAACATATATTTATAGTTCGAAACCATTGGCAAGGATAACAAGTATAAAACTCAGACAAGAGTTGGAACTTGAAGGAGTGAGGGGTATCCTTTCAAGTAAAGACATTCCTAATGGCGGGGAGAATTTGGGAGGAAAGAGTGCATTTGGTTCAGAACCTTTATTTGCCGAAGAGATTGCTAGATGTGTTGGTGAACGTCTTGCATTTGTGGTGAGTGCTTAAATCCCTTATTTTAATCCAAAATGTATGATCTTCTGTGTTGAAAATATTTCCGATATACGAGAGCCTGATTATTGGACCAAATACAAATATTACGAATAATTACAAATATATGTTATTTACAACATTCTGTTTCATTTATTTAGAGATTTGATAAATGTAATACTTCGACTTTTTCTCCGAATGGCTTCTTTAGGTTGCAGATACTCAGAAACTTGCAGATATGGCTGCAAATTCCTCTATTGTTGATTACAGTGTTGAAAATCTTGAACCACCTATCCTATGTGTTGAAGAAGCTGTTGAAAGATCTAGTTTTTTTCAAGTTCCGCCATTTTTATGTCCGAAAAATCAAATTGGTGATGTATCAAAAGGAATGGCTGAAGCAGATCACAAGATTGTTTCTGCCGAGGTAAACACAGAATAAACTTGTTTGTGGTTCTTTATATAATTTTAAATTAGCTTATGAATAATGAATGTTTTTGTTTACTCGTCAAACATATTCATTGTCATCATCTATCGATGAAACTCAGATAAAACTTGGATCTCAATACTATTTCTACATGGAGACACAAACCGCGCTCGCGGTACCAGATGAAGACAATTGCATTACTGTTTACTCTTCAACTCAAAGCCCTCAGCTTGTACATTCTACTATAGCAAGATGCCTTGGTATTCCTGAAAATAATGTTAGAGTCATTACAAGAAGGGTTGGGGGAGGTTTTGGAGGAAAAGGCGTACGATCTGTATCTGTAAGTTTGTTTGTCGTTTTTACTTTCTTTTCTTAAAATATTTCTTCTTTCTTAGTATGACTATGTGTGTGTTTGGTCTGCGGTGACAAAAAATTATTTTTGAAAGAATTAACTCGGTAAAATTGATTCTGACTAAAAGTGAGTTGAAGGAAAAGTGAATTATGTTTGGATACATTCATGCATACATGACTTTTTTATGTCATGCCATCTTCAGGCTGCTACATCTTGTGCACTCGCGGCACACAAGTTACAGCGACCGGTCAGGATGTATCTAAACCGAAAGACAGATATGATAATGGTTGGAGGAAGGCATCCAATGAAGATAACATACAGTATAGGGTTTAAGAATAATGGGAAGATTACTGCATTACACCTTGAGATTTTGGTTGACGCCGGGATTTATCCTGATGTTAGTGTCATAATACCGCGCAACATAGCCGGAGCACTTAAAAAGTATGACTGGGGTGCTCTATCTTTTGATATAAAGTTATGCAGAACAAATCATCCTAGTAGATCTGCAATGAGGGGCCCAGGGGACTTGCAAGGATCATTCATCGCCGAAGGTATAATAGAAAACGTTGCAGCTACGCTTTCGATGGATGTAGATTCTGTTAGAAGCATTAATCTTCACACCTACACGAGTTTAAAGGAATTCTACGATGATTCTTGTGGTGAACCACTTGAATATACCATGCCTTTAATTTGGAACAAGTTAGCTGTTTCTACAAACTATGAAATTAGAGCAAATAAAGTGAGAGAGTTTAACAATACTAACATTTGGAAGAAAAGGGGGATATCTCGAGTACCAGTGTTGTATGAGCTGAATCTAAGACCAACTCCAGGAAAAGTTAGTATTTTATCAGATGGTTCTGTTGTTGTTGAAGTTGGAGGAATTGAATTGGGTCAGGGTTTATGGACAAAGGTGAAACAAATGGCTGCGTTCGCACTCGGTACGATTCAATGCGACGGAAGTGGTAGTCTTTTGGATAAAGTTAGGGTTGTACAAGCCGATTCATTAAGCTTGATTCAAGGAGGATTAACTGCTGGAAGCACTACATCAGAGTCAAGCTGCGAAGCAGTTCGGCTTAGCTGCAATATCTTGGTTGAAAGACTAAAACCTATCAAGGACAAACTTCAGGAGGAAACTGGTTCTATCAAGTGGGAGAACCTTATTCTTCAGGTGGATAGTGTAAAATAAAAGAGCTTAATTTCAGCATTTATATATTTATACATGTTACTGACAGTTCATTCGATAACATATAGGCCTACATGCAAGCTGTGAATTTATCAGCATCTTCATATTTTGTACCGAGTAAAGATTCCATGAAGTACATCAATTATGGTGGTGCTGTCAGTGAAGTGAGTTTGTTTCTTATGCATAACATATCGAATGTTACTTGTGTGATATTGTCATGCGAGCCATATTACCGATGTAAATGAGTTAAATGATGGAAATTGATTCGCAGGTGGAAATAGATCTTCTGACAGGAGAAACCAGATTTTTGCAAACAGATATTATTTATGATTGTGGTCAGAGTCTCAACCCTGCTGTGGATTTAGGACAGGTAATACACACACACACACACATACATAATGTATCACCGACACTTCTAATTGAAGGCGTGTTCAGGAATGGAATGGTTTGGTTTGTTTTCAAGAATCATCTTATTATGTTGTCAAATCTGAAAAAATTCCTTCGATAATCATAGAATTACATCTTGCAGATTGAAGGATCTTTCATACAAGGGTTAGGCTTTTTTATGCTTGAAGAATATGATACAAACTCTGATGGTTTGGTGTTGCAAGATGGCACATGGAACTATAAAATCCCAACAATAGACACTATTCCTCAACAGTTTAATGTTGAAATCCTTAACAGTGAGCATAATCAACAGAGAGTTCTCTCTTCAAAGGGTATGTGACCTAGGACTTTTCCAATATTTAAGTATTAAACTATAAGTGTTTTGAACAAGTAAATAAAAACCATTTCATCTAATTTGAATAAAATATTTGACAACAGACAGAGTTGTCGATATTGCAGATAGTAGAAAATAGCGGTTAGCTCAAATTCTGCTATGCAATATTGGTATATTTCCGTTCTTCGAAAATATTTTGTACTATATAGTGTATTGCAGAACAATAGCGATTTGTTCAAATTCCGCTATGCTATAACACTGTTATAGCCACTATTTAAAAACATTTTGTTGTTAATAAGATTGAGAAAGCTCAAGTTATTTTGGTAGTAATAGATATTTGTATTGCAGCATCTGGCGAGCCTCCCTTGCTTCTAGCAGCTTCAATTCACTGTGCCACAAGATCAGCTGTCAAAGAAGCCAGAAAACAGCTCTTATCATGGAGCAACTTAGACGAATCAGATTCAACATTTCAGCTAGGGGTCCCTGCAACCATGCCTGTAGTAAAGGAACTCAGTGGACTAGACATTGTACAAAGATACTTGAAATGGAAAATGGACAGCAAGTAAAAAACCTCAATCACTCACACCTCTTTGGTTGAGTCATTACATTACCTTCTGCGCTATAAACAACCTCGTCTTCAAAGTTAAATTCGGTATAATTGACTTTGATGTCCTTATAATCTTCCCACGTAGCTTCGGTAGGTCCTAAGTTTTCACACTGAACCAGCACCTGCATTAAACCTTGTCAATGTAGGATCATGTTCAAACTGTTGTAGACGGATGTGTCATACCAGTACTCCACCCTTACACCAAGACTCTGGATTCTGAAATGTCAAGCATCTTAAGTACATCTCCAAACATTTATTCAAGGCCTCTAATTAATTGTCCATTGGTTTGTGGATGATATGCCGAGCTCATTGCTAACGTGTTCCTCTGTAAGCGAAATAAATGCTGCCAAATATTGGTGGTAAAAACTTTGTCTGATCTAATGTCAGGGTCGGATAAGAAACACAAAATTCACACAACTCATTCATTGTATACCTATTTCATTTTTTTTGTCAAGTAATCTAAAGACTAGTATTTCACCTCTTGAGGTGAATAAATGGGAGATCCGAAGTTCGAATCCCAGCCCTGCATACAATTGCAATATCTCTACCAATTGAGTTATGTTCATGGGGACACACTCATGCCATATTATATATGCACAATTTGCTACGTTTCGCTCCTGTTTAATTTGTCACTATTGAATAGTTTTTTATGTTTACAACTTCGTCCTTCCACTTTGTATGTAAGTTTTCAATAGCTTATCATTTTTTCTATATATAAAAAAAGACATATAAATTGGTGTTTTGATTCTACGAATTATGATGTGATAGTTGTTTGTTTTTTCTCGGCCTTAACCCTTGGTTAATAGAAAAATGTCTATTAGTTCAAACGTTTTGAATCGTAATTAGAGATGAAAATAGTTAGGCATAAGAGAGTTTATATTATTGATCTCATCACTAAAACTAGTTAGAATACTCTCATATATTTCATTTAAATCCAACATAAGAGAGTTTATATTATTGATCTCACCCCTAAAACTAGTTAGACACCACACGACTACAACTTTAATAATATGAGAATTTTTTTGTCATCTATCCATTTTCTCGTGCGCCCTTTGAATTTACCACAATACTTTTGTTCGTTACATATATAGTGGATATACCCAAAAACACCTTATTAAATTTTTTATTATAACACTTGCTACTTAAGTAGTATACGATATTTATAAATTTTTTTTCATTTTTATAACGTCTACTACTTAAATAGTAGAAAGATAAAAATGAAAACATGTAAAACGTACAAGTAGGTAGGACGATAAAAACAAATATGTTAATGATGGTACTATGGTAGGATCTAGTCTCTTTCAACCCAACACTCTAAGGCAATCAAGTTAGGTATTGTTTGGTTCAACTTCTAAATTAAGAGATTATGAGAAGTTATAGAAAAGTTTGGACCAAACATAAATTAGTAAAAGCTCTACAATAAATAAGAATTTATTTTTAGTGAAGAAATATATTTAAAAAGGAGCTTTAAGTAAAAGTCAAAAATATGGCTTATGCATTTCTAGATCAGCCACTAGCATTTTACATCTTATCATCCAAAAATCAATAATACAAAATCTTATCAATCCAAAAAATGTATTTTATTTTATATAGTGTATATTTGTGTAGAAAAGTACAAATAAATACAAACAAACACATGCATGCCTTAAAGAATCAAATTCGGCGGCAATATCAAATGTTCCACTTTTTTCCAAACTCATAAATTCATTTTAATTTAGGTCCACTCTTTCAACTTGCTTAATCACTTTTTTCTTCTTCTAAAGTGATTATTTCCTAATAAGTGATTATAAATACAAAGATAACAAATAAATGCAGATACATACATTATAACTTGTATATATATATTTCTCTGAAAATCAATATGGATGTGAAGAAGAGTGAGAGTCAAACAAGTTTGATTTTTGCTATCAATGGTGAGAAATTTGAGCTATTTAACATAGACCCATCAACCACTTTGCTTGAATTCTTGCGTACTCAAACTCGATTCAAGAGTGTTAAACTCGGTTGTGGTGAAGGTATAATCATAATCATAATTCATAATCTTGCATATATCTGTTTATATAAATTAACTGTTTCATTAATTAATTAATTATTTTTTTAATTTTTTAATTTCAATAAGCTTGATACTGATACTAACTTAGTCATTATTTTTTCTCTATGTTTGACTTGTTTAATTGATTGTGATACTGATTTTAATGAATTATATTTTCTTTCTGATTGAATATGGTTAATATTATACTTTAATTATTGTGAATATTAGATTGTGAAATTCTGAATGAATTTTTATTGGAATTATTTTTCAATTCCAGATTGAATGGATTATTTAGTACACTTTTTATCAGAATCCTAAGAAGTAGAAAAGTTTGGTTCCTCTAAAGGGTTAATAGATTAGATTATATATAACTGTTGATTGAAAAAAGTAGTGTTGAGAATTTAAGGATTTTATACACTAAAGTGTTATTTTCAAATAACATACTGTCAAACATGTTCCAACATCTGATCAACTAGAAGACTCGCCAAACCTATTTCGTCCACTCTTTTTTAAGAAATTCTTATGCACGCCATTAGTGTCATAATGTCGACATGTCAATGTCCGTGTCTGCGTTCGTGCTTCATAGTTCTTAGCAACCTCAGACTGTTGACTTTCAATCAACCACCTTGAGTTTAGTAGAGGTGGAGAGAGGGGGGGGGGGGGGGATAGGATACCTATCATTTTTAACACAACTCAAAGTTAGTTAGAGTTGGTTACTCTGCTGCTAACTGTTACAGTTAGTTACGTGTTAGTTAATCCTCTTGTGTTTTGTACTAATCTATATAAATCATCTCACCACAATTGATGAAGTAACTTGTAACTCATAGTTCCATTATCAATCAATAATAGAAACTGAGTTTCAATCAAAGAATATGCAAAGTATTATTCTCTCTTGACTAAGATTAAGAAGTAGCAGCTATTTTACAAAATTTGAGAAAAAGAAAATATTGGTTTCGCTTGTTTATATTATTTGTTTGCCGATGGTTTTGTCATGAAAAAGAAGGTGGAGGTGTTAACTTTTAAAAACTACTGAAAAACAGCCTTCAATTTTCTTTTCATATTGGAAGTTTATGCTTTCACATTGTTGATTGTAGGTGGTTGCGGTGCTTGCGTAGTTTTAATCTCCAAATATGATCCATTGTTCGACAGAGTCGAAGATTTTACGGCAAGCTCTTGTCTCACACTACTTTGTAGCATACATGGATGTTCAATAACAACAAGTGAAGGCATTGGAAATAGCAAACAAGGATTCCATCCAATTCATGAAAGATTTGCTGGATTCCATGCTTCTCAATGTGGCTTTTGTACTCCTGGAATGTCTGTTTCACTCTTTGGTACTCTTGTTAATGCCGAGAAGAAGACTAATGGTCAAGAACCGCCTTCTGGGTTCTCAAAAGTTACTGTTTCTGAGGCAGAAAGGGCTATTGCAGGGAATCTTTGTCGCTGCACCGGTTATCGGCCCATTGCTGCTGCCTGCAAAAGCTTTGCAGCCGATGTTGATATGGAGGATTTGGGGTTGAACTCTTTCTGGAGAAATGGAGAAAGCAAGGACTTAAAGCTTAGTAGACTGCCTCGATATGATCATCGTCACAAGAATATCAAATTTCCTATGTTTTTGAAGGAAATAAAAAATGATTTGTTCATAGCTTCTGAGAAACACAGTTGGCACAGGCCCACTAGTTTAAAGGAGCTTCAGAGCTTATTAGAATTAAACCGTGCCAACGGAACAAGGATAAAAGTTGTTGTTAATAATACCGGTATGGGATATTACAAAGATAAAGAAGGCTATGATACATATATTGATCTGAAGGGCATTTCCGAGCTCTCAAAAATCAGAAAGGATCAATCAGGGATTGAAATTGGAGCAGCCGTGACCATATCTAAAGCTATTGAAGTACTAAAGCAGCAAAAAGAGAGTGACTTTATCTCAGACTTTGTAATGATACTTGAAAAGATTGCAAACCATATGGGAAAAGTTGCGTCAGGGTTTATTCGGAACACAGCCAGTGTAGGTGGAAATTTAATTATGGCACAAAAGAAAAATTTTCCCTCGGATATTGCTACAATACTTCTTGCTGCGAATTCAATGGTTCATATAATGAGTGGAACACAATTTGAATGGTTGACATTGGAAGAATTTCTGGAAAGGCCGCCATTAAGTTTGGAAAGTGTGCTTTTAAGCATTAGAATTCCAAGTTTGGAAGCTTTTAGAAGTACATCTTCAGAACAAAGAAATAGATTCTACTTTGAAACTTACCGAGCTTCTCCTAGACCGCTTGGAAATGCCCTTTCATACTTAAATGCTGCTTTCTTTGCCGAGATGTCTCCAAGCGAGGATACTGGTGGATCCAGGATACACACTTGTAGGCTGTCTTTTGGTGCGTATGGAAATAAGCGTGCAATCAGAGCAAAAAATGTCGAGGAATTTTTAACAGGAAAGATGTTAAGTGTTAGCATTCTATGTGAAGCTGTCAACTTGCTTACAGCCACTATTGTACCGAAAAATGAAAACTCAAACTCAAACAAAGCTTACCGTTCAAGTTTGGCAGCTGGTTTTGTTTTTCAGTTCTTTAACCCTCTAATTGAAATATCTGACGGTGCAACAAACTCTTACTTAAACGGATATTCTAATTCACATTTTGTGAATGGTTTCAAATTTAAAGAGAATCAGAAGCAGGTTCATCACGACAAAATTCCAACTTTATTGTCATCTGGGAAGCAAGTCTTTGAAACAGGAGATGAATATCACCCCATTGGTGAGCCAATCATTAAATCAGGAGCTGCACTACAAGCTTCAGGTTTGTTTTGTTTCATCTAGATTTTAATTGAATGATTTCTGTTATTTATTTATTTATTTTCTTTCTTTTTTTCTTTGCATTTCTATCAATTTTTCGAAGTAGTGAGCTTATATATTTACATGAATGAATGTGTCAAATATGAACTTTCATAAATAAACTTTTTTTTTTTATTCCTGTCAAGATTGAATATTCATGCATAAATCGTATACAGGTGAGGCTGTCTATGTGGACGACATTCCTTCACCACCAAATTGCCTACATGGAGCATATATATACAGTTCAAAACCTTTAGCAAGGGTAAGGAGTATAAAACTCAGCCCTGAATTGCAGCTCGATGGAGTAATAGAAATCATTTCAAGTAAAGACATTCCCAGTGGTGGGGAAAACATTGGAGCTATGACGATTTTTGGCACAGAACCTGTATTTGCAGAAGAGATAGCCAGATGTGTTGGCGATCGTTTGGCTGTTGTGGTGAGTTCTTAAACCATCATTTTTCTGATCCAACAACTTATGAGATGATTTCTCGTTTGTTTGGAGATTGATGTGTGACACACTACCTTATTACTCACCAATAGATTTTTTAGGTTGCAGAAAGTCAGAAATGTGCAGATATAGCAGCAAACTACACCATTGTCGATTACGATATTGAAAATCTTGAACCACCTATTCTATCTGTTGAAGATGCCGTTAAAAGATCGAGCTTTTTTGAAGTTCCTCCTTTTCTCGACCCCAAACATGTTGGTGATATATCAAAAGGAATGGCTGAAGCTGATCACAAGATTCTTTCTGCTGAGGTACATGTAATATATTTATTGTTCTCATCACTTCTTTTACTCCCATTTCACAACTTTGCAGTCATCTACGTTGGTTTCTGATGAGATTTATAAGTTTCTTGCTGTCTAAGTTATGTTGAAATGGTTATATATTGGTCAAACTTATTCATTCAGATTCAATTTTGAAATTCAGTTGAAACTTGGATCTCAATACTATTTCTATATGGAGACACAAACTGCACTTGCTGTGCCAGACGAAGATAATAGCATTACAGTATACTCTTCAAATCAATTTCCGGAGTTTACACATTCTACTATAGCAAAATGCCTTGGTATTCCTGAAAATAATGTTCGAGTAATTACAAGAAGGGTCGGGGGAGGTTTTGGAGGAAAGACCATAAAAGCAATATCTGTAAGTATGAAGTTGTGTATTATTTTTTAAAGCAATTTATAAAATCTTGCCACTAATTTCATGCGGAGATTTTTCAAAGAGTCACGCAGGTGCTTACTTGATACTAAACTGTACATGCTAAGATTTTGACCTAAAATGTTTTTGTACTTCTGTCATTTTTTCCCAATTATATCTCAAGTACTGACAACCATATCATGCAGTTTGCTACATCTTGTGCACTCGCAGCACATAAATTATGTCGCCCTGTCAGGATGTATTTAAATCGAAAGACCGATATGATAATGGCAGGAGGAAGACATCCCATGAAGATAACATACAATGTTGGGTTCAAGAATGACGGGAAAATTACTGCATTAGAACTTGATATATTGGTCGATGCTGGTATATATGTGGATATAAGTTTAGGATTGCCACATAACATAGTTTGTGCACTAAAAAAGTATGACTGGGGTGCGCTATCTTTTGATATAAAGGTATGCAGAACAAATCTTCCCAGTAGATCTGCAATGAGGTGCCCTGGGGAATTGCAGGGATCATTTATTGCTGAAGCTGTTATGGAAAATGTTGCAGCTTCACTTTCAATCGATGTTGATTCCGTCAGAAGCATTAATCTTCATACACACAAAAGTCTTCAGTCATTCTATGAACTTTACTCTGGCGAACCTCTTGAGTATACCTTGCCTTCAATATGGAGTAAGTTATCTGTTTCTGCAAATTATGAACAAAGAACTGAAACGGTGAAAGAGTTTAACAGAAAAAATATTTGGAGAAAAAGGGGAATTTCTCGAGTACCAGTTGTGTATCAACTGACTCTTAGACCAACTCCTGGAAAAGTAAGTATTCTGTCGGATGGGTCTGTTTTTATTGAAATTGGAGGTATTGAATTGGGTCAGGGTCTCTGGACAAAGGTGAAACAAATGGCTGCATTCGCTCTCGGTACAATTCAATGTGATGGAAATGGAAACCTGTTGGACAAAATAAGGGTTGTACAAGCTGATACATTGAGCATGATCCAAGGGGGCTACACTGCTGGGAGCACCACATCAGAAACATGCTGTGAAGCAGTTAGGCTTAGCTGTGATATCTTGGTTGAGAGGTTGAAGCTTCTCAAGAAAAAGCTGCATGGAGAAATGGGCTCTATCAAGTGGGAGGCACTTATTCTTCAGGTAGCTATACTACCCTAAAAAAATAGTGCTTAATTTCAAATGTTGTTAGATTTTCCTGAAAATTTTGAGACATTCCTAATCATGAGTATAACATGAATGAAGTGGTAATTTATCTGTTTTCTCTTTATGATCCACGTGGGAAAATGATTTTGTGTTAAAATTTCACTGCTGTGTTCGGAAAGTTCTTGAACTTGTATTTTTCATTCATATTGATGCATGTATTGTTGTATTCAAAATTGTCTATTTAGCATGTTCTCAATTTATGGGAGAATAATTGACCCCCTTTAATCAGGAAAATTGGGGACTAAATGTGGCAATGCCGGAAGATAATTAATTTTCTTCTTTTACTAGTTCATAGATAAAAATATTTACTTTTATGTCGCTGACTATTTGTTTATCTACAGGCATACATGCAATCTGTAAACTTGTCAGCATCTTCATTGTATGTACCCAACAATAACTCGACGCTGTACCTTAACTATGGTGCTGCAGTAAGTGAGGTAAAGTGTTTTCTTATGCACATGTCAAACAAGCCATATTACTGAAGTAACTGAGTCGAATTATTATATATAGTTGTTCTAAGTAGTGGAAATTATTTCTCAGGTGGAAATAGATCTTCTGACAGGAGAAACCAGATTTCTTCAAACAGATATTATCTATGATTGCGGACAGAGTCTCAACCCTGCTGTGGATTTAGGACAGGTATGCTAATTACATATTTGTTTTACAAGCTCAACCCTAATCAAGAACTATCTCAACATAAGAGTTGGAGGGCTATGAATATTTTTTCATACCCTCCTTTGAACCAAACACCATAAGATAAATGCGCAAGGGATGGACCGGTTTGGTTTGTTCTCCTGAATCAGTTAATAACAGTATGATACCATCCTGCAGATTGAAGGAGCTTTCGTCCAGGGATTGGGGTTCTTCATGCTTGAAGAATATGAAACAGACCGTAATGGTTTGTCGTTGGCAGACGGCACATGGAACTACAAAATCCCTACAATAGACACTATCCCTCAACAGTTTAATGTTCAAATTCTCAACAGTGGACATCATCAACATCGTGTGCTTTCCTCAAAGGGTATGGATCAAGGAGTTCTTAAAATTGTGTCTATGTATTAAATTTCAATGCAAATCAGTTAATGAAGTTTTTATAGTTTAAAATTCTTAATTACAACATCTAAAAGATTCTCTCATCATTAAATGAGTTTTTATAGTTAAAAGTTCTTAATTGAGAAAATGATATGAAATATGTGTTGCAGCTTCTGGCGAGCCTCCCCTAATTCTAGCAGTTTCAGTTCACTGTGCAACAAGAGCAGCTATCAAAGAAGCAAGGAAACAGCTTCTTTCATGGAGCAACTTGGATGAACCTGATTCAATATTTCAATTGCCGGTTCCTGCAACCATGCCTGTCGTAAAGGAACTCGGTGGACTGGACATTGTAGAAAGATACCTGAAATGGAAGATGAGCAGGGTGTAAAAGTGCTTATTATCCTTTAAATTTCAGAAGATTGGTTTTAATTTTTGGAGAGAAAAAATAAGTGATATTTATAAAAAGGTGCATATTTTGAGGTATATTTACAATAAGACACAAGATAGCTCAGGAGGATAGCTTTTGCCACAAGGAAAAGGACAAGCTGAATAACAAAGTGGATTCTCCCATCTTGGAACTTCATGTAATATTGTCATGTTATTTTTTGTCAATATTTATAGATATTGATTTATGTATTAAAATAAATATTCATTATGGAAATGGTATTAGAATAATTATTCAGTTGAGTGAACACTTTGAATATATTGAACTATTCTTTCATTTTCTGAATTGATTACATTTTACATTGTGGATCAAGTCTATTCATAGACCAGTTAACTTGCACACATGCTTCAAAAACCTGCAAATAACATGGTTTTGATAAGCTATGTGTGGTCAATTACAGGGATAGTGCTAATCTATATACAGTCCTCTATAGTTATAGTACACAAGAGGTATCTCTAAAATTCTCTTTCAAGCTCAACCTGTAGATGAGATGCTCAAATCACTTAGGTTGATCTTGGACCTTAGACCCTTAAAACGAGTAGGAGGTAAAGCCGTAGTCATGATAAGTGGCATGGAACATGAACCATATTGACCTGCTTTTGTAGAACATTTTCTGTAACAAAACACAAGTCAAGCTCCACATGCTTTGTTTTGGCATGCAAAACAAGAATGTGAGTTAGGGCTATGATGCTCATATTGTCACAAAGCACATTGGGGGTGGAGAAGTGAACTCCTAGTTTAGTAAGAAGGGATTGAAGCCACAACAGCTCAGCCAGTGCCACCTTCTGTATTCAGCTTCAGTGCTGCTTCTTGGCCATTACAGGTTGGACAACAAGTAAAAAAGACTTCAATCACACATCAGTATCATGTAAGTGAAAAGGTAGAAATGTCAATGCATTATTTCCAACACTTAATCATTAGATGAATTTCATCTGAACCTTGTTAGAAAAGCCGCCTTTGCTAATAAATGAGACTTGCATTATTTACTCAATAATTGATGTACAGAAAAGACTATGGAAATTAAAATTAGGTGGACAAGTTGCTCAAACTCACTAGGATCACACATTTGACAATACATGTTTTGTTTTGTCTATTGGCAGCAGACATTTTAGCTGTCGAGAATCCTGTATTCTTATTGGGTGGGGCTTGCTTCATTATACCATACATGTTTATTCTCAAGAGAGGTGGTTCATATACTTAATGCGTTAAAATTTTGGATTGAAATGTGACGTCTCCCTCTCTTGTAATTCTAAAACCATTGGCCCATTTTTTCTTCCGGCGCTTCCCTAATTCCCCAATAGTATTTCATAACTTGGTAGTTGTATTGCAGCTTGTTAATATAGGATTGAGGGTAGTAATATTTGTAAATATGTATTGACATTAATATTTGGTTACATGGGCAAATTCGGGCTTGTCGGTATTGAACTTGTACCTCATTAGACACTATGATCAGGTGAATAACACAAAATCCAGCTTAATACGTCCTAGGTACAAAGTTTTCACCACTATTTAGTGTTGACAAATCTCTATTGGAGAATTTATCGGCAATGAACACATTCCCACTTTTCAACCGAATTTCGAATTTTTCTCCGTACATAAAATCAGAGATCGAATTTATGACAATTTATTTAAAAAATCCAAATCTCTTATTACTTATATCAATTTACTGATGATGTGTACATCTCCTATATGCTTTTAATTAATAAATGACATTTTAATACTGAAAGTTGAACAATTGAGTGACAAAGACGTGAACTTAAAAGAACAAAATGACAAGAGAAAGATGAAGCAACAAAATAGTCCAAGTAAAAGAAAAGTTGTGTTTATTTTAACTTGAAAACATAACAAATCAATGAACATTGTGAGAAAAATAAATCTAATGACCCACAGTCCATAATATTAAATTCGAAGAACACATGCTACACGTCTCTAACTTGTTTCATTTGTGTATTTTATTTTTATGATAAAAATAAATAAATAAACACACCGAAATATAATGTACTAGATTCTGACATCTCATATTATAAGAGATTGATTGATCCAACTATTTTGTCTTATATCTTCTCCTTAAAAATGTAGAAGTTTGGTCAAACAAAGATACTCTTGATGACAAATAAATTATAAAATATTCCTAAAAATATTTAAATAAGATAATGTGAGTTTATTTTAACTTAATCAAGATTTTGAATTCAATTCATAATTTGGACATACAACGATATAAAATTCTAATGAAAAGTTTCTTATTCATTTGAGGCCTATAAAACTCGAAGAATTAGTCTCTTTATTATACTCGAATGATATCCAATTTACAAAAAGAAAAATATTAAAAAAAAGTAATTAACCGGTTTGTGCGAGAATTTGAATTCTAGAGATAGAGATGTAAAAATAAATCACAAAAAATTATTACCATTTCCTATCTTTATAAATTTGTTTGACATTTTTAGTTGATGAATACATTTTGCTCCGGTGACATGTGAGTTTAAGAATGATGATTTCTCCACTTAAAAAATATGAGTAAAAAAACTAGAGGCAATCTTTTCTCACTTTGATGATTTTGCCGCTATGTATAGCAAAACAAATTTCATACATTAATTTAAAAAAATAAGTTTTCACACAATGTTAAATTTTGATTGTGAGAAAATATTTTTTATTTTAAAATAGTAATATGATGTGTTAAAATTGTAAATTTTGATTGGTTGTCCGTGTAATTTTCATTTACACGGTCTGCTTACCATCATTAAACTCTAAATATATTTGAAGTCCTAACTTAATTTTTAAGTTTAGTTTGATATTAGTATAACTTTAAAACGTGCAGAAGTCATAGCTCAATTGACAGAAAATACTGAAATTGTTAAGTCGAAAATCCATGATCGGGGTTTGATCTCTAGTCACTCTACTTTATATTTGTGAGTTTATGATGGTTTTATCATTTCATCTATGTACCTAAAAAACAAGTATAACTTTAAAACGAGTCAACTCAGTCCTTTAACTTATACATATATTAAAAGTAACTGTAAAATAAGATTTGTGGCTTAATAAATCTGTACAATAAAATCAAAACTTGACAGTAGATTATGAATGTAAATCTAAGTTTTTTTTTTGAAGGAATGTAAATCTAAGTTTATTCATTACAACTAGCATACATTGATGAATTCATTATTTAAAAGTCTTTTATGTGCACTTATTAATACATCGATTGATGTTTATATGTGCAGTCCAGAAAAATATCTATATCTATATCTATAATAAAAGCGTGAATTTTTTTTGTCGTAATTATTTTCATAAATTCTCTCAAATAATATCATAAAAATTATATCAATGGATAAACTAAAATAAATCGATTCAAACTATGTACGATATTTGAATAATAATATTAAAATAAATGTCTTTAAGTAATATGACATAAAGTATATAATATGGACTAAATACATTAAAATAATATGATATATAATATGAATATAATTTGGTCTTTAATTTAATAAAAACTTTACTTTTTAAATTATTGAAAATCTAATATATTTAATCTATAACATAAATTAGATAATTAAATTTTTAATGATTCTAATTTTTTTTGGACAAATTCGATGAATCTAAAATTTTTCTTTGTATAGTGGAAAAAAAAAATTGTCTAGAAAGTATAAACACATGGCAGTAAAGAATCGAGTGAAGCGGCGGGAAGCATAGTATAAAATGTTCCAACGCTACTCACTATTCTCAGAATTTCAACTTTTTTTTAATCACTTTTTTTCTTCTTATTCTTCTCTAGTTAAGCGGTTATTACGTAATAAGTGATTATAAATACTATAGTACAAGATAACAATAAATGCAGATACATACATTATTACTTGTACTTCACTGAAAATCATTATGGATATTAAGAACAGTGAAAATCAAACAAGTTTGATTTTTGCTATCAATGGTGACAAGTTTGAGCTATCCAATATCGACCCATCAACCACTTTGCTTGAATTCTTGCGTACTCAAACTCGATTCAAGAGTGTTAAACTCGGTTGTGGCGAAGGTATATTCATAACCATAATTCATAATTCATAATCATACATTTATATGTTTGTTTCACTTAATTGTTGGATTAATTTAATCATTTTTGTTGTTGTTTTAATTTCAATAAGCTTGATACTGACTTAGGGCCTGTTTGGATTTGGTTTATTTCTTAGCTTATGAAAATAGCTTATGCAAATAAATAAAGTTTTATGTTGATTCATAAGTTTTGACTGACAAAATTTTTATTTTTAAGTTGTTTTATCATAAACTACATTGAAAAGTTTATAATAATACAAAAAAGCTTAGTTATTTGCATAAGTTGTTTCGCATAAGCTCAAAAATAAGTCAATCAAAACTGGCCCTTAATTATTATTATTATTATTATTATTATTATTATTATTATTATTATTATTATTATTATTATTATTATTATTATTTTTTTTTTTTTGCTTATGTTTGACTTGGTATTTTTTGTTGTTTTATTGATTGTGATACTGATTTTTATTAATTATATTTTTTGAATGTTAGCTTGGTGAAATTATGAATGAATTTTTATTGGAATTATTATGCAATTTCTGATTGAATGGATTAGTACACTTTTTTTTATCAGAATCATAAGAAGTAGAATAGTTTGGTTCCTTTAAGGGTTAATACACTATAATTATGATTGTTAATTGAAAAATTAGTGTTGTGAATTTAAGGGTTTCATTTCATAATTTGTAATACATGTTTATGTTTGATTGTTTATTGAAAAGCTAACAGATTCGAAGCAACGATAATAGATGAATTGGATAATGTTTTGAAAATGGGATTATTCTGATCATAGTTTAGGGCCAAAGAAATGTGAGACCAGAGCTATATCAATAATTTTCTTCTGGACTTAATTTGATCTTATAGTCTGCTAGGAAACAACAAACAGTAGCTCGATCAAGCATTGAAGTTGAATATAGAAGCAATTCTGAAATAGTTTGGATTCTGTTTTCTGCATGAACTTAAGATGCTTGTTCTAACTCCCACATTGTTTTGTGATAATCTCGGTGCTATACTCCTTTCCTACTGATAAGGTAATTTGTACTCACAAAATGTGTTATCAATCAATAATATAAACTGAGTTTCAATCAAAGAATAAGAATATACAATGCAGTCTATCTTGACAAAGTTGAAGTAGTAGTAGTTTTTTTAATTTGAGAAAAAGAAAATATAGGTTCCTCTTATTATTATTATTGCTATGTTTCTTGCTGATGTTTTTGTCATGATAATGAAGGTGAAGAAGGTGTTAAATTTTAAAAAGTTATGAAAAAAGTCCTTAATTTTCTTTTAAACTTTGAACTTTATGCTTTGGAATTTTGGTTGCAGGTGGGTGTGGTGCTTGCGTAGTTTTAATCTCCAAATATGATCCATTGCACGACAGAATTGACGATTTTACCGCGAGTTCTTGTCTCACACTACTTTGTAGCATACATGGATGTTCAATAACAACAAGTGAAGGCATTGGAAATAGCAAACAAGGATTCCATCCAATTCATGAAAGATTTGCTGGATTCCATGCTTCTCAATGTGGCTTTTGTACTCCTGGAATGTGTGTTTCACTCTTTGGAGCTCTTGTTAATGCCGAGAAGAACACTAGTTGTCATGAACCACCTTCTGGGTTCTCAGAAGTTACTGTTTCTGAGGCTGAAAAGGCTATTGCAGGGAACCTTTGTCGCTGCACTGGTTATCGACCCATTGCTGATGCCTGCAAAAGTTTTGCAGCTGATGTTGATATGGAGGATCTCGGTTTGAATTCTTTCTGGAGAAAGGGAGAGAGCAATGGCCCGAAGCTTAGTAAGTTGCCTCTATATGATCACCATCACAAGAATATCAAATTTCCTGTGTTTCTAAAAGATATTAAGCATGATTTGTTATTGGCTTCTGAGAACCACCGTTGGCACAAGCCCACTAGTTTAAAGGAGCTTCAGAGCTTATGGAAACTAAACCATGCCAATGAAACAAGGATAAAAGTTGTTGTTAGTAATACAAGTATGGGATATTACAAAGATAACAAAGGCTATGATAAGTATATTGATCTAAGTGGCATTAGTGAGCTCTCACATATAAAAAAGGATCAAACAGGGATTGAAATTGGGGCAGCAGTGACAATATCTAAAGCTATTGAAGCACTAAAGGAAGAAAGCAAAAATGACTCTCTTTCAGATTTTGTAATGATACTTAAAAAGATTGCAGACCATATGGGAAAAGTTGCCACGGGGTTTATTCGGAATACAGCCAGTGTAGGTGGCAATTTGGTGATGGCACAAAAGAACAATTTTCCATCGGACATTGTTACAATTCTTCTTGCTGTAGATTCAATGGTTCATATAATGAGTGGTACAGAATTTGAATGGCTGACAATGGAAGAATTTCTGGAAAGACCGCCATTAAGTTTGGAAAGTGTGCTTTTAAGTATTAAAATTCCAAGTCCGGAAACTATTAGAAGTACATCTTCAGAACAAAGAAATAGATTGTACTTTGAAACTTACCGAGCTTCTCCTAGACCGCTTGGCAATGCCCTTCCATATGTAAATGCTGCTTTCCTTGTCGAGATGTCTTCAAGCGAGGATTCTGGTGGATCCATGGTAGATTCTTGTAGGCTGTCTTTCGGTGCTTTTGGGAATAAGCATTCAATCAGAGCAAAAAATGTTGAGGAATTTTTGACAGGAAAGCTGTTAAGTGTTAGCATTTTGTATGAAGCTGTCAACTTGCTTACAGCCACTATTGTACCTAAAGATAAAAACTCAAAAACAGCTTATTGTTCAAGTTTGGCAGCTGGTTTTGTTTTTCAGTTCTTTAACCCTCTAATCGAAATATATGACGGTGCAACCAACTCTTACTTAAACGGATATTCTAATTCACTTTCTGTGAATGGTTTCAAATTTAAAGAGAATCAGAAGCAGGTTCATCACGACAAAATTCCAACTTTATTGTCATCTGGGAAGCAAGTCCTTGAAGCAGGAAACAAATATCACCCCATTGGTGAGCCAATCATTAAATCGGGAGCCGCGCTACAAGCAACAGGTTTGTTTTGTGTCATCTACATTTGAATTAATTTATTGACTGACTTCTATAAACCCTTTGCACTTATTTTATTCTGATTTGGTGTCTGTCAATTATGACTTTTCTTAAAGAGTTGTTTTAGTTCTCGTCAAGTATCAAATATTCATGATTGACGTATCCAGGCGAGGCTGTGTTTGTGGATGACATTCCTTCGCCGCCAAATTGCCTACATGGATCATATATATATAGTTCAAAACCTTTAGCAAGGGTAAGGAGTATAAAACTCAGCCCTGAGTTAGTGCTAGATGGAGTAAGAGATATCATTTCAAGTAAAGACATTCCCAGTGGTGGGGAAAACATTGGAGCTAAGACGATATTTGGCACAGAACCTTTATTTGCAGAAGAGATAGCCAGATGTGCTGGTGATCGTCTGGCCGTTGTGGTGAGTTATTAAATCCCTCATTTTTCTGATGACCAATTTATGAGATTATTTCTCGTTTCTTTGGAGATTAATGTGCGATACAATACCACCTTATTACTCACCAATAGATTGTTTAGGTTGCAGATAGTCAGAAACTTGCAGATATGGCAGCGAACTCATCCATTGTCGATTACGATATTGAAAATCTTGAACCGCCTATTCTTTCTGTTGAAGATGCTGTTAAAAGATCAAGCTTTTTTGAAGTTCCTCCTTTTCTCTACCCAAAACATGTTGGTGATATATCAAAAGGAATGGCTGAAGCTGATCACAAGATTCTTTCTGCTGAGGTACATGGAATATATTTTTTTGTTCTCCTTTCTTTCCCCTCTTGCTCCCATTTCACATCATTATGATCATCTACATAGGTATCTACTCAGATGTATAAGTTAGCTGCTGTGTAATTAATGTCGAAATGGTTATATATATTAGTCAAACTTATTTGTTGTGCTCTATTTATTTCAATGCGAAATCCAGATGAAACTTGGGTCTCAATACTATTTCTATTTGGAGACACAAACTGCACTTGCTGTGCCAGATGAAGACAATTGCATTACAGTTTACTCTTCAAGCCAATGCCCTGAGATTACTCATTCTTCTATAGCAAGATGCCTTGGTATTCCTGAAAATAATGTTCGAGTTATTACAAGAAGGGTTGGGGGAGGTTTTGGTGGAAAGGCAATAAAAGCAATGGCTGTAAGTATGAAGTTGTTTATTATTTTTTTTTTAAAGTTATTAAATCATTTTCACTTTTATAGTACCATTAACCAATAAATATTGCAGTGTGTGTAGAAATGACTCCTGGATTTTCGGTAGTTTGGAGAAATCACTGACATTATAAATTAGAAGATAATGAATGAAATAAATTTGTGAAGATATCCATTTGAATTCAAACTATAAATAAAAAAAAATCATGTGAAGGTTTTTCATAAAGTCACATGAGTGCTTGATAAAGTGGTCTTTATAACGCTTTTGTGTTCATAAGTGAAGATTCTTATTTAGGAGTGAATATCAATTGCTTCTTTCCAGTACTCGCTATAAATATGAACTACATTGTGCTTTGTATGATACTAAATTGTCCACGCTAAGATTTGCATTAGTATAAAATGTTTATGTACTTTTGTCATTTTCATTTCCTAATTGTTCCAAAACATTTGGTGCTTTAGCATCTCCCTTTTTTTACATCATAGTTGTGATCGTAGAAATTATTTATTTGTTGAAATTATGAATGCAAAATATGTAAAAATTTACAAATACATCCCAAGCACTGATAACAATCATATCATGCAGACGGCTATATCGTGTGCACTCGCAGCACAGAAATTATGTCGCCCTGTCAGGATGTATTTAAATCGAAAGACCGATATGATAATGGCTGGAGGAAGGCATCCCATGAAGATAACATACAATGTTGGGTTCAAGAGTGATGGGAAAATTACTGCATTAGAGCTTGAGATATTGGTCAATGCTGGTATATATGTGGATATAAGTGCCATAATGCCACATAACATAGCTGGTGCACTTAAAAAGTATGACTGGGGTGCACTATCTTTTGATATAAAGGTATGCAGAACAAATCTTCCCAGTAGATCTGCAATGAGGGGCCCTGGGGAATTGCAGGGATCATTTATTGCTGAAGCTGTTATAGAAAATGTTGCAGCTACACTTTCAATTGATGTAGATTCTGTCAGAAGCATTAATCTTCACACACACAAAAGTCTTCAGTCATTCTATGATCATTGTTATGGCGAACCTTTTGAATATACCTTGCCTTCAATATGGAGTAAGTTAGCTGTTTCTGCAAATTATGAACAAAGAACCGAAATGGTGAAAGAGTTTAACAGAAGTAGTATTTGGAGAAAAAGGGGAATTTCTCGAGTACCAGTTGTGTATCAACTGATTCTAAGATCAACTCCTGGAAAAGTAAGCATTTTGTCGGATGGGTCCGTTGTTGTTGAAGTTGGAGGAATTGAATTGGGTCAGGGTCTCTGGACAAAGGTGAAACAAATGGCTGCATTCGCCCTCGGTACAATTCAGTGTGATGGAACAGGAAGTCTCTTGGACAAAGTAAGAGTTGTGCAAGCTGATACAGTGAGCTTGATTCAAGGGGGGTTCACTTCTGGGAGCACGACATCAGAGTCATGCTGTGAAGCAGTTAGGCTTTGCTGTGATATCTTAGTTGAGAGGTTGAAGCCTCTCAAGGAAAACCTGCAGAAAGAAATGGGCTCTATCAAGTGGGAGGCACTTATTCTTCAGGTAGCTACACTATCCTAAAGTAATACTCCCTATCCCAAATTATAAGTCAGCTTGCAAAAAAACTGTCCCCAAGTTATAAGTCACTTTACAATGTCAATGAAACATAAATGTTCTTTTCCTATCATACCCTTTACTGTTTATTACTCTGTCTTCTTTGAGTTCTTTTAATTTTTCTTTCCCATGCCATTGATGAAGGACAATTTGTAAAGTCACTCATAATTTCTCTTTCCTATACAAAATTAACTGAATTTCTTAATTTGTCTGAAATTGCCAAAACAACTTATAATTTGGGGCGGGGGTAGTAGATCTTAATTTCAAATGTTGATACATTTTCCTCTTGAGGAAGAAAGTTCCAAGAACATCCTAATAATGATGAATGAAGTGGTACTTTATCTGTTTTCTCTCTTTATGATCCATATGGAAAAAGGATTTATGTTTAAATTTCACTGCTATCTGTGGAAAGTTTTAGAAACTTGTACTTTTCATTCTATATTGATGCATGTATTGTAGTATTTATAATTGTGCAGAAGCTATAGTTCTTCAACCTTTTCATGTTATCGTCTTGTAGTATTTATAATTAACCCCTTTTAATCAGGAATATATTCAGGGACTATAAGTGGCAATGGGCTTCATGGAAGATGATTAATTTTCTTCCTTTGCTAGCCCACAAATGAAAAATATGTAAGTTTATGTTGCTGACAATTTATCAATCTACAGGCATACATGCAATCTGTAAACTTATCAGCGTCTTCATTTTACGTACCCAGCAATAACTCGATGATGTACCTTAACTATGGTGCTGCAGTAAGTGAGGTAAAGTGTTTTCTTATGCACATGTCAAACCTTAATGGTATAAGTTCATTAAAATCTATTTTTTTTTATGTTAAGTACTTAAAATTGTCAAACAAGCCATATTACTGAAGTAACTGAGTTGAATTATTAAATACTGTTGTTCTAAATAGTGGAAATTATTTCTCAGGTGGAAATAGATCTTCTGACAGGAGAAACCAGATTTCTTCAAACAGATATTATCTATGATTGTGGACAGAGTCTCAACCCTGCTGTGGATTTAGGACAGGTATGCTAAGTCCATATTTGCTTTACAAACTCAACCCTAATCAAGGACTATCTCAACATCAGAGTATTGATATTTCAGAAATCCAAGATCTAATTCTATTTTTGTTTCAAAAGTTTTGATGTTTTAGAAATACATGATCTAATTATAATTAATACCTTTTCCCAATTTTAACCTTGGTTGGGAAAAACTGAAAAAGACAAAAAATTTACTATTAGAATTTATAAGGATATAATAATAGATTAAATTTGTCAAAAAAAAAAAGATTAAATTTATTTTCTCTCTTCTCCTTTTGCAAACCGAACAAGAAGAGGGTTCTTTTTGGTACCCTTCCTTTGAACCAAACACTGCAAGGTGAATGCGCAAGGGATGGGCCGGTTTGGTTTGTTCTCTTGAATCAGCTATTAACAATATGATACCATCCTGCAGATTGAGGGAGCTTTCGTCCAGGGATTGGGGTTCTTCATGCTTGAAGAATATGAAACAGACCTTGATGGTTTGTCGTTGGCAGACGGCACATGGAACTACAAAATCCCTACAATAGACACTATCCCTCAACAGTTTAACGTTCAAATTCTCAATAGTGGACATCACCAGCATCGTGTGCTTTCCTCAAAAGGTATGGTTCAAGATGTTCTTAAAATTCTGGCTATGAATTAAATTATGTCTTCATATTAGTCTTTTATATTAGGATCCGGTTCTTCTAAAGTGAGCAATTCATTGTACAGTGTAAAGTGAGTATAATCAACCATAAACTAACAAATCAAAGGTGGATATTTATACATGCATAACAAATGCTTCATTTTTCACTTTAGATAAGTTAAATATTTTTTTGATACTTTCTCCTCAAATTCATATCACTTTTACTTAAAATAGGGTGTTCAATAACAATAACCAATTCAGCTTATCTGAACACTAGTATGGGAAAATGGATTGTTAGTTTTAACTTGTATGCATGTTGCAGATCATGTTCTTTGTGCGAGTTAATGAAGTTGAGAAAGCTTCATGTGAATCAGTTTGAAATTCTTAATTACAATAACTAAAACATTCTATCTGTGTTGCAGCATCTGGTGAGCCTCCCCTGCTTCTAGCAGCTTCAGTTCACTGTGCCACAAGAGCAGCTATCAAAGAAGCAAGGAAACAGCTTCTTTCATGGAGCAACTTGGATGAACCTGATTCAACATTTCAATTACCGGTTCCTGCAACCATGCATGTGGTAAAGGAACTCAGTGGACTGGACATTGTAGAAAGATACCTGAAATGGAAGATGAGCAGGGTGTAGAAGTGTTCATTATCCTTTAAATTTCAGAAGATTGGTTTTAATTTTTGGAGAGGAAAAATAAGTGATACTTATAATTTCACATAATAATAATAATAACAATAGTGGGTTAAAATTATTGGAGGTATACATACAATAAGACACAGGTTGGCTCAGCAGGGTAGCTTTTGCAACAAGGAAAAGGATATTCTCTCATGTTAGAACTTCATGTAATATTGTCATGTTGAGTTTTTGCGGTATATTTTTCTATATATATTAAGTATTTTTTGTTAATATTTATAGATATCGATTTATGTATTAAAATAATTATTCATTTTTGAAGAAGATGAACACTTGGTTCATTCAGTTGAGTGAACACTTTGAATCCCTGAAACTATCCGTTCGTTATTTGAATTGATTACAGGTTACATTGTGGATCAAGTTAGTTACAGTCAATTACACAGATAGTGCTAATCTATATTTAGTTCTATATAAATTTACACATGAGGTATCCTCTGATATTCTCCTTCAAGTTCAACCTGTAGATGAGTTGCTCAAATTACAGGATTAACTTTGACTTTAGAGCCTTAAAACGAGTAGGAGGGAAAGCCTTGAACTTGAACCACACTGAGAAGCTTTTGTATAACATTTTCTCTAACAAAACACAAGTCAAGCTCCATATGCTTTGTTCTGGCAACAGCACAGCAGTAGCCAGTGCCATGCTTTTGTATTCAGCTTCAGTGCTGCTTCTAGACACTACATGTCGCTTCTCATCCCACCAACACCAAGAAACTGAATTAGGACCTAGAAACACAGAGGCACCTGAGGTAGACCTTCCGTCATCACGGTCTGAACCCCAATCTGTATCACAGTAGGCTTTGAGAAAGAGAATGGGGGAAGGATTGAGTTGTAAGTGCAGTCCCCAACTGATTTTTACCTTTGAGGTATTTCAGTATCCTTTTGACAGCTTGCCAATGAGCTTCAATTGTCTGTGCCATGAATTGACACACCTTGTTTACTGAGAAGCTTATATCAGGACTGGTAATTGTGCCATATTGCAGTTGCTGGGTCATTTTTGGTAAGTTTGGAACCAGCCACCATGGGAGAGGTCAATGCCTTAGCATCTTAAAGATTTCTTTTGACAAGTAAAGCACCTAGATACTTGGCTTGAGAAAGAAATAGAATGTGGGAGCCACTTGAGGAGGATTTGACCTCAATTCCTAGAAAGTAAGTAGTCCAACAAAGTGCCTAGCTCCTTGAGTTTGCAGACAGAGTTGAGTTTAAATCATTCAATATTTTAGCACATGAATTAAAAAATAATAATTAATATGTAAGTTTTACAAATAAAAAAATGAATATTTTAGTAAACTGCATTTTATTTGTTTCGCTAACCCACCGTAATTATATTTCTTTTTTAATAGGGGCCGCAAAGTATCCCCATAGTTTAAGTCACAAGAATTTGGTTAAGTTGTTAGATTGGTGTTGAGAAAGGTGAGTTGCTTCTTGTTTATGATTTCATGCCTTATGGAAGCTTAGACGAGATGCTTTACAAAGAACCTAAGAGGGATATTGTTGAGTTGGTCTTGTAGGAAGAGACCTTTGGTATATAGCAGTTCCTTTAATATATGAATTTTTTTTTTCTTCTAAAATCATTTATAGTTTTCTCTTTTGAAATCATTTAGCTCAGCAGTGGAATCCCTGAGAGTATCTCCGCAAGCTTAAGTATTTAGTACCGGTGCTACAAGACTATTTCACGAGTAGACATCAAGATATACATCAAATAAGCAATTTCAAGAATTGAGCTCTAATTTTCCTCATGAGTCATAATATCCACTCTCGGAACAACATCAACATGTAATATTTAGTTTTAAAAAGTAGAAGTTTTACTAAAGTTGAAGCAATCTCTATTTTATGATGGAACCTAATGGCAGCAAATGTTCCCTGTAGCCGATCATAACTAAGCTTCATATTTGTAAAATTGTACAACATTACAGATAATGAATCAAATTAAAGGAAAACCAGTGGGGGGAAATCATTAGGTTAAGAAGTACTCAAGAATATGAATCACAGGGATACAAAACTGATCATTATTTGTAGCTTAATAAACCCAAACTCCTCAAACATACTTAACCATTCTTGCAAAAACTACCACTAAATGTTCGCCTAAGTGCCAAATGCTCTAAAAGGTCACCTTTCTTGGAGGGACAACCACATTCTTGTTTCCGGGAAATGCATTTCGTGATACGTCTACCAGTGATTTGAAACTATAGGGTTCATGCATAGATATCTCTGACAAAACCTTTCTGTTAAGTTGAATATTCTCCTTCAACAGCCCATGCATGAAGTTACCATAATTGACCTGCAAATGCAAAAGAAATTGACGAAGGAAATATCAGATGATTACACACACCAATAGAGCATGTAAAATAATAGGTAGGTCCATGCTTCACATATAACTCAGACATAAAAAGAGCAATGTAGGAATTAACATGAGGGAGAATTTACATATTCCAGACACAGGACAGCTTAACTTAATATTAGTATGTTTGAGGATAGAAAGTAGCATTCACCCAATATGCAGTAACAAGATGCAAATTCACTTAAAAATTCAAACTTACTTCTAAGCCAATCAATTTGCTTCGAAGAAACTCATTTAAAAGTTAATACTAACTGAGATTTAAGTGAAAACAAACAAAAGCACATGCAACTTTTGAAGATGCTGGATATTTAAGTCTATAGGGAAAGGAGTCGCAAATTAAAAGTGATTTAGCAAATCAAATATGGCTAACCGGAGATAGATAAGCATAAAACTGGGGAGTGGGAAATTAATCTAAAGTTTCCAAACCATACTAAAACAAAGAATCTCAGGTAACATCATAACAGATTAGAAAGTATCCTTTGGAGTGGATACTTTTTCCTAGCAGACATTTGAAGTGGATATAGTACTTAAGTTTGGAATGTAGATATCAGAGTGAAAAAAAGGTCCATAATCATAATCATTCCATCAAGATGTTAATCAATAATTAATGTTTGATGAAAACAGTAGGAGAAATATTAAGGATCGTTTAGTATGACAATATTTTCACCTTATATTTCCTATTTTCACTAAAAATTGCACATATATGTTTTATAGCGCAGACACTTCAAATCGAAGCTGTATCAATTGTCCGACAAGGACACATATGATTACACTCAATTAACTCATTTTCTCAAACTATTACCGGTGTCGATGTGTCATTGTCAGTTATGTGTCTGGTGTCCGTGCTTCATAGTATATACGTCACTTTTTTTCTACGGGTAGTATATATGTCACATTGTTCTCACTATCGTTTTGTGTTTTCAAATATTTGTATAGGAAATAGTATTTTCATCATTTCATCTAAGATCAAGGCAATTTGTCAAACTAATTGGCGCATTATGCATTGGCCAAGCATTGGATTGTAAAATATTACGACTTAGTAAGAAGAGAAATGGCGAAAGAAGACATACACCATGAATGCGAGTGCCAGCATTAATCCGTTGAATCCAAAGGGATCGCATGTCCCTCTTTTTGTTACGACGGTCTCTGTAGGAATACTGCAATGCCTTCTCTACCCTCTCTCTTGCAATCCTAATGCAATTCTTTGCTCTCCCCCTGAACCCCTTTGCCAATTCCAATACCTTTTTCTTATTCATCTTCTTCTCTGCCTCTTTCTACGCTGCAAATTACAATTCCTATTAAAACAAAATTCTAAACATCCTTAACTATGGACCTTCTTTTAATCTTAAAAAAAACAAAACAAAAAAAACAACAACAACAATGTTGTTAAAATCAAACCAGCCATCAAACATGAACATTTCATATTTCAAAAAATTAAATAAAAAATCATACCTTGCATTTGAAAAATGCAGAACAAGAAATAACTTAAATTGAGAAGCAAAATGAAAAGAAAGAAAACAAAATCTGAAGCATAAATTAGGATGGCATCCTGGAGCGCGACAAAGGAGAGAAAGAAAGGAAAACCTGTTTGTGACGGGTGATGATATAACTCCGGCGGCGTTTCCGGCAACTGGGTTCAGTGGCGGCTCCAATCCAGCTTGTAGATTTTGATACACTGGAGGCTTTGTTTGTTATTTTAGGGTTTTTAATTGCAAAAATATGTTGTTTTTTTTTAACACATGAATTTTTATTTAATATATGTTAATTTTAATGAGTCATAATAACATATCAATTATCAAATTATTTTCAATTTCTTTTAAAAAATTTATGAATGATTTATATAATATATAATACTAGCCGCCGTTTGTGTAATCGATATTCTTTTTTTTTTTCTTCGTGTGCGATCGATATTCTGTATTGTGCAAATATAAATAATTACTTAATCTCCTTTTTTATTGGACTTTGTTAATTGATAACTACGTAACCTCCTTTTTTTTGTTGTGGTTAGTTATTAAGAAGAAAAAATTATATTTTTTTTTACTATAAAAAAACTGAAAACCTACTTTTATGTGGAAGTTGTGCTTAGTTATTAAGAAGAAAAAAGAATTATTTACTAAAAAAAACTGAAAATCTATTTTTATGTGGAAGTTGTTTTTTAAGGGTAAAATTGGAATAACAAAAAAGTCATCCCAAAAATTTGTATCCCCTTTATATATTAGTATAGATAAACTTTCAATCAAACATTGGATTTTGTAAACTTCATATTCGTTATAATAATATTTATGACTTGTGTATCATGAAAAACTTGATGAAATCTTTCGTGATAGACAAAACATGTATATAATGATATTACATAATTTAAGTGTTAAAATCCTAGCTCAATTAGTCAAAATGTCGAAATTGTTAGATAAATGTCATGACTGAGGTTTGAACTCCAACTCTCTCACATGTGTGTCTGAGTTTATGACGACTTTATCATTTTGTCTATGTATTAAAAAAAAATCATCAATTTAAAATAATAGACGGTTTGATAAAAAATGGCAAAGATAATTAATTTGACGGTAATTTTAAAATGAATGGAAATATGAATTTATTTGACCCTAAGTGAAATAAATATTTTTAGAAGGACAAAGATCAAATTTAAAAATGTTTAACATAAATAAAAATTTATTTAAAATATTAAAATAATCGATAATCTATTTAAGATTGAGTTAAAAAAAAGTTACTATATACGATATTAATATTTTGATGTCCAAATAATGCAACTTCTATATTTTAATATTCCTCTTACCTCTTTTTTCATCAAAGTGCCATACTGCCAGTGCCATCCCATTTTCTTTTTTTTTCTTTAAATTTTTGTTTTAAATATAAATAATAATTTTGTTGTGAATTCGAACCAAAAACACACCAATAATCCTTTAACTAGTGTGTGGGGCAAAACAATTAAAGCAACCAAACAGCAATAATGAATATCCAAGCAATTATAATCAACCAAAGCTAAAAAGTAATGAAAGCAATAAAGAACACAAGATATTGTTTACCCAGTTCGGTGTTAATGAACCTAATCTGGGGGAGAGAGATTTCCGTTCCACTATCAAAGCTTCCTCAAACTTGATTACAATGAGATTTACAAAGAGTTACAAGAATTTAGACAATCCCTAAATTCTACCATTTTCCCAAATCTCTTCCCGTGACCAAGAGATTTCAATGATAAGTGTTTCTTAGGTGTTACAATGGTTACCCCAACCCTAGAAGTGACCCAAGAGAAGCCCTCTAACACTCTAGCCTTGATGTTGGTGAAACCCCCATTGAAACCCTAATTTTTTCCTCTCTCTCTCTCTGCAGAAAAACAGAACAGCCATATATATAATCGCGGCCGCGCCGCGCGCCACCTACCGGCGCCCCGCGCCAGGCCACCAGAAGCCACAGGCCAAACGAGCCTGCTCTGGGCGCCTGGCGCCAACCACTGCTACTCCACCATTTTCTGCGCTTTGTTTCATGCAATTTCAAAGGCAATCTTCAACAATCTCCACCTTGCCTTTAAAATCATGGTGATGCCAACTTCCCATCAACCATCATGCTGCTCCACCTGTTTCCAACAAACTTGTTAGAACCACAAGTATTACCTCAGACCCTTCATCCCTCGGAATACCTTCCGCCCTCATGAAGATCTTGCATCCCACTACCATAGGATTTTTGGTAGCACCCACAAGATTCACCGCTACCTCTTCGACCCCCAGAGTGTTCAGCTCAGTACTCTCGAAGAAACGCTTGCATCCCAACTATCACCGGAATTTTAGATAGTCCTACAAGCTCCACCGTACCCTCTTCAGACCCCGGATTGAACCTGTCCGTCCTCCTGAAGAATCGTTTGCCTCCGACTATTCTTGGAATTTTAGAACAGCCCTACAAGCCTCACCACCCTTCGAATCCCGGAATGTCTTCCGTACTCTCGAAGAAATAGCTTGCCTCTCAACTTAACCTTGGAATTTTAGGTAAGTTCCACAAGCCGCAATCCTCAAATTCTCCTTGTATCCCAACTACCTCCAGCAGTCCTACAAGTTCCCGAATTTGATTACCGTTGCTTCCAATTGCCTCCCTGAAGTTCTTTAACCTGTTTTGCACTTCTTCAGCCACAATCGGATAATAAACCACAAGGTCTCCATAGCTACACTCCTTTGATTGTTTGTCTTCCTCTAGTCCCACTAGTAACAAACTCCACCTCAAACCGAGATTCCACCACCAAAGTCTCACTATGTTTCCCACCTTGTAACCTGCAAAACTTAAGTATTCTTATCACCGCCTCTTCAGGCTGATGTTGAGTATTATTCCACCGCCTCTCCAGGCCGACACCGAGTATTATTACCACCGCCTCTCCAGGCTGACCTTCATCGCAATCTCCTTTAGCTTTTTACCTTTGAGGCACCGGATAACCACACTCCATGTTTTATCCATCTTCTCAACCATTAGAATTGCTTCCATCTTCACTTTCCACAATTCAAAATTGTTTCCGGAAAGTTTCACCCATGGTACCTTAATTTGTTTAAACCCTTGCCCCACGGTGGGCGCCAATTGTTGTGAATTCGAACCAAAAACACACCAATAATCCTTTAACTAGTGTGTGGGGCAAAACAATTAAAGCAACCAAACAGCAACAATGGATATCCAAGCAATTATAATCAACCAAAGCTAAAAAGTAATGAAAGCAATAAAGAACACAAGATATTGTTTACCCAGTTCGGTGTTAATGAACCTAATCTGGGGGAGAGAGATCTCCGTTCCACTATCAAAGCTTCCTCAAACTTGATTACAATGAGATTTACAAAGAGTTACAAGAATTTAGACAATCCCTAAATTCTACCCTTTTCCCAAATCTCTTCCCGTGACCAAGAGATTTCAATGATAAGTGTTTCTTAGGTGTTACAATGGTTACCCCAACCCTAGAAGTGACCCAAGAGAAGCCCTCTAACACTCTAGCCTTGATGTTGGTGAAACCCCCATTGAAACCCTAATTTTTTCCTCTCTCTCTCTCTGCAGAAAAACAGAACAGCCATATATATAATCGCGGCCGCGCCGCGCGCCACCTACCGGCGCCCCGCGCCAGGCCACCAGAAGCCACAGGCCAAACGAGCCTGCTCTGGGCGCCTGGCGCCAACCACTGCTACTCCACCATTTTCTGCGCTTTGTTTCATGCAATTTCAAAGGCAATCTTCAACAAATTTTTTATTATTTTGGTTATCGATTAAGTTGATTATTGTGTTAATTAAGTGATAAAACTGCACAAAATAGAACCATGTTCCATTTTACTCCACTCGAACTTAATCACAAATTCATTAACCACGTTTATGAATTATGACTTAAGCAATGTATGATATATCTTTCTCCACACTATTATTTTTCCATTGTTTCTTTTGATGATATGTGAAGTTTTCTACTTATGTCACAAGTGAGTAATTAACTGTTCTATTACTTCTGTTCAATTATTCCATCATTACTATATACATTCTTATTTACTAGTGAGTAACTGTTCTAATTTCTCAGGGAAAAGATCAATAAAGTTCATTGGATTATTTTTTCTTAGTGTATATTTATATTGATATGCAATGTGAATAAAGGTACAATTCTGTATGTAATTATTTGGCTATTTACATTATGACAATAGGCCACTTGCATTATGATTAGCTGCAACTGCATCGCGATGTTCGACCTCGCCACGACTCCACTTAAACAAGTCACTATTATACAAACCAAACACTTGTTGACCAAGTATGGCTTTATACACACTACAGTGTGCTTTTCTGCTAATAATATAACGATCATTTAGGTTCTCTGTAGCCTCCAATACTAGTTCCTGTAGGGCATTGACTTTATTGGCAATTATGAAGTATGATTTGGATTGATATAACAAGGATTTATGAAGGTGCATATATTGGCCCCAACATGAGAGAAAAAACCAATTGAAAGGTTTGGTTACTATTGGACCATTGACAGAAGGAAGAAAAATTAAACTAGGCCAAACATAGGTTACTTTTGGAACATTCATAGCAGCTACGACCAAAACATTTTCAGCCATTATCCTACCATTTCCCATCAGTTTAACTAAAAGTCCATCAGTAAATGTAACTTCTCTTTGTCTTTGGGCTGCAGCCTTACTGCTTTCTCCATGTATATGGTGATCAATGTTGACAATCATATCCCTGTATTCCTCCTCATCACACCGCTTAAACGTGTCCCTTTTATACAAGCCAATGACATATTTCATGGTTGGTCTCTTTCTTAGATGCTTCTCTGTGCATTGCAAAGCCAATAAAAACATTCCTGTGACTTGCTTGGTCAGTGCTGTTGAATTGCGACATAAACTCGCAAGGTATGAATCAGCAATGTAATCAATTTTGCGAGTTTCCAGCCATACAGATCTAGCCCAGCTCACTAAAGATGTCACATTTGCCTCATCATTCAAAGAGGGAATTACCACTTTCTTTCTGGTTATTAGCTCGAGCAAAACAACGCCGTAGCTATATACATCAGACTTCCTACCCTGCACTACTGCATATGCATTCTCTATCACAGGTGACAATGTAAACATGTTAGAAAATTAAATTTCTCATTGCATCCTAGCAATCACAAGTTACTATCAGCTATCAAAGGTGTGAGAAAAGAAATAGTGTGGATACAGAAATATTTACCTGGTGCAATATAGCCAGGGGTACCAACAACCATCGTTGAAAGCATTTTCCTGGTTTCTGAATGACTATAAGAATCTTCATTCAAGTTCCTGTATAGGGCAGTACCAAAATCAGCTATAATTGGCTCCATATTGTCATCAATAAGAATATTTTTTGGTTTAATGTCTCGATGCACTATGGGTGGGTCACAATTATTATGCAGATATGCTAGTCCTTCAGCAATTCCGATAGCTATGTTCAACCTGACATTCCACGTTAAGAGTGGAGGGGGATTCTTTTCATGCAAAATATCATGAAGGCTTCCATTTTCTATGAATTCATACAAGACTAAACCATAGTCAGCTCCAATCCAATAGTCTGCATATTTGATTAAGTTTCGATGCTTATACATTCCAAGCACTTCAATTTCCTTGCTCATCATACGTAGTTGCTTTTCCCTTCTCCTTGCGAATTCAAACTTTTTCACAGCAAAAACATGTTGTCCAAGTAAAGCTTTGTACACAATACCATGTGCTCCTCTGCCAATAATATACTGATCACTTAGGTTCTCAGTAGCTTCCAACACTAGATTCGGAAGGGCGGTTGGATTCTCTTCACCTAAGACGTTCGATTCGTGAGCATATCTGACTCCAATCATTCCAGCTCCTTTTTCAATCATTCCAGCTCTACCATCATAATACCAATGCTTTAGATCTTTCGTATCTGAATTCTTTCTACGGAAACGCCTTTTAATTATTATTACCAGAATAGCAGAAATCAATATTGAGGATCCAAGTTCTATCATCACAATTTGAACATTACTGATACCTTTGTGATCAGTTGATTTGTGGACACATGGACTTATATAACTAGTGTTAATGCAACTCAAACAACTGACGCATAGGAGAGGATTGCCCATGAATGAAGATGGCGAGGAATACAATAACTTCATTAGAACTTTTGGTACAGAACCATTGAAGAGATTGTAAGAAATATTGACTTCAATTAATGAAACAAGATCTTCAAGAGCATCTATGCTTCCGGATAAATTGTTCAACGATATATCCAGACTTTGCAGCAGTCCAAGCTTCCCGATTTCTGAAGGAACGTCACCTATCAATCCATTAGCACTCAGATTCAATCCATAGAACAAATTAAGCAATTTTCCCATCGATCGAGGAATTTTTCCTCCAAATAAATTTCCACCAAGTTGTAACTCGCGAAGGTTGCTAAGTTCTGCCAAAAACCCTGGTATACCTCCCGTGAAGTGATTTTCTCTTAAAATCAATGTGGTTATGTTTGTCCAACTTCTCAAACTTGAAGGGAATGAGCCATTTAGGAAATTGAATCCCACATCAAAACGATCCAATTTAGTACAATTTGACAGCCGAAGTGGCAAAGAACCTTGCAAGTTATTATGAGAAAGATCCAAAATCACAAGATTCACAAGGTTTCCAAGCTCTGATGGTATAGGTCCTGCAAATTTGTTCCTCGACAAATTAATGTACGTGAGATTTGAACTATTTCCCAAACTTGATGGAATCGGTCCACTGATATTGTTCTTGCTCATGTCCATGTATTTCAGGTTCAGATTACTTTCAAAATAAGGAAGAGATCCGGTGAAATTATTATCATTGAGAAACAACCTCACCAGAGTTGCACATCTTCCTACATCAGAAGGTACACCACCTTGAAATTGATTGATTCCCATATTGAGTTCACGCAAATTCTTTCCAAAGCAAAGATTTGGCGGGATAGTACCACCAAACTTGTTATTCATACAGTCCAACTTTACTATGCTGCTGTTGATTCCTAAACTTTGCGGTATGACTCCTGAGAACTGATTATCAAACAATGAAATATTTTTTAGATACTTGAGATTTGTCATCTCAAATGGTAGCTCCCCGGAGAGGCTGTTATTGTGAACCAATATGTTCACAAGACTTGGAATTCTCCAAATACTGTTTGGAATTTCACCATTCAATCGGTTGAAAGACAATTCAAGGTCCTCTAGTTTACTGCAATTACCAATGGATGAAGGAATAGTCCCTGAAAACTGATTACCATATAGATACAATCTTAACAGATTTGTCAAGTTTCCAAAATTGGTTGGAATAGGACCACTAAGAAGATTACTATGCAGGCTCACTTCTTTAAGGGAAGGAATTTCAAACAAAGAATCCGGAATTTCGCCACTCAGCATATTGGAAGACAATCTCATGAACTGTAAATTTTGCAACTTTTTAAAACTATATGGTATATTTCCACTGAATCTATTACCTTCAAGATCTAAATGCTGAAGCAAACTACAGTTACTTAACTCTAAAGGGACTTTTCCTGAGAAACCATTACCTAACAACATAAGGGTCTGCAAATTATAAAGGTTTCCAATTTCAGATCCAAGTTGACCAAAAATTCCAAGACCAGTTAGGTTAATGGAAATGACATTGTGAGTATGGTCACATTGAACACCAACCCATGAACATGGATTGGAATCAGAAGCCTTCCAGCTTGACCTGATGGGGTTAGGAACAGAAGTCCAGTGTGTCAAGAGTGACAATAAAGTCAAACCATCAGAGTTAAGAGTAGTAGCACCATGCAAGAAGGAAATAGTTAACAACAAGAGTGTAAAAATTCTACTGCTAAAACTAGTACTATAAGTCATTTATTAGTCAAGGTTTAAGCTTGCAACAGAATAAGCAGCAGCACTTACCTTGTCACTCTCCAAAGAAATATTTTAGTACTGATGAATGAGATTGTTTTGTTGTTTGAGGTGTCTAAGTTGAAACTTAAACTGAGCTATCTTGAGGAAGACAATTGAATGGTAAAGTCATTTCTGGTGCGTTTTTTATTTTTATAATAAAGTTAAGGAGAATTGCTGTGAAGCTTCAATTAAAACAAAAGCAGTGTCACCATGATTATTTTTTTTTATCCGCAAACTTTATTAAAGCTTCCTCCTTTGTTCTCTAGTTCATTTAATTCTCATGTTAAAGTAGTAGATTTTCTTTCAGTGTAGGGCCCTGTGTTTCTCTTTCTGATTGTTCAAAAAAAAAAGTAGTTTTTCTTTATAAAGCTTATCATGTCAATAATTATTTATGAGTGTCTTCTTGTATCCAAATAATTGATTTCCATATATATTGTCAAAGGTGAACACTCTGTACCCAACTTACATTATTGATAACCAATACTCCATAAATAAAGTTTAATGTCATTTTATATTTTTATATTAATTAATTTATATATAAAAAATTTGTGTTTTAAATAGATTTTACTTATGGAGTATATAAGTTGAGTATTGAAGAATTTACCTTATGAAAAGTAAAATGTATTTGTAAGTAACTATGTAATCAACTGTTTTAATGTGACAGATATTCTCAATGATCAAAACGTTTTGGTATCGCGATGGCGACCTTAACACACGTTTCTTCCATGCTACTGCAAAGTCTAGGAAGACGAAAAACCAGATAGCACAGAGACTCAAGCAACCACGAAAGATTGGCGCCAAATCTCTTTATGTAATGTTCTCTACAGAATTGTTGTGAAGGTCCTCGCTAACAGGCTGAAGCCGATCCTCAACAAATAAATATCGGATAATCAATCCGCTTTTGTCCCCGGAAGATCCAATCTCGATAATTCAATGGTGGCTATTGAAATTATACACTACATGAAAGCTAAAACCAGAGGCAAGAAAGGTGAAGTAGTCCTCAATACCATGTTAAATTGTAGAATAAAATATGTGTTATATTAGAATCTATTATTTGAGTACAATCACTAAAGAGTTTAAATAGACTATGCTATACCTAATAGGCCTAACTAACATGCTAAGTAAAACTGGAAAAAATCTATAATAATTATACAATATTCACAACAGTTTTTATATAGTATGATTTGGGCTGTGAATACAAGGATATCTGCAGGTGCCTATATTGACCCCAACGTGATAGGAAAAACCAGTTGAAAGGTTTGTTAAGTATTGGACCAGTGATAGAGGGTAGAAAGATCAAACTAGGCCAAGCATAGGTTATTTTTGGAACAACTAAATTCGCGATCCCGAAAACCTTTTCAGACCGAATCTTACCATTTCCCATCAATTTAATTACAAGTCCATGACCACCATATTGAACCTCATCACACCTCGGATTAAACAAGTTTTTATTATAAAAGTCAATAATACTTTTCATGGTCGGCCTCATTTGTGGATCCTTCTCTGTGCATTGTAATGCCAATGAAAGCACTGCAGTGACTTTCTTGGCTAGTGATATTGAATTGGGAAATGCACTTACAAGGTATGGATCAACAATGTTCTCTACCTTGCCTGTTTCCATCATTACAGATCTAGCCCAGGTCACTATGTGGATCTCGTTCGCCTCATCATTTATAGACGGAACTAATAATTTCTTTCTGGTTATTAGCTCGAGCAAAACAACTCCGTAGCTATATACGTCAGACATTCTTCCCGGCACTATATCATATACATTCTCTGTCACAGATGACAACGCAAACATGTTAGAGAATACTATCTTGCAAAACTCCACTTCTGAGCTGTGTTGGAAAATAAAATCATTATCACATCCTAGAAATCAAACTACTATTGTCTATGAAAGGGGTTTGAAAATCAACAGTTATTGTGGATGAAGAGTTAATTACCTGGTGCAATATAGCCAGGGGTGCCAACAACATGCGGCAAAAGCATTTTCCTGGTTTCAGAATAACTATTAGAATCCTCAAACATCTTCTTGCATAGGGCAGTGCCAAAATCAGCTATAATAGGTTCCATATTGTCATTAACAAGTATGTTCTTTGGTTTGAGGTCTCGGTGCAGTATTGGTAGAACGCAATCATAGTGCAGATATGCTAATCCTTGAGCAATTCCAGCCGCTATCTTACACCGAACGTTCCATGTTAAGAGTGGGGGAGGTTTCTTTTCAATGAAAATATCATGAAGGCTTCCATTTTCGATGAACTCAAACAAGACTAAACCATAGTCTTCTCCAATCCAGTAGCCAGAATATTTGATCAAATTTCGATGATTAATGATCCTGAGGACTTTAATTTCGTTGCGCATGATACTTAACCGCTTTTGCTTGTTGCGTCCAAATTCAAGCTTCTTTACAGCACAAACCTGTTGACCTATTATGGCTTTGTACACAATACCATGTGCTCCTCTCCCAATAATATACTCATCTTTTAGGTTCTCTGTAGCCTCCAGCACTTGCTCTTGAAGGGAAGACATCTCCTTTTCAGTTGAGATCGTTAATTCGTAATCACTGTCATTTGTGAATTCAAAACTTTCTTCACCTCTTACATCGAAAAAAATTTGCTTAATATCAGAGGCCCTTTTCAATTCCTTTCTATGGTGATACCTTCGAATTATAATTACCAAGATGGCAGAAATAAATATTGAGGATCCAAGTTCTATCAGCACAATTTGACCTTTACTAAATTTGCAAGAACCCTCATTATCAGGTTGATTCATATAATCAGTTTTAATGCAACTCAATGTAACACATATGAGAGGATTACCTATGAATGATGAAGGCTGAGGAATTCAATAGTTTCCTGTTAACGAACGAAGTGTAAGAAGTATTGAACGAAGCTAACGAAACATGACCTTCAAGAGCATCTGCGTATCTTGTTAAATTGTTCAAAGATATGTCCAACAGACTTTGCAGCATTTCTAGATACACAATTTCTGAAGGAATATCGCCTATCAATCTATTAGCACTCAGATCCAATCCATAGAACAGATTATGCAATGTTCCTACCGATCGTGGAATTTTTCCTCCAATCAAATTTCCACCAAGTTGTAACTCGCGAAGGTTACCAAATGCTGCCAAAAACATTGGGATACCTCCTATGATGTGATTTTCTCTTAATACCAATGTGCTTATGTTTGTCCAACTTCTCAAACTTGAAGGGAATGAGCCATTTAGGAAATTGAATCCCACATCAAAACGATCCATTTTAGTACAATTTGACAGTTTAAGTGAAAAAGGACCTTCCAATTTGTTGTGAACAAGATTCACAAGATTTCCAAGGTCTGATGGTACTGGCCTTGAAAATTTGTTCCATGACAAATTAATGTATGTAAGGTTTGTGTAATGTCCCAAACTTGATGTTACCGGTCCATTGATATTGTTCTTTCTCATGTCCATGTATTTCAGGTTCAGATTACTTTCAAAATCAGGACGAAGACCGGTGAAATTATTATCATTGAGAGGAGGAACAAAAGTCCAATTTCTCAAGAGTGACAACAAAGTCAAACCATCAGAGGTAAGAGCAAAACCAACTTGCAAGAAGGAAATAATGAACAACAAGAGTTTGACAATTCTACTGTTACAACTAGTTTTAGTCATTTAGAAGCACTTACCTTGTCACTTTTCAGGGAAAGTTTTTGGATCTGATGAATGAGAGATTGTTTTGTTCTTTGAGTTGTCTACTTTGAAACTAAGCTATCTTGAAGCAATGACAAGGAAATTGCATGGTAAGTTCTGTGAAACTTCTGATTAGTAATTGGAGTTTATGTAACTGTTGCAGTCAACCATGGGAGTTTATGAAACTTCTATAATGTAAATTGAAAAATCAAAAGATGTTATTTTAATAAACTTGGAAGAGGTCAATCCCGTAAATAATTTTCACTTATGCTAGAGGATTAGTTATCACAGTTGTGTGTAGAGGATACTTGATTTAAAAAAAAAAATTAAGTGGTTTTTTATTTTTAGCCATGTAGAATAATTTCTTAGGGTCTTTAACAATATGAAATCATTGTTGTTAGTCTTATTCATAATCTCTTATTTTCCCTTTTTACTAATCTAAATTTTGTTCTTTCAATTTGTCATTATTGTCTTTGCATTGAATAATTCATATCAACATAATTTGTCTTTGCATTGATTAATATATTTAACTTTAGTCTATGGTGTAACTTCAGAGTATATTGAAGTTCAATACAAGCCTATAGTTTTTAATCTGCCAAAAACAAAATTGTAAATGATGTCTTTTCAGACAAGACAATCCCTAGCCATCAATGTTGTTACCAAAAGCAAAGAATAGGCTATTTCAGATTGTTTCTCACCAATCTCCATTTGTTTAATCATCCCAATCATAGGTTCCTGGCAGATATTGATCAGCATCTTGTCAGAAAAGATTATATGTAACTTCTCTTTGTCTCGGGACTGCGTTCCAAGCTGCTTTCTCAAAGGAGATGGTAGTCATTTCCCACAACCGAATGATCAGGAAAAAGATTATAAGGGATATATGATTGTGGTGCTGTATTATCTGCAACTGCGTCACCATGTTTGACCTCACCACAACTGAATTTAAACAAGTCGATGACATCTTTCGTGGTTGGACTATTTCTTAGATCCTTATATGTGCATTGTAATGCCAATAAAAACACTGTCGCGACTTGCTTGGTCAGTGCTGCTCAATTGGGAAATGTACTGGCAAGGTATGAATCAACAATCTTCTCAATCCGAACTAGACCAAAATAGATTACTTTTGGAACATTCAGAGCAGTTACCACCATAAACTTTTTAGCTATTATCTTCAATTAGTTTAACTATAAGTCTATCAATACAAATTGTAGTTATGAAACTTCAATCATCTTCATCACAGAATGTTGCTTTGCTATTCCCGCTGCTTCCAAAAGCACCTTCTTCCCATTACTCAAAATGTACCTGCTGCTTCTATGCAGATGGTGAGAGATACAGAGCCCAACGCTTTTGTTCTTTGGTTATCTTATATCTATGAAAGGTTAATAAAACTAATTGAGAACCACTACATGGTATATTCATGAACAATTACTTAAAACTTAGGAAGAACATCGATATAAAATAAAATATGAACGATCAAAACATACCTTCCCTCCATTCCATGCACCATGACAACAAGATGGTCAATGTCTGAGGTGGAAGAATCGTGGGTTGGCTCGACATTGGCAGAGAGACGATGTTGTTGTTCTTCTTCGGTAGATTTATTTTGAATCTCCTCTACGGGTGTGATTTCATCAGCCATCTGAGGTGGAAGTATCACATAGGAGTGGATGATAGTGTTCTTACCTCGTCCTTATGGGACCCCTCTTCCTAAATCTCGCAAGAAAACAAGTAAAAATCACGAACCAGTTATGTAAATTTTTCAATGGTTGTTGTTTTTGTCTTTTACTTGGTCTTACTTTTTTCCAAAAATGCCTCTAAAAGTACCTACTGGGAGATAAAACCTGGTACTTGATTAATGGAGAGAGAAAGCCATTGCGAAAGTCAGGTTAGCTTTTTTTACTTAGTGTGTGGTGTGTGCACTCGCGTGTGCGTGCGAGCGTGCATACATGCATAATAAAATAAATAAAGGGTTGAGTAATTTAAAAAAAAAAAAAACACTTAAATTCATTGTGCCAAATAGCACTAGATGTTGAGGTTTGTTATTTGTATTATTGATAAAAGCTGAAAAATTCTTGGATTGAGAGATATACTCAATCCAAATATAGAAAACATGTCCATTAGAGATATCTAGAGAATCACCAATGGGTGCAGATTTTAGTGGTTTATATGTGTTATTGATACTAACACTGATATAAGCAACCACATTTTGTTTCTTATCGGTAGTATCAATAACAATTGATAAAAATCTTTTTGGAAGTCCAAACTTTTCGACAATTGGAAATTTGGATTGCAGAGGATCAGGAGTGAAAAAAAATGTAAAACCATATCCTGAAAACTTAGATATGGAACTTTACAAAAAGAAAATGAAAAATTGGTGAAGAATGAGATTGAAGAAGAAGAAGTTAAGACAACATTATTAACTACCTTATTTGCTTTCCACATTGGTTCTCAACTTCAGCCTTAAAGGCTTTGAAGGCATTCAATGCTTCACTCTTATTATGAAGCAAATAAATATCCATATATCGTGAGTAATCGTCTATGAAGGTGATAAAATATTTCTGACCATGTGCATCCATATCTGGACAACATAAGTAATAATTTATTGGTTTTATTTGTAAATTATTGTTAATAAAACCTCACCTTTAGTGGTCCATAGGTTATGGTGGTTTTGGTTATCAAGAGTCACAAGATTAATGATAATTATTTGGTGGTAATGGCTTATGAATTCTTGATGGTAGAATCAAGCTATATAAAGCCTTTGGTCCCTAAGCTTGCTTATCCCACTATTCAGAAAATATACACCATCTATATTGTGGAGAGTAAGAGCTTAGAAGACTCAAAGAGTTGTGATTCTAAAACACTATAGCAATGGCTGGAGGTATTTACATAGTTTCTATTTTCCGCATTTTGTTTATCGATCTTATTGTTCTTTTATCGTCATGAACATAGGATCAAATTTTAAGTTTAATCTTACATTTGGTATCAGAGCTTTATTTACCTCTGCCTTGCATTTTCGTGTTTATGGGTTTTACTGAATATGGAAAACTTTGGATTTCATATGGCTTCTTAACTCTTTTCAGTCACAATTTGTTTTAAACCATAGAAAACTAATTTTCGGTTATGTCTCTGTATTTAGAGTTAAAATTGGTATGAAATCGAAAGATTTAAAACTCTCATTTGGTTGAAATTCTATAAAAATTTCGTTTTCCGATTGAGAATATTTTGGATGCAGAAAATGTTGAATCATATAGAAAAGTTGTTAGATTCATGATT
Organism: Trifolium repens; assembly: GCA_030408175.1. Lineage (NCBI taxonomy): Eukaryota > Viridiplantae > Streptophyta > Magnoliopsida > Fabales > Fabaceae > Trifolium > Trifolium repens. Next base: position 53,311,209 of record CP125844.1, on the reverse strand, counting down.
CTGTGTTCAAAACTTAATTTTTCGGTGTTATTTTGGCCTAAAATTTAGTTTTTCTGTTTCGGTTTTCGTGGATCTTCAATCGGGTCGTTCTGACCCGTCAAGAGGTTGAAGATGATGAGTTTATTTTAATCAATATTGTTATTATATATTTCATTTAACGCAAGAAACATCATAAATTGTCATTCGGCGCAGTGGTTGAGATGTGTTCTTTCCATTCCGTGGTCATCAGTTCAACTCTTGGATGTGCGTTTTTATTTTGAAATTTCATTTATTTAGCTTTGATTAAATTAAAAAACGGAGAGACTTTTCCCTACAGCAGGTCTCGAACCCGCGTCCCCTAAATTTCCGTTTCACTTCGTTACCATTTGGCTATGTGTTCAATTTATGATTAATTCTGCATTAATAATATATATCTCTTTGCTGATTTGCAATTTTAAAGAAAAATAATACAGAATTGAGATTCAGGGACTCGAACACAGGTCCTTTATATAAAAGGATAACATGATAGCCATCAGGACCGGTAACAATTTTTTGTTTAATTGATGTCTTATTGAAGATTTATATTTTGAATATTTTGGATTCTGATTAATTAAGTAATTATGCTTTACTATTTGGAATAAGTTTATGCATAAATTGAATCAGATACATTATATTATGTTTTAGTTGTACAATTGCACATAAAATTTTATTATGTTTAGTTATGCAATTGTATACGAGAATTTTTTTTATATGAGAATTTTATTATCATGTTATATGTATTCTCTCATATAATTTAGTCATTATGTCTAGTGACCTTTATAATTTTAATTAGTTTTGGATTAGCCGCAGCACCCTTAATTAATTAAAATTATTTCTAAAGTTTTTAAGGTTACATAAGGAATTAGACATAATATTGTGATTAATTATACGCAATATAATAAATTTTATCCCCCAGGAATTTTTATTATATTTGTATGGTTAATTAGGATAAAATGTCAAATTATTTTCATAATTTGCCCGCAGGGATTATGAATTGGTATATAATTTGATAGTCTTATCATAAAGTACAATTTTTGTATGAAAAATCAAATTATTTTACACATATAAAGTGAGATTGTGTGTATAATTTGATTTTTGTAAAATTTAAATACATCTTATTACATTAAAATTTAGCCCGCAGGTAATTTAATGTTATAAGATTTATTTAATTTTGGGTATGTTTACATTGGTAATACATACATTATGGATAACATATATGCCTCAATTTTTGACATAAGCTTTGGTTTTTTCAGCTTCTCAAACTGCTAATTTTTCTGATATTCGATGTGACATTCCCGAGCTCAAAGGGGATAACTATAAAGTATGGAAGGAAAGAATTCTGCTTCATTTAGGGTGGATGGACATAGACTATGCTATTAGGAAGGACGAACCACCTGCAGTTACCGAGCAGAGCACTCCAGCTGAAGTTGCACTATATGAGCGGTGGGAGAGATCTAACCGGCTCAGTGTGATGTTCATTAAGACTAAGGTTACTGCTGGTATTCGTGGTTCTATAGATCAGCATGAGAATGTCCGTGATTTGCTGAAAGCCATTGACGATCAGTTTGTCACTTCAGAAAAGGCTTTGGCAAGCACCTTAATTATGAAATTTTCTTCCTACCGACTCACTAGTGTGAAAGGTGTGCGTGAACACATCATGAAAATGCGTGACATTGCAGCTCAACTTAAGAAACTTGAGGTTGATATGTCTGAGTCCTTCCTGGTGCACTACATTCTGAACTCTCTTCCAGCTGAGTATGGGCCTTTCAAGATTTCATACAATACACATAAGGATAAATGGTCAATCAATGAATTAATGACCATGTGTGTTCAGGAAGAAGAAAGGCTTGTGATGGAACAGGGTGAGAGTGCATTGTTGACTACTACTCGCGGGAAGAACAAAGCTATCAAAGCTGATAAATCTCAAGCAAATCAAAAGGGCAAAGGCAAGATACCACCTCAAGGTGATATCAAGAAGGAAGTAAAGTGTTTTTTCTGTAAAAAGGGAGGACACATGAAGAATGAATGCCCTAAATTTAAGGATTGGCTTGAGAAGAAAGGGTATGCAAAATCTAAGGAAGCCATTGAGAAGTGAGCAGACTGTCCTATCAGGAAGCAGGATGGGCTCACATATGGAGGCTATTAGAACTTGCATTTTAATTTTGAATAATGGTTTTGTTTTGAAATTATAAAGGACCTTTTATGTACCAAGTTTCTCACGAAACTTGATTTCAGTTTCAGACTTGCACCTTTTGGATATTCCTTTAATTTTGAAAACACTTCATTTGAATTATTTATAATTCAGAATGTGTTTGGAATGGTATATTGTCTGGTGGTCTTTATCGTATTAATTTACAAAATTAATCCATTTCAATGCATGTTCAAACTGGCAATAAGCAGTGTAATATTTACAAGAATTAGAAATAATTCATACAGATATATGTTGTCCAGATATGGATGCACATGGTTAGAAAATTTCACCACCTTCATAAATGATTACTCACGATATATGGATATTTATTTGCTTCATAATAAGAATGAAACATTGGATGCCTTCAAAGCCTTTAAGGCTGAAGTTGAGAACCGATGTGGAAAGTAAATAAAAATTGTGAGATCTGATCGTGGTGGTGAATGCTATTGTAGATACACTAAAGACGGTTGTGTATATTCTCAACTGGGTTCCATTTAGGACTGCCCTAAAGATCACTTGATTAGTGGGAGTGATCAAATCAGGAACATAGTTTCTGTGCATGATCATATAGACTCCCAACCTTCGGTTTCAAGTGACGGATTGGTTGTTGTTCACAATATCCCTCAAGTTCAATTGGATGTTGATCAACCACCAATCATTGAGATACCACATAATGCTGATATTCTAGTAGATCAAATTGATCATCAAATGCCTGAATATGATGAACAATTAGTTGGACAACATGATCCACAAGAAAATGTTGATCCTACATTAAGAAGGTCTACTAGGACAAGAAAACCAACTATTCCTAGTGATTACATTATGTATCTACATGAATCTGACTATAACATTGAAGTTGAGAACGACCCTGAAAATTTTGCACATTTTGACCTTGAGTTGCACCAAATGGATGTGAAAACAACCTTTCTTAATGGTGATTTAGAGGAGGTGGTTTTTATGAAACAACCTGAAGGTTTCTCCTCTAATGATGGTGAGCACTTGGTTTGCAAGCTTAAGAAATCCATATATGTTTTGAAACAAGCATCCCGTCAATGGTATCTTAAGTTCCATGGGATAATTTCCTCATTTGGATTTGTTGAATACCCATGGATCAATGTATATACCAGAAGGTTAGTGGGAGCAGATTTTGTTTTCTTATTTTGTATGTGGATGTTATTTTACTTGCTACCAATGATAAAGATTTTCTACATGAGGTGAAACAATTCCTCTCTAAAATTTTGATATGAAGGATATGGGTGAGACACCTTATGTCATTGACATAAAGATCCATATAGATAGACATCGAAGGATTTTTTTTTTTTTTTTTTTGGGTCTATCTCAAGAAACCTATATCAGTAAAGTTTTAGAGAGATTTCGGATGAAAGATTGTTCACCAAGTGAAGATATCAGAATAATCCAAGTGTGGACCACTATTTCATGGAGAAGCACTAAACAAACTTTGGTTGCTATTTCTACTATGGAAGCCGAGTTTGTCTCCTGTTTTGAGGCAACTACTCATGGTGTATGGCTTAAGAGTTTTATTTATGGGCTTAGAATCATGGGTTCTATCTTTAGGCCTATGAAAATTTTCTGCGATAATTCAGTTGCTGTTATGGCTAAGTGGAAGTCGAAGTAAGCACATCGACATTAAGTACTTAGCCATTAGAGAAAAAGTAGTGGTCATTAAGCACATTAGCACTGAATTAATTATCGTTGATCCTTTGACTAAGGGCATGCCACCGCTAAATTCAAGGATCATGTAGAAATTTTGGAACTTGGTTCCTCCTTATGATAGTATACATTCAGTTTATTAATAAAACTCTTATATATATTACGGTATTTTCTCATATTCATGCGCGCACTTCAGTTTTTGAGAAAATATATTAGTTGGACCAAGAATAAACATATGGTTTATTCATTAAGTTTTATTGTTACCACATTAAGTGTATACTTGAGAAATTAAATATGTTGTAATACATAGATGATAATACTCGCGTTTAAGAGGAACTATCGCTATGATTCACATGTTTATTTCTTAAGGAAGGTACTTGATGACTCATTTAAGCCAATATTTAGACCCTATGGACCAAGTGGGAGAATGTAATAATTTATTGGTTTTATTTGTAAATTATTGTTAATAAAACCTCACCTTTAGTGGTCCATAGGTTATGGTGGTTTTGGTTATCAAGAGTCACAAGATTAATGATAATTATTTGGTGGTAATGGCTTATGAATTCTTGATGGTAGAATCAAGCTATATAAAGCCTTTGGTCCCTAAGCTTGCTTATCCCACTATTCAGAAAATATACACCATCTATATTGTGGAGAGTAAGAGCTTAGAAGACTCAAAGAGTTGTGATTCTAAAACACTATAGCAATGGCTGGAGGTATTTACATAGTTTCTATTTTCCGCATTTTGTTTATCGATCTTATTGTTCTTTTATCGTCATGAACATAGGATCAAATTTTAAGTTTAATCTTACAGCACTGTCAGGTGAAGCTGCTGAAGATGTATCATCAAGCTTTGTTAACTTGATATTTCTATTTTTTTCAACTGTTGCATCACCGAACAGTGAAATGTTGTTTTTTGTTATGCTTTGGTTAAAGGTTGAATAATGAAAGGAGAGAGGGTTTTGTGATTTTGCTAATGTGATCAAAACAAGGAAGGTTGAGAATATGAAATGGATTTTCATGGTGTGAGTTTTGAATTTATGAGAGTGAAGAAGTATGATGAGAAGCAGAGACTAGAGAGAGAACATGAAAGTGTTATGAGTTATAACTATAGACTCTGTTATGAGAGAGAAACGAATAAAATTTAAAAATTATACTTTCAATTGTTATAATTCCTCTGATAACGTTTAATTTTTCAAATAGATTTTACTATTAAAATCATAAGAGTATAACTTAAGTTTAAAATTTAGATATAATATTTATTTAGTTTATTTATATCACTCGGACGCACGCATGCGCGCATTAAGTAGAAAAAAAATTGGAGCCCCTAAAGTTGTGGTGCCATGTGCAGTCACTCCTCTCGAACACCCTCTGGAACTTTTTGTTTCGTTAACTTCATTCGTTTTAAAGATGATTGTTGTTGTCCAAACTACAAATATAAACCAAGATGTTAGTAGTATATAAATAACATTTATTCCTAATGAAACAAATTATTTCATATAGTTTAAAAATGATAGTACATAATGTAAAATAAATGTTTAATAATATGTTAATGAAGTGGTTATAGTGGTTAATTAAATACATATATTAAAAAATAGTTAACAAAAAGTGGCTAATGTGATATATATATATATATATATATATATATATATATATATATATATATATATATATATATATATTAGATTTTTATGTTAATGAAATAGTTATAGTGGTTAATTAAATTATATATTAAAAAAATAGTTAACAAAAAAGTTGTTAATGAGATATATATTAGATGTTATTAAATTTGTGTTATTTCTGGATATGTTATTTCTTATTTTTATTATTATCCACCATCGTGTCGAAATATTATGCATAGTTTGTTTTAACATGGCCAATAACTTATTGTAGGCCACCAAACAATTGCATTGCAGATCTTCCTCAAATTGAGTGTGATGTTTATAATGGCCACCAATTAAGAGAAATATGATTCTGTCAGTCCAAACCTTTCAAGAGGTGGATGTTCGGACTGCAGAGAGTCGGGAATAAAAAAAGGTAAAACCATGCCAGTAAAGTTAGGTCTTGACAATCTTGAAATAGAAAAGGAGAAATTTGTGAAAAAAGAGATTGAAGAAGAAGTTAAAAAAACATTGTTTAACAGCTGACGAGCAGTGTCTGGTTTAGCTAGTGATGGAGTGGTATCATCTCCAAATTTGGTGAGCTCAATACTACTATTGTTAGTGAGTATTACATCACCAAATAAAGAGATGCTTTTTAAAACTGTTTTATTAAAACTAGAATAGTTAAAAGTGAGAGTGTTTGGAGATAATTTTGTTAAAGAAATAAAAATGATGAAAAATGAAAGAAAATCTAAAATTTTCATTTTTTTTTTGTTTTTTTTTTGTTTTTGAAGAAGAAACTTACACTTTTTCGAATTTTCAGGTAAAAGAAACTTATTGTTCCTTATTGTTTATGAGAAGAAGAAGAAGAACACATGTGTAAATTTCTCTAAGTATTGGAGAATGAAAAGGGTGTTTGTGTTGGTTTTGAGTATGTGAGAGAATGAAAAGGGTGAGATGAGAGTGAAAAGGGTGTTTGTGTTGGTTATTTAAATGTTTAACAATATAAAAATGTTTAATATTATGTTAATGAAATAGTTATAGTGGTTACTTAAATGCATATAATAAAAAAAAGCTTAATAGATCTTTTGGTCCCTGTATGTTCGTGAATTTTTGGTTTTAGTCCCTGTATCTTGTTTTGTTGCAAATAAGTCCCTCAATGTATAAATTTTTTTGGTTTTAGTCCCTAAAGTCAAAATCCGCAGGAAAATCTGAAGAAAAATCTCCACAAAAACTGCAAATTTTCCTGCGGATTTTGACTTTAGGGACTAAAACCAAAAAAATTTATACATTCAGGGACTTATTTACAACAAAACAAAATACAGGGACTAAAACAAAAAATTCGAGAACATACAGGGACCTAAAGATCTATTAAGCCTAAAAAAAATAGTTAACAAAATGTGGTTACTGATATATATATATATATATATATATATATATATATATATATATATATATATAGGGGTTTGTTAATTTAGACCCACTTAAAAACATGTGGGTCTAAATTAGCAATGTGCACCTTTTCTAATAGACAAAAAATACCCTTGATATTAACTTATTTAAAACTAGCAATTGAGAGTTAGTTAGGGTTAGTTAGGTAATTTTATTAAATAATGTGCACCCACTTTGCTAATTTAGACCCACTTAATTATAAATATATACAACCTAAATAAACAACCTAGGTGTCATTTCAATGCTTAAATTAATTTGTTTGGAAGTTATTATTTAAAATTTAGAAATAGAATACAAACCTCAATGAATCCAAGGTTATCTGGATCCAACTCCTCCATAATTAAAGCAGCATATTCTTCAGTGCGTTCTTGTAATTTTAATAGCTTGTTAGCAGAAGCACTTAAGGTAATAATCTGTAAAACACATCATAAAACAATGTTCATAACTCCACAAATTTAAAGCATTATCAGTTAAAAACTATATACTCTATTTATACCAGAACAATGATATTTGATACAAGAATTATTCCCACATATTGCAAGAATTGCCTTTTTTTAAAAATTAAAAAAAAAATGCTATTTTCATTTGTTGGAACGGAATACATAGGTGTTGAAATTGAAAGTATGTGACCAATTAATTCTTTTTTGATTTCTTAGGTTGTTTATTTAAGTTGTATATATTTATAATTAAGTGGGTCTAAATTAGTAAAGTGGGTGCACATCTTTAATAAAATTTACCTAACTAACCCTCAATTTCCTAGTGTAAAATAAATAAATACGAAGGGCTTTTTTGTCCAAAGTGAAAAGGTGCACATTGCTAATTTAGACCCACATGTTTTTAAGTGGGTCTAAATTAGCAAACCCCATATATATATATATATATATATATATATATATATATATATATATATATATATATATATATATATATATATTACATTTTAATATATTTGCGTTTAAATAACATTTTTCTATTTTCAATTTCTCTGTATCATTCCAATTTTATCGGATGTACTATAGTAAACGTCGTCAAATTCAATTTTATTTAAATTCATTGCTCCAAAAACTATTCTATGTATTTTCTATACAATGTGCATAGTATTTTAATTATTAAAGAATACTACATTTTAAAAAATAATAAATATATTAACTTAACAACAAATGTAAGCATTTTCTTCCAAAGTCTTCTCCAGTTGTCACGCAATCGGATTGCAAATGTAGACTATTTATCACGCAATTAGATTACAAATATAGACATCTTTTTTCCTTCTTGTGTTTTTATTTTGGATAATTGACGTTTATAATTTGCATGTGTTTATATGTTATATTTTTTAAATTTGTCCGTATGTTTATTTCGTAGTTAATTTTATCAAAAACATATTTAATAACATGCTACAGAAAATGCTCAATTATGATATTTGCACCGTTTGCGCTCTACGTTGCGAACCACGCCTACGTTTGCACCCTACGCTGCAAATCACCCATACGTTCACATTCTTTTTAGAATCCACATTGATATTACATTGGCTGATTTGAAGCACCAGCTGAGTCAACTCAATAGCTTTCTCCACTTCCTCGACTAAAGAAGACTGGCCGATGTCGAGTATCGTCGTCTGTCGATCTACTTAGATGGAACTGATGTCGAGTATCGTCGTATGTCTTCACTTCCTCCTACGTTCACATTTATTCTCATTCACAATGAACTTCTGAGCCATTACGTATTTACGTTTACTTTATAAATACTTAAATTACGAATGAGAATAAGATACCGTTTGGCCCAACTTTTTTTTAGGTGCATAAGCTATTTTAATCACAAAGCTAGAAGTAAGAGTTTTAAAACCGGAGATAAAGTTATTTAGTAAATCTAACTTCTTTTTTTTGAAAAAAGTGTTAAAAGTTTTTTTATTTTTTGTAATTATAATAGGGTTAAAAGATGTTTGATAATAAGATAAGTTTTTTTTTTATATAAACAATAACTTATTTAAAGATGGAGTAATTTTTTTTTAAAAAATATCAATTAGATAAATAATAGTAAAATTGTTACAAAGTAACTATTATCACCTTATTTTGAAACTCTTTTAGGCCCTGTTTAGATTAGCTTATTTTTAAGCTTATGCAAACAACTTATGCAATATAAATTAAGTTTTCTGCTATTTTATAAGTTTAAACTAGTAAACATTGTATTTTTATACGCTATTTTATCAAAAACTACTTTGATAAACTTATAATAATACATAAAAATTACATAAGCTAACAAATAAGCTAATCCAAATGGGGCCTATCAGTATTTTTCTTTGAAATATAAAAATTGCTTTTTTCTTTATTAGAGCTTTTAAAAATTATTGTTTGGCCTAGCTTATTACTTCTAAAAAAAAAGAGGAAAAAAAGTTTGGCCAAATGGTACCTAAATGTGTTTCACAAATAAGTAATTTATTACAAATTACAAATATTGATATAAGGGAAATGTGGAATAGATTAGTCAAAATAAATAGTCGTACAATGAATCCAGTGTCAAGTTATTCATGTCCATTATGAAGTTTACACTCTTAATATAGAGGAAGAACATGCATCTCTTGCACAGTGGCTGTAAATTATACAAAAAGAATACACCACCGACCAAAAAGTAATGGTATAATTGTATAAATGGGAACATTGTTTTCGAGTTGAGATCAGCTCCATTTCTCTATGCTCCAGTTTTCCCAGTTTACTGTACTGATATGCGACACCCACATAATTGTTTTCCTGGTATGATTTTTCTTTTCTTATTTTTGAGCATTGTTTTCAAACACCCACATAAATCTCCTTAAATCATATAACATTCACATAAATCTAGTGAAACCCATTCAAATTTTAATTAATTAGAAAGTGTTGAGAAGAGAAGAGTTTTTGACAGTGTATTAACATAATTATCATTTTTATCCCATCTCATATTTTGTCTTGTATCCTAAACACTCTTCAAATCAAATATGCAACAATAAATTGTTTTTTCCAGCCTTACATTTTTGCAAATGAAACGGATTCAAGTCAAATATATATTCTTTTTTTTTTGACACAAGTCAAATATATATTCTAAGATCTTCAAAGTATAAAATTATAAATAAAAATGTAAAGATAAGCAAATTTCAAAGTATTTTAAGCTAACAATAAATTTAATAGTTAATAACCATATTAATCAACAACCCTGTAAAAAAAAAAAACTTTAGTAATCAATAATAAAAGACTTAAGGGTTTGATTTCAACAATCATGCCTTGTTTACATGTTGCATTATAATAATGTTTTTATTGGGTTTCCTACTTCTAAATATTCACCCCAAGAAACGGTAAAAACAAAAAGTCTATTGTTTTCAATATTTATGTTTACTACATGACTTTGAAAATAAAAAATAAAGTGAAAAAATTACAGTTTATTAGTAGTTAGAACTTGATTATAATTTTGGTATATCTATTTTTATTATTTTATAAATTATATAAGCTTGTAAAAAAAGTATTATATCAAAAGAGTATTTATTTTGTCATGTAAACTACTATAAACTCAAAATTAATATTATCAAACATAACTTAATTTTATGCATCTTTAGTAATGTGCACATTTTCACTTTGAATACAAATATTCATTTTTCCTACTATAAACAAATGTTAGATAAAGGATAGTTTTGTAATTTAATTTTAAAATAAAAGACAATAGGATAATCTAATTGCCCCAAAATATTGACCTAGTACTTTTCTCCATTTTTTGTTTCTGAATAGGATAAACATGGGTCTGGGAGTTTCAAACTTGGAATTGCAAACACTTTAGCAACATTGGCACCTGCCTGCCATGGTGAATATTATTAATTATATAATTACAGCAATTTTAAATTCCAAAAAAAGAAATCAATGTAACGTTTATACAAAACAGTGATTTTTTGGATTAATATAAAGCGCAATGATTTTTCTTTTTCACTGTGCTTTGTTTTGACCAAAGAGAGGGAGAATAAAAAAATCAAAGTTGAAATTTGAATTAGATTTGTTTAGGTTGTTCTTTTATTGAAACAAATTACATGATCTTTGATATAATAATGTTAATTTTTTTAGTGATCGTTTTTATAACCTTTAAATTAAATAAAATAAAGAGATGAGATTTGATGTCAAATTAATTTTGACATCATATATGAGAATGATCAAATTACACCGGTGTAATATTTGAGTAATGTTACACCGTTTAATATATAACATTTTCGAATACAAATTTTACAAAACTCACCGTTGGATTGAAAGTTTATATCATATAGATATCTATGTTGAGTTTTACAACAAATCTAAAATCGTTTGAGATGTTATTGAATCATATTAAGATTAACGGTTTATGCGTTTTTATAGAATACCGTTCTCAATGGTTCGAATTTTTATTTGTGGTATCGTTCAATGAAACGTGCCCTTGGAGATAAGATGAAGCTCAATTTCATTGACGGTACCATTCCAATTACGGTTAATGCATTTGATCCTTCGTTTTGTGCTTGGAATCGATGTGATCCGCTTGTTTCTTCTTGGATCTTGAACTCTGTTTCGGAATCCATAGCTCAATCTGTTGTTTTCCATGAGAACGCTATTGATATTTGGAATGAGCTTTGTGAACACTTTTCACAGGGTGACTTGATTTGAATTTTTGAATTGTAACAGGAAATCTATGCTCTCAAGCAAGATTCACGTTATGTGAATAATTTTTACTTCATCCTCTATTACATCTAATCAGGTTGGCTCTACACAATTCATTGGTCATCCATCAGTGAATCAACGTATGTGTCATCATATTAGAAATTCATGATATTTAGGAAGTTGGATCTTAGATTTTGGTGCAAGTCATCACATATACAATTCTATTCAATGGTTTCATTCTTACAATGAAATCACTCTTGTTAGTGTTAAATTACCAAATGGTAATAGTGTCGTAGCTAAATATGCAGGTACACTCAAGTTTTCATCACATTTACCTTATACAATGTATTATAATGTTCCTAATTTTTCTGTCAACCTCATATCTTCAAAATTAAGTCATTTGTCTCAATATTTGATTATTTTTAATACCTCTCGATGTGTCATACCGGACCCTACCAACCTGAAGATGATTGGTTTTGTTGAAGCCTATGAAGGACTGTACTACTTAATACTACATGATGAGAAGTGCATGTTGCAGCTATTGAGAGTTCAACCACATCTACTATACCTGAACAAGCTATGTTGCATTTTAGATTAGGACACCTAAGTACCAATAGATTGTCAATTTTACATTCTAAGCTTCCTTATAGTAGTATTTCTGTAGATCATAAAGGGATATGTGATGTATGTCATCTTGCTAAACACATGAGACCACCTTTTCAAAACAGTTTTAATAAAGTTACTATTTCTTATGAAATGTTGCATCTTGATATCTGGGGTCCTCTATATCCATTAAATCTGTTCATGGCCATTCTTATTTTCTAACAATTGTGGATGACTATAGCAGATTCACTTGGGTTGTTTAATGAAGCATAAGTCTGAAACTAAACAAATAAATTGTAGATTATAAAACTCATTGAAACTCAACACAATGCTAAAATTAAAATAATATAAGGTCTTGAATTTGGATCTGGATTGCATGCTATAAAAATAGCACGCAGTTTTACACAGTTCAAATTATAGCCATTGATCAATGATCGAACGGTTCTGATTAATGTAGTTATTAAATTGTTATATACAATCATAGCCACACATTTTAGATCAGACGGTCATGATTTAAAACTGCGTCAAAACAACATCTTTTTCTACGGCGTTAAATCCTTTTCCTAGTTATACCTCCAGATAACACCTCAACCCCTTCAAATACTTCTTCAACTCACCATGATACCTCCCATACTGATGTTGACTCTACTTCACCCACTACCAGTGTGAATGATACTTCACCAGACTCTTTAATTACCTGTATATGTGAGACCACTCAGAGCTAATTAAGCATGCACCTTCTTATTTGAAAAAACAAATTAACTCAAATCAGCAAAACATTGAAAGTAATGTCAAGCATGATTCTTAGTAACAATTGGCAAGAATAGGAGTTGACATGTCATTAATTCGTATACTGAAAAATGTCAATGAATATTTGGTCCTTGTTTTAATTTTGTCCATGTTTGACATTAATTCGTATATTCCAAGAAAAAAATTAGTATGATTCACATAGTATTATAGTAAGCAAACTATAACTATAATACTAACACAAAATTAAATTAAGGCCAGAAAATGCTTAATTTTAGGAAAGGCAAGAATGACGTATCAAACAATTTTGGTGGGTCAATGAATGCTCTATCTACATTTCCTCTTACTCTTATTTTTCATCATTTTTTAATAAAGAAAATAAAATAAGGGAAGGATCACAAGTCCCCCATCATCTAAAAATCCTCATCACTTGGTCCTCTGATCTGACAAGTTGCTCAATCCTATGTAATGTAACAACAAGCACATGAACCAAGTGTAGTGATGTTATTTTTTGAATTATAAATTTTTTATACTAGATTTAAGTTTTTTATTTATTTTAATTAAAAAAATTAAATAGTAATTAATAATAATAAACTTACATCTATTATAAAAAAATAATGAAAAATGTTAAATAGTGCACCCAATGCACTAGTTAAGCATATTGATATAGAATTTTTTTTTAGAAATTTGTCCATTTAATATATTAAAGATGTATTCTAGCATAATTTTATCTTTTTATTTCCTTTTTTGGTATGTTTAACTAGTGCACCAGATGCACTATTTAGCATGACCCAAAAATAATAAGATGAGAGAAAAATATATGTTAATTAGTTTCAAATAATACTTGATGCATCTTCTAAAAAACCACTGAACTCCTGACATAATAATGTTACGAAACAACTATATTTCTTTTTATTAAGTAGTTTAATGGTTAGGAACTCCAACTTCTATATATATAATGTGGTGTTCGTCTGAAATGAGTTAAAATATGATCGAAACAATTATATTTTATTAAATAATTTTATAGGAGTATGCCGTAAGTTAGCAATTTGATGTTGGCGGGAGACTTAGCTTCATAAGCTATAGTACCAAATAGTTACCCTATTTGAGAGAAAATGAGAGATTATAGAGAAGAGAAGTTTCATTAAGTCATCTCTATCTCTATTAGATTCACACTGTTATATAATATATTTTTTTTGACACAAACTGTTATATAATATTAAAATATTGAAATTTAATAGAGATACAGGTATTGATAAATGATATTAGTGGAACTCGTTAGTAAATCTCAAGAGGTGTTGAATTAGAATGGTAAAATATTTAGTGCCGTTTGGATTAGCTTATTTTTAAGCTTATGCAATATAAATTAAGTGTTTGTTTGATCTAGCTTATTTTTGAGCTTAAGCAAATATCTTATGCAATTTTTATGTATTATTATAAGTTTTTCGAAGTAGTTTATGATAAAATAGCTTATAAAAATTCAATTTTCACTAGTTTGAACTTATAAAATATCATAAAACCTAATTTATATTTCATAAGCCATTTGCATAAGCTCAAAAATAAGCTAGGCCAAACCGGCCCTAAGTTTTATGCTATTTTATAAGTTCACACAAATGAAAATTGTATTTTTATAAATTATTTTATTATAAACTACCTTGACAAACTTATAATAATACATAAAAATTGTATAAGTTGTTTGCATAAACTCAAAAATAAGTTAATCCAAATGGAATTATCATTAAAAAATTATAAATGAGTGGCGTATACATATTTGATCCACAAATTAAATTTAATATGATGAAACACATGTTTTTGCAACTTCTCCCTACTTCGCGTTTAATGTATGTGCGTTTTGTTGTTAAGTCGTTAAAACCGAAGAAAAAAAATTATTGTAAACTCAAAAAAAAAAATACTAATGTTATTTTGACAATCAAAGAGTTGTCCGACAATCATGAAATGTGGAACCCGCTACCTTTTTGTTGTTTTTGATTATTTTTGGTCTGTCTCAATTTGCGTGTAAGAAAAGAATAAGTCAGTTGTCCACCCGAGACAAATTTTTTTTTGGTGTTCAAATATCACCACCCAAAAAAAAATTACAGAAACTCAGCATAATTCAATATTGACATTTTTAAATAATTTATTAAAATATACTATTCTCTTTGTGTCAATGTTGTTTAAGATTCTACATTTTAATTGTGCAATTTTGGCACCTTAATTTAAATTGTGCGATTTTAGCCTCTCAATTTTATCATCTTTTGTATTTAATTACGAGAGATTGACGAACCTATGGATTTTCTAGGTTACAAGAAGTTGTTGAAAACACTTTTCTTTTAATTATTTTTATAAAAGACTCTTTTGACTTTTATTATTAATTTATTAATTTTTATTTTGGCCAATTACAACCATCCATGTGTAAAAAATATTGCAACATCAGCATTGTTTGATAAAAATAAGTCAAAATTAAAATGAGGGATTACTCGGTGCAAAAATGATAAATGTGAGGGAGCTAAAATTACATAATTGAAACAAAATAGGTCAAAATAAAACAGATAGTTTTAGAAATTTAAGTTAGTTTTAGAAGTTACATTAATTTGTCTTTTATTATAGAATGGTTAGACAGTGAATAATTTAGTTTTAGAATTTACATTAGTTTCCCTTTGATTTATAAATTGCTAGATAGTTGAACTTTTTAATTTTTTGAACTTTATAAGTCATTATCTATTACAACCACTATGGTATAGTGTTTTAAGGCAGTTTATAAATCACCTAAAATGAATAAAAATATTATATTTTCTTTTAACTTAATTAGTTTTATAATTTACATATTAAAATAAAATATTCTACATACAAATGTTTCTCTCTCGGAGACACAAACTCCCAACCTAAGAATCAATATGACACCAAAGAACAAGAAATGAAAAGGTGGATGTGGATGGATGAGTCGGCTTAATGTTCGTAGAGTGAAAACGTATAACATGTATTGGGTAAATCTAAAATTAAGAAAATTATTGAACTCAAATGGTTAATGAGTTCTTCTAAGCTAAATTATAATGGAGAATTCGAGTTTGATTTTTTATTGGAACAATTTTTGACTAAATTTTAGTTATTTTGTGGCCGAATTTTGAATTATCGAGACCTTTCTCTGGGAATTAAATTGCTAATTAATAAGAAATATCTGAATATCTATAACAATATATAAGGAGATACAAATTTTTAAACTGGCTTTTTTGTATTCTCAATTTACTCTTAACTTAATTTCACTAAGTAATCGGTTATTTTCAGAAAAAATTCAAATCCTTAAAAATATGAATAACAATATTACGATCTCAATACTGTCAAATTTTGCTTTAAAAAGATGTGTCTCTATTAATTATATTCACCCTTTTAACATTAGAAGTCATTAGACGGGTTTCATGTCCGTCCTACTTGACGTATTCTAACATAATTTAATTTCATCATATAATGACTCTTTTTTTAATTTGGAAACCTGATATGAATGAGGATACAGCCAATATTGACATTGTGATGGATCCTAAAACTAAGGACAAAAGGATAGGGGTCCTGCCTAAACACTTTCAGGATTTCTCTATGCCCACGTGGAAGAAGAATACTAGGAAATGATGCATTGGATACCTAGAATATATCTCTGATATTTGTTATTACCGTTTGTAGGGTGACTCACCCAAGTTGTTATGTGTTGCTTTTCTATTGGTTGTAAGCTTTGGATTCTAGCTGGATTGTACTATTTATGTACCTTCTAAGCACCTGAAATAAAGCAGAGAAATTAATGAGTATAGTACTAGTTGTTTGTTAGCGTAGCAGTATTTATCTTTCTATTTCTATTGCATTCATAACAAATTGGTGCCTTCATTGATCATGACTTCACCTCCTTCACCTCCTTCCCTTGAGGATCTCTCTGCTACCATCAACCAGCTCGTTCACAGCCAGCAATCTTTTCAAGCTAGCATTTCTGCTAACTTCAACAACCTCACCACCGAAGTTCATGACTTACGAACCCGCCTTCCACCGCCGGGTTTTCCACCACCGTTTACTCCTCAAACCCCGGAGATCACACCGATTCCGGCCACCACCATGAAACTCGACATTCCACGTTTCAACGGTTCTGATGCTATGGGGTGGATCTTTAAGATCAACCAATTTTTTGATTACCACCACACACCGGAGGACCAAAGGCTACGGATTGCTTCCTTCTACATGGAAGGTGAGGCTTTGACATGGTTCCAGTGGCTGTATTCCAACGGCCAGCTGCTCAATTGGCCCATGTTCCTGCAGGCGTTAGAATCGCGCTTCACCCTGTCGCTCTATGAGGACCCTAAAGGCGCTCTATTCAAGCTATGTCAGACAACAACGGTGCGTGACTATCAAACCCAATTTGAAGCTCTGGCAAATCGAATCGTGGGTCTTCCACCACCATTCTACTTAAGCTGCTTCATTTCTGGCTTGAAACCGACCATCCGCCGTGAAGTGTTAGCGTTTCAACCACTTTCGCTAACCCAAGCAATCCATCTGGCTAAGTTACAGGAGGAAAAGTTTGCGGATCGTACATCGTTTCCACCAAAAACTTTTCAACCTAGCTCTTCGGCCGGAAGCTCTGCGCCGTCTTTCAAACCCACCCTATCTGTAGCACCGATGAAGTCTCATACTCCGATTAAACGCCTTACGCCGGATGAGCTTCAAGCACGTCGGGAGAAGGGTTTATGTTACAATTGTGATGATCGTTTTGTGCCTGGACATCGTTGCAAACGGTTGTTCAATTTGCTCATTGTTCAACCCAACAGTTCTGTTGAAGAGGGTTCAACGCTGCAACAGCTTGAAGGTGACGACCCAACTCTCCAAGATCCAATCAGTGACCCGGTCCAAGACCCGGATCCAGCCCAAATCAGTTTGCATGCTTTAATGGGCCACACTATTCCTCAGACTTTAAGGGTTATGGGTCAAATTAATCACACCCCCATTTCAATTTTAATTGATAGTGGTAGCACCCATAATTTCCTTCAGGACAGAATTGCAAAACAATTGGGCCTAACCATTACACCAGCCCACTCTTTCAAAGTCTTGGTAGGAAATGGAGAGTTACTTCCTTGCACCACCATGTGTTCCCAGGTAACCCTTTCGCTGGGCCTTCACAAATTTGTCTTGGATTTATTTGTCTTACCTCTGAGTGGTGCAGAGCTAGTTTTGGGGGTGCAGTGGCTTAAGACCTTGGGCCCAATAGTGACAGATTATGAAAAACTTACCATGAGTTTTTCCAAGGATGGGGAGACGGTCCATTTAGCTAGTGTGCCTAAGCCCGGCCCAGAAGAGGCAAATCTTCATCAACTTCATCGTTTGGTGGAGACACACGCTATTGACACTTGTGTTTGTCTGCATCTTAATCCTACCACAACACCAATCGACCCTTCACCCACACCATCTGACCCTCGTATCACAGAATTGATAACTCGATTCACCACACTCTTCCATAACCCCACCCACCTCCCACCAGAAAGGCCAGTAGACCACAAAATCACCCTTGTTGGAAATTCCAATCCCGTGAATGTCCGACCATACCGTTATCCTCACTTCCAAAAACAAGAAATTGAAAACCAGATCAAAGACATGCTCGCTAGTGGAGTGATTCAACCTAGCACAAGTGCATTCTCTTCCCCCGTGTTGTTGGTCCGAAAGAAGGATGGAACTTGGAGATTTTGTGTCGATTATCGCGCATTGAATGTTATTACTGTTAAGGATAGGTTTCCCATCCCCGCCATTGACGAGTTGTTAGATGAATTATATGGCACAAAGTGGTTCTCCAAGCTTGATTTACGGGCAGGTTATCATCAAATCCGGATGGCATCTCGTGATGTTCACAAAACGGCGTTTCACACTCATCAAGGTCATTATGAGTTCCTTGTTATGCCGTTCGGTCTGTGCAATGCTCCCTCTACTTTCCAGGCTACTATGAATCTCATTTTTGAGCCCTACTTACGGCGTTTTGTCATAGTATTCTTCGATGATATCCTCGTTTATAGCCCTACTTTGGACACTCATACGCTATGGTGACTTGGCCGGCTCCTACAAATGTGAAGCAATTACGTGGATTCATCGGACTCACAGGATTCTACCGTAAGTTTGTTAAGCAATATTCCACACTAGCTGCACCTATAACTGCTTTACTGAGAAAAGATTCCTTTGATTGGAATGAAGAAGCGAGTAAAGCTTTTGAGCAATTAAAACTGGCCATGTCCGCAGCCCCGGTTCTTGCTTTACCTAATTTTTCTGAACAGTTTATTTTGGAAACTGATGTATCAGGGACTGGTATGGGAGCAGTGCTGATTCAAAATAGTCACCCTATATGCTACTACAGCAAACAATTCTGCCCTCGGTTGTTGACAGCATCTACATATGTTCGCGAATTGTGTGCCATCACTTCAGCCGTTAAGAAATGGAGGACTTATTTGCTTGGAAGTACCTTCATCATCCATACGGATCAAAGGAGTTTGAAAGAACTTATGACTCAAGTTATACAAACTCCCGAGCAGCAATTTTATTTGGCCAAGTTGTTAGGCTACTCTTATGATATTGTGTACAAACCGGGAGCACAAAATAAAGTAGCAGATGCCTTGTCCCGCATCCATTGCTTGGTATTATCCATCCCTCATGCTGAGTTCATCACCAAGCTTAAGGAACAACTCATTCATGATACGGAATTTCAACAACTCTTAAGCAACATACAAACTCAGCCGGCTGATTACAAGCAATTTCAAGTGCTTAATGGTCTAATTTTTTTCAAAGGGAAACTCTTTATTCCACACACTTCTCCCCTGCGTATAACATTGTTGGAAGAATTCCATGCTTCTCTCCTTGGTGGACATAGTGGAATTCATAGGACCTTTGGACGGTTGCAGGAAAATGTTTATTGGTTTGGCATGCGCAAAGATGTGGAGGAATTTGTGAAATCTTTTATCATTTGTCAACAAATGAAATCTCCAAATCACTCTCCTTATGGGTTGTTACAGCCTCTTCCCATTCCCGATCGAGTATGGGAAGACATTTCCATGGATTTTATTGTAGGGCTCCCTTCTTTCCAAAATCATACCGTCATATTTGTAGTGGTGGACAGATTGTCCAAAGCAGCCCACTTCGGTATGTTACACACTCATTTCACAGCTGCAAAGGTAGCTGACATGTTTGCTATCATGATTTGCAAGCTCCATGGAATGCCTCGGAGTATAGTGTCCGACAGAGACCCGGTGTTTTTGAGCCATTTTTGGCAGGAATTGTTTAGACTTAGTGGCACTAAACTGCGCATGTCCACAGCTTATCACCCTCAAAGTGATGGCCAAACGGAGATAGTCAACAAGACGTTGCAGCAGTACTTGCGTTGCTTTGCACACCAAAAACCAACGCAATGGGGATCTTACCTTCATTGGGCTGAATGGCATTACAATACAGCCACTCATACAGCTACAGGGCTATCTCCTTATCAGGTGGTGTATGGGAGACCACCTCCTACCTTGCAGGATTATATTCCGGGAAGTACACAAATTCAAGCTGTGGAAGCTACGATGGTGGATCGTAACATTGTGCTACAGAATTTAAAGCACAAACTGCTTAAAGCTCAAGAAGTCATGAAAGCTATAGCAGATCAAAGGCGTATCCCTCACAAATTTGCTGTAGGT